>OU015764.1:8504129-9158353 GCA_907173295.1 Fagus sylvatica | reverse complement strand
TACCCATTAATTTCTTTCCGTAGCTTTTTTGCCCATTTGGCTTTCTCTCTTCTTCTTTCTCATTTCCTAAGATTGTACAAACTTACTTTTCCTATTTTTTTTTTCCCTATCTTTCTTTCTCTTCTCATTTTGTCAACACAACATATCAACTCATCAAAATCTCTCTTCTCTTCCTAAGTGCCGCCCCTGCTTAGTGTGAATTTCAGAATTTGCAATGGTGTGAGGGTGAGGACCTCTCATGGTTCGGTATCAAAAAAATATACTTATAAGTTATAATTAGCCCTCCCATATGATAATTCCTGGCTACGCTCCTGTATTCTCCTTCACTCACCAACCTAAGCAAAATTGATGTGGGAGTAGGATATTTATTTTATTTTTATCTTATTTACTTTTGGAGTTGATTGTATGTATATTTTAGGTTTTAGTATCTAATAAGGTTTATTAATATTTTTATTTAAAGTCAATAATTGGGCTGAGCCCATTAAAATTAAAGTTTCTTATGTTAATTTGATTTAAGGCTTAGTAGCCTATTTAAACAAAAAGTTTGTAATCATTTCAAGACACTTGATGATTAATGACAATTTTGATGATTTGAGATACGTCTCTCTTCTTTGTTTGGTAGTGATGACAAACAACCCCTAAGGTGGTGATGCCTATGGTTTTGCAGGAAGATTTTTGGTGGTGATTCCTAAGGTTTTTTTTGTTGTTCTTATCCTTTTTCCCATTTATTTCCCTATTGTTGTCTTGCATCAAAAATGTAAATTGGTTGCAATCTGATTGTACTATAAACCATTCTGCTGATGCCATACAGTCCTTCCTCATATTATTGTCGATCCTGACAGTTTTCTTCTTCTTCTCCTAAATTAAACACTAATCCTTCTTCCCCTACAACAAACAATAATACTTCCTCACAATCTCTTAGAAGATCCTCTAGAACTCATAACTGTCTCATGGCCTCCTCTTCTCCCATAGTATCTCCTCTTATCCCCATTATCAGGTAAACCATATGATGTTTAACAAAATCTTTCTTATACTAAACTGTTTCTTGCCCATCGAGTTTTTACTTTGGCTATATACTCAACATATGAACATGAATACTTCCATTAATTAGCTGCCCAATTTTCCCACTAAAGAGATGCCTTGGCAGCTGAAATTGCAGCTTTGGAGGCTAACAACACTTGGGCCCTCACTAACGTACATATTGGCAAGGATGCCATAGGAATTTTCCCTTACACCACTAGGCAAATGCCTAGTGGGCGGGTTTACAAAATTAAATACAAGTCAAATGGTTTCATTGGGAGGTAAAAAGCTCGATTAGTTGCCAAAGTATACACACAGCATGAAGGGCTTTATTACCATGAAACCTTTTTACCGATGGCCAAATTTGTTAGTGTCAGATGATTGCTTGCCATTGCTATTGCACAAAACTGGCATTTAACCCAATTAGATATCAACAATACCTTTCTCCATGGTGATATGGAAAAGAGAGTCTACATGACTTTGCCACATGGTTTTCACAACAAAGGAAACTCTAGAGTTTGCAAATTAAATAAATCATTATATGTTCTTAAGCATATCAAGAAAATGGTTCTCCAAGTTCTCTTCCACCCTCATTAATCATGGTTTTATTTAATCTAAATCAGGCTACTCTCATTTTTCTTGTATGCAAGTATCCTCTGTCATTGCAATATTAATTAGTTTAATTATGTGTATGTGATTGCCCGCAATGATATGACATCTGTTGACACTGCCTTCAAATTCTTTCTTCATAATCATTTCAAACTAAAGGACCTTAGCCCTCTCAAATACTTTGTAGGCGTTGAAATAGAAAGATCAACCAAAGGCATGCATTTCCCTTTGCCAACTCACATATATGGCCTAGAAATTCTATTAGATGCTGGCTTCTTTTTTTTTTGGGTTGCAAGCCTATCAAGTTTCCTAAACTAACAAGATTAGATGGTGCCCTACTTGTGTGAAACAAAGAGATTTCTGGAATTTTCTGTATATTACTTGAGGGTAAACAATCCCTATTTATAATTTGTACAGGTGCTGAAAATTAGGAAGGAAAAGTCTACAGCTAATTACAATAAATCAATAACAATATCATGTACAATTAGCTCCCTAATCATAGCCTAAATTAGCATCCTTAATTGTAGCCTAAATCATAGGGTCAGCAGAGAGGACAACTAGCAAATAGAACAGCTGGAGAAAGTATCCGTTAACACTCTCCCTCAAACTGATGGAAAGGTAACAGCAGTTTGCTCACAAACCGAACATGATTGGTCTTGGAGAGGGACTTTGTGAGGATATCAGCAATTTGGTCCTTTGTAGATACATGAGGCAATGTGATAATTCCCTGCTCAAATTTCTCATGGACAAAGTGACAATCTATTTCTATATGTTTCGTTCGTTCATGAAACACTGGATTACTCGCAATTTTCACAACACTTTCATTGTCACAGAATAAGGGAGTGGGAATTGAGGGTGTCATACCAAAATCAGCTAGGAGTCTACAGAGCCACACAATCTCACTACAAACAATGGACATAGCACGATATTTTGCTTTTGTGGAGGATTTTGACACTATAGGCTGCTTCTTAGATTTCCAAGAGAGAAGAGAACTCCCAAGGAAGCTACAATAGATAGTAGTTAAGCGTCTTGTATCAGGACATCCTCCATAATCAGCATCTGAGTAAGCTTGCAACAGAGGAAGGGCTGATTTATAGTAAGGGAGGCCCAAATCAAAAGTAGAGCGAAGATATCAGATTATGCGATGAAGAGCGGTGAGGTGCAATCTCCGAGGATCTGAAACAAATTGGCTGATAAGTTGCACAGCATGCGCAATGTCAGGGTGTGTTATCGTGAGATAAACCAAACTTCCAACCACTATTCTATAGAGAGTCGGATCAATGATAGGCTCTCCATCATTTTTGCTATATTTGACATTCACCTCAAGAGGGGTGTCCACCTGTTTATCATCAGTAAGGGCTACCAAGTTGATAAGATCTTGAGTATATTTTTGTTAGCTAAAAAAATATTCATGTGAATTACGAGAAATTTCTAACCCTAGGAAGTATGAAGCTGAACCCAAATCTTTCACTTGAAAGGAGTGTTGAAGCACATTTTTCAAGTTGATAATACTTTGAGAATCATCTCTTGTGATCAAAATATCATCAGCATAAACAAGGATAAAAACATTATCTTGAGGAGCAGATGAAATGAAGAGGGAATAATCATTTTCACTTTGACAAAATCCTGCTCCTATGAGTACACTTTTCAACTTGGCAAACCATGCTCGAGGAGCTTGTTTTAGGCCATACAGTGCTTTGTGTAATTTGCAAACCATATGAGGAAGGCAATAGAAGATCCTGGTGGAGGTCTCATATAAACTGTTTTGGAAAGATCATCGTTAAGAAAAGCATTCTTAACGTCCATTTGAAAAATATCCCAATCTCGTACAGCAGAGATGGCGATTAGAGTGTGAACAGTAGTCATCTTAGCTACTAGGGCAAAGGTTTTGTCATAATCGATGCCGTACTCTTAACTAAAACCTTAAGCCACCAAGCGTGCCTTGTAGCGGTCTAAGGAGCCATCTGATTTCAATTTGACTGAATAAACCCATTTGCTACCTATCACAGGATGATTTGTAAGGAGAGGGACAATGTCCCATGTTTCATTGGCTTCCAAGGCAGCTATTTCTTCCTTCATTGCCTGAATCCATTTTGCACTCTCTATAGCCTGCTTATAAGATCAAGGTATAGACAAAGGATCAAGTGCTGAAAATAAGGAAAGACGATCGGGGGGTCTAATTATCCGAGAAGAAAGACGAAGGGATAATTGTGGGGTGGGAGAAGTTGAGGGAGGAGGAGACACATTACCTGGAGTCGAAGTCGGTGAAGGAGGAGGCATAAGAGGGGGGTACTATACTCGTCGGCTATAAGTGAGGAGGGGCTGCAAATTGTTAGGAAAATAAGATAAAGAGGAAGTTGTATTTGAAGAAGAAGTGCATGTGGACATATCAGAATTGGGAAAAAATGATGTATTCTAAAAGAAAATAACATTTCTGGAGACTCTCACTTTCTTAGCCTCCCAGTCATAACAACGATACCCTTTTTAAGTCTTTGAATAGCCAAGAAAAATGCATTTAACAGATTTTGCATCCAACTTTGAATATTCTATCTTTGGCAGTAAAACATAACATGTGCATCCAAATATCTTTAAGAGATTGTATTTGAGTGGATATCCATGTAATTTCTCAAGAGGTGACACATTATCTAATAGAGGTGTAGGAAGGCAATTAATCAAGAAGACAGCAGTATTTGTTGCCTCTGCCCAAAAGACCTTTGGTAAGTTTGCATGTAACCGCAAAGCACGAGCCATCTCTTGAATATGTCGGTGCTTCGGCTCAGCAACTCCATTTTGTTGGGGTTGTTCTGTGTAACTACATTGATGCACAATGCCTTCAGCTGCGAGAAAAGCTTTGACCTCCTTGGGAATGTATTCTCCCACATGATAATGTTTTTCAGTCAATGAACCCACATGAGGAGGACCCCACACATCAGAATGGACAATATCAAATGCACTAGAGGCATGATTCAAGCTTCGAGAAAAAGGTAGAGTATGAGCTTTAGCAAGAGCACAACTTTCACAAGTTTTATTAATAACGTATTGATGATCAAGTTTATCTAAAACACCAGAAGAAAATATAGAATTCAAAGAGTGAGGATGGCCAAGACGACAATGCCAGAGCCTTCAACTATTGTTGGTAGAATTTATTTCATTAGTGGAAGGAACAAGAAAGCAGGTTGGTGAAGTGGTGGTAGATCCAAAATCCAGGACAAAGAGCTCCCCCTTCCTATAGCCTCTCCCAATCACCTTCCCCATGTGCAGGTCCTGTATCAAACAGCTAAGAGGAGAAAAAGAAACTAAGCAATTTTTGTTGACAAGTTGTCCAATAGAAATTAAATTTGCTGAAAGAGTAGGAACATATAAAACATTAGTTAAAGATAAGGAAGTAGAATCTGTGAGGGGAATTGACAGTGAGCCAATTTTTTCAATGGAAAGAGCTTGACCATTAGCAATTGTGATTTTACCATGGTGATGATAGGGAACAACCTTCTCAAGAGCATGTACATTTTTTGTCATATGATTAGAGGCACTAGAATCGAAGATCCAAGTAGTTTTAGAAATGGGCTTACCAAGTCCGGAAGTGTGAAGTGCTTGAATTACTTGTTGGAGAATTTCAGGTGATAGGGAGAATGCTGGGGCAGAGGTGTTGGGATTTTCTATGGGAGGCTTGGAGATAGTTGTTTTGGAATCCTCTGGGGTAGGAAGAACAGCTAAATAAGCCTTTAGGGAATGTGCATTATATTGAGGTCGCTTGCTACATTGACTAAGCACATGACCTTTCTCTTTGCAGTAGTTGCAAAAGTTCCTCTTCCTACAATTTTTACTCACATATCCCATCTCATGACAGAAGTGGCATTGCACAATACTCAGAGCACGTCCTTTGCCTTTGTAAGAGGTAGCAATAAGAGCCGTGTCAATGGGTTTATCAAAGGATGAAAGGGAGTTTAAACGAGTCTCTTCAGCCAAAAGATCAACAATGATGTTGTCAAGACTGGCTTTGGTGCCTTGATTGAGAATGGCAACTCTTACAGGCTCAAATTCTGGCCTTAACTTCATAAGGAAGTGGCGCATACATGAACTTTGTTGCATCTTCACAATAGTGCCTAGAGCGGCTTCAGCAATGTCGGTGTCCATCATTTCCTTCTCATTCCAAAGCAACATCATTGCAGAATAAAATTCCTGAATGCTTTTAGATCCCTGGCTCAAAGAATTCAAGTCTTTCTCAAGTTGATACAATCTAGCTTTATTGGTCACTCTATATATACGGGCAAGAAAATCCCACATATCTTTTGCATTTTGCAAAGGATTTAAATTGATGGCGATAGAGGCCTCGACAGACTCCATAAACCAAGTCTTAATCTTAGCATTATTAGTAGTCCATTTTGAGCTAGTACTACCAACAGTAGGTTTAGTAATAGAACCATCAATATATCACCATAGTTCCTGGCCTTCTAAAAAATTTTCACATAAGATGCCCACTGAAAATAATTTTTTCCATCCAATTTAACATTCAAGCGATGGTGATGATCCATTTATGGGTAGAAACAATACTAACAAAAGTCAACTTAACCTGAATAGAGATTGCTGAAGCAGAACGTCCCAAGTTGTAACAGACTGTGATTGTCGGAACAAAGATCTTTGGAGCAGTTGTTGAACAAGAGAACAGAACCGAAATTTCTGGAGCAGACAAGAGAACAGAACAAAGATTTTTGGAGTAGAGTTTGGACAAGAGAACATAACAGAGATTTTTGGAGCAGATTTTGGACAAGAAAACAAAGCAGAGATTTCTGGAGCAGATTTTAGAAAGAAAGAAAGAAAAAAAAATCTTCCTAAAGAATCAGAAGCCTTGCTCTGATACCATGTGAAACAAAGAGATTTCTGGAATTTTCTGTATATTACTTGAGGGTAAACAGTCCCTATTTATAATCTGTACAGGTGCTGAAATTAGGAAGGAAAAGTCTACAACTAATTACAATAAAGCAATAACAATATCATGTACAATTAGCTCCCTAATCATAGCCTAAATAAGCATCCTTAATTGTAGCCTGAATCATAGGGTCAGCAGAGAGGATTGCTAGCAGATAGAATAGCTGGAGAAAGTATCTGTTAACAACTTGAAGATCCAAGTGTTTATCAAAGGATAATTGGTAAATTACTCTATCTCACTCTTACAATGCTAGATCTTACATATTGTGTTCATTGAATTACTCAATTTATGGACAAGCCTAGGAAACCTCATCTTCATGCAACACATCGAGTTCTGCAATACATTAAAGCCACCCGTGGTCAAGGCTTATATTTCTCTTCTTCTTCACCCTTCCACCTCAAAGCCTTCTCAGATTTTGACTGTGCTAGGTACCCTGACACATGCAGATCCATCGTTGGTTATGGTGTGTTTTTGGCTCATTCCCTTATCTCATGGAAATCTATGAAGCAAAATAAAAATCCCACTGTCTTTTCTTGAAGCTGAATATTGATCCATGTCATCTAGAGTTTGTGAAATCAATTGGCTTCTTTCCTTGTTCGCACCTTGCAAATCCCTCATCCTAAAGCTGCCCTTTTATTTTGTGACAATCAAGCAGCTCTCCACATTGCAGCAAATCCAGTATTTCATGAATGCAAGAAAGATATTTCGATCACCACCTCATTCGAGACAAAGTTCAAACAAGACTTCTTCGCACCCTCCATGTTTCTTGTTGTTGTTATTAGTATATCTGTCAAATAGTTGTATAGCTTGTTTATAGGAGTTAATTGAGAATATCTTAATTAGTTTCATTATTTATTCCTTTGTGTAATTTATATATTCAGCATCCATGAGAGAAGTAAATACACAATAAATATTCACTCACATTATTCTACTTAGTATCAGAGCAGGTTATCTGTTCATTTTGCAAACCCTAATTTATATATTTTTAGGGTTTCTTTTCTCTACCAGCTTTCAGTTCTGCCAGGCCTTTGCTGGTAGTTGTTCCTTTTTTTCTTTTTTTTTTTTGTTTTAAACAGCACCAGGCCTCACTAGTAGTTCTCAGTTCTTTCTCGGTGCTCTCATGCCCTAGGCCTCACCAGTGGCTGTTGTTCCTTTTTTTATTTCAATAGTTTAGTGTTGACTTTCAAGTTATCTTTAGTATTCTTTTTATACTCTTCAATTTCGTTATTGTATTCTTTTTGTCTTGTCCTGCGTTAAAATCAAATTGTCCACTGACATTGTCCTCTATCATTGTCCACATATCTAACAGTTGATACATAAGCAATAGATGTGTATTGATATTATGATCAATAAAACAATACAAGGCTAGTGGCCATACAATGAGCCACTACTTGAGGACCAATTGGTGCCAAATCAAAGAAATTAATTGCATATGACTCAAGTACTATGCTGCTTCTAGTAGAGAAGATCTGGATTAATTTTTAACTATCCCATTCTTGAAAGCATTGTGCTGAAGACTTCAGCTTGATATCTAGCATATTCCCTTCGCTTATCATTAAGCTCCTTGTACACGAGTTTCACATCTCTATTTATTCAAAATATATGAAGGAATAATGTATCAATGAATTTGAAGAAATATAAGCAAAGAAATCAATACAAATATGGGGTTCACAAGGCTCATACCTATTATTTGGATCACTGGTTAGAGCCCTCTTAGTATCTTCATCAGCTTTCTCTAGCTCAGATATTTTCAGGTATGCTTGGGATCGTCTGTATAATGCTTTGACATTGAATGGATCATGTTTTAGGACCTGATACAAAGAAAAAAAGAAGTATGCATACTTGTTATCTTACAAAAAGCATAATCAAAATGAAGAAATTTCTATTAAAGAGTAATAAGCAAGAGAGGCTTTAGAATGTCTTTTTGTGAGTATAAACATGTATACAAGTAATGTTAATGTAGGAGAAAAAGGCTAGACTGCCAATGCCATTAATTAAGAGGCACTTGGTACTTGTTAGAATTGTAGTTAAATGATTAAATTCACTATTTCCTAATATGGTATTAGAGTAGGTGATCCTGAGTTCAAACCCTGTATTTAACCATAACTTTGTGCCATTAATTAAGAGGCACGTGGTACACATTTGGGAAGCATCCATAGGAAAGAAGATCCTTCTATTAATCAACTTTTCACTAGACTTTAAGCCATTCCAAGCATCACAAGCATCAACACAGTGTTTTCTATGACTGGATAAATGTATCACTACTATATCAAGCACTCTAGAATCGTATATAGACAATGAAGTGACAACAATCCAGCTAAAATGACTTGTCACTACTATATTTAGCACTCTATACCCTTTCTGCTCTGTTAGGAAGAGAAAAAGAGGGGGGGCCTAGGGGGACTGTGTACCTTTGTACATAGTATTGAAGCTTCAAGATACTCCCCCAATTTAAGTTTACAAGCTGCACTGTTCAAATTACTTGACAACCATAGCGCCTTTGCTACTGACTTCTCATCATCACTGAAAGAGTGGTCAAACTCTACATATGTTGCAGCCTGCAAATTGCAGATACTTCAGTTTAAACTCTTTGTTTCTAAAGATATATGCCAGTCCATGCAAATAGTACTATTGCTCCATTCAAATTATAGTGCATCTCTTAAATTAAAAGAATTTGCCCATCAGAGGAACTTTCCTTCTCATATTTCCTAGAGGCACGCCAAAACTTCCCAGCGCTAAGCAACACATTTCCATCATTTTTCTTCCTCTCACATGCTTTTATTTTTTCTTTAGTGTCCATCTTCCAATATGGTTTCTCCTGTACACAGGTATAAATACATCAGAACAAGAAAAAATGTCATAGTTAGGAATCCACATCGGACTTGGTCTTGCCAGCCACACCTTATAGTTCTTAATTTAAAAAAGAAGTACAGAATTTAAAATCAGCATGGAAATTGCAGAATAATATACGATTATATAGTAAAAGTGAAGCTTATGTTGATATGAATTTTTTTGTCAGGCTTACAAGTAAACTGTATGCTGTAGAAATATTTATTAGTTAGCTCCAGAGACCTGGGCAATAAGTTGAAAATGAATACAGGCTACATGGTAATGCTCATAAGAAAAGGATGCAGTTTCTTAAGCTCTAATGTGAAACTCTCATTACCATATTAAAGGTTTTATTATTGTTACGATTAGGTTGATTATTATTATTGTTAGAACATAAGTCCAATGGGTCTGAGGCCCATTCCATTGTCTTGTATAGCACTCTTCTTACTTGTGCATTACTCTTACCTCTGCCTATATAAAGGCTCTCTTGTACTACATTTATTCATATAATATAATACACAGACTTTCAGTCTTCAACAATTATAACTAAAGATATATAACAGAGGGCATGAAAGAAGTGTCAATGCCCTGAAGAGGTACAAGATAGTCCAAATTAGCAAGAAATGCAAAAAGTGATAATGCCCAAAATAGTACTCAAAATGAAACTTGCAAAATCCTGATTGATTTCATTGGAATAACTCATCTACAAAAATATATCTGATATTCAAACTCATATGACTGAACAAGAAAGAAAGACAGTTTGAATAGTGTGAATCATCCAAACTTGCAATTATCAGTCCCTGTTAGATTTTTAGTATGAACTTGACAAGTGACAGACAACTAGTTCTTTGATCTTCTTCAGACAAAATTTTTAGATTCAAGATACAAAAGTTTATGACAACCATGTCATGTAACCCTAGATTCATATTGCATAAAAATAAACGTAATACATAAAAATAAAAATAAAAATTGTACTAGAAAAGTCTCCACTTGTATGGGGAACACTGAGCCATTTTCATTTCTGGTTCTTTTAGGAGGTGCATTTTTTAGCATATCTAGAAAGAGGAGACACTCTAGTTAATTTTATGCAGGAGTTTAGCACTAATTATATGGTAACACTAAAAACATCTCATAGGAACATTTGTTAGATTACAGCAGATAATATCGAAAGATAATTTCAAAATAAACAATAGATTCAGATTTTCATTTCATTGCCCGTTAAGAACCTTTAACTGTACTTTTAGTAGCTGGAGCTACCATAAAGCTTTTGTTTTTTGATTTTCATTACATATCAAGTCATATTTGGCATCACAAGGTCTAATAGAAATCTTGTCATAAGATGTCAGTGAACAGGCATCAGCACACCCTGTTAAAATATTGACCAAAAAAACCAAGAGCCTTGTAGTTGTAGCTCAATGTCATTGCCTGCATTCTTTTATGAGTTTGAGCTTGAATGAATTAGAGGAACGAATGGTCGATGTTTCAAAAAGTGATTGCGAGTTCAGTTTCCTAATGGAAATGGAATAGGAGAAATAAGAATGGAGAACCTTGATGAAGTCAATCAGCTCGACTTCCTAAAAGAGGTCTTTATTTGCAATTCCTGAAATGTCATTGCTATGCAAATATACTTTGCTGACAGTCACTAGGGCTTGTTCTCCTTTTTTCATCGTCATGATTGCTCTGTCTAAACCCTCATTTATCTGTTCTGTGAAGATATAGAACAATTATGAAGGTTACAAAAGATGCAAAAATTATTTCACATTCCAAAAAGTAGTGCACACAAGAAAACAAAGTACCTTCTAGGGTTGTGAACTCAAAAGGTTCTTCATTTGATCCCTTGCTCTCAAAAACTGTTCCATCTTTCAGTTTACCATAGTATATCACTGAGAAAAATGAATTACGACAAAAATTCACGATTATTTTTTCAATCTACATTAGAAAATTCAAAAGTTAAATTAATGAGAACATCATCAACTGTCCATTTTTACAAGCCACTGAAATGTTGGGAATATTAGATATGGGAGCGAAAAAAAATAAAATATTTGGAGAAGAACACGTCAAGAAAAATACATAAGATTACCCTTCACACAATAATAGGGAGATTACAATGTTTGGCTTAAAAGATCCATGTACACCCAAGTCATCTCACACATGGAACACTATCTCTTTTTATTCTTCTTCTTGTGTGGCACTCAACTCTTTGTTGCTCTCTGCAGCTTCTCTCACAATTGCAACTCTCCCTCTAACGTAGCTCTCTCTTTGAACTACATTTTTGCTCTCCCTTTTGAGCTTTCTCTTGGTGCTTCTCTGACCTTTTGCACTCAGCACATACTTTGGTTGTTGCTCTCTCTCATTTTATAGAGAAATTGTCGGACAATTTCTCTCTCTCTTTTTTCACATTTTGCGGCCAAAGACATCACTTGTATGACTTTTGGAGACATGGGTTATTTCCCATTCACCAGGTTAATTCACCAAGCTTGTTAATCTTTAAAGCTTTGCCACTAAGTCAACATTTCCTTATATTTGGCTTACTTTCTGCCAAGGTGAGAACCAATTTCTTAAAGTAGCCGACATGTAAGACTTGTAGGAACATATGAGTTACAATCCCATATGCCTCTACCTATGTGCAATACATGCACCATTTTCTTCTTTTTTTCAAATATAAGCCACAATTGTTGACTAAGTAAACATGGGTAATAATCCCATGTTATGATGCCTCCACCTACTTGCTCTTTCTTTCAAATATAAGCCACAATTGTTGACTAAGTAAACATGGGCAATAATCCCATGTGATGCACCATTCATGTGGCCAAATACAAGCCACACCAAAACCCAACATGAAAGGAATGACTTAAGCTTAATATATGCTAACCAGTAAATGGTGAAGAACAAAGGGAAGTGAAGTACATTAACTTAAGACATACTGCCTCAAAGGGAACAAGTAAGACTACCAACTTACAAGAGAACTTCACAGCTAGGTCTGCTTTCTCACCCCTTCTCATTGTCTTCACTGCTTTACTTACGGCAGGGCAAAGATAACCTGTTCCCAGGAAAGGCGAAAGAAAAACTTAAACCTTCTGAGAACAGGCAAACTAACATTTTTCTAAGTCAAAGCTAATTATTATATATGTTTCTTCACAATAATCATGACGGAGAAATTACAATTCTAATTGATTGGAAGCGTAATGCCATGATAAATTACTAAGCAAGTTCAACTTACCATCGCTTACATTAAACTCCACACCTTCATCAGACTTGGAGACAAGCATTGCATCCTCAAGTCGTGCCTCATAGTTCACTGAAAAGATAGAAGAAGATTAATGTAATCATGCACTCCCAGAATTTTTTAAAATAACTAGGAAATATCAACAGTGTGTTGATCTTTCCAGTTAACTTCAGACATTCTTAATGTTTTACTCAAGCAGTCCAAGTCCAAGATGAGGTCACTAGTTCCAATTTCCCTGCCCCATCCCCCCAGGGCCAAAAATTCATAAATTGAATAACCAAACTTGGCATTGGTTAGGTTGTCTATATGACAAGAATTTCAACAATGCATCAGATTAGTTGACTGCTTTTTTTTTTGGTTATACTCATTTAAAATATTTTACAAGACTGTCAATATTACCTAACACTTCATCAGCTTCTCTAGGAGTTGCCCATCCCTCACCCTCCTTGGTTATCTTCTTTAGTATTCCTCCATCACCAGTTATGTCTCTGATGGAGGTCCAAGAGAGCATTTCAATGTTGTAAATGAGAGTTGAATTGGGAGGAATCAGGGGTGGAAAGCCTAGTTCCCCATAGGCCAAGGTTGGTGGTATTATGAAGATTGCTCTCTCACCCTTCTTCATAGTGGAAACCCCTTCATCCAATCCTTTTATTACTTCACCTGAAATCCAAATTGTCATGGAACAACCAAAAAAAATATAAAGAAAAAAAATGTAGAAAAATAGAAACACCAAATTAAATGAAGATGCAATATAATCAACCCAATTATATATCTCTCCATAATAAAAGAAATTATAAATCTATTAGTTTTCAGTCAATGCTACATGTATGAAAATTGGAGGATAAGAACAAGAATCAAGAATTGATATGATAATTTTTTTGTGGAGCGCCACTGGCATCTCCTACAACTTCTTCTCCACTGTAATTTGGCAATGAAAACACAGCAAAGAACTTTTTGATGCTGCCGGAAAGAAATTGTAGGTGGGAAGAACCAAGACGTGAACCGCTCCAATGATTTCAATGAGCACGAAAGTGTAATGCCCTTGGGATTACCGGTGGGTAGTCTACAAAATGAGAATAACCTACTCATTAGATTGAAGACTGATCAATTGGGTAGTCGGAGACACTCTGATAGTCAAGTCAATGAAGAAAATCATAGAGTGAGCTCAAGAAAAATGAAAGAGCGTTGAGATAATGGAGTGCATGCATTTCTCTTTGGTTGAAAGGGCTGTATATAGTGTTCCCTAGTGGTAGTTGGTAGGATCTTTCCCATGCAGTCAGGGCCGGTTCAAACATTTTGGGACCTCAAGCGAAATCTCAAATTAAGGCCTTCGATCATTTAATACTAAATAAAATTAATATTTATGAAATTTCATTCTTTTTACTAATTATTGATCACACTTGCATTTTGGTACTTACTGAATTTGTAGATCTCAACAAAAAGAAGAGTTATAACACCAATACTCAAAGTCTCAAACAGAATACAGTCTTAGGGTTACCCTATTTTATATATTTATTGAATTATATATATGCTGAAAATATTTTGTTAGAGGTTAAAAATTATATTATATTACAATCTAATATCTTAATCACTAACACAATATATTAGCCCAATACTTAAAACAATAAAGCTTCAGACACAACATTTTTACAAAAATATTGTAGTGTCAAGTTTTGAATGATAATAATAAAGTGTAGTAAGTGATAGGTCTAGATGAAAAGCAATAAAAATCTGTCAACTTAACATTATTATAAAATTGTAGTAAAAATATTTAGTCTGTAGCAATGCTCATAATAAAAATAATAATTGTTAAAGAAAAAAAAAATCAAAATCTTAACATATATTGAAAGGTGAGGACAAGAACTAGCCACGTGGGTGGCTTAGTAAGTCAAGAATGCAAAATATCTCTTAAAAGTTGTCAGCTCACATTGGGACTTGGATTGCACATAGAAATAGAACTAAAAAGTTAAAAGAGAGAGAGAGAGATGAAAAAGAAGAAGAAGAAGAAGAAACAAAAGTGGAGAACGAGAAACACTGGTCAGTGGAGCCAAGCAGCTGAGGAGAAGAAAGAAGCAGACGAAGACAGAGAGGGGCTGATCTAGAAAGAAATATTTGGCTGCACTGATTTTTTTTTTTTTTTTTTTCTTTTCCTGAAATTCCTCTAAACTGGGTCTTTGTGGCTTTTATTTTTTATTTTTTAATTCGGGGCCTTGTTTTACAGTAGATTTTTTTTAAAATTTATTAGGGGCCTCAAGCAATGGCTTAACTCGCTTAAGGGTAAGGCCGGCCCTGCATGCAGTCAAGAAGTGAACCTTGACATCACACTATCCCCCTTGAATCCTGAAAGGACTTTGTTCGATGACACATTTCCTATGGTTGCAGGGGTAGACCCTATTGTGTTGTATTAAATGCAAATCATGGTAAGTTTGTTGTAATTAATGTATGATGTGAAGGAGTGTGGTCTTCAGCAGACACTCCTTTTTAGGTAGAGGAGGTCGTCCGCTGATCCCTACATGGGCTTCTCTTGGTTCGATCTGATTTAGATCGCCTTAAATTGGGGGTTGGCCATTCCATGTTTGATGGTCAATTGACGATTGTGGTTTTGGGCCTCGCCAAATGGGTTGGGCCAAAAGGGTTAAACTTATTTGGATAAAACCCTCTTGACCAGCTCTTGGGTCTGTTCGAGCTATGCTTACAGGATTTCCTCCCTCCAAAAACCTATTGGTATCTTGATTGATGCTTTACTAAGGATTGATTGATACAATCACGCATATGCACGCTCAAGATTTGTCATATGGTTGTTTTAGAGTTAATCTGTATTCTTTACATTGATATTTGATTTGGTATAAAAATATGTAATACAATGATCTTTATTAGAAACACACATTATTAAATGTAAAATAAACATATGGGTAAACTTGAGTCTGGATGTGTATAATATTATCAATCACTCCTTAATATAGCTTTGTTCCCTCAAGTTTATTGTCACAAAAAATATCTTTAACAAATTTCACAATTATTGAGGCCGCAAATAGTGATTGGTGTGTAGTAAAAGTGATGGATCTATGTGAAAGTGATGTTTACTCCCTCTATATCTTATCTTTGCTACTAAACTTAGAGTAATTACACACAGGGTAAAAAAAAATTGTCTGCTCAGTAAAACTCCACAATCAAATTCAAGTACATTCAAACATCTTTCTAAATAAATAAACACTATTAATTTATAAATAAACACTATTCTGCCATGACTATTTGATTAATAGTTTAGTACAGCACTTACTTTGGCTTAGTTTGAACATGAAGGGAGTTCCTTCATCTCCACTCGCATCGAGACAAGCCCCGCCCTCAATGCGGCCGCTAAAATGAACTGAAACATGAAACATCCTTAAACTTAATTCATCTTCATGTGACATTAACTAAAAAGTAAAAACTGAAGTAAGCTGTTTTGGAATTTGCAAGTGTTAAATTTAAATAGTCACGAAGTGACAAATAGAGACTGGAAAGCCTTTTGGAGCAGTGTTTTCATTAACTTACCTTCCACTTCATCCCCGGGAAATGGAGTCTGCCATGATTTGCCTTTCCTGAGAATCTACTTTCTCAGGCCTTGGTTTCCGATTTCTCTTTTTGGGTGGAGGTGTTAATTTTTTCACGTAATAAAAGTTGACTAATATGGAGATGTCCTCCTTTATGAATGGTGCGTAAACTCTGTTTTGATACCTCTTCAACCTGAAACACGTACTAAGTATCTCAAATTCTTGGTCAACCCAATGGGGGTTGGCCTTTAATCCTCCGATGCTTTTGTTAGTTATGAACTGGAACAAAAGCATATTCAATTTAGAAAGAAAAAGTTGAGAGGATAATGTTGCATACCTTTTCAATAGGATTTGTTCAAATATTTATATCCCTCTAATGCCAGATATTATTTTAGATATTTATCCATCTCCTTCTCATTTTCTGAATCTTCTTTCTGCCAACATTTATGGTATTTGGACAACAGCACACAATAACCTGCTCTTAACTTTAATCTAGGGGATGCATTTAATGCTGTCCCTCAGAGATATTTCCAACATTAAATGCAGTATCTTAGAACAATCCTAGATCGTTTTGATATTGGCCGAATAAGATCTCTATTGGCATTCCTGAACAGTTGTCTTATTTGGAACAGACCAAACACAATGGACCAGTTCAGTCTTGACCGAACTGAGTCCAAAGATTGGTCTGTTAGGTTTTTCTATTTCAACAAATGGCTTGTTCCTTTCCAATTTTATCACCTCCAATTACCCCCTTGTCCTAACCCTCCCTGTCCTTACGGAAGAGTCAGGATGAAATGCGAGTCCCAATGAGTCATTATAGCGGCTTTTAAATGACGATTTGTCATTTCCACGAAAAAGAAACGGAGGGTTTCCGATAAGGTTTGGGGGAAACTTGATTTGCCCCTCTCCACACGAGTTTTAAAACCCTCAGAAAACAATTTATTTCATTACTTCCTCTTTTTCGACTCCGTTCTCTTCGAGTTCTTAGTAGCTAAAAAGACCCCAGAACGTCAAAAACAGAGGTCAAGAATCCCCTTTCCCAGTAAGTCTCTCTGATACTCCTGCCTTCCCCATTTAAATTCATTTTCGTTCCTTTTCTTTCTCCATTTTTGCTTTCTATTCTTCTTAGCAATGGCTAGGGCAAACAAATTAGCCAAATTGGTTAATTCCAGTGAGAGTATAAGAAGTTTTAAGGAGAGATACCTAGTGCCGGACAACATCAGTCTTAGGTATTGTAGGAGTAATGACCTTCCTCTCTTAAACTGGGATGAAATTCTCATCTCGGTCATGAGTGTGGTAGAAGGAGGGGTTAGGTTCCCTTTCCATCCTCTCCTAATCAATTTCCTCCAAACGGTAAATGCCTGCCCCGACCAATTGTCCATAAATGTCTTCCGAATAGTTATGGGTGTAGTAACCATTAACCGTTTATTGGGGGTCAATCTAACCACAAAAGACATTCTATTCATTTATTCTTATTCTTGTCCTGGTTCGGACTCGACAACCTCTTGCCACCTCCGAGCCAAGAATGTAAACATCAAATTGGTTAACGGCTTGCCTAGTTCCCACAAGGGTTATGACAATGACTGGCTTGTCGTTGCTGGTAAATGGTTCACTAATGGGTCATCCTGCCGGAATAGATTCGGACACCTAGGTTAGATTAAATTTAAATATGTTTTTATTTTTTTATTTTGGGGTTAGTTCGAACACATTTCCTATCGACCAAAGAAAATAGTGATTTGTTAGGTATAAACTTGATCAGTCGATCTCGACCATTTCATGCCTTACATTTTATTGTTTTATTTTGCAGTTCCTTCTCGACTGAACGTTCCCGACACTGTAGCCAATCTTGAAGACCTAACAAAGGTCCTCTCTTCCAACATTTGCATAGATCGGATGGGCCAACAGAGATCGGCCCCGTTATTACTCGGGTACCAGCCACTGATAGGCAACTTCCTGGACGGTCCAACTGTCCCTCGTGCCCAAGAGACGCCAGTTGAGCCCACAGTCCAGTTCAAGGCCCAACCCACCTCAGTCATTCCCCAAGTTGACCATTCCGACCTTATACCTACCAGAGAAGTATTTGAGATGGCACCTCCCATTGACGCATATGAGCTGATGGGAAAAAAGTCTAAAGGAGCTTCCAGCTCCAAAAGCAAGGGCAAGGCTAAGCAGGGCGCTTAGCCTAAAAAGTCTAGGAGGGAGGTTTTTGAAGTGATTGCGCCTGAGCAATCATCTCAGAGTGAAGACTCAGGTTCGGCACCCCCGACTGAGCAGACCCAGCTTCCTCTAATAGTGGAAGTTGATGAGACCAAACAGGTCGAAGAGCCGGCCCCTAGGCCGAAAATAGCTAGGGTAACAGTCGAACTGACCCATATCCCGAGCTCATCTTCTTCGGACGACATATGGGTGCTCGAGATGATGGTGGGACCAGATCCATTATTCGTCCACCGCACTGTGCTTGATACATCCAATGTCGAGCTTTTTGCCAAGGTGGCCCACGCCCTAACTAAGGCAACCTGTCTTCCAAGAGACCTTCAGGCGTGGGACGAGATGTCCTCGGGTCGGATATTTCGACATATCTCCCAAGGATTAGTGATGGTAAGTCCCTTCAAATTTAAATTTCATTACTTTTTATATTTTTAACTTTCACAATTACTAACCCGTTTACACCTTGTCATAGGCTGCTCAGGGCGTTGATACCATGGAGGCCAGGGTGTTCCACTTTCATGAACGCATGAAAGAAAAGGAGGCCGAACACACCAAGGCCTTGGCCGAAGTGATGTAAAGTGCTACGGCCAACTATGCGACCCTGGAGAAGGAGCATTTCAATGCCATAAACAATATGAAGGCAACTAAGGAGAGGGCGAGGACCGAGGCCGAGCAGAAGGTAAAAATGGAGGTCGAGCTCACACAACTTCAGGAAAAAGTCAGGAAACTCGAAGGTGAATGCATCCAGTCCATCGGCGAAGCTCGGGAAGAAGGCAAACAAGAAGTCTTGGGTGAAGTTAAAACCCAACTTCAAGGAGTCTTCAACCAAGGCTTCCGAGATGGATGGAAGTCCGCTTTGAAGAAAGCTACGGTTCCCGACTCCTCGGACCTGTTCTTAAGAGACCACACTCCTCTGCCCTATCCCAAGGCTGACTTGAAGGACTCGGACAAAGAAGATGAAGATGAAGAGGATGATGAGGATGATGTGGATGAAGCCGAGGAAGCTGGTGGTGAACAAGACCTTCAGGTTGCTGATCCGGCTTCTGCTCCTGCTGACAATCCTCCTGCACCTTCTAGTCCGGCTCCAGTTGACCCGGCTCCTCCATCCGAGAGTTAACTTCTCGTATATATGTATTTTTCTTTTTCTTTTTTTTTTCTTTTTTTTTTTTTGGTACTTTGCGAAGGCCGTGTGCCCCAAACTTTTATATTTGTGATATAATTGCTTAACTTATTTTAGTTTTTATAAATCCATCATTTTGGTGTAATTGTTTTTATGTTCCTTAGGTTCATTCCTTTATTCTACTCAGATTGATCTTTTTAAGTTTCCTAAAATGACACCAACTAGGATTCATCTTACTTCCCTAAGAAATGTTACCCGGACAACATATTAGACCAAAAAAAGGTAACAAAGTTTGTTCGGATAACAAGATTTCTTTAATAACCTCCAAGCATGATAATTTGTTCGGACAATTTCCCTTAGACAAATTTTCATACCTCAAGCATAATAATTTTGTTCGAACAATTTTCCTTAGACAAATTTTCATACCTCAAGTATAATAATTTGTTCGGACAATTTCCCTTTACTCAACCCCCTAGAGGTAGTAAATTTGAGAATAAACATTTCTTTAACTCACCCCGTAGAGGTAGTTATTTTTGTTTGGATAAAATTTCCTTTCCTCACCCCCTAGAGGTAGTAATTTTGTTCGGATAAAATTTCCTTTACTCACCCTCCTAGTGGTAGTAATTTTGTTCAGATAAAATTTCCTTTACTCACCAGCCTAGAGGTAGTAATTTTGTTTGGATAAAATTTTCTTTACTCACCCCCCTACAAATAGTAATTTTTAGGATAAAAAATTTCTTTAACTCACCCCCTTAAAGGTAGTTTATTCTGTTCGGACAAAATTTCTTAATATGCAGCCTTTAGAATACGCAAGAACATAACAAGATAATAACTGACTTTTATTAAAAGAAATATTTCTTCACGTTACAAATGTTCCACGGTCTGGGAACAGTATTCCCATCCATATCCTGCAACCTATAGGCTCCCAGCCCTGCAAGTGAGACCACTTTGTACAGTCCTTCCCAGTTTGGTCTCAATTTTCCATCGCTCATTTTTTGGGTGTTAGTCATTACTCTTCTCAGCACCAAATCTCCAGTTCGAAATACCCTTGTTCGGACGTTATTGTCATGTTCTCTCTTAATCCGTTGTTGGTAAGACGCTAGCCGAATGATTGCCATGTTTCGTCTTTCTTCCAATAAATCCAAATCTTTCGTAGGCTATCCTCGTTAATGTGAACATCAAAATCCATAGTTCGGATGGTTGACATATGAATCTCCAAAGGGATGACAACCTCAACTCCATAAGCCAATGCATAAGGTGTTTCACCAGTGGACCTTCTCTTTGTAGTTCTATGCGTCCAGAGCACGCTAGGAAGCTCCTCGACCCATCTCTCCTTAGCATCCTCCAATCTTTTCTTTATTCTGTCCAATATAACTTTATTTGACATCTCGGCCTGCCCGTTTGATTGTGGATAAGCAGGAGAGAAGAAAAAGTTTTTGATTCCGAGGTCCGAATAGAAACTCGTGAACAGCCTTCCTTCAAATTGGGTTCCATTATCTGAAATGACAGCCCATGGCACCCCGAACCGGGTGATGTTGCTTTTCCATAAGAAGCGTTTGGCATCAACATCTTGGATGTTCGTCAGTGGTTCGGCCTCTACCCATTTGGTGAAGTAATCTGTGGCGACAATCAAGAATCTTTTGCTCCCTAGGGCTCTAGGAAGGGGCCCCACTATATCCAAACCCCATTGAACAAAGGGCCAAGGACTAGACAGAGGATTCAACTCTCGAGCAGGTTGATGGATCTTAGAAGCGAATCTCTGGCACTTATCACACTTCCGAACATATGCGAGTGCATCTGCCTGCATGTAAAGCCACTAGTACCCCTGGAACATCGCCTTATGAGCTAAAGATCTTCCCCCAGTATGACTTCCACAAACCCCTTCATGGATCTCATAAAGGAAGTCCTTCACCAAATCTGGATGAACACAAAGAAGATATGGCCCTGAAAAAGACCGTCTATACAAAGATCCCTCTTTAGAAATCCAGTACTTTGGAGTTTTTTGCTTAATCAAGTCAGTTGCTTTTCGGTCCTCAGGCAGCTTATTATCCTTCAGGTAATCCAAAATTGGATCCATCCAGCTGGGCCGCACGCTGGTAGTTAGGATGGACACTTCCTGTTGGTCTTGGAAGCTCGAGCGATCTATAGTCTCAATACATATAATCCTCTGCATCTCGGTCTCTAGAACCATAGCCAATTTTGCCAACAGATCTGCATGAGCATTATGCTCCCTACCGATCTAATTCACCTGAGCTGACTCGAATTCGGCTAATATAGACCGAACCACCAGGAGATAGGCTGACATTCTCTCGTCTCTTGCTTGATACTCTCCCGAGATCTAATTTGCCATCAACTGCGAATCACAGAATACATGGAGGTGCTCAGCATCAAGTCGACGTGCACTTTTGAGTTCGACAATCAACGCTTCATACTAGGCTTCATTGTTAGATGCAGAAAAACTCAAACATAAAGCCTGTTCTAGTATCAGACCCTCAGGGGACACTAGTACTATTCCGGCACCAGAGCCTTTACAATTGGAAGCTCTATCAATAAACAGTTCCCATTTACTGCTGCCTGAATTGAATTGAGTCTCGGGGAGGATGCTCGAGACTGGCTCACCAGGGTGTTGTTGGAATTCGGCTATGAAATCAGCTAGAACCTACCCCTTAATGGCAGTTCGAGGTTTATGCTCAATGTTGAACGAGCCTAATTGTACTCCCCACTTGGTAATTCTGCCAGAAAAGTCAGATCTCTGTAGCAACATTTTGAGGGGGAGATCGGTCAACACAGTGACCGTGCTTGCTTCAAAGTAATGAGGGAGTTTTTTGGTTGCCTGGAGCAATGCCAATGCTGCCTTTTCCAGGGGTAGATACCTTAGTTCTGTTTCGTCCATCACTTTGCTCACGAAGAAAATCGGCTTCTGCACTTGTCTGTCTTCCCGAACCAACACGGCACTTACTGCATGGTCGGATACAGCTAGATAAAGGAAGAGGGGCTTTCCTAGAGTTGGTATAAAGAGACACGGGGCCGAAGAGAGGTACATCTTGATACCCTGAAAGGCTGTCGAACACTCCTTGTCCCATAAAAATTGTCTCTTCCTTCCCAAAAGCCTAAAGAAAGGCCGACATCTGTCTGCCGATCTGGAAATGAAACGGCCGAGGGCTACTATCATCCTAGTTAGGCGCTGCACTTGCTTGGCATTTTGGGGTTCTGCCAAATCCATCAGAGCTGCGATCTGATCAGGGTTCACTCATATTCCTTTCTGGCTGACCATGTGGTCGAGGAATTTCCCCGAACTGACCCCGAAGGTGCATTTAGATGCATTCAGTCATAAGTGACTATCTCACAATATGCCAAATACACGGGTTAAATCGGCTATGTGATCTTTTTTTTGTAGACTCTTGACCAGCATGTCATTAATATAGACCTCCATAATACGGCCAATCAGTTGACCGAACATCTGCATGACCATTCTCTGATAAGTGGCTCCTGCATTTTTTAGGCCAAATGGCATCACTTGGTAACAGTAAGCCCTCCTAAGTGTGATAAAAGCGGTTTTGTCTTGGTTGGCTGGATTCATTGGGATTTGATGATAACCCTGGAATGCATCTAGGAAACTCATCCGGTTATATCCTGAAGCAGAATCCACCAATTGATCTATCCGGGGCAGTGGAAATGAGTTTTTAGGGTAGGCTCGATTCAGATCGGTGAAGTCCACACACATTCTCCATTTACCATTTTTCTTCTTGACTACCATTGTATTGGAGAGCCATGACGGATACTGTATTTCCCGAATTGCACCAGCAGCTAGGAGTCGTGAGACTTCTTCCATTACTATACTTGCTCTCTCTGGAGCCAACTTCGTCTCTTCTGTACTACAGGTCTATAATCTGACATTATATTCAAAACATGGCAAGCCAACTCGGGAGATACCCCAAGAGCTTCATAGACCGACCAGGCGAACACGTCTCGGTTCTTGACAAGGGTTCGGATCATATTTTCCCGATTTTAAAAAGAGAGTTTTGAACCAATAGAAAAATAAAGTTCAGGGTTAGAGGCATCGAAGAATACCTTCTCTGGCGCATTCCTAGGGCCGACCTCTTCCTCCACAGGGCCGAACTCCTTTGACTGTCATAAGCTCTCTTTATTGACTTCCGTTGTTGGTTCTCTATGCCGAACAATGGCCAGCACACATTGTTTGGCAGCGACCTAATCCCCGTTCAACTCCATGATCCCCTCAACAGTTGGAAACCTGAGCTTCTGGTGAAATGTGGATGGAACCACCCTTATCCTATGCAGCCAATCCCTACCCATAATAACATTGTAAAGAGATGATGCCTGGACTACTAGGAACTTGGTCTGTAGATTGATCGGTCCTGCCAAAACTAGTAAAATAGTCTTTCCTCGGGGTATAATGGATTCCCTCGAGAAACCGAATACTGGCGAAACAAAACTAGTAAGGTCGGCCTCCCCCAAGCCAAGCTTCTTATACATATCATAATACATCACTTCGGCAAAACTCCCTTGGTCAATGAGGACTCTCCTAACATCAAAGTTCCTAATCCTCAGATTAATGACCAATGGGTCATTATGGGGCAATTGGACATCTTTGAGGTCACTATTAGAGAAGGAGATTGATTGGTTCAGAGGGCCTTCAGTGGACGGCCGAACTAGGACAAGGTGGGCCGAATCATTTATTGCATATGACCGACGCAGGTGAAATTCTTTCTGAATTTTAGACCTATAGGAACTAGGCATGATCGAAGAGCATAATGGATTGTGTATGACATGTATAACTCCTAGGGAGGTCGCAACTGGATTGTTCGGACGCCAAACTAAGTTGTTCGGATCTCTCTTAGCAGATAAGTTGGTATCAATATACTGATCAACATGTTCAGCTGAAGCAAGCTGTTCCAGATGAGTCTTTAGCATGTGGCAGTTCTCGGTCATATGCCCTTTATCCCGATGATATGAGCATTGCAGCTTCGGATCCCTTGATACGGGATCTCCGAGCAGCTTAGGCGGCCAAACAAAATAAGGTTTATCCTTAATTTTGTTCAAAATTTTGTAAATTGGTTCCTTGAAAACCGTCTCAAATGCTTGGAATGAGGGGGCAACAAAATTTGATGCGGCCTGAGGCGCCTTAGCCGAGTTGTTAGGTTGGGTAGGAGGCTTAGGGATCATGATTTTGGGCTGAACAGCCGTTTGTTTGGAGGTAGTATTTCCTCCATTTTCCTCAACTCTGATAAACTGCTCGATCTTGTCCATCAATTTCCTCAAAGTAGTGGCCGGACCTTTAGTTAGTGACTGACGTAGCCCAATTTCGAGGGGTAAACCCAACTTGAATGTTCTTACAGCCACATCCTTGCTGCAATTATCGATGTCATTATAAGTCTCCCAGAATCTGGTGGCGTAATCTTTAATACTTTCACCATCTTCCAACTTCAAAGTCAGGAAAGCATCCATCTCCTGGGTTCTTTGACAGTTGGTAATGAAATGCGCCACAAATGGCTCAGCCATCTGAATCCATGAGGTTATTGTTCTCTTACCGAGCTGGTTAAACCACCGTAAAGCAATTTCACCCAAACTTGAAGGAAAAAGCCTGCACATAAGAGGATCGTTGTGACGGCAAAGAGCCATTCTTTGCTGGTAATGACTGATGTGAGCAACCGGGTCGGTCCGAACGTTGTAGGTATCAAAGCGCGAGGCAGTGAATATTTTAGGGAGCACTGCTCTCTCTATTTCTCGAGAGAAAGGAGAGGACGACACTAAGTCCAAAGCTTTCCAGACTGCATGCTATCCTTCAGTCTAAACAGTTTTTTCCATGGAGTGCTTCTTCATCCGAGGTTTATCATGTTTATGGAGTGGTTGGTACGGATGAGTACGCTTATGTTACTCCGAACTATGGCTAGAGGACGGCCGAGGAACTGAGGATGCCGTCTCCCCACGAGTGGAAGCATACTCAGCCCAGACGTGGGTGGCAGGACCCGTGGGAGGCACGTATCCTAGGTCCTTCCGTTGAGAAAGGTTCAACCTGTTTCTCGGACTTTCTTTTGCTGGGGATCTATCCCTAGCTTCTTTTTTCAAATCATCAATTTCTCGGCGTAGCTCGGATATAATTCTTGCGTTGTCTTCTGCTCACGACCCCTCAGTTGTTGAGTAATTCAGGGTTCACCGAACATTTCTCGAGCCCTCGCCTCGAACCCCTTGGGCAATAGAAGCGACCCGGTTAGATATATGCTGAGCCGAACCTTCCTGGGGATCTGTATGTTGAGAGGAAGTTGTCGCCGATGCTCGAACTTGAGTTTCTCCTCTCGAGGGTCGGTAAGATGAACCAGAAGAAGGTTCTTGAGCCGAACTCCTTGAGGGGAGACGAACTATCGACTGAGGGCGTCTGGATGACGATGGTGCTCCTGACATCTCGACCTAGTATGATCACAAGGACTCTCCTTCAAAAGAAAGCCTTTTCCCACAGACGACACCAATTGGAGGTGTTCATTTTTTCATGTAAGAAAAGCTGACTAATATGGAGATGTCTTCCTTTATGGAATGGTCCGTAAACTCTGTTTTGATACCTCTTCAACCTGAAACACAGACTAAGTATCTTAGATTCTTGGTCAACCTAGTGGGGGTTGGCCTTTAATCCTCCAATGCTTTTGTTAGTTATGAATTGGAACAAAAGCGTATTCAATTTAGAGAGAAAAAGTTGAGAGCATAATGTTGCATACCTTTTCAATAGGATCTGTTCAAATATTTATATCCCTCTAATGCCAGATATTATTTTAGATATTTATCCATCTTCTTCTCCTTTTCTGAATCTTCTTTCTGCCAACATTTATGGCCTTTGGACAACAGCACATAATAACCTGCTCCTGACTTTAATCCAAGGGATGCATTTAATGCTGTCCCTCAGAGATATTTCCAGCATTAAATGCAGTATCTTAGAACAATCTTAGATCGTTTTGATATTAGCCAAACAAGATCTTTATTGGCATTCCCGAACAATTGTCTTATTCGGAACAGACCGAACACAATGGACTAGTTCAGTCTTGACCGAACTGAGTCTAAAGATTGGTCTGTTAGGTTTTCCTATTTCAATGAAGGGCTTGTTCCTTTTCAATTTTATCACCTCCACTGGGAATCCTGAATTTTCGATTTTCATGTTAGTTTCCAAACTGGAATTGGAAGAAGAGAGTGTCATTGGAATTTCTCTGAGAGAGAGTGTGTGTTTCAAGTAAAAGATAAGCCGTTGTTGGTTTCCCTCCTTTAGAAGCATTCAGTTAAGATTTATTTATCTAATTATTATTTTTTAAACTGGTACTAGTTGGATGTCGAATTGACTGAGTGGTTGTGCTACTTGCAATTTGGTGAACAATCAGAATATATATGAATATTATGTACGTAAAATATATGTAAATTAAAATAATATATTTCAATAATGTAATTAAAAATAAATAATAATAAAAGATAGTAAAAATTAAAGAGAAATAATTATTTTAACTTAAATTAGTAATGCAAGTTGTATAAGTTTGTTATTATAAAAACTTATAGATTATAATAGATTATAAAATAATTTATATAAATAATGAAATTCCTTTTAAGTATTTAGAAAATTTTGATAATTGGGTTTTAATCATAATAGTAGTAATTATTATTAATATTATTATTTTTTTCTTTGAGATAGAAATCTACACTACACACTGTAGACGTCAAAATTTTATGATGTGTTTACATTCGTCTGATTAATCATGATTAATTTTTATTGATCAAATCTATTGTCAAGTGATGACGTGTCAATAATGGACAAGTCAACAAATTACAGCCAATAGGGCAAGGCCACGTGTCACAACTTTGAAACCATGTGGCGACATTAAATGGAGAATCCTGCATATAGAATGTTTTAATTAAATGGAAGACCAAATTCAAATTTAAATTCAAAATCAAATAAAATCAAATCCCATTAAATGCTGAAAAAGAAATTCCCAAATGAAAAAGTCTTAAAGTGCCTATAAATAGAGACCCCTTAGAGAAGAGAAGGGGATCCAGAGTCAGAAGGAGAAAACCCTGCCAACACTCTGCCAAAAAGAAGAGTTCTCTCAAGGTTCAAGAAGAGCACTCTTGTCCATCCAAGAGCAAGGCGTACTTCGACTTCTTCAAATCCAAAGTGGGAGACGCCTCTCAAATCTTCATTCAACCTAGATCGAGATCAAGCCGACGGCCCTCAACTCTCAAGGTTCAAGAAGAGCACTCTTGTCCATCCAAGAGCAAGGCGTACTTCGACTTCTTCAAATCCAAAGTGGGAGACGCCTCTCAAATCTTCATTCAACCTAGATCGAGATCAAGCCGACGGCCCTCAACTCCAAGTCCAAAAATTCCAACTACACACTCAACCCAGAAATATTCAGACACCATTCAAGATCAAGCTTCATAGCCCTTGGATCGTGGAGCGTCACGGAGAAGAATCAGAGGAATTTATTGCATTCTTTATTGTAAAGGATCATTTAGAGATTTGTACCCGCTTTCATACACATAAATACAAATTGATTATTTGTTACACTATTTCGTGACCGTGTGATTTATCTGTACGAAATTTGTGTCTACAAATTTCTGGCACGCCCAGTGGGACCTTTCTCTACCTCTCATCTCTTTCTCCGTTTCAAGATCTTCGAGTCTTCAACACGCCGGATTCAATGGCTTCAGGAAAGGCTCACATCCCCAAGACCACCACCAAGAATGTTGGGGGTTCAACAAGTAGCAGCACTTCTACAGGCCCCATGACTCGAAACAGATCGAAGGCAATGGGACTTCCTACGGCACAAAGGACCGCCGGAGAAACTTCTACGAGAAATCTCACCAAAGCCCAGCCTCAACCTAAAACAGTCATCTCACTAGACACTTTAGGGGCAGGCAGACGTACATCCAAAAGTGTGGGAGACACGCCTCTCGCTTCAGAAGACTCGACAGCAAGGGGTAACTCATCCTATTCTGCACCAGATGCCGAGTCGAGCACCGATTCGCAGTCAGGTTCCTCCCCGGGATCTCCTCGAAGAGCTACAACATCTGCCTTCTCCGAAGACTCATCACGCACAATAGCCATGCCAGCTATGATGACTGAAACCGCTGTTGTGGATGAGAGGATTGTTGCAATGGAACGTGCTATCTCAAAACTTACTAAGACTGTGGAGGAAAAGGACCTCCAGATTGCTACCCTCATGAACAAGCTCGAAGTTCACAATCATGGGGAATCCAGCAACGGCCCCGTTCACCAGCGCACCCCCCAAGATGGTCATAAGAGAGTTGAGGACCAACATACGAACTCTACCTCCATCGCCTCCTTGTCAGTCCAGCAGTTGCACGACATGATAACGAACACTATTCGAGCTCAATACGGTGGTGCGCCTCAGAGTACTCTTATGTATTCAAAACCGTACACCAAGAGGATTGATAGTTTACGGATGCCTCCAGGCTATCAACCTCCAAAGTTTCAACAATTCGACGGGAAGGGGAACCCTAAGCAACATGTCGCCCACTTTGTCGAGACGTGCAATAATGCTGGCACGGATGGAGACTTGCTCACAAAGCAATTCGTTCGTTCTCTTCGAGGAAACGCTTTCGATTGGTACACTGATTTAGAGCCCGAATCCATTGATAATTGGGAGCACATGGAAAGGGAGTTCTTGAATCGCTTCTACAGCACTCGCCGTACTGTCAGCATGATGGAACTTACCAATACAAAGCAATGGAAGGATGAACCCGTCGTTGACTACATCAACCGATGGCGCTCGTTAAGCCTTGATTGCAAAGATCGACTTTCCGAAACTTCTGGAGTAGAAATGTGCATCCAAGGCATGCATTGGGGACTGCTCTACATTCTCCAAGGCATCAAGCCTCGTACCTTTGAAGAACTTGCGACCCGAGCGCATGATATGGAACTAAGCTTGGCTAGTAGGGGAGAGAAGAATCTACCTATTGCTGAACATCGTAAGGAGAGGAAGGATGTAAAGAAGGGTGATAAGTCCTCGAAACCCGTGATCAAAGAATCCATGGCCGTCGCTGCAGAACCCGTCAGAATCTCTGCAAAGGAGAAGAAAGAGGACAGAACGAGGGGTCCATCTCAAGAAAGGGAGAGACGCCGGTTGACGCTGAAAGAGATGGAAGAGAAGACATACCCATTTCCAGACTCTGATGTTCCAGGCATGCTTGAAGACCTATTAGAGAAGGAGATTATTAAACTGCCAGAATGCAAGCGGCCAGAGGAAATGGGGCGTACCAATGACCCAAAGTACTGCAAATACCATCGGGTTGTAAGTCATACAGTGGAGAAGTGTTTCGTTTTGAAGGATCTTATTTTGAGGCTCGCAAGAGAGGGTAAAATCCTCTTAGATCTGGATGAAGCCGTTGGGTCAAATCATGCTACGTTTACCTTCGGGTCGCCAAGTCCAACGAAGACGCAGTCTCCCCTAATGTTAACACCAGGGGGCATCTTGCAAACGCATCCAATTCGGAACACTTGAACCCGTTTGCTTGCCATGTTTAGAACCACAAGAAGATGCTGACATAGAAGATAAGCCATCGAGTGAGGAAGAGGGTTGGACTCTTGTGACCCATAGGAAACCTCGAAAACAGCACAATCCAAAGCCTCGTGTCATTTATGCAAAAGGACGACGCCAAATGAGTCGTTCAATGACACCTCGCCAAGGAAGGGTGATGGATAACTTGAAGACACAACAGAAAGGAGTTCGAATAGAAGAGGCGCTCTAGAAGGATTCTCATTCACCGATCACATTGCGGGAGTTTTTCCCCGAAGGCTATTTTGCGGAGGACCTCGTAACAACCGCCTACATGACATCTTGTCATGAGGTTGATGAGGGAGACGGTTTTGTCCAAGGTGAGGAAGAAGTGCACCTCGGGGAGGCCAAGATGATAGAAAAAGAGGAGAATGAAATCTATGCTGCAGAAGAAGTCTTTGCTCAATGCGCTAATTGTCATGGCAAAATAACATTCACTGATGAAGATCTTTTATTGGGCTCCAAACCTCATAATCGATAGCTTTTTGTCTCCGGTTACATACGTGAGGAAAAGGTAAGTCGAATCCTTATAGATGATGGTTCTGCCGTGAACATAATGTCGAAAGTGACAATGAAACGCCTTGGCATATCTACGGAAGAGCTTTCCAAGAGTCGACTAGTCATCCAAGGCTTTAATCAAGAAGGTCAGAGGGTGATTGGAATTATTCGGCTGGACGTAACCATGGAGGATTTGAAGACAAGGCCTCTCTTCCATGTGATTGATTCAAAGACTTCTTACAATTTGTTGTTAGGACGACCTTGGCTACACGAGAATGGTATTGTACCTTCTACACTTCATCAATGCTTTAAGTACTCCGATGGTAAGCAAGTAAAAAAGGTGATAGCAGACCTGCAACCATTCACAGAGGCAGAATCACACTTTGCAGACGCCAAGTTTTACTTGAATTGTGACATGGTGAATGATACACTACCAGAAGATAGCAAAAGAACGAGGGAGAAGGGGAAAGGACACGATGAAACCCCGCGTGAAGACTCTCGACTTAGTGTTGCTGCAGCACCAAAGTCTCATATAGCATCCAAGGGGGCATCACCAATCTTACGATATGTCCCATTGTCCAAGCGGAAGGAAGGTCAAACTCCATTCGGGCTAGTAGTGGAGGCCAAGGTTAGACCTAACGAGCCTACTCAGGAGAAAGATATTGCCATCCTTAAAAGCAACTTAACTCTTCCATTGCCAAAGCTAGATAAGGTGGCCTCGACCAAACCTCCACTAAAAGGTTTCGTTAAGATCTGCATCAGACTCCATCAAGGAAGGGTCATTACCTGACAAGAGAACCTAAGGAGGGTTTTGATCCTAAGGCGTATAAGACTTTTGGCGAAGTCAGGGTACGATTTCAATAACCCTTCACAACTCGGGCAACTCTATTCGGATTGCGTAGAAGAGAAGTCACAAGGGCTTAACCAGACCCAAAGTAAGTTAAGGCAACAAGGCTATGCAATTGAAACTCCTAAGACGGGGTTAGGGTATTCATCGCAAGAGCCTATCCGCATTTCGGCCAAAGGAAAAAATGAAAGGAGGACTGCTCTACATATCTCCTATGAGGTTGCAGAAGAAGAGAGTCAAGCGGAACCAACACCCCGATCATCTGTGTTTGATCGCTTAACTAGCCCTACTCCTCGAGAGTCGGTATTCAACAGGTTGAGCGTCTCAATCCCAACGAAAGAAGGGACCTCCCATGTACGCAGGTCAGCATTTGATAGACTCGGGTCTCCGAGCACCTCAAAGGTTGCTTCGCAATCCAAGGTGGAAAAGGGTGATACACGGAAGAAAGACAAATCTGAGATATGCAGCCTCGTTCCCTTCACGTATGAAGCGAGAACTAGCTGTGGAGGTTAGTGTGGGTAGTTCACTTAAGGCAAAACGACGAACTATCATACACACAAATAGGTTGGGAAAGCAAGTCGACCAAGAGGAAGAGGAAAATGAAACTATAATCCTTCCCGCTTACCATGTGACGGTAGAAACTGATTCCGGATCTAGCTCATCAGATGATGAACCAGATAAAGCCCCGCATGCAATTGAAGATGGTGGACAAGCAACTGTGGATGAGTTGAAGGAATTGAACCTAGGAACTGTTGATGAACCCCGCCCGATCTTCATAAGCGCACTCCTAACTCCTGCGGAGGAGAAAGAATACCTTGAGCTTTTGACAGAGTACAAAGACGTCTTTGCATGGACGTATAAAGAAATGCCGGGTTTAGACCCAAGAATTGCAGTTCATCGACTGGCAATAAAGCAAGAAGCGCGCCCGGTTAAGCAAGCTCAACGTCGTTTTCGACCAGAACTCCTCCCCCAAATTGAGGCTGAAGTTAACAAACTTAGAGCAAGCCGGATTCATTCGGGAAGTACAATTTCCAAAATGGATTGCGAATATTGTCCCAGTCAGAAAGAAGAATGGGCAGATTCGAGTTTGTGTCGATTTCAGGGATTTGAACAGGGCTTGCCCCAAGGATGATTTCCCATTGCCAAATACAGAGCTCATGGTAGACTCAACCATCGGTCACGAAGCATTGTCATTCATGGACGGTTCATCAGGATACAACCAAATTCGAATGGCGCCTGAGGATGAGGAGCTCACCGCCTTCCGAACCCCGAAAGGAATTTACTGTTACAAGGTGATGCCCTTCGGACTTAAGAATGCTGGAGCAACATATCAACGAGCAATGCAAAAAATCTTTGATGATATACTTCACAAGATTGTTCAGTGTTATGTCGATGACTTAGTGGTTAAAACAAGAAAAAGAGAGGAACATATACGAGATTTACGCATCGTATTCAACCGACTAAGGAAATACCAGCTCAAGATGAACCCCTTGAAATGTGCATTCGGTGTCACGTCCGGAAAATTCCTCGGCTTTATCATTCGGCATCGAGGCATCGAAGTGGATCAATCTAAGATAGATGCTATCCAAAGGATGCCCGAACCGAAAAATTTACGGGAGCTACGAAGCTTGCAAGGTCATCTTGCATACATTCGACGCTTCATATCAAACCTAGCAGGACGATGTCAGCCGTTCAGTCGGCTAATGAAGAAGGATACCAATTTCGAGTGGGATGAAGCCTGCAAAAATGCGTTTGAGAGTATCAAAAAGTACTTGCTGAATCCGCCTGTCCTAGGAGTTCCCATACCAGGGAAACCTTTGATACTGTACATCGCAGCGCAAGAACAATCACTTGGGGCTCTTTTGGCCCAGAAGAATGAAGTAGAAAAGGAGAAAGCATTGTATTATCTCAGTCGAAAGCTAACTGGAGCAGAATTGAGATATTCCCCCATAGAGAAAATGTGTCTTGCACTCTTCTTTTCCATTCACAAATTGAGGCATTACATGCAAGCACACACAATACATTTAGTTGCGAAGGTGGACCCAGTGAAGTACATCTTGTCTAGGCCAGTAATATCTGGGCGGTTGGCGAAATGGTCTGTGGCCTTTCAAGAATTTGAAATCGTGTATGTTCCGCAAAAGGCTATTAAAGGACAAGCATTAGCGAACTTTCTCGCTGATCATCCCATACCTGCTGACTGGGAGCTGTCGGATGACTTTCCAGATGAAGACGTGTTATACACGGAGATCCTTCCACCTTGGATGATGTTCTTTGATGGGGCTGCACGCCGTGAAGAGTCAGGAGCAGGCGTTGTTTTTGTGTCACCACAAAAACACATGTTACCATTCGCCTTCAGGCTTAATGAACCATGCTCAAATAATGTGGTCGAGTACCAAGCCCTTATCGCTGGCCTCCAAATGGCTCTTGACATGAAAATCTCATACTTAGAGGTTTACGGGGACTCTAAGTTGGTGATCAATCAACTCCTAACACATTATGAAGTCAGGAATGAAGGTTTGGTTCCTTACTTCCGATTGGCCACACGATTAATTGAGGAGTTCGACGGGATCTCTTTAGAACACATTCCTAGAAGTGAGAATAAGATAGCAGATGCTCTTGCCAACTTGGCCACTACGTTGGCATTGTCAGCAGAAGAAAGGGTGAATGTGCCAGTTTGCAATCGTTGGGCACTCACTTTCACGGAGGAATATACAAGTGAGACAAATGCCATATCAGTATCTGTTGTGGAGGACGAGGATTGGCGCCAACCTTTGATTGACTACTTAGAACATGGTAAGCTACCTGATGACTCTCGCCATAAGACCGAGGTACGACGAAGGGCACCTCGCTTCATCTACTATAAAGATACCTTGTATCGACGATCCTTTGATGGATTATTTTTGCGATGCCTTGGAAAGGGAGAAACTGATCAAGCCATGGAGGAGGCCCACTCCGGAGTATGCGGCGCCCACCAATCTGGTCCTAAACTTTATCATCGGATAAAGCGAATGGGGTATTATTGGCCAACAATAGTGAAGGATTGCATGGACTATGCAAAAAGATGTGAAGCATGTCAACTCCATGCAAACTACATTCATCAGCCACCAGAACCACTGCATCCTACGGTTGCCTCTTGGCCCTTTGATGCATGGGGACTCGATGTCGTAGGACCATTGCCCAAGTCTTCAGCTGGCCATTTATACATCTTGGCTGCGACCGATTACTTCTCTAAATGGGCCAGAAGTTATATCTCTAAAGGAAGTAAAGAAAGAAAATGTCGTGAATTTCATCCGAACCCACCTGATCTATCGATATGGTGTTCCTCGTTACATCATGACGGACAATGGTAAGCCTTTCTACAATAGTTTGATGGACCAACTATGCGAGAAGTTCGGGTTCAAGCAGTATAAATCTTCCATGTATAATGCGCCAGCCAACGGTCTTGCTGAAGCTTTCAATAAGACCCTTTGTAACTTGTTGAAAAAAGTAGTGGAACGCTCAAAAAGAGATTGGCACGAGAGAATCGGAGAAGCGTTATGGGCGTATCGGACGACATACAGAACACCCACGCAAGCTACTCCATATTCGTTGGTGTACGGCGTCGAAGCAGTCCTTCCTTTGGAGCGACAAATTCCCTCTCTCCGAATTGCTATACAAGAAGGGCTTACAAATGAGGAGAATGCCCGACTGAGACTGGAGGAGCTTGAGGCACTTGATGAAAAGAGGTTAGAAGCTCAACAACACCTTGAATGCTACCAAGCGCGACTATCTCGAGCTTTTCAACAAGAAGGTCAAGCCTCGATCATTCCAACAAGGAGATTTGGTACTCGCAGTCCGAAGGCCAATCAACACTTTGCATAAGATTGGAAACAAGTTCACGTCAAAATGGGATGGCCCATATGTCGTTCAGGAAGTTTACACAAATGGCGCTTACAAGATAGTTGACAAAGATGGGATAAGGGTAGGTCCTATCAACGCAAGATTCCTGAAGCGGTACTATGCATGAAGTTCCAAAGTCCCTCCTCGGCAGGAGCCTAAACTGCCCACCTTAACACTTCATTGGTACTTGATGTTTTCCCATTACCTTTGAATGTGCCAAAAAAAAAAAAAAAAAATGCTCGCTAGGTTGAAAACCTTGAAAGAGGCGGCCTAGGCAAAAGTTAGAGCCATAAAAAAAAATAAATAAATAAATAATGCTCGCTAGGTTGAAAACCTTGAAAGAGGCGACCTAGGCAAAAGTTAGAGCAAAAAAAAAAAAAAAAAATCCTTTGAACTACGTTATGACTTGATCCCTTTTGGGTACGTAGGCAACTTGGTATTCTTTACTAAGTACAGTCACACACAAAAAAAAAAAATTCCTTTGAACTACGTTATGACTTGATCCCTTTTGGGTACGTAGGCAACTTGGTATTCTTTACTAAGTACAGTCACATATGAAAAAAAAAAAAAAAAAAAAAAAAAAAAGAAGGAAGAGAAAATGGAACTTTTATTAATAAAAAAAAATGAATGTCATTACATCATAGATATACATAAATGACGATCGACCTATCCAATCTAAGTTCTTCAACTCCTCTCGACTGGTCTCTAGCAGCTCTCGTAGCTCTTGAAGTTTGGCATGGTCTGAAGTCTCTAAGGTTTGGAGTAGCCTCAATCTCTGAAATTTCTTCCTTAATTCTAGAAACCGCGGCCTGCAATTGCGGTAACTTTTCTTCGTGAAGGGAGATAGAATTCTCAAGTTTTCCCCTCTGAGTCGCCAAAAGCTCGAGCTCCTTCCTCAACTCAGTCTCCTTTGACAAAACTTTAGATAGTTCAGCCTTCAGCTCTACTACTATCCCTAGCCTCAATAGCTTCTGATTCGAGTGCAAGAGTATAGCGACGTTCAGCATCTGCGCGTCTCTGATTCTTGACTTCAAGTGAAATCCTTTGCGTAAAAGCAGAACGTATTGAAGAATATTGAGATGCATTCTCCATAAACTTCCAAACTCGATCCTGTAAGGGCATCACATCCACAATTGTTGTTTGTCTGATAGCATGGATAATCTTCCTCACCTTCTTCCTTAAGAGAAGCAACAGAATCAAAAGGGGTTTTGATGATCTTTTCTATTAAGCCTTCCCCCAACATGAATGCATAATGGCGACTAGCCTTTGAGATGACGTCCTCTGCATTAAGTGTCGAGACTGTAGAGGCAGTCGGGATACCCGAACTACGCACCTTGCTAACCATATCCTTCGTAGGGTTACAGATAGGACCTGAAGGGGGAATAGAAGCATTAGATTTCTCAAGATGCGGCTTCTCAATCACCTTAGTGGCAAGATCAAAAGTCTCCAGACCTTGGACAGAAAACTCACTCATAGAAGGGCTACCATCAACTGGTGACTGCCTTTTGTCTACCTCTTTCAAAGAATCAACACCAACCTGCGACAAAGAAATGTCAAGATTTTCATCCTCAACAAGTTCTTGGATGGCAGAAACAACCATGGGATCATTAAAAAGACAACAAAGGTGCTCTAACAGATTCCGTGTTAGCAGAATCAAAAAGGGAAGAAAGACTCACTTGTTCATCACCGCCAGAAAATGGAGATGGTGTGTCCACATCAATAAAAGGCTCAGTCGTCTTCATAACAATCTCGTGGTTTGCACCATCAATGACGTTGTCCTTATATTTCCTTACGTCGCCAATGACGATCCGAGTCATTTCGACTTACCTCATTTCCATGATCGGAACATGAGATCCCATCCTCTTCATTCAACTTCTTGGCATGAGATGCCATAGCTCTATCAGCCCCTCTAAAGGTAGAAACAATGCCGGATGTCTCGTCAGTGCCTTCCGAAATCCTTAAAGATAACTTGTTATCCTCTTGATGCTCTGAAGGTTCATCACTTTCATGACGCCGCTTCAACTTGACTATCAGCTTACTTGGCCCAATGTTCCCATTCGGTTGACTGGGGTCGCTAGAGAAGAAACCATCAGATCTTTTGGCCCACCAATCCATATAATCTTTCGTACAAGGGGCCGCATCACTTGGGGAACGAGAGGGGACCAAAAACTGTGACTTTGTGTTGATACGAAGGCATCGATGCCAGAGATGCATGACTCTTTCTAAGGGGGCAGCCCGTAGATCTTCCTTTATCTCCCCAGGGATGTCTTGAGTGAACCCAAATTGACGACCAAAGCGGTGAGGACTATAAGGCTCGAGCACGCTCAAGTCGCCGCGACGTGATGATAAATAGCTGGGGCGTTGACTAATAAAGTAGTCAACATAGGAGTCGGATAGCTGATCATTATCCTCCAAAATCTCTTGATGTCCCTTGAAGAGCGCAAGACGATGAAACTTGAACTTAGTAATGGAACAGAAGAGCTTTCGTGCCTCAGCTTCCTCAAAATACTTTGCTGCACCCTCGCCAGAAAATCTAACCATACATGATCATTATCCAAGTCCAAAATCTCTTGATGTCCCTGGGCTGAAGAGCGCAAGACGATGAAACTTGAACTTAGTAATGGAACAGAAGAGCTTTCGTGCCTCAGCTTCCTCAAAATACTTCGCTGCACCCTCGCCAGAAAATCTAACCATACATGGATCAAGTGGGCTAGCCTCAGGCAAGTCGAAATGAGTGGCGAAGTATTCGGCCAACCATGCGTTCAAGTAGTGTGCGGGAAATGTAGTGTCACACTTACTAGGGACTGAGGAAGACGCAATATCGTTCAAGCCTTTGTAGATAGTTGCCAAGACCGGGACTGCGAGACAGTACTTCTTACCACGAGCCATTGAGCTTGCGACCTTGAAACGTGCCAGGCCTAATCAAATTAGCCTCTTTACCAGGAAATACAAATTCCCCCAACCAACATGACAAGAGAGCGGCTAGCCAGGTCTCCTCTTTCGCCTTCTCCGACACTTTTAATATTCTGAAAGGGGCTTCCTCATCTTCGGTACGGCATTGATTACGATGAGTCGTGATGATCCCGCGCGGATTGTGGGAAAGCTTTCCCCTCACCGATCTCCTCAAAGACCGTCTATTAGGAGGTTTTGGATACCTAACGGAGCCACGAAACCAAAACCCTACCCACTCAGTAGAAGTGACCGAATCAGGGCCGCCAAGCTTGAGGCTCAGGTGATGGAATGCAGCGAATAAGTACTCACAACTCGAAGGGAGGGATGACATCTCTTTTGCGCTCGGAACAACTTCATCATAAAAAGATCCAAACAAAGGGAGCCCTCCAATTCGACATAGATCCCATAGAGTAATAGAAATCTCTCCTACGGATGTATGCAATGTATTTGTGGCCGGACACCAATACTCGAAGAAAGCTTGCATGGCATGGACATTTCGGTCATAAGTGAATAGAGAGGCACGGACCGCACCATAAATCTTGGCATCAGTGAGGGTTTTCTTATTCCGGCTGAGTATGTCTTCTAACCACTCCCAATACTTAGGGATGTAAGAAAACTCCCCTGTATATTGGAGCGGAGGAGCTCTTGAGGAAGTCGCCCAATGTGCCTCACCAACATTTATACGACGCGCAAGTAAGGGGAATAGACCCGTATAATTAACACCTGAATGGAGGGAAGAACGCAATGTAAAAATCTTCGACTGGACAGGATGCGAATCCCTCTTGGATGGGATCGTAGAGCTCGCGGGAAGATTCAGACCACCACTGAGATAAGTGGGGAGTTCGACTGACATCTATGGGGGACGAAGAATAAATGAAACTGGCAGAAGGAAGAACTGCTAAAGTTATCCCCTCCTCTATGGGTTCGTCCGCGTGACTCAGTATGGTGATGAACTGATTCTTGGGAGTCTTCGAAGAGTCGACGAAAACAACCATTATGAGCGAAGAGACGAAGAACCACGATGAAGAGGAAGACTGGGTGCACACCTGAAAAGTGAACAACAAAAAAAAAAAAAAAAAAAAAAAAAAGGGTGAACTTTCATGAAAAAAGAGCAAAGCAAAGGGGGCAAGACCAAAGTAAGTGACGGTCACAAAGTAGAACTGCGACAGACAGATAAGTGAGCCAAGTAGTTGTAGACAAATAAGAGTTGCAAGGCGAAGAAGCAACACAATGTCGAAGCGAAGAAACAGCGAAGTGTTGAAGCGAAGAGGCGACGAAGTGTCGAAGCAAAGAAGCCACACAATCACGAAGAAGCAATGCAGTGTTGAAGCGAAGAAACAGCGTGGAGTTGTAGTGAAGAAGCAACGCAGTGTCGAAGCGAAGAAGCAACACAATGTCGAAGCGAAGAGGCGACGAAGTGTCGAAGTGAAGAAGCCACACAATCACGAAGAAGCAACGCAGCGTTGAAGCGAAGAAGCAGCGTGATGTTGTAGTGAAGAAGCAACGCAGTGTCGAAGCGAAGAAGCAACGAAGTGTCGAAGCGAAGGAACAGCAAAGTATTACACTTGTCGGCAACAAAGTTATTTTTGGAAGAGCCTGCACACAAGAATTCAAGAATATCAAAAAAAAAAAAAAAAAAAAAAAAAAAAATGTCCATCCTTGTGCAAATGCAAAGTTCTATTGTTGTCAATGATGTTGTAAAAAAAAAATAAAAAAAAAAAAAAAAAAAAAAAAAAAAAAAAACAGTAAGATTTTGTTCACATATATATATATATATATATATGTATATTTCAAAGGGACCCACGCCTAACTATGTTTGGGACAACATGCTTGAAGACCAAAAGAATTTGCTGCTGAAAAGAAAAAAAAAAAAAAAAAAAAAAAAATTTAATAAGAACAGAGGACCACATGGGAAGCCTTGCTTTGTGTCTACAGTGGTGGTCAACAATTACGGCTAAGGAGGTAAAAAAAAAAAAAAAAAGAAGTTTATGGCTGGTTGCGGCAGTAAGGAACACTGAAGAAAAAAAAAATTTTGCTTCACGCTGTGCGGCAGAAAATTAAAAGAACAGTGAAGAACTTGCTTCACACTGCAGCAGAAAATTGAAAGAAACAGTGAAAAACTTGCCTCACACTACGGCAGAAAATTAAAAGGAAGACTTTGCTTCACACTGCGGCAGAAAATTGAAAGAAACAGTGAAGACTTTGCTTCACACTGCGGCAGAAAATCACAGAAATTTTGAAAAGAAACAGTGAAGACACTGTGCGGCAGAAAATTGAGGGGGTATGCCTTTTTTATAGGTAATTGTAACCCTAAACCTAGTAAGAAGAGAAGGGAAAAAAAAAAAAAAAAATATGAAGAAAGAGGCGCCGCCTCTTGAAGAAAAATCTGGAACCAGCAAAGTATCAACACAATATTAGTGTTGTTTGCCTCTCACGTGGGCCACAAGGGTGAATTTGAGTTTAAGTGCTCAACTCACACCCAAACTTGGTGTGAGTGGCCTTAATAAACAAATATCCCCTTAAAAAAAAAAAAAAAAAATTCCTTTGCCTTCCACGTGAACTGCCAAAAGAAATTTCTTGCATTTCACATGAGTCACCCAAAAAAAAAAAAAAAAAAAAAAAAAAAAAAAAAAAAAAAAAAAAAAAAAAAAAAAAAAGCCCTAGACAAAAGCATCAAACTGAAATTTCGAGACTCGCTCGCTCACCACACCAAAAAAAAAAAAAAAAAAAGTAGGTTAACTTTTTTTTTTTTTTTGTGTACGCAACCAAGTCTCAAGGGGGCATTTGTAGACGTCAAAATTTTATGATGTGTTTACATTCGTCCGATTAATCATGATTAATTTTTATTGATCAAATCAATTGTCAAGTGATGACGTGTCAATAATGGACAAGTCAACAAATTGCAGCCAATAGGGCAAGGCCACGTGTCACAACTTTGAAACCATGTGGCGACATCAAATGGAGAATCCTGCATATGGAATGTTTTAATTAAATGGAAGACCAAATTCAAATTTAAATTCAAAATCAAATCAAATCAAATCCCATTAAATGCTGAAAAGGAAATTCCCAAATGAAGAAGTCTTAAAGTGCCTATAAATAGAGACCCCTTAGAGAAGAACAGGGATCCAGAGTCAGAAGGAGAAAACCCTGCCAACACTCTACCAAAAAGAAGAGTTCTCTCAAGGTTCAAGAAGAGCACTCTTGTCCATCCAAGAGCAAGGCGTACTTCGACTTCTTCAAATCCAAAGTGGGAGACGCCTCTCAAATCTTCATTCAACCTAGATCGAGATCAAGCCGACGGCCCTCAACTCCAAGTCCAAAAATTCCAACTACACACTCAACCCAGAAATATTCAGGCACCATTCAAGATCAAGCTTCATAGCCCTTGGATCGTGGAACGTCACGGAGAAGAATCAGAGGAATTTATTGCATTCTTTATTGTAAAGGATCATTTAGAGATTTGTACCCGCTTTCATACACATAAATACAAAATTGATTATTTGTTACACTATTTCGTGACCGTGTGATTTATCTGTACGAAATTTGTGTCTACACACACGCACACCGTATTTGGGGAGGGCAAAGGGCAGAGGGGATTCGAACCTTTATCAATTGGGGGGAGGGAATTTCCTTGCATTATTAAGCCAAATGCCTAGTGGGCAGTAATTATTCTATTTTAAATAATGGTAATAGAGTTCAACATAAAGAGAACTATGTTAATAATTTTAATGTATTTATAATAAAACGTGTCAAAATTATATGGTGCAATTTAATTGTAATACTTAGATTTAGTCACATAATGCAAGAAACATGTATATGACCTAACTTTTATTATTAAAAAAAAAAAAAAAAGCCCAACTATGTTAGATTATTAGAGTAATGGAAAATAAATATTGAAAAATTTGGCAATACAATTTCACATAAAGAAACTATATAAATTATTATAATGTACTTATAGTGCGTCACATGTTATATGGTGATTTTTTATATTTTTTAATAAAATAAGAAAGAGTGTCCTCTTGGTGGAACTACAACGTGTAGGATAGACTTTTTTTTTTATTATATAGTATACGTTATGATATAATCTTATTGTTATTGTTTTGGTGATAATAATTGTATGACTAATTATTATATAATTGTACAATCTTAAGATAAGGAGATCTTAGTGCAACAACATAACTGTTCAAGGACCGTTTGTTAATATCTTCCACAAGACAAAAGTAAGAAATTATTCATTTAATGTTTGAGGATATAATTTATTGTAAAAATATAATCATTTAATTTTAATAATATATAATGTGTCTTATCATCACAATTTGAATAATAGATGGATACTAGGAGAGGATCAAGATCCCATGCAATACTTAAAAAATATAAGTATTACACCAACAATACTTTTCATCTTAGTCATTCATTTAAATCATCTCACGGGTTCAATAAGCAAGTAACTTTTTAAGCTTTTTAAACATTCTTCTCATGCATTAAATATTATTGCACCCGATCTCGATCCAGTGGGAGATAACAAAGTTTAGGGTTCTAATAAATTTGAATTAAGTCAACTCAAGCCAATCCGAGTATTTTCCTTAATTTTTTTTTTTATTTCTTTTTAATTTTTTGTTTCACACAGCAGGATCAAGCTTGAGATTGTCATTAAGTTATATTACATATTCAAGGTTGATTCAATCTTTTGTTTAACAAGTTCAAACTTTTCACAAGATACTTGTAGAGTTGCTAAAAACAAATTGAACCAGACAACTCGAAACCCAATTGAAAATTTTGATTCCACTTGGTTTTCTAGTCTTGGTGATGGTTTTGAATTTTTTAAATCTAACATTTTCAATTTGCTTTCAGTGTTGGTATTAAAATTGACAGAGCAGTTGGTAAAATGTGTGTATTTGGTACAGTACTAATGTTTGAAAGAACTCAAACTTATTCAAAAAAATTTACAAACGTTGAATTAAATTTGTTTAATTTAACTTTGAACTTCAAAAGGATGCGCTTGGTTCGGTAATGCCTCAATTAAGACTTAAGAGAACTTTTTATGTATGACACCAAACAAAGTATGAAAGATGAAGTAATATTGTAGATCAAATAAAATAAATACATATACATTTTGCATCAAAGTTTACAAAATACAAGATAGAAACTAAATTACACACTTGTATTGAAACTAAAATACACTCGAACACACTTTAGAACACACTTTAGATCACGATGAATATTTTGTACATGGGTTGTAGAGGTAAAGGAGTAGACCTTTTTTTGAAGAATCAACTTCTTATTAATTGTCAAAATGGGTGGTTATTTCCATCAAATAACTACCCGTTAATAACTACTTGAGTGGTTTATATTTAGAAAAATAATCATCTCCAATAGTTTGGAGACCATGATACATGTTATCCACATCATAGAAGTTATTAGTAGTTACATCCTGCCATTAACTTCTTCCATGAATTTTGGAAATTATGACACATGTAAATGAAAGTTACAAGAAGTTATTTAGATACTAGTCGCAAACCTATGCGATGCAAAAAAAAATTAAATATGATTTTTTTTCTGTCTTTTATATTTTATCTAAATATGAAAATTGATAATTATTAAAAGACATTTATTGTTATTTTGTTTATATATAAAATATATTATAGTATTAGACATTTATTATGATTGTGTTTATATATATGGAACAATATATTATTTCTATTAAAGAAAATATAATGTGTCAAGATTCTAATATGATTGTGTTTATATATATGGAACAATATATTATTTCTATTAAAGAAAATATAATTTGTCAAGATTCTAATGAGATGTTTAATTATAGAATAAAATTTAAATTCAATTAAAAAATATATATTAAAATAATGAGGTGTAAAATTGTGGGACCAGCTTATGTGGCGCAATATTATGAGGTTAACCAAAAGTAAAAAAAGTTTTGGTTTTACATTATAGTATAGATAATCACACATATAGTATGACTACCAATTTAAAATATTATGGTGGTCAATATTATATATATGACACAATATAACACAATTATTTTTCTGTATAAACAACTAATTAAAGCTTGGGTACTAAATTGACCGAGAAAAAAAAAAAAAAAAAAAAAAAATTGATAATGGGATCTTAATGCATAAAAGTTTAAGGGTCCCAATGCAATTTACTATTGACCGACGGGGCTACAATCAAAATTTGGTTTCTATATTAATTTATATATAAATGTGTGCTATTTTTGGGAAATTATATTTCCACACCAACTTTTTTTAATTCAGCATCATTGGTTCAGAAATAACAAAGGCTAGTGTGGAAATAACACCAGCCTTATTTTTTTTCTTTTCTACAGCTGAAAAGATTAACATCCTTTACGACTTGGGCAGCCCAAGTTCATTCTAAAGCTTACGTAGCCCAACAGGCCAAGGATGGGCTGAATGTATGACAGGCTGAGCTTGGGCCAATGTTTATTTGTATTTATGTAGTGTGATTTAGGCTTGAGTGAAACATTACCGAAGCACACATATGACACATTGATACATTGCTAAAGCCATTTAGTTGATGCGTGTGTTAGTTGCTAAATTCTCTTGATGAGGGATCGAATCCTACCTATGTCAAATGAGGAAGGTTTAAAGAAAAACAGATGACCAAAAACTTAATGGTCCTTCAATTGACCCCCGAAAATGGAAAAAGAAAAAGAAAACTGACCAAATTAATTTCACATCAACACGATTTATTTCAATTAATTAATAAACCCACAATTACCCAATCAAACCATATTTATCCAATCAATTTTATTTAATGTGCTAAAGTCCATAACAATTTATAACTTTGAGCCAATAGGATATTTACACCTTATAACCAATCACACTTAATTTGGATTGATCCTCCGTGCCTAATGCCACTTAATTTTTATTTTTATTTTTTTATTTTTTTTACCATGTAATGTCACTTAATTATTATTCACTATATCCGTTAAAATTTCAACTAATTATAACTTTCACATTCATGGCTGATTTGAGCACATAACATGTCGTTTTGATTGTCGTGACATAAAATTTGTTTGATTACTCAATCTGACAGTCAAAATTGACTTTGAGTTCAAACCCTAACCCAGGTAAATTGTGTACTTTCCTTTTTCAGAATTTTAATTTGGGAAAAATCCTAATTTGTGTTAGGATTGAAATGTACATGGGCAGATCTACAAAAGTGCAAATAGGTCTTAACTCAAACCCTATCACTGATGTCAAACGTATTTTAAATGGACTAAAAGCCTTGCACATATATTGTGTATGACCATCGGGTGGGGGACGTGATCTGCTATGAGTGCAAATTAGTTTTTAGTCCTGCATCATAGATGAAAACCCTAATCACTGAAAGTTAGATGACAAATTTGGTAATATAGATATGGCTTCTTCACCTAGTGGTTATTCTTTACGTGCAACACTTACCCAGTGGCATACTATTGTGAAAAGCCGTCCTGGCCACTTGTAAATATGTTCAAGACCATTGATGTAACAGTTGATGGTTTAGGCTTAAAGGAGTCTATCAAGAACCATGCAAATATTTTATTCATGAATATGGAAGATAAAAATGTTGGAATGGGAAAGAACCTAAATTCAATTCTTGCTGCATGCCTTTATATCATGCATGTCATGAGCAAAGATTTCCACGGTCGATAAAGAAGATTGCCAGGGTTAGCAACGGAGCCACAATAAAAGAGATTAGCGAAGCAAAATACTCATAGTATAAAAGTTACAGATCGCTGATGATGTAATACTTAGCGAGGAAATTGCAATGCAATTATGTTAGGACATTGGTTTTAATAATGAAATATCCAAGGGATTGCTGATTTTCATATAAGGAGGGAGCAGCACTGACTCAATATAGTTTGAGACCTAAGGCTATAACTTTAAATGGGGCCTAGTGCTCAACGTTGTGTTTAGTTTACTCAAATATCTTAAATCATCCAATAGGAGGAGCCAATAACCAACACCTTATGACCAGGGGCGGCCCCGAGCGTTGGGTTGCCCTAGCCCCGGCCTAATTTGGTTGCCCTACTTGCTACTTATTATTTAATATTAAAAAAAATAATATAAAGTCCAAATTTTTTTTTTTTATACAAAATCAAGGTTATGTTGTACTTTTAACCAGTTACGGTGTGTAGGAAAATATAAAGCAATAATAGTAAAGAGTAGAGAGAGTAGAAACAAAAAGATACCGTGGTTCGGTCATTAAGACCTACATCCACCCCCAAAAGCCTTTGATGGCTACATTTTTATTATATAATATTGTATTTACAATAAGCTCCTTAACAACATATTTACAGGAGACTAACCATAAATTAACACTATCCGACTCCAAGAAAATTACTTCTCCTTGCATTTTTTGAAGCAAATTCTTCAATCAAGTCATCATAATTTAGCTTATCCAAATATTCATTCTCAATTGAGATCATAGCCAAGCCACTTAATCTCTCTTGTGACATAGTAGTCCGAAGATAAGTTTTTATTAACTTCAACTTAGAGAAACTCCTTTCCGCTGAAGCAACTGTAACCGGTATAGTTAACAAAATGCGATATGTAACCCATACTGTTTGGAATCCACCCTCTTCCCAATAAGACTTTATAGTATTGAGGATGTCAATCGATTTTGTTACATCCTTCGGTAATAATGTTTTCAGATATCTAAGTTCTTGAAATAACTCATCCGCATAAATATCACAATGTTCTTTATATTCCAAGAAACTTTGTAATTGGCTGCAATGTTCCATCAATTTGTCTTCACTAATGCTTTTGAACTTTCCATTCAACAAAAATCCAAAGATTTCTTCATAACGTTGAAATTGCTCAAACCGATCCTTAAGTGATGTAAGAGCTTGATCTATAATGTGGTAGAAGTAGGTAACTTTAAACTTCTCTTGAGGCGATTGACTTTCATTGGCATCCTCTCCCACATCCTCATCAAATTGCTTCTTTCTACGAACTACTCTTTTTACTGTAAATGCCGGTTCAATACCAACTTTCTTTGCAAGCTCTTTACCTTCCTCTATCAAGTCTAGAAAACCATCTTCTCTAAGCTCCTCAAAGAATAAAATGAGTTCCTTTATTTTTATAATTGCATTCTCAAGATCGATCTCTTCTTTTTGAAGTACTTGACTAACCCAATTAACTTTGTCTAAGATTTTGTACCAAATACACAAGCTTATCAAGAACTCAAAATCTTCCAAAGCATTGAAACACAAGCCTTTAGCTTCCGCCATCACAACATCATCTTTAGAAGTATTTGAAATTTCAATCAAGGCATCTCTTAATTCCTCCGGTTGACTTCTTATTGCTCTAACACTCTCAATATGACTTTCCCAACGAGTTACTGACAATGCCTTTGGTGACAAGCCCTTCACATATGTTTTAAGAACATCCCATCGATGTGTTGAACCCGAAAACAAAGTATAAATCTTTTGCACATATCCAAAAAAATTTCTTGCTTTCACACAAGATTTTGCCATATCACATAATGCAAGGTTTAAGGTATGACATCCACATGGAACATAAAATGCTCTAGGATTTACATCAAGTAATCTTCTTTGTACACCTTGATGTTTACCCTTCATATTTGCGCCATTGTCATAACTTTGTCCTCTTATATCATCAATGTTGAGTTTAAGATCCACTAAAGTATCTTCAAGTCGCTTGAAAAGCCCAAGCCCCGACGTGTCATCAACTTTTATAAACCCAAGAAAGAACTCCTCCACCTTAACTTCACTTGCATCCTCAACATCCACACATCTTATAACAATCGACATTTGTTCTTCATGACTTAGATCTGGAGTACAATCAAGGATAATCGAAAAATATTTTGCTTTTAAAATCTTTTTTCGAATTTCTTCTTTAATCTCATTTGCCAACAAACTTATCAATTCATTTTGAATTTTGTGGCTAAGATAATGATTTTGAACTTCTTTATCTACCACACGCCGAAGGTGATCTTTCATAATAGGATCAAATTCCGCAAGAAATTCAATAAGTTGACAAAAAAGCCCGTTATTCTTCTCATAAATCTTCTCATTACTTCCACGAAATGGCAAACTATTTCGAGAAAGGGTTTTCACAACCCCAATTATTCGAGCTAATATCAACTTCCAACGAATTCTCTCTTTGTTGATTAGTGCCTCCACTTGTTTGTCAATTGTTGCTTCTTGTTTAAGTCTCATTTGTAAGTCCACCCACTTCACGACATTGAGGTTGTGTTCTGGATTCTTTTCATGATCTCTGAGTTTTGTAGGAAGGTTATGCCAATCATTAATTCCATCTTCAGCCAAACCAGTTGTCATTGGGTTATGCTTGAATAACTTGCAACAAAAACAAAAGACCTTATCCAACTCATTTGAATACACAAGCCACTTCCTTTCTTGCTTCTCACCATTTGGACGATTAGAAGTGTAAAGTTTAGAAGAAAAGTGTCTCCCTCGAATTCGGTTCTTTTGGAAACTCATCATTTTCTTTTAAGATCTTAATGGGACCTTTTTTAACTAACATCACCCTCTTAGTGTCATTAATAATTCCCCACAACCCTGGATCGTAGTTCACATCAACATCTTTCTCAAGGTCAAGCATACTTACACTAGCTTCTTCATTAACACCTCCATCTCTAAGATTATCTTCATTATGCTCCTCCCTAAATTCATCATTTGCTACATCAACACCTTCACTCTCATGAGCCTCATCCATATCTTCACCACTAGCTTCTTCCTCACTAAATTCTTCATTTGCTACAACACTTTCGTTAGGCTCCACATGGACTTCATTCATATCTTCACCACTAGCTTCTTCAACTTGACTCGAAGATTGAGATTTTTGAATTTTGGCATTAAATAGTTTAGAAATCGAACCCTTTAATGATTTTGCCATTATTTCTTTTCGTTGCTTAACTACTCTATTATAATATCCCGACTTTTGTTTTCGAGATCTCACTCTGTTCTTGTCATTTTCATTCTTCGTCATAGTACCTACAATCTATATAATATTACAATCTCGTTCAAATAATAAAAAAATTATATTATACTCCTAAAAATCTAAACTAATACCTATTAATATTATTTTAGGTTTAATAGTTTTTAACTAAAAAATGTTTTAGTGTTAATAACACTCACACAAATCACAATATATTTAATCAAAATGTAAAAAACAATTCATTAAAACAATTCAATAAAAAAATAAAAAATAAGAACAGATCAGTGCACGTGCACTGACCCACCACTTCCCCTAAAAATAAAATGTATAAAAACAAAACACAGTGTCAGTGTGTCACCAATCAGGCATAAAAAAAAAAAAAAAAATTCGAAAAAAAAAAAAAGGGAAACCGTGTACTGATCTGACCCAGTGTTTAAAAACAAAACACAACAGGCACATCAACAAGATTCACAAGCATAACAAAATAAAAAAAAAAAAAAAAAAAAAAAAAGGTCAGTGCACATGCACTGACCCACTCACCCACAGCAGCCAGTAAACAATAAACATACAAACATAATATAAACATATTGACCCATACCCACTCACCCATAACACTACAACAGCACAGCCAGTCCTTAGTCCTTACTAATTTCAAAACTCAAAAGCATTTGAGAGAGAGAGAGAGAGAGAGAGAGCGGAGCGCATACCGGACCGGATCGGTGGAACCGGAGTCCACGAAGACCGTGAGGGGCTGAGGGCGTCACGCGTGAGATGGGTGCGGGCTTGCGGCGGTCGGCGTGCCTTGCGTCTCGGCGTACGGCGTGCGGCGCGTGGCGGTGGGCTGGTGGCTGTCTGCTGCTCCTCCTTCAGTTCTTTGTGCCGGTGGTTGCCGGATCTAGTGGCTGATCGTGGTTTCAAGGTGATTTGGGGGATTTTTCTGGATTGTGAATTTGTGATTTAGGGATTTTTTTGGTTGGTAAAGTTGTGTTTTTGCCGATAATGAGCGACTGAGCGTTGACTGTGTTGGATGTTATATTTATATTTTAGTTTTAGTTTTAGTTTTGGAATTTGGATAGATCTGGCTTAGATCTTTTGTGATTATATTTTTTTTTTGCCCATTTGAATTTTTTTTTTGCCCTCCGTTTGTTTGTAATTGGTTGATGAATTGTGATTATTGTTTATTTTTGCCCTTTAATTTTTTTTTTGCCCTCCCATGTACTGATAATTGGTTTATGAGTTATGATTAATCAATATTTTTGCCCTTGAATATTTGTTTTTGCCCTCCGTGGATTGCTAATTGGTTTAAGAGTTATTATTATTTTTTATTTTTGTCTTTAAATATTTTTTTTTGCCCTCTGTTTATGATAATTTTTTATTTTTATCCTCTTAATATATTTTTTTTGCCCTCTATTAAAAATTTTATTTTATGAATAATTTTTTTTTTCCCCTGATGTATATGTATAATTTTTTTTTTTTTTTCCTGATGTATATGTATAATTTTTTTTTTTTTTATGTATAGTATAAAATTTTTTTTTTCCTGGGGGGTTGCCCCTGGAGGGGGGGTTGCCCTAGCCCCGGGGCTTGCTGGGCTTACCCCAGGGCCGGCCCTGGATGTGACCATCTTCAAATTTTGCATTTCAAAAAGTTTTAAAGTTAAATAAATAACATTTAATTGATATTTAAATATTAAAAAAAAAATTGACTCAAATTTATTGTTTAATTAGGTCCTAAAATGTAATGACCTAGCATTGGTAGAGATCCCATCTTTTTTCATTCCTTATCTTTTTTAGAGGAATTATCCCATTATTCCCCTAAAACATATTTAAAAAGTTCCTATAACTAGATAATAGCATTGGTAGAGATCCCATCTTTTTTCATTCCTTATAGAGGAAGTAATGTGGTAGGTCTTGGAATTTATCTTTTTTAGAGGAATTATCCCATTATTCCCCTAAAACATATTTAGAAAGTTCCTATAACTAGATAATAAAAAATCAGGAAAAATGGGAAAATTGTTCGAGCAGCCAAAGGTGAGGACCTTTTTTTGTTTAATAATATTTTTTATAAAGATATTTAAGAAAATAGCATGTATTTGGAACTTCTCTCTTTCAAGTGATGAGTTCTAACATGGATACAATCTCTTTAAAAGATGAGATGTACTACATTGATATGTTCAAGTGACGACTTCTAGATGAATGCTTTCTGCTTTCTCAAGACATGAGTTTAAAAAAAAAAGACTACGTTTTCAAATATTTTTCAAATAGTTTTATTTTGCCAATTTTATTTTATTTTATCTTTTAAATGTACTATTCAACAAAAATGACCCAAAGGTAAGTGATTCTCAACGTAATGGCAAGGAGCATCATTAAAAGTGAGCCAAGAAAGGCCAAACGAGTTTGTGTGTATGTTTTTAATTTTGTGTTTCAATACTTATTTTCTAGTATCTTGAAATTGTTCTAACAAAACAAGTTGTGTTTTTCCACCCATTAAAGGCGTCTCTAGTGCTTCTGAGTTCCTATATACGATACTAGAGATTTGGTAATATGTCATACTAGTTATAGTAGCTAGCTCCCTTTATCCTACGTTGTCATTAACATGAATACATTATCACAATTAGGTGAACAAGGCTTGACCATGTAGATTGGTGACAAGGTCATGCCTGAAGCTTCAATCCTAATTCCACAATCCTTAGAACTTGGTTGCTAGTAAATCTTTGAAAAGGAGTAGGAGTAACTACAGAGACGGAGCCACATGGGGACCAAAGGGGGTCATGGCCCCTGCTGGCTCTATAAAAAAGACTATGAATAGGTATAAAAAATTAATTGGCCCCTATTGACATAATTTTTGAAGCCCTACTAGCACTATTTTTTGGCCCTTTAAACAAAAAATTGCCCATAACAAAATAATCAAAATTATCCAACAACCCAAATCACAAAAAAAAATAAATAAAAATAAAATTACAACTCAATCAAAATCATCCCAACAAATCAGCCCAATGTCTCAACAACAGCAACAAATAAAAATAAATCAGCCCAAGTCAAATTTACAACAAATCAGAAAATGTATCAATTTATTAAATTAAAAAAAAAAATTAAATAGTTAGGGTTTGGCCAGACCCAGTTGAAAAAAAAAGAAAAAAGAAAAAAAAGCACCACAGAGTAAAGGAGAGAGAGAGGGGCTGCGCACACCGAAGGCTCACCGCTCACACCGTGTCACGCCTGAGCCTGGCTGGAGGCCTGAAAAAGTACCAAATGGTCCGCACCACACCGCGCCTCACAGCCCTCATGGTCACCGCGCAAGCCTTGACCTCGCCAACTTGATTTTCTTTTGTCGGAGTTACAGCCCGTAGTCCTCACTCCTCAGATCTGGACCATCTGGTATGAGCTGACTTTCTCACTCTCTCATACTCTTATCTCTCTCTCTCTCTCCCTGTTTGCTTTGAAATTTTTTTTTTTCTAAATGTATTTGCTTTTGATCTTTTTTTTTTGTGTGGCTGAGCTAATTAAGTGCTTTGATTTAAAATGTCGCTCACACTTATATTTTCATCTATTTTAGTCAATACTTAGTCTCATTAGTCACCGTCGCTTTTTCTTTCTTTTTTGTTTCTCTCTCTAGTTTCCAGTTTTTTCACTTTCTCACATCTCAATGCATTTTTTTTTTTTTTGGTTTTTTTAGTGTTGTGTATTGAGTGGCTCTATTTGATTATTAATTATGACTTTGAGTGATCAATTTTGTAAGTGGTTGATTATTAATTGTTGACTTGCTGTGTTGTGGGTCATGGATGTCAAAATTATTATGTTTAACAACTATATAATTGTGCAATATGTACTAGTACCGTAATGCACAAAATAAACATAATTTCTATTTGATTTGTAAATTATGGGTAAGTCAACGACAATAACGCATTTTTCAAAAGAAAGAATTTGAATGATTCAAAAGCCAGTGTTAGTGATGCAACATTGCCAACCACTAATGCCGACATCCCAATTCCAATTCCAAAAAATATTGATATCTCAATTCCAAAAAATCCATACTTTTATACATTGAAAGGTAAATTACTCAGTCGTTTAGTACTGATTCAGTCCTAGATGATTTCAGTAATGTAAAAACGCGCCGACTCTTATTTTCTTTGAAAAAATGCATTATGATGTATTAAAAATAGTTATTTTGTATCTTTTCTTTTGATTGAATATTTTGTATTTTTTCAGTTGTTGATGTTTTGTTAATACTATATGTATGCTACTTTGGATTTTCATGAAAAAATTTTGGTTGATACATCGGCTCCCACTCATGTAAAATCCTGGCTACGTCCCTGAGTAAATGGGGGAAGCTTTAGGACCTAGACCTCAATAGAGCAAGGTTTTGTTGACCTACCTTAATAAACCTGAGGATCTCACCATGTATTGGATCTTTAGTCATCAGTCTTCACCAAAAAGTTGTTAAGACTTTATTTTACACAAGACTACTTCACTCGATGCTTAGGCGTCATTATAATGGAACATTCAAATGAGTAATTATTCAGGTAACATGCAATATTACGCCTAATGGAGGCCATCATTTTTTGAAACATTTTACTCCATTTGGCTGGAACAGAAATTCCTTGAGTAATTTGGTCAGACATCATTGTCCAATCTAGTAAAGCATATGGACTCTCGGAGATAATTTATCCAATAACTTTCTAATATGTTCGCTTAATAAGTTAATATCATAAAAGCCAATTGTGACCAATACCATCATAATCTTTCATACAACTCTTTTAAACCACAATAACCAACAAACAAAGCATTTAAAAGTCTCATCAGGATTGAAATTCATCAAAAGCACATAATCAAACACCAAAGAAGGATACTAACCAACAAACTAATTAAAATCACACGTCGAATGCCACACGTTTGTACAAGTGTAATGGCAACCTTGGAGTGGCCACAGCTTGTAATGGGGTCCGCATGTAAGTGACCAATCCAGGATTTTCTGATGCTTCAATCTCCTCTGGCTTGATCCCTTTGGGTGGTGTCCAAACAAAGTGATGCAATAGGTGACCAAGCATGGAGGTGACCAAATTGGTAGCAAGTTGAGCACCGGGGCACACTCGTCGCCCTGCACCAAATGGAAGTAGCCGAAAGTCATGGCCCTTCATGTCAACATCCTCCTCGAGAAACCGCTCAGGGCGGAACTCAAGCGGGTTCTTCCACATTGCCGGATCGCGTGCTATGGCCCAAACATTAACGTGAATAGTTGATCCCTTGGGAATGTTATAGCCACCAATTTTAACATTGGCATTGGCTTTGTGGGGGAGCATCAGTGGGGTTGGAGGGTGCAACCTTAAAGCCTCTTTGGCCACACATTGTAGATAAGGTAAATTAGAAATATCTGCTTCTGTCATGATGCGTTCCAATCCAATGACACGGTCTAGCTCCTCTTGGGCCTTTTGTTGCACCCTTGGGTTCTTTATTAGCTCGGTCATAGCCCATTCTACTGAGATAGCAGTGGTGTCCATACCTGCAGCGATCATGTCCTACACAAATAATATGATACATTGTTCATTTGAATTTCCTTACTACCTAAGAATTTCCTTACTACTTCTAGGCCAAATTATATTTAAATTAAATAAATAAAAATGGTGAACGTTTTTTTTTTGGGTAATGATAAGTTGAATACCTCACATTTCTAAGACTTGAGTTTTCTTGGGAGTTGCTAAGTAATATGCTCTTTGACTTTTAAAACTATTAAGAGTTTTAGAATGATCCTCCTATATAGAAAGCCAAATTATATGTAAATTAAATATGATATGAAACATTATGGTGTTTGGCTAGTTTGTGAGTTAGTTTTAAGAGTTTATTTTTGGTGTAATGGGATTTGGATTGGTTTTTGTTTGTTAAGGATTGTGAATATAGGTGTGTTTGCATTTGTTAAGAGTTAGTGTGTTTGGTTTATAATAATTGAGTATGGTTGTAAACTCGTAATCCATATCATTGATCGTGGACTTTGTGAATGTAAATATAGAATTGGAAAAACAATATTAAATTTTGTGTTTTTAAATAGATTATTTTAATTTCTTGTACTGATGAAATTGATATCAAGAACTTTCGTTATAACCTCAACTCAAAAGTGAAGTGAAACTTTTTTCTTTTTTTTTTTCACACTTACCCAAAGGAGTCCAATAATGGTGTCCTCGCTAAGGTCATATTTCTCCTGCAATGTTAGCAATGCATCAATAAAATGTTGCTTGGCATCCCCACTCTTATTGCGAGCCTGAGTGTGCTCTTCCATGAAAGCTCTAGTGAGTCTATCCCTTCTCGCCGCATGCTTATCGTATGCTTCTTCCTCTAGTGGATCCATCCAACGAAGCCATCGAATGTGTTCTGCAATGGCAAGTGATGCACCAATCTTCACTCCATTGGCCATGATTGCCTTAAATTCCAACCCTTGCTCATCCATCACACCTTCAAAATTTACAAACCGCTTCCCAAATACCAGTCTTGTTATGTTGTTGAATGCGACTGCTCCCAAATAATCCTTCACCAACAAACTTTTACCATAGTTATCTGCATGTAAAATTAAAACAAATCTTCAGCTAAATGTTTTATTCAAACTATATTGTGCAAATAAAAGTAAAGAAAGAATACAACACATCTTAAAATTGCGTTCAGAATTTAATATTGATTCATGCTTTTGATTTTAGTTATCTCAACTTCTAGGTCTAAAATGAAGGCCTTACCTTCTAAGCTACATGCTCATTTATTATATGGCAGTAATTTCTGCTAAAAGTGTAATTCCTAAACTTCGGATAGGCTTTCTTAAAATATATGTATACCATTTATAACCAATTTTTATATTTTTCCTAAAATCTTAGGATCCTCAATATAATCTTATGATTCGATTGGAAAGATCCTCATTTCGATATGAAGTAAGAACATCGTTCATTTTAATAAACTTGGTCTCACATATTGCATAATCTTTTTTTTTTTTTTTTTTTTTTTTTTTTTTTTTTTTTTTTGTGCATTTACATTTGCAAATAGGACATATAACATGTGATCTAACCTTGTCCACTAGCTATTTTAACAAATTTATAATTTTCATATTTCAAGTGAGTTCAAAATTGCCTAAATTAATTTAGCTTAGTGAATACAAAGAAATTAACAATTAAGTTATAGAAAAGAATTATTTGCATCAATGTGGTTCGAACAATACAAGATGTTTGTGAGACTCCTAGCTCAAACTATGTGTCTATGTCTATCTATTCCCAAGGCTAAGGCTATCACTATTTGGATACTTTGTTTGTACCATGTTACTTTAACTTCTACTTTTATAGATCATGCATTCCTACCTTCATTTTGACCATATGTTCGCATCGCAATAGGTCTAGTGTACTAAAGCACTGACCCAATCCGGGCCCCTCTGTTTTAAATGTTGGGCATCTAATAATTAAAAAGTTGAAAAGGAAACAATAGAAACACTGGACCCAATCTGGGCCCCTCCATTTTAAATGTTGACCATCCAATAATTAAAAAGTTGAAATGGAAACAATAAGAAATGAGAAAATTCTCTACCTTTTACCAAACGATATAGTAACAAAGGAATATAATTTACTGTAGAAAAAAGGATAATACTTTTGGAAAAATGTAAAGAAAAAAGTGAAAAGCAAACCAGGATTGGTGCAGTCCTTGAAGATGGATTCAACCATGGCTGTAACCTCATCTTCCCTAATGGGTCTAAGAGCCTCCAGCCTTTTTGGCGTGAAAAGCTCAACGGTGCACACCTTCCTGACCTTGACATAATGAGGTCCATAATCTGCCCATATAAGGTCCTTGCCATCCTTGCTAAACCTAGCACTTGACCTGCTCCTATGCCTATCAGCTAGTTGCTGATCATTTTCCTTAAGCACTTCCTTAGCTAACTCCGAGTTCGACACGATCACGTTCAATGTGGAGCCGAACCACACAGATATGATGGGCCCGTAGGCCTGTGCCCACTCGGCAAAGCACTGGCACCTCACCGGCTTTATATGGTTTAGGTTGCCGACAATGGGCCATGGACGAGGGCCTGGCGGGAGCTTGAATCTTAGGCGTTGGTAGAGATTGTATGCAAGGAAGAGGATGATAAGTGAGATGATGAGTATTAGAGGGAGAGCCATTTGGGTTTGGTGGAGAAGATTGAGAAGTGAGATGTGTATTTGAAGAAGAGAGACATGGAGGAGAAGATAAGGTGAATTTATTTGTGGCCACTATTGATAGGACTATAGGAATTGAACTGACAAATATTCCTATGAGAATGGTTAGATAGCACTCACACTCTTAATTAATGCTACTGACATATGGTAGGTCAATACGTGGTTGATGGAGTCGAAATTAGTTCAATACCTGCAAGGTTTTGCTGAACTACTTCAACATACCTAAGAACGGATTGAGATCCATGCAATACAATTCCACCTTTTAGTCATTAACTTTTTTTTTTTTTTTTTTTTTTTTTTTTTTTTTTTTTTTTTTTTTTTACATTTTTTTTTTTATTCAAAGGTTGAGATAGAAGTTAACTTTTTAACTTCTAATCTCACCCTTTAAATGGAATTGCACCTATGCAATACCCTAAGTATTGTATGGGATCTCAATCCCCTAAGAACCATGTATATATTCTCCGAGGGGCGGAGCTACATTGCTCCATTGGGGGGAGGGGGGCGGGGGAAAAAGCACCCCTAAAATTTTAATTTTTCTTAATAGAGTATATGGCAATTAAAGTTAAGTCCCTCCAAAAAATAATAACCAGCCCCCCTTTTTGAGTTTTGTCCCTTCTGATTTTTACCCAATGATTTTAACCAATGGACAATAACGTTTCTTCTCAAATAGCATAAAGAGAACAGTTTTTAAAACAACATTTATTTTTCTTTTGTTTTCTTTCTTAGGATTGCAAATTTTAAATTATTGCAGTGTTGCTTTTTGATTGCTGTACTGCACATTTCAGCTGTCCCTTACATGCCCATTAATTATTTTAGCTGCCCCTTACCCATTAATTTCTTTCCGTAGCTTTTTTGCCCATTTGGCTTTCTCTCTTCTTCTTTCTCATTTCCCAAGATTGTACAAACTTACTTTTCCTAATTTTTTTTCCCTATCTTTCTTTCTCTTCTCATTTTGTCAACACAACACATCAACTCATCAAAATCTCTCTTCTCTTCCTAAGTGCCGCCCCTGCTTAGTGTGAATTTCAGAATTTGCAATGGTGTGAAGGTGAGGACCTCTCGTGGTTCGGTATCAAAAAAATATACTTATAAGTTATAATTAGCCCTCCCATATAATAATTCCTGGCTACGCCCTTGTATTCTCCTACACTCACCAACCTAAGCAAAATTGATACGGGAGTAAGGATATTTATTTTATTTTTATCTTATTTATTTTTGGAGTTGATTATATGTTATATTTTAGGTTTTAGTATCTAATAAGGTTTATTAGTATTTTTATTTAAAGTCAATAATTGGGCCGAGCCCATTAAAATTAAATTTTCTTATGTTAATTTGATTTAAGGCTTAGTAGCCTACTTAAACAAAAAGTTTGTACTCATTTCAAGACACTTGATGATTAATGAAAATTTTGCTGATTTAAGATACGTCTCTCTTCTTTGTTTGGTAGTGATGCCGAACAACTCCTAAGGTGGTGATGCCTACGGTTTTGTAGGCAGATTCTAGGTAGTGATTTGTTTTGTTGTTCTTATCCTTTTTTCCATTTATTTCCCTATTGTTGTCTTGCATCAAAAATGTAAATTGGTTGCAATCTGATTGTACTATAAACCATTCTGCTGATGCTATACAGTCCTTCCTCATATTATTGTCGATGCTGACAGTTTTCTTCTTCTTCTCCTAAATTAAACACTGATCCTTCTTCCCCTACAACAAACAATAATACTTCCTCACAATCTCTTGGAAGATCCTCTAGAACTCATAACTGTCTCATGGCCTCCTCTTCTCCCATAGTATCTCCTCTTATCCCCATTATCAGGTAAACCATATGATGTTTAACAAAATCTTTCTTATACTAAACTGTTTCCTGCCCATCGAGTTTTTACTATATACTCAACATATGAACCTGAATACTTCCATTAAGCTGCCCAATTTTCCCACTAGAGAGATGCCTTGGCAGCTGAAATTGCAGCTTTGGAGGCTAATAACACTTGGGCCCTCAGTAACGTACATATTGGCAAGGATGCCATAGGCTGCAAGTGGGTTTACAAAATTAAATACAAGTCAAATGGTTTCATTGGGAGGTAAAAAGCTCGATTAGTTGCCAAAGGATACACACAGCACGAAGGGCTTTATTACCATGAAACCTTTTCACCAATGGCCAAATTTGTTAGTGTCAGATGTTTGCTTGCCATTGTTGTTGCACAAAACTGACATTTAACCCAATTAGATATCAACAATACCTTTCTCCATGGTGATATGGAAAAGAGAGTCTACATGACTTTGCCACATGGTTTTCAAAACAAAGGAAACTCTAGAGTTTGCAAATTAAATAAATCATTATATGGTCTTAAGCATATCAAGAAAATGGTTCTCCAAGTTCTCTTCCACCCTCATTAATTATGGTTTTATTTAATCTAAATCAGGCTACTCTCATTTTTCTTGTATGCAAGTATCCTCTGTCATTGCAATATTAATTAGTTTAATTATGTGTAAGACATTTTGATTGCCGGCAATGATATGACATCTGTTGACACTGCCTTCAAATTCTTTCTTCATGCATAATCATTTCAAACTAAAGGACCTTAGCCCTCTCAAATACTTTGTAGGCCTTGAAATAGAAAGATCAACCAAAGGCATGCATTTCCCTTTTCCAACTCACATATATGGCCCGGAAATTCTATTAGATACTGGCTTCTTCTCTTTTTTTGGGTTGCAAACCTGTCAAGTTTCCTAAACTAACAAGATCAGATGGTGCCCTACTTGAAGATCCAAGTGTTTATCAAAGGATAATTGGTAAATTACTAGATCTATCTCACTCTTACAATGCCAGATCTTACATATTGTGTTCATTGAATTACTCAATTTATGGACAAGCCTAGGAAACCTCATCTTCATGCAACACATCGAGTTCTGCAATACATTAAAGCCACCCCTGGTCAAGGCTTATATTTCTCTTCTTCTTCACCCTTCCACCTCAAAGCCTTCTCAGATTTTGACTGGCTGGGTACCCTGACACATGCAGATCCATCGTTGGTTAATTATGGTGTGTTTTTGGCTCATTCCCTTATCTCATGGAAATCTAAGAAGCAAAACAAAATCCCACTGTCTTTTGTTGAAGCTGAATATTGATCCATGGCATCTAGAGTTTGTGAAATCAATTGGCTTCTTTCCAGCTTGTTCACGACTTGCAAATCTCTCATCCTAAAGCTGCCCTTTTATTTTGTGACAATCAAGCAGCTCTCCACATTGCAGCAAATGCAGTATTTCATGAATGCATGAAAGATATTTCGATTGCCACCTCATTCGAGACAAAGTTCAAACAGGACTTATTCGCACCCTCCATGTTTCTTGTTGTTGTTATTAGTATATCTGTCAAATAGTTGTATAGCTTGATTATATGAGTTAATTGTGTATAGCTTAATTAGTTTCCTTATTTATTCCTTTGTGTAATCTATATATTCAGCATCCTTTCAGGTTATCTTTATTATTCTTTTTATACTCTTCAATTTCGTTATTGTATTCTTTTTGTCTTGTCCTGCGTTAAAATCGAATTGTACACTGATATTGTCCTCTATCATTGTCCACTTATCCAACAGTTGATACATAAGCAATAGATGTGTATTGATATTATGATCAATAAAACAATACAAGGCTAGTTTCCATACAATGAGCCACTACTTGAGGACCAATTGGTGCCAAATCAAAGAAATTAATTGCATGTGACTCAAGTACCATGCTGCTTCTAGTAGAGAAGATCTGGATTAATTTTTAACTATCCCATTCTTGAAAGCATTGTGCTGAAAACTTCAGCTTGATATCTAGCATATTCCCTTTGCTTATCTTTAAGCTCCTTGTACACGAGTTTCACATCTCTATTTATTCAAAATATATGAAGGAATAATGTATCAATGAATTTGAAGAAATATAAGCAAAGAAATCAATAAAAATATGGGGTTCACAAGACTCATACCTATTATTTGGATCACTGGTTAGAGCCCTCTTAATATCTTCCTCAGCTTTCTCTAGCTCAGATATTTTCAGGTATGCTTGGGATCGTCTGTATAATGCTTTGACATTGAATGGATCATGTTTTAGGACCTGATACAAAGAAAAAAAGAAGTATGCATACTTGTTATCTTACAAAAAGCATAATCAAAATGAAGAAATTTCTATTAATGGTTAATAAGCAGGAGAAGTTTAGAATGTCTTTTTGTGAGTATAAACATGTATACAAGTAGTGTTAATGTAGGAGAAAAAGGATAGACTGCCAATGCCATTAATTAAGAGGCACTTGGTACTTGTTAGAATTGAGGTTAAATGATTAAATTCACCATTTCCTAATATGGTATTAGAGCAGGTAATCCTGAGTTCAAACCCTATATTTAACCATAACTCTGTGCCATTAATTAAGAGACACGTGGTACACATTTGGGAAGCATCCATAGGAAAGAAGATCCTTCCATTAATCAACTTTTTACTAGACTTTAGGCCATTCCAAGCATCACAAGCATCAACACAGTGTTTTCTATGACTGGATCAATGCATCACTACTATATCAAGCACTCTAGAATCTTATATAGACAATGAAGTGACAACATTCCAACTAAAAATGACTTGGGCTGCATCACTACTATATTTAGCACTCTATACCCTTTCTGCTCTGTTAAGAAGAGAAAAAGAGGGGGGGCCTAGGGGGACTGTGTACCTTTGTACATAGTATTGAAGCTTCAAGATACTCCCCCAATTTAAGTTTACAAGCTGCACTGTTCAAATTACTTGACAACCATAGGGCCTTTGCTACTGACTTCTCATCATCACTGAAAGAGTGGTCAAACTCAACATATGTTGCAGCCTGCAAATTGCAGATACTTCAGTTTAAACTCTTTGTTTCTAAAGATATATGCCAGTCCATGCAAATAATACTATTGCTCCATTCAAATTATAGTGCATCTCTTAAATTAAAAGAATTTGCCCATCAGAGGAACTTTCCTTCTCATATTTCCTAGAGGCACGCCAAAACTTCCCAGCGCTAAACAACACATTTCCATCATTTTTCTTCCTCTCACATGCTTTTATTTTTTCTTTAGTGTCCATCTTCCAAAATGGTTTCTCCTGTACACAGTATAAATACATCAGAACAAGAAAAAATGTCATAGTTAGAATCCACATCAGACTTGGTCTTGCCAGCCACACCTTATAGTTCTTAATTTAAAAAAGAAGTAAAGAATTTAAAATCAGCATGGAAATTGCAGAATAATATACGATAATATAGTAAAAGTGAAGCTTGTGTTGATATGAATTTTTTTGTCAGGCTTACAAGTAAATTGTATGCTGTAGAAATATTTATTAATTAGCTCCAGAGACCTGGGCAATAAGTTGAAAATGAATACAGGCTACATGGTAATGCTCATAAGAAAAGGATGCAGTTTCTTAAGCTCTAATGTGAAACTCTCATTAGCATATTAAAGGTTTTATTATTGTTACGATTAGGTTGATTATTATTATAACTAAAGATATATAACAGAGGGCATGAAAGAAGTGTCAATGCCCTGAAGAGATACAAGATAGTCCAAATAAGCAAGAAATGCAAAAAGTGATAATGCCCAAAATAGTACTCAAAATGAAACATGCAAAATCCTGATTGATTTCATTGGAATAACTCATCTACAAAAATATATCTGATATTCAAACTCATATGACTGAACAAGAAAGAAAGACAGTTTGAATAGTGTGAATTATCCAAACTTACAATTTTCAGTTCCTGTTAGATTTTTAGTATGAACTTGACTTAGATTTTTAGTATGAACTTGACAAGTGACAGAAAACTAGTTCTTTGGTCTTCTTCAGACTAAATTTTTAGATTCAAGATACAAAAGTTTATGACAACCATGTCATGTAACCCTAGATACATATTAAACGTAATACATAAAAATAAAAATAAAAATTGTACTAGAAAATTCTACACTTGTATGGGGAACACTGAGCCATTTTCATTTCTGGTTCTTTTAGGAGGTGCATTTTTTAGCATATCTAGAAAGAGGAGACACTTGGGTTAATTTTTAGCAGGAGTTTAGCACTAATTATATGGGAGCACTTAAAACATCTCATAGGAACATTTGTTAGATTACAGCAGATAATATCGAAAGATAATTTCAAAATAAAAGATTCAGATTTTCATTTCATTGCCCATTAAGAACCTTTAACTGTACTTGCAGTAGCTGGAGCTACCATAAACCTTTTGTTTTATGATTTTCATTACATATCAAGTCATATTTGGCATCACAAGGTCTAATAAGTCTTGTCATAAGATGTCAGTGAACAGGCATCAGCACACCCTGTTAGAATATTGACCAAAAAAACCAAGAGCCTTTAGCTCAATGACATTGCCTACTTTCTTTTATGAGTTTGTGCTTGAATGAATTAGAGGAACAAATGGTCGATGTTTCAAAAAGTGATTGCGAGTTCAGTTTTCTAATGGAAATGGAATAGGAGAAATAATAATGGAGAACCTTGATGAAGTCAATCAGCTCGACTTCATAAAAGAGGTCTTCATTTGCAATTCCTGAAATGTCATTGTTATGCAAATATACTTTGCTGACAGTCACTAGGGCTTGTTCTCCTTTTTTCATCGTCATGATTGCTCTGTCTAAACCCTCATTTATCTGTTCTGTGAAGATATAGAACAATTATGAAGGTTACAAAAGATGCAAAAATAATTTCACATTCAAAAAAGTAGTGCACACAAGAAAACAAAGTACCTTCTAGGGTTGTGAACTCAAAAGGTTCTTCATTTGATCCCTTGCTCTCAAAAACTGTTCCATCTTTCAGTTTGCCATAGTATATCACTGAGAAAAATGAATTACGAAAAAATTCACGATTATTTTTTATCTACATTGGAAAATTCAAAAGATTAATGAGATTGACAAACAAGGATATGTTTTATACATAAGATTACCTTTCACCACCGATCCTTCATTTGGACGGTCAAAGCCTTCACCAACTCTTGTGATCCTTTTGAGGACCTTCTTATCTCCGGTGACATCAATGACACTTTTCCAGGACACAAGCTCAAGTTTGATGGGTTAAATTAGAATCAGGAGGAACATCATCAATGTCCATAGGTCCATTTTTATTTTGCCTCAAGCCATCTGAAAGGAATGACTTAAGATTAATATATGCTAACCAGTAAATGGTGAAGAACAAAGGGAAGTGAAGTACATTAACTTAAGACATACTGCCTCAAAGGGAACAAGTAAGACTACCAACTTACAAGAGAACTTCACAGCTAGCTCTGCTTTCTCACCCCTTCTCATTGTCTTCACTGCTTTACTTACGGCAGGGCAAAGATAACCTGTTCCCAGGAAAGGCGAAAGAAAAACTTAAACCTTCTGAGAACAGGCAAACTAACATTTTTCTAAGTCAAAGCTAATTACTATATATGTTTCTTCACAATAATCATGATGGAGAAATTACAATTCTAATTGATTGGAAGTGTAATGCCATGATAAATTACTAAGCAAGTTCAACTTACCATCGCTTACATTAAACTCCACACCTTCATCAGACTTGGAGACAAGCGTTGCATCCTCAAGTCGTGCCTCATAGTTCACTGAAAAGATAGAAGAAGAATAATGTAATCATGCACTCCCAGAATTTTTAAAAATAACTAGAAATTATCAACACAGCTGATGATCTTGCCAGTTAACTTCAGACATTCTTAATGTTTTACCCAAGCAGTCCAAGTCCAAGATGAGGTCACTAGTTCCAATTTCCCCTGCCCCATCCCCACAGGGATAAAAATTCAAAAATTGAATAACCAAACTTGGCATTGGTTTAGGTAGTCTATATGACAAGAATTTCAACAATGCCTCAGATTAGTTGACTTCATTTTTTTGTGTTATAATCAATTAAAATATTGTACAACACTGTCAATATTACCTAACACTTCATCAGCTTCTCTAGGAGTTGCCCATCCCTCACCCTCCTTGGTTATCTTCTTTAGTATTCCTCCATCACCAGTTATGTCTCTGATGGAGGTCCAAGAGAGCATTTCAATGTTATAAATGAGAGTTGAATTGGGAGGAATCAGGGGTGGAAAGCCTAGTTCCCCATAGGCCAAGGTTGGTGGTATTATGAAGATTGCTCTCTCACCCTTCTTCATAGTGGAAACCCCTTCATCCAATCCTTTTATTACTTCACCTGAAATCCAAATTGTCATGGAACAACCAAAAAAAATATAAAGAAAAAAAATGTAGAAAAATAGAAACACCAAATTAAATGAAGATGCAATATAATCAACCCAATTATCTCTCCATAATAAAAGAAATTATAAATCTATTAGTTTTCAGTCAATGCTACATGTATGAAAATTGGAGGATAAGAACAAGAATCAAGAATTGATACAGCTCTTGGGTCTGTTCGAGCTATGCTTATAGGATTTCCCCCCTCAAAAACCTATTGGTATCTTGATTGATGCTATACTAAGGATTAATTGATACTATCACGCATATGCAGGCTCAAGATTAGTCAATGGTTGTTTTACAGTTAATTTGTATTCTTTACATTGATATTTGATTTGGTATAAAAATATGTAATACAATGATCTTTATTAGAAACTCACATTATTAAATGTAAAATAAACATATGGGTAAACTTGAGTCTGAATGTGTATAATATTATCAATCACTCCTTAATATAGCTTTGTTCCCTCAAGTAAGTTTAATGTCACAAAAAATATCCTTAACAAATTTCACAATTATTGAGGCCACAAATAGTGATTGGTGTGTAGTAAAAGTGATAGATCTATGTGAAAGTGATGTTTACTCCCTCTATATCTTATCTTTGCTACTAAACTTAGAGTAATTACACACAGGGTAAAAAAAATAAATTGTCTGCTCAGTAAAACTCCACAATCAAATTCAAGTGCATTCAAACATCCTTTCTAAATAAATAAACACTATTAAATTTAGTGAAATGAGAAAACATACAACATCGTAAGCTAAAGCAACAAGTCCTCTGCCATGACTATTTGATTAGTAGTTTAGTACAGCACTTACTTTGGCTTAGTTTGAACTTGAAGGGAGTTCCTTCATCTCCACTCGCATCGAGACAAGCCCCGCCCTCAATGCGGCCGCTACAATGAACTGAAACATGAAACATCCTTAAACTTCATCTTCATGTGACATCAACTAAAAAGTAAAAACTGAAGTAAGCTGTTTTGGAATTTGCAAGTGTTAAATTTAAATAGTCACGAAGTGACAAATAGAGACTGGAAAGCCTTTTGGAGCAGTGTTTTCATTAACTTACCTTCCACTTCGTCCCCGGGAAATGGAGTCTGCCATGAATTGCCTTTCCTGAGAATCTGCTTTCTCAGGCCTTGGGTTCCGATTTCTCTTTCTGGGAATCCTGAATTTTCGATTTTCATGTCAGTTTCCAAACTGGAATTGGAAGAAGAGAGTGCCATTGAAATTTCTCTGAGAGAGAGAGAAAGAGAGAGGGAGTGTGTGTTTCAAGTAAAAGATAAGCCGTTGTTGGTTTCCCTCCTTTAGAAGGATTCAGTTAAGATTTATTTATTTAATTATTATTTTTTTAACTGGTACCAGTTGGATGTCGAATTGACTGAGTGGTTGTGCTACTTGCATTTTGGTGAACAATCAGAATATATATGAACAATCAGAATATATATGAATATTATGTACGTAAAATATATGTAAATTAAAATAATATATTTCAATAATGTAATTAAAAATAAATAATAATAAAAGATAGTAAAAATTAAAGAGAAATAATTATTTTAACTTAAATTAGGAATGCAAGTTGTATAAGTTTGTTATTATAAAAACTTATAGATTATAATAGATTATAAAATAATTTATATAAATAATGAAATTCCTTTTAAGTATTTGAAAAGATTTATTTAAACTTTTGATAATTGGGTTTTAATCATAATAATAGTAGTATTATTATTAATATTATTATTATTTTCTTTGAGATAGAAATCTACACTACACACACGCACACGTATTTGGGGAGGGAGGGTAGAGGGTAGAGGGGATTCCAACCTCTGTCAAATGGGGGAGGGAATTTCCTTGCATTATTTTAGCCAAATGCCCAGTGGGCAGTAATTTATTCTATTTTAAATAATGGTAATAGAGTTCAACATAAAGTGATGACTATGTTAATAATTTTAATGTATTTATAATAATACGTGTCGATAATTAAATTATATGGTGCAATTGTAATTGTGATACAACTTAGATTTAGTCACATAATGCAAGAAACACGTATACGACCCAACTTTTATTATTTAAAAAAAAAAAAAAAAAAAACTAATTAGATTATTAGAGTATTAGATAAAAATAAATATTGAAAAATTTGGCAATACAATTTCACTTAAAGAAACTATTAATTATTATAATGTACTTATAGTGCGTCACATGTTATATGGTGATTTTTTATATTTTAATAAAATAAGAAAGAGTGTCCTCTTGGTGGAACTACAACGTGTAGGATAGACTTTTTTTTTTATTATATAGTATATATATGATATAATCTTATTGTTATTGTTTTGGTGATAATAATTGTATGACTAATTATTATATAATAGTACAATCTTAAGATAAGGAGATCTTAGTGCAACACATTTAACTGTTCAAAAGTTTGTTAATTCTTTATTGAGACAAAATAAAAATTATTCATTTAATGTTTGAGGATATAATTTAGTGTAAATATAATCATTTTTTTAATAATATATAATGTGTCTTATCATCACAATTTGAATAATAAGAGGATACTAGGAGAGGATCAAGATTCATCAATAAGCATAAATACTTAAAAAATTTTAGTAATATACACCATTTTAAACAATTTATTCAATCATCAATTTGTTAATAGAAGATTAGATTAAAAATTCAAGCATTTAACATCATCTCACGAAAAATATCATTACACCAACAATAATTTTCATGGGAAGAAGAATCATCTCAAGTTTAAGCAAGCTTTTTAAGTAATTACATTCTTCTAATAAATTAAAGTTCAAGTCATCTCGATCCGGTGGGAGATAACAAAGTTTAGGGTTCTAATAAATTTGAGTTTAATAAATTTGTCAACTCAAGCCAATCCGAGTATTTTCCTTAATTTTTTTTTATTTCTTTTTAATTTTTTGTTTCACACAGGATCAAGCTTGAGATCGTCATTAAGTTATATTACATATTCAAGCTTGATTCAGTCTTTTGTTTAAGAAGTTCAAACTCTTCACAAGATACTTGTAGAGTTGCTAAAAACAAATTGAACCAGACAACTCGAAACCCAATTGAAAAATTTGATTCAACTTGGTTTTCTAGTCTTGGCGATGGTTTTGAATTTTTTAAATTTAAAATTTTCAATTTGCTTTCAATGTTGGTATTAAAATTGACAGAGCAATTGGTAAAATGTGTGTATTTGGTATTTGAATGAACTCAAACTTATTCAAAAAAATTTACAAACGTTGAATTAAATTTCTTTAATCTAATTTTGAACTTCAAAAGGATGCGCTTGGTTTGGTAATGCCTCAATTAAGACTTAAGAGGACTTTTTATATATGATACCAAACAAAATATGAAAGATGAAGTAATATTGTAGATCAAATAAGATAAATACATATACATTTTGCATCAAAGTTTACAAAGTACAAGATAGAAACTAAATTACACACTTGTATTGAAACTAAATTATACACTTGAACACACTTTAAAACATACTTGAACATATTTTAGATCACGATGGATATTTTGTACATGGGTTGTAGAGGTGAAGGGGTAGACCTTTTTTTGAAGAATCAACTTCTTATTAATTGTCAAAACGGGTGGTTATTTCCATAAAATAACTACCCATTAATAACTACTTGAGTGGTTTATATTTAGAAAAATAATTATCTCCAATATCAGCTGCGATGGCTGAATATGCAATCCTTGCAATGTGGCCAATTGGACCAATAATAAAATGACACATAATTAAAAAAAAAGGAATCAGTGCCACCTCAACAATCAAAACCCCCAACACAGACATTCTTTTTCCATAACCAAACAATCCCAAAACCCTTACCGAGCTGCCAGTCTCCACGGAACTATCTCCTCCACAGCTCCGTCGGCCTCCATAGTCTCCGATTTCGACACCATGGCCGCAACGAAATGGAAGCTACCTATCATTAGCTTAACTACCAAAACTCAGATTCTATTTATTTGTAACCAAATAATCTCAAACCTCCAAAGCCAGGCAGCCACCTGCCCAAAGGCTCCGCCAATCTCCATAGCTGCCGGCCTCGACGCCATGGCTACCGCATTATCCTCCGCCGTGAACGATTCCCTCAAAGGGAAGCCCTCTGCCACGATGTGAGGCACCAGTGGCAAAACAAAATCGAATCCTCCGCCGTGAACGATATCCTGACACTTCATGTACTATTCATCTTCCCCAGCTGTTCACTACCAAAGTCTCTAATTCCGATGACCACTTGATTCCTTATGGACCTTCACCAAGACCTTAGGGGTGCGAAGGTTGACGTCTTTAATCTCAGAAGAGAACATCGTACAGGTAGCTTCCATTTCGTTGCGGCCATGTGTCGAAATCGGAGACTATGGAGGCCGACGGAGCTGTGGAGGAGATAGTTTCGTGGAGACTGGCGGCTCAGTAAGGGTTTTGGGATTGTTTGGTTATGGAAAAAGAATGTCTGTGTTGGGGGTTTTGATTGTTGAGGTGGCACTGATGTGTTTTTTTAAATTATATGTCATTTTATTATTGGTCCAATTGGCCACATTGCAAGGATTGCATATTCGGCCATTGCAGCTGATATGCTCCCATGATACATGTTATCCACATCATAGAAGTTATTAGTGGTTACATCTTGCCATTAACTTCTTCCATAAATTTTGGAAATTATGAGACATGTAAATGAAAGTTACAAAAAGTTATTTAGATACTAGTCGAAAACTTGTGTGATGCACGAAAAAATTAAATATGATTTTTTTCTGTCTTTTATATTTTGTCTAAATATGAAAATTGATAATTATTAAAAGATATTTATTATTATTTTGTTTATATATAAAATATATTATAGTATTAGGCATTTATTATGATTGTGTTTATATATATGGAACAATATATTATTTCTATTAAAGAAAATATAATGTGTCAAGATTCTAATATGATTGTGTTTATATATATGGAACAATATATTATTTCTATTAAAGAAAATATAATTTGTCAAGATTCTAATGAGATGTTTAATTATAGAATAAAATTTAAATTCAATTAAAAAATATATATTAAAATAATGAGGTATAAAATTGTGGGACCAGCTTATGTGGCGCAATATTATGAGGTTAACCAAAAGTAAAAAAAGTTTTGGTTTTACATTATAGTATAGATAATCACACATATAATATGACTACCAATTTAAAATATTATGGTGGTCAATATTATATATATGACACGATATAACACAATTATTTTTCTGTATAAACAACTAATTAAAGCTTGGGTACTAAATTGACCGGAAAAAAAAAAATAAAAAATAAAAAATAAAAAAATAAAAAATAAAAAAAAAAAATGATAATGGGATCTTAATGCATAAAAGTTTAAGGGTCCCAATGCAATTTACTATTAACCGACAAGGCTACAATCGAAATTTGGTTTCTATATTAATTTATATATAAATGTGTGCTATTTTTGGGAAATTATATTTCCACACTAACTTTTTTTATTTCAGCATCATTGGTTCGGAAATAACAAAGAATGGTGTGAAAATAACACCAGCCTTATTTTTTTTTCTTTTCTACAGCTGAAAAGATTAACATCCTTTACGACTTGGGCGGCCCAAGTTCATTCTAAAGCTTACGTAGCCCAACAGGCCAAGGATGGGCCGAATGTATGACAGGCTGAGCTTGGGCCAGTGTTTATTTGTATTTATGTAGTATAATTTAGGCTTGAGTGAAACATTATCGAAGCACACATATGACACATTGACACATTGCTAAAGCCATTTAGTTGATGCGGGTGTTAGTTGCTAAATTCTCTTGATGAGGGATCGAATCCTACCTATGTCAAATGAGGAAGGTTTAAAGAAAAACAGATGACCAAAAACTTAATGGTCCTTCAATTGACCCCTGAAAAAGTAAAAAGAAAAAGAAAAATGACCAAATTAATTTCACATCAACATGATTTATTTCAATTAAATTCAAATATTTCAATTAATTAATAAACCCACAATTATCCAATCAAACCATATTTATCCAATCAATTTTATTTAATGTGCTAGAGTCCATAACAATTTATAACTTTGAGCCAATAGGATATTTAAACCTTATAACCAATCACACTTAATTTGGATTGATCCTTCGTGCCTAATGCCATTTATTTTTTATTTTTTTATTTTTTATTTTACCATGTAATGCCACTTAATTATTATTCACTATATCCTTTCAAATTTCAACTGATTATAACTTTCACATTCATGGGCTAATTCGAGCACATAACATGTCGTTTTGATTGTCGTGACATAAACATTTGTTTGATTACTCAATCTGATGGTCAAAAATGATTTTGAGTTCAAACCCTAATTCAGGTAAGTTGTGTACTTTCCTTTTTTAGAATTTTAATTTGGAGAAAAATCCTAGTTTGTATTAGGATTGAAATGTACATGGGCAGATCTACAAAAGCGCAAACAGTTCTCAACTCAAACCCTATCACTGATGTCAAACGTATTTTAAACGAGCTAAAAGCCCTGCACATGTATTGTGTTTGACCACCGGGTGGGGGATGTGATCTGCTATGAGTGCAAATTAGTTCTTAAGTCCTGCATCATAGATGAAAACCCTAATCACTGAAGGTTAGATGCAAATTTGGTAATACAGATATGGCTTCTTCACCTAGTGGTTATTCTTTACGTGCAACATTTACCCAGTGGCATACTATTGTGAAAAGCCTGTCTTTCCAATCCCCGCCGCAAATGCATATCAAGATTGAAGCTTCAGTACCGTTATCGATGTCTCGACCTACGGAAAAGCCAATATTTGTCTCTGCATTTGCCGGATGACGTTGTCTACGACATCATGATGGGGTTGCCAGTTCAAATCCTTAATCCGATTGAGGTGCGTTTCCAAATCATGGAACTCCACCATCACCGGCCCCACCTTCATTACCGCACACCTCTACCGAGCAAAATCATTATCCAGTAACAATGGTTATCTGGTATATATGGGAGGTGTCGATGACAGACAACTATATACTGTTGTTTGCAATAGCGACCGCACAATGACCCTGATTTCTAGCCATCCATTCCAAAACCACTATCATGATGTGCTCATGGTTGGCTTCAGTAACGGCATGGTCTGCCTCGAAAGTTAATTATGAAGAAGATCATCGCATTATATATTTGTGGAACCCAAGCATTAGAAAGCGTAAGAAGTTCATCAAGAGGCTTGGAACTAGATGGAATTACCGTATTCAGAATGTCAAGGATAATTGTGAACATTCCAAATTCAAACAATCACCTGCTGCAGATAAGGCTAGAGACTCATCTCAAGTTCAAATACAAGATAGGGATAAGGATAGGAATACCTTTTGTAATTCAAACACCTCTCATCTGTTGTAATCTATTGCTATCCTTTCCTTTTCAAATACTTGTAAACTCTTCTATAAATATTCAATACATACGTACACTCTCTATATTCAAGAGAGATTCAATTACACTCTTATTCTCACATGGTATCAGAGCCTAAAGACTAAATGTAAATATTCTCTTTTTTCTTTTTTTTAACCATGACTACTAGCAGCGCCTCCTCCTCCACCATTTCAGCACCACTAAATTCTTCATCCCCTACCCCTAGCCTTATCAACCATCATCATGTTATCACCATCAAACTCAACTGTGATAACTATTTACTGTGGAAAGCCCAATTGATTTCTTACCTTCGTGGCCAACACCTCCTTGGCTATGTCGATGGCACTACCCCTACTCCACCCCATATGATCTCAAAGACATCCAAAGCTGGTGAAACTTCTTTGCTTCCGAATCCTACTTATGCTAAGTGGATACAACAAGATCAAATTATCTTGTCCACCATTATCCCCTCTCTTTTCGAATCTCTTATGACCCACATTGTTGGTCTTTTCTATTGCTCATGATGTTTGGCTCACACTTGAGCACATGGTCTCTTCTCAATCCAAAGCTCGGATTATACAGATTCGTTATTAGCTTTCCACACTCAAGAAAGGCTCTCTCTCTGTCATTGAATATTTTCAGAAACTCAAGCAATTGGTTGACACTCTTGCTGTTGTTCATCGTCCTCTTGATGACTTTGAGGTCAACTCATATCTCCTTGCTGTCTTAAGTTCCGATTATGAGTCAATGGTTGCATTTATTCAGATGCTTGCTACTCCTATGAGTCTTGATGAGCTTTATGGTCATTTGCTCACACATGAACAATGTCTCACTTAGCTCCATCCTCTCACAAACGTTGCTGCTCCTTCAGTTAACACTGTCACCACTACTCCCTCTAACTCCAACAAAGGTGGTTGTGGAAATCGCTCTCACAATGTTTCCCAAGGTGGTCGTGGCAATGGTGGTTGCTAATGAGGCCGAGGTCATGGTCATGGTGTTCTTCGACCTTCTCCTCCCATTAACTCTTGTCCCACATGTCAAGTATGCCACAAGGTGGGACACAATGCTCTTGACTGTTATCATCAGTATGATCATGCCTATCAAAGCACCGCTGGTAACCAAATGATGGCTTACTACACTACTCCTCAAATTGCTGCTGACTCTACTTGATACCCAGATTCTGGTTCCACCAACTACCTCACCTCAGACTTCACCAACCTCACCTTCAATGCTGAAGAACCAACTGACTATGATCAAGTTTATGTTGGCAATGGACAGGGTCTTCCCATTCATCACACTAGTTCCACTCATCTTCTTTATCCTTCTTCTAAATTTTTACTACCAAATATTCTTCATGTTCCTACTATTCAAAAGAATTTACTTTCAATTAGTCAATTTACTAAAGATAATAATGTGTCTATTGACTTTCATCCTTCTTGTTTTTTTGTTAAGTACCTCACCACAGGCAAAATTCTTCTCAAAGGGCCTCTTAAGCATGGTTTGTATTCCATGCCTCATCTACTGCCTCCACCTACTGCTCTTGTCTCCTTTGGTGCACGTGCTTCTCTTCCTCAATGGCACTATCGTCTTGGTTATCCTGCCTTTCGTCTTGTCTAACAAGTTGTTGCTTGTCACAAGCTTACTTTATCCTCAAATAAAGCACCTGTCATCTATTTTGCTTGCCAACAAGCCAAGAGTCATGGTCTCCCATATGCTCGGTCTACTTCTCGCGCTTCTAGTCCTTTAGAAATAATACACTCAGATGTTTTGGGCCCTGCTCCTGTTTCCTCTGTAGATGGCTTTCGTTATTATGTTTCTTTTCTTGATGATTTTAGTAAATTTTTTTGACAAATCTGAAGTTTATGAGAAATTTCTTATTTTTCAACGTACTGTAGAACGTATATTTTCTTGCAAAATAAAATAAAATATTTTCTTTCAAATCTTTTTCAATAGCATTGGCATCATACATCGCATATCTTGTCCTCATACCCATCAACAAAATGGGATCATTGAACGTAAGCATCGTCACATAGTTGAAACCGGCCTAGCCTTGCTTGCTCACTCCTCTCTTCCTTAATGTTATTGGGTTGATGCATTTCAAACGGCCTCCTTTTTAATAAATAGGATGCCCACTACCATCTTGAAAAATAAATCTCCTGTTGAAGTCCTTTTTCACATACCACCTGACTACTCTCTCTTTAAAGTCTTTGGTTGTTTATGTTGGCCATGCCTTCGACCCTATAATTCTCATAAACTCAATTTTCGCTCTCTCCCTTGTGTTTTTCTTGGCTACAGTCCATCCCACAAAGGATATCGTTGTCTTCATCTTCCTACTAATCATTTATATATATCTCGCAATGTCATTTTTGGTGAAACATAGTTTCTTTTTTCTGCTTTTGCTTCTAATAGTGTGTTGCAGGCCCCACTAGCACCAATATCTTCTTGTATCACAATGCCAGTTGGTTCATCATCTATTGCTGCCACGATACCCAATGTCTCTCCAGCTCAACCTTCTCCCATGCTCGAGTCATATGTGCTGCCCTCTCCCTCAAGTTCCACACCACAACCATCTATTAGTGAGCCATCCAACTTGCCTTGTTCTTCTCTAGCATCTACACCCGTGGCTCCCACCACTCAGCATCATCCCATGCAAACTCGGGCCCTACACAACATTTCCAAGCCAAATTACTTTACTAATGGCACCATCAAATGGCCATCTCGGCATGCTCTCCATGTCACGGCTCCTTCACCATCAATGGAAGAGCCCACCTCTTTTACTTTGGCCTCTAAATAGCCTGAATGGCTTCATGCCATGAATGAAGAATTTGATGCTCTTCTTCAAAATGGTACGTGGGATCTTGTTCCTCCTTTGCCTACCATGAATATTATTGGATACAAATGGGTTTTCCGCATCAAACGTCATGCATATGGGTCCATTGAATGTCACAAAGCACGACTAGTGGCAAAAGGTTTCCACCAACAACCTGGCCTTGACTTCAGTGAAACATTTAGTCCGGTTGTCAAACCGGTCACTATCTGCACTGTTCTCTTTCTTGCTGTAGCTTGTGGCTGGTCCATTCGTCAGCTTGACATCAAAAACACATTTCTCCATGGCTTTTTGGATGAACCTATATTTATGCAGCAACCACCTGGCTTCATCCATCCTCAAATGCCGTCTCATGTTTGCCGTCTTCACAAAGCACTTTACGGTCTCAAGCAAGCACCGCGTGCTTCGTTTGCTCGCCTCAGTTCACGGCTAAATGAATTGGGATTCCTCTCCTCAAAGAGTGATTCTTCCCTATTCATTCTTTGCACTCCTCATTTTACTTGCATTGTCCTTATATACGTGGATGATATCATTATCACGTGCTCGGACTCCTCTGCTATCACTTCCTTCAATGCTTAAGAACCAACAAAATTTTCTTTTTAGTTTACGTATTCTTTAATTTATATATATTTAAAAAAAGTAATTATTATTTTAACGGTTTAACCAATGGCCTAACAGTTGAACCAGTGAACCAACATACCACTCACTTGACGGTTCATTGCTCAGTAAGGTTCTGATAACTATGAAATAAATGAGTTGAACTTTTTTCTTTTGTGGGTATAAATGAGTTCAACTTACATTCTAATAAATTTAAACCTTTTGTTGGTACATGAAACTATAAAGTATACAAGTATCAATTGACAGTTAAGTATTTGTGAATATTTATTGAAGTTATGACATGTGTTTATACATAAACAATATTTAATTTAACATGTTACGTTATAAAATATAAAAATCACCTTTACCAAACATTACTTTGATAAAAATAAATAAAATTGCATGAAATTATAACACTATAATACGTACATATTGTATATATATATATATATATATATATATATATATATATAATTAGCGTCTTTATCATTTATATGTAGAATAATTTGAAGATATTTCTTTTTTATCTTTTTATTGTGATTCTAATAGCAATTCTCTTTCGCATAACAAATATCATATCAACCCTTAAAAATGTATTAAGTGGTTGGACTCATTGGCTCAGAAACTGGACTCGACTATAAGAGGCTGCTCTACATCATCGGCTACAGTGTTGGAGATAGATCTTGTAATGCTTTTAGTTATATTTGTATTGAGTCAATGTAATATTTGTTCGAACGTTCAGTGAATAAAACTGTTATTTGTTCTAGTGGATCTGGTGCAGTTTTTTTCTTTTACTCTAATGCTGTTATACTTATTATAATAACATAACTGAATTATCTATAAATAGTAATGGTTAGATGGGCATCCCAGATATATATATCAAGGAACATTTTCTTTTTATTGGTAACTTACATAGATTTAGCTCTTGCACATTTTCTTTTAGTTATATTTGTACCGAGTCAATGTAATATTTGTTCGAACTTTCAGTGAATATATAAAATTGTTATTTGTTCTGGTAGATTTGATGCAGTTTTTATTTATTTATTTTTACCCTGATGCAGTTATACATATTATAATAACATAACTGAATTATGTATAAATAGTAATGGTTAGATTTGCATCCTGGGTATATCAAGGAACATTTTCTTTTTATTGGAATCTTACACAGATTTAGCTCTTGAACTCCAATTTCACCTTCCACCTTACTCTTACAAGAGACAGAGGTGCTTTATGAGCAAAAGCTTTGCTCATTCACATAAGATATTTAAAGTATAGGTCATGGTTCGCTTTATTTATTTATTTATTTTATAACGTTAGGAAACTTTTCTAAAGAAAAACCCTTTAGACTTGGCTAGGCAATAAATCTTAGAGCTAACAACATAATTCTCGATAGAGAATATCAAAGAACTCCAAACTGATCAAATTAACCATCATAATAACTACACAAACTTCTTCAAAAAAAAAAATAAATAATAATAATTACACAAACTCAAAATGCATGCTATGTAGCCGAGAGCCTCGTCGCTCAGCTAACACCTTTGGGTAAGTTCAAATCTCTCACACTCAACTATCGAATAAAAAAATAAAAAAGCATCCTACGGGAATTCTAAACTTGAAAATTTATGTGCTCAACTTCTTTCTTTTACTACAATGTTTTAAACACTAAGCCAATCTATAACTATCCATGGTAAACACAAATAAATCCAAACAAAAATTAGGAAGAAAAAAAAATTAGCCAAACATACCTCTAAAGCGATCAAATCCAAAATTGGTGTTAGAGCCCAACAATTCGTTTGGGCAGAAATTTTATAATGTTAATTAATTTTTTGAGATTATATGTTATGGGTAGAAGTGAAAATGACCAAGATCATGTTATTATATTTATGTCAGGTTAGGCAATACTCAAACTCACGTTATTTCTTTTCAATTTGAAATGACAATAAACGATAGTCAATCCAAGAAATCCTATGACATATGTTTAAAAATAAACATTGTATTAAATTTAACATGTTACGTTATAAAATATAAGAATCACCTTTACCAGACATTACTTTGATAAAAACAAATAAATTACATGAAATTATAGCACTATAATACATAGGTGTTCTCATATATATATATATATATATATATATATTAATTAACGTCATTATCATTTATATGTAGAATAATTTGAGATATTTTTTATATATATTTTATATTTTTATTTTGAATTTAAAAAGAAAGAAAAAATAAGTGATAAGTTGTCGGAGACGAAACCGGAACCGATGACACAATAGCATTGAGACTTTGCTGAAAACAATAACATAATTTGATAAACCCTGCTCGACGTTGTTTGAAGAAATTCTGTATATTTTATTTCGTTTACCATATAAACGTGTCATACCTATTCTGACAGCTTTGAGTATAAATCCTTTTGATTCACTTGACATCATTTCCCTCTACTACAAGTATTCCGAAGTATGTTCATCCTTTAGAGGACTTCAAGAATATATCTAATATTATAAAAATAACTAGAGAAAATTAATATAAGAAACAAAAACAAATATAAGGATTGCAATATTCCAAATATATATATATATATATATATTAATGAACCACACTTATCATAAATCAAGATTTTTTTTTCTTAGAGTGATTTTAAGTCGGTATATGTTTGTATGATTGAAGCAACAAAAAATACATACAATAAATAGTAGATAAAGAGAATAGGAGAGATAATTTAAACTAAAATATTTAAAAAAATGAGTTCAACATACATTCTAATACATTTAAACCTTTTGCGGGTACATGAAACTATAAAGTATAGAAGTATAAACTTAAGTATTTGTCAATCTTTATAGAACTTATGACATATGTTTCAACATAACCATTTATATAACATTAAACATGTATCCATGTGAAAATAGTTAATAATTTTTTCTGTCATCTGGGACTACGTGGATAATCAGCATTAGAATATTCAATTATATCAAGAATGTTGGATCGCCAATTTGTGAGCGTAAAATCTTTAATGACCTTGCAAGTACTTGTAGACACCTTATTTTGTTATCCTAATTGTTAAGCTCAAATCAAAAGATTAATATACATTTCACATCCCAAGGAAGAAAAAACGTAATTTTGACTATTATGAAATCTTAGAAATAATCTCAATTAAACCTAAATATCACAATGATCAGAACCATATATCACAAGCCCAAATCAGACCATTCCGATTCAAAGTTATTGCTAAATCAAGATTTAATGGTAAAGATGCATAAATAAAATTAAAACCAATCCCATATGATTATTTCCCTTGAATATTAATTGATTCCTTAGGGAATTTATTATTAATGAAATAAGTGTAAATTTTTTATTTGTTGAGAATTTATTTGACTATGCACATATATACATGAGATAATTTTAATTCAAATTTGGAGGGAATCAAATCATAATTAATTGAAAATCACCCAAATATGGAATTTTGATAAATATTCGATACCCTAATCAGTATGAGAAGCCAAATATGGATTTGGGGGTGGGGGGTGAAAATTAGGCCCCCATAAATGATTAAAGAAAAAAAAAATTAATAAGCACTCTAAAACGTACGAAAATAAAAAATAAAAAGGAAACCAGGTCTAGACCCAAGTGCCAATCAACACTTGGGCTTTCCTTAAAGTGCCGATCCCTCTCCAAGGGCCAGATCGGCACGTTGAAGGGCCTAAATGGAACTTCGTTTAAGAATCCAATTTTTGATCTATTTTGCCTCCAAAATTCAAATTTAAGTCAACATATCTTGAGTTATGGCATAAGCACGATTTTAGCTGGTCATAATGGCTAAAATTATATCCTTAGCCCCCTCGTTTCACTATAAATACAAGAGGCATACCTCATTGCAAATGGTAAAAAAAAGTTCACTAAAAAGAGTTTTCAGAATTTTCATGCTTTCACTCTAAGTTCTAAAACTTCCAAAGATAGAGAACCCTCTCGACAAGAGAAAGAACTCGTTCTTCTCCCTCTTCACTTCATCAAATTCATAATCTTTCTCAGCTCAATCGTATTCTGTTAAGCCAACGGCGTTATATTATGGACTTGCTCAAACATACCGATATGCTTCAAGCCAAACCAATCTCCTCTCCGATGTCCAATTCAAAGTCACTCACAGCATTTGATGGAGAATTATTTCCAGATGTTAATCTTTTCCGTAGAACAATTGGCTCCCTCCAATATCTCTCCTTAACATGGCCTGACTTATCTTTTGCCATCAACCGTGTTTGTCAATACATGCATCGTCCTACTACTCTTCATTGGCAAGCTGTCAAGCACATCCTTCGCTATCTCAAACACACGGTTTCCCATAGCTTGCTTATTTCCCGTTCATCTTCATTGGCTCTCACTTCCTTTTCTGAAGCCAATTAGGCTGGCTGCCCTGATGATTGCCGCTCCACAAGTGGTTTTTGTATTTTCTACGGAAACAACTTAATCTCTTGGAGCTCTCACAAACAGCCTACTGTTGCTGTTCAAGCACCGTGGCTGAGTACAAAGCCATTGCCAATGCCACTGCTGAGTTAATCTGGCTTCAATCTCTTCTTCACGATCTTCGTATCTCACTGCCTCGTTCCCCAATTCTATGGTGTGGCAGCATTGGTGCTACATATCTTGCTGCCAACCCCGTCTTCCTTGCTCGCACAAAACATGTGGAAATCGATTTCCACTTTGTTCGTGACAGAGTTGCTGCCAAGTCATTGGAAGTTCGGTTTATTTCGGGCAAAGACCAACTTGCGGATGTTCTTACAAAACCACTTGTCTCCTCTCGGTTTCATTTGCTCATCTCCAAACTCAACCTGTGTGCTCCCCCGTTCAGTTTGCGGGAGGGTATTAAGACATCCTCACCAGATTTAGTTACCAAAGAGATAACCACTTCAAGAGTTTGAATTCAAGTCATCTTATTAGAGTTTGAATTCAAATTACTTATCAGTATTTGAATTCAAGTTATCTCATCTGTTTTATCAACGTGTACAAAATTCAAACTCTCTTGTATCTCTCTGATTGTATTTGTCTGTAAAGCTTATCATTGTATTTTGTATCCTATAAATATCAATGAATAGATCAACTCATAGTATTGTGGGAAAATATCAATCTCTGAGCTATATAACCTTTTAGCTTGAAACCCCTCAGCACTATCTTCTCTCTCACGCCTATTCTGGGTCAGCGAAGCAAACCTTGGGATTTCAGATTCTCTCTCGCTTTACAGAGCTCCAATGGCGTCATTTATTTTTTCCTTTTGTAAATGCACCATTTTGACTTAACCCTATTGTATTATTATTACTATTATTATTATTTCCAAAATTTAATTCCATATATATATTTTTATTTTGCATTGGCATGCCATGTGAATATTTTAGATTATTTTAGTAAAAATGTTAGTCACGTCAGCATTTTTCTTCAATTACTTAACAACAATGACCATTTTGACATAAAGATGAAAGATTGATGACCATTTTGACACAAAAACCATAGGTTGAGGACCAAAATTGTAATTAACCCAAAACTTAATAAACCAATTTAATTTTCAATCATCAATCTTCATTGGATTTCCTATTTTAATTTTATGTTATCCTTGTCATTTTCAGTTGTCTATTAACAAACATGAATAAATTTTTAAATATTTAATCTTCAATCTTCAGCCACAATTTTTAGCAAAATTCTTTCTATTAACAATAATTTTTATTCTTCTCATTCTGTCTCCCAATTGATCACCATGTGAACCACTGTATATAGTGGGCAAAAATAGAAAAGCCCTAAATTTAACCTGAAATCCCTAGCCAACCTCTCCCTAAACCCAAAAGAACCAAAATCGGCTAACTCACATGGTGGTTGAACTCCTAAAAAGCCAAAAACACTGCTCGTCAGTGAGCAAATGAGCTTTTGATTTTGAGCAACAATGTAAACATTGCTTATCGGTTAACTCCCACAAAGTCAACAACACTGCTCATCTGTGAACTCCCAAAATTCAATCATCTGTGAACTCCCAAAAATTCAAGCGAACAACATTGCTGAGAAACATCATTAACCCATCCACACAAACTAGAAATCATGGATTTTGAACAACAATGTAAATTTCTAACAAAAAAGAAAAAGAAAATAAGGAACCAATAAATCTAAACCACTAGGTAGTGGGTGTCATCACTAGTTAGTTATTGGGTAGTCGAGTTTTGTAGTGGGTTATCGATTTTGTCGTGGGTGACCAAGCTTTGTCGGCAAGCTTGGGTCATCGTCTAAGTCTTTATTGATGAGCTTCAATGTCTCTGGCATGGGCAATGAGAGAGAGGGTTATCGATTTTCGTCGTGGGTGACCGAGCTTTGTCGGAAAACTTGGGTCGTCGTCAAAGTCTTTATTGATGAGCTTCAATGTCTCTGGCATGGGCAATGAGAGAGAGAGAGAGAGAGAGAGAGAGAGAGAGAGAGAGAGAGAGAGAGAGAGAGAGAGAGAGAGAGAGAGAGAGAGAGAGAGAGAGAGAGAGAGAGAGAGAGAGAATGGATTTTTAAAATAGTTATAACTATCATTTTACTAGAGATGTTTTGATGTACTCGCATAATTTTCAGAATAAATAAATAAATAAAAATTATGTTAAATGAACAGAATATACTAACAGTAGGAGGTAATTTGCATATTACCAAATTAATAGAGACATTGTTCGATTTTATAATTTAGAGTTATATGAATTTGATCTATAATATAAGGGAGGAAAGTAAAATTTACCTTAGAAAAATTGATTAGTTTACAAAGAAAGCTACACATTAACGAGCCAAAGCCAACGGTCACAAATGGCTGTAAAAGCCCATGACAACTAAGCCCATTAGCAAAAGATTTAGAAAAAGAAGGAAAATAATTTAAAATTGAGCATGATCCCTATGCGTGAAATTGATAAGACCCATGCCCAATCTAGGCCCAAAATTTAAAGATGCCTAAGGGAGTCCTCAATAGCATATAACCAAGTACAAGCACACAATCAATTGGGTATTCGGTCTAGTGGTAATCTCTCTCCCCAAAAAAGCCTACTCCTCTATAAAGGCGTGGGTTCGATCCCTATGACCCCCAAATTAAAATATATGTGTGTGTATATTTAGATTTGACTCAAAGAAAATACCAAGTGTTTGAAACCCTCACACCAACACGGAAGCTATGTAGTCAAAAGTGTTCTTATTCTATATAGCTTCTAATTTGTTTGCACTTAGCAATGGAAAGCTTTGTAGGCTTCTAGTTAAATCTTCCGCAGTCTTGCATATTGTACTTCAATCCAAAATATGTTTCGACATGTATATTTTGGTTGTTGAACTCAGTGTGAGGAAACAAGAAAATGAACTAATCTGTCAATCTGTGTAGTACTTTTCCTCAGTCTGCATGGTACTTGAGGTTCACTATATTAGAACAAAGCTGCAAGTATTAGACTACTACACGAGATATAGCTGAAATTGTACATTTCAGTTTATCCTGTCTGTGTGTACCTCACCAATCGAGACTCTAAGATTAGTCATGTTCATGCTAGCTTGTCAGTCCTGTAAAAATGTCTCACCACTCATTTGCTTGCTCCCCCTTAGCAAAAGCTGAGAGTGGTACACAAGGGACCTTTAAATCTGTCCTCAAATGCGATAGTGAGGAACACGTGAAATGCACTAAATCCTGTTCGTCCAACCTCAAATAAGACGCCGCAAACATGGCTTTCAAGCTTGCAAGCCTGCTTCAATCTGTTAGGAGAGTGCACTAAGTGGCAACGTGTACCATGAGGCATAACATGAGCCCAAATATTAATTTCACAAGGAAAACAAGCATTTCCACGCATTAATCACTTGAGGAATATGCCTTTTGATTGTCGGATTTGTTATGTATTCTTATTCTACCTTTGATTTATCTGAAAGATATTGTCTTCCACTCCTAGTGATTTTGTATCTAGTCCTACAAAGTCCAATATTGTGGGTACTCCACTTGCCAGCCCATTTGTATGCCTTTTATGCACCTTTGCCCTCATTCTTCATTCAAAGATGATTGCTTTGCCCTTCTGTATTATCATTTAGAAATTGTGTAATTTTTTAGTGGTTCTGCAATGAATTTGCTAGTGCCCTTAACATCATTTGAATTTCATGAATCTGCTACATGAAGCTGTATTTAATTTCTTGCATTTGATCAGTAACCTTTGATTTGCTTGTGATTGAGAAATCCTGTTGTGGGGTTTTCGTGTTATGAGAAATTTGTGTTGTTATGAAAAATCTTTTTTTTTTTGTTTTTGGTTGTAGGTAGATATTAAATTATTTGTTAGATGTCCTACATAGGAAAAATTGTGAGAGAAAATATTTTTTACAACATTTTTGGGAACGCAAGCAAATTCTGAAAGTAATTTTCTATGAACCCGTTGAAAAACATCTAAACAAACGATAGCCTTTTATTTTTATTTTTTTGGGTTCGTAATGAAAGATATGACAACCTAGGCCTAACTCAATCTTAAAAAAAACAACATTTTTTGGAGGAGTTGTATAATTGGTTTGAGAGAAGAAAGTCTGACTAACGGTATACCAAATTACAGAGTTGTACTACAACATTTGGGGAGTAACCTAGTTTTGATATCATATTAGTCCAATGAACTTTACTTAATCTCAAAAGATGTCTTATGAGATGAGGATTGCCCATAAACTTATATACCTATTACTCGCTCCAACTATTTTCAATATAGGATAATAATATCTAACAGAAGGGAATGTGTGAACTAGAGAGACTTTGGAAAAGTTTTGATTTAAGATGAAAATTAAGAAAAGTTAAAAAGTAGCTTTATATGTAAAAGTTTGGTCTTAAAAGTTGTGGTTATGTCAAGTGGTGGTTGTTCTCTCTCTATAAGACAAATGGATACCCTTTTGCCAAGTAATTACCCATTATTAAAGATTTTTAATCTTACTTTGGTGCTATCTAGCTATCCCTTTTGTTAAAGACTTCTAATTTGACTAACAAAACTTGTCACATGACATGACTTCTTCCCACTTTTTGCCTCGCCCTTACAAAATTCCATATCATCTCCTTTGCTTGTCGTATTCAACAAGAGTCATAATTCCTTATTTACGTTAACGCATCTACAGACACATTATTTTGCATAACTTTTATTATATATAACTTATTAAAGTGGTAAGTTATGAGTGGTTGAAGTCACTATCATCGACTTCTAACTCTAGAAGTTTTTGGATTTTGTAATTATTTCTACTAATCACAACCTACTACTTTAGCAAATTATGATAAAAATTGTGCAAAATGATATAGTCCAAGTTATTATATAATTGAAATTTCTCTATCTTCATAGAAGAAAAAACTGTGCAACACACCAGCCGTCATCTATTTAAAAAAGATGAAGGTAAAGTTTAGTTATAGTATATGGTGCTACAATTAAATTCAAACATTAACTAAATTGAATTTAATTGTTTTTGGAAAAAAAAAAAAAAAAAAACAATTTGTTTGTATTTTATTGGTCAATGTCAACCATATGTTTGCCATTAAAAAAAAAAAAAAAATCAAAGAGAAATTGACATCCAATATAGGAGGTTCATCCACTCACTGTAACAAAACGCTTCAATCTGAAAGTTCAAAAATCAAATAATGGAAGCTTAAAGAGCTCAATAATTAATGGGACAATCAGGCATCGCATTGTCATCATGTAACAAATTTTGACCAGGAACTTAAGACATGAGTGGAAGAGCATAAAAGGTTTTTTTTTTCATTGAGTCATAAAAGTCATATTCATTTAAAGAAAAAGAGCTATAACCAATACCACAGTTACGACCACCTACGCAATGGCTTTCAATCCCTTTTTGGAGAGAACACTAACATTATTAAAAGTCACATGCACATATAAAAGGAAATCTCATCCTCTAATAAAGCTATGGTGACATTCATAATAACATTTATCTGAACCTCTCTTGATGGAGATAGCTGTGATGTTTAATGTCGAAAGATTGGCATGGTGCGAGCATATTATCTAGGATTTAAATGGAAATATTTTCCTTTCTATTATTGGGGAAGATTAGAGAAGAACGTATTCACTTTTTGACATCTCTGGCAATTTTTTCCAACCGTAACGATCACGCATTCATTCCGAATTTCTTGTCAAATCAATATATATCAGTATTCAGTACTGCATTTACAAGTCTTATATACCTTGAAAAAGAAAAAAAAAATAATAGAAAAGAAGATCACATTTGATTTATCACATTTCTATCATGAAGTACATAACCTTATCCAACTATGCCCATCCAATTGAAATCCTAGTTCTTTTGTCACTTTTATATTATTGTATTCTTTATCTGTTTCATAAATATAACACATACAATATTCAACAAATTGTGTGAGTGACAATTCATGCAAAATATCGTGTGTTTTAATTTGGTATCAGAGCAAGTGGTAATGTGTACTTTGAATTATATCTCCACTCTATCTTAGATTTAAAAGTTAAAATCTCACGTATATATTAGACCTTAATTATAAAAGAAAGTCTAAATCCACACGTAAAAAGAAGTGTTCATATCACAACAGTATAATATGAAGTAAAATATAAATACTACTGGATCCAATTGGATTCGGGCCTAATTAGGAGAATATAATTTGACAATCTAACAAGAATATGAAACTACACTATGCCCATTAGTCCTTTGGGATTAACATTGGCTGACTCATACCCATCTTGTCAAGCACTCTATCCTAATTACACTTTTGAATTGAGTGGCGTCTGATCAACTCAATTAGTTAGGTATGCATGCCATGAGCCAAACTTAATCAACCTTGCTAATCTCATCAAGAAAGCTTGTAAAGTGCGCTGAAAATTGTCTAGATATGATCTATGAGAGGCCCAAACAATGGCATTGTTACTGCATGACATGGACCAGATTCCATTGCATGAGAATTTTAGGTTTAGAGTGGAAGGTGACTTTCATGCTTTGCATGTAGTGTCGTTTTTCATTCTTATTATAATGTTTCTTAAGTGTATTGAATACACGTTTTGGCATCCTAGAAAAATCTCTCCGACACTTTATTCCCTCAATTTTCAACCACATGATGCAATCTCTTAACATTCTTAATTTCTCACTATTCTAGTTCTTTGAAAAAAGAGGAATTGAACAGCAAAAAGAACTTTGGAGATGCAACCTCAAAAATAATGTAACATTGCATGTTTTTGTCAGGTGACATCATACGCAGTAATGGAAATTATTGCATCAAGCTTTATTCAAGCATAATGAAAATGGAGTTCACTTTTTTATATCTCAATAGTATACATGCACATAAAAAGAGTTTATCCACTCTGAACCCTCAATATTCTTTTAAATCAACTTTCAATATTTAATTGAGCAGAACATATTGGGAATGGTTTGGCTCCAGTGCACTGGAGCCGCTGCGATGCGGACACATGGCCAAAACTGGACACGTGTCACGCTTGCAATGACTCCAGTGCACTGGAGGCAAGCCGGATCCCTACTTATTTAATTATTGGGTATACACACGTGTAAGTTGAAATCGCACATAAAAAAAAAAAAAAAAAATTTAATCAATGAATTAATATATCATAACTGAACTTAAATTCATAAACATAAATTTTCGGGTTAACATGAATTTGTAATTGACCAATCATTTCTTTCTGCCTCCAAACTTCATTTTTATATTCCGAATCGATTTGAAAAATATTCTATTAGCATGAAATGAATGTCCAAGTACATCGGTGATGACAGAACCCATTACATGATAATCATTGCACAAAAGAATGAATTACTAATTAGTGCGTGCTGATTCAAACATTGATTCGTGTCTTGTTCAGTGCCTCCTATCGATAAGACAAAAGAATCAAATAGTGCTGAAAAACAAAACCAAGGTGAAGATATTGGGTATTCAACTAATTATGTGGAGAATCGGTGTTGCATAATCATTTTCAAGGTTAGTGATTTCCATGCAGATTAACCATGTTTCGAGTGGCATCTATGATTCTATGCTAGCTGTAGACAATCATCCAAGAAAAGTGGCACTAATGCTGTTGGGTGTTGACATTACACAAACTGAAAAATGTTTTTGTTACCAATGAAAACATGGAGTTTTAACTGACTGAGATGGGGTTAGTTTGGAAATTATTGCACAATAAAATAATTTTAAAAGGTTGAAATTAAAAATTGTTTTTTCAATTTTTCATCCAAGTTGTCCAAAAACTCCATATATATATATATTTAAAAAGTATAAAAAATTAAAAAAAATTAATTTTTATCTGAACAGTCGAGATGAAATATTAAAAAATAACTTACAATTTCCATCATTTAAACCTATTCTACCCAATCTCATCATTCTTAATTTTTTTTTTTCTTCCTGTTATATTTGAATTTTAAAAAGGCACAGGTTTCTTTGTTTGGATCGTATCTGAGTAGTTGTATTTCAGGTGTTCGAATATGTCATAGTTTATCCAATTTATGAATGTGACTTGCACTATGTACAAGTGTAATTTGCCCCACTTTCCGCTTGAGTCCAAATTGTGGCTTAGCTGATCGGAATTATAACTATTGGGAAACCAGGAAACAGAACAATGATGACCATTATGACTTCTTTTCTTTGCTATATTTTGTGGATTCAGTGACACTGAATTGACAAGCATGGTGGAAATTTTTTTTATTAGTTCCATTTCCATGCTGACGATTTCAGTTTAGGAGAAATAAGCCAATAATTAAAGAAGGAAAGTAAGTTTCCTAGGAGGAATGATCGATGCAATCATGTCACAATGAGTAGTGGGTGTTATCTATACAGCCATAAAATAAATAAATAAAAGACAAAGACAAAACATAAAAGGAGTAAGGTTGCTGACCAATTTGAAATTGCTATGAACTGTCCCAGTCCCAGCTACCCACTTGATTTTGCAGCTTTTGGCCTCGGAATCAGAAATTGTACACTTTCACCTTTCATGCGACTGAAATCATTTATATTTGGTATTATACTAATTAACCATACTTTATAGTAAATTATATTAAATATATTAAAATTAATCAAATTCTTTAAATAATTAATACTCTACTCCTTACCGTCATTTGCGATCAAATGAAATTAACATTAGATACAAATTATTCGTTTTTAAATGAAAATTTCTGAAAATTAACCTAACCCTTTTTTTTTTTTTTGGGTAGTCAAACATCCCCACCACCCCTATAGGCAAATTCTCGACAATTCCTTCACTTTTCCTTTCTTTCTTTTTCTGGCCAACCAAGCAAAGATAAATGGAAAAAGAAATTAAAAGTTTATAAAAATTAAAAAGCAAAACATGTAGGAAAAGAGAAATGAAGGATCATAGAGAGAGCCGACATGCTGGGAGTGGGATTGACACTTGACAGGAGCTTGGGATATTATATTGTTGGAGTGTAACATTGGCTCATGGATATGGTGGTGGCATGATTGGCGACTACAGGTCGATGGTTTGACTGATCAGTGTTTAGCAATTTGGTTTAGGTTGTTGGCAGCGACAGTGGATTCAAGATTGTGATTGATTTGGCAGGTTATTTTTAGTTATAAAACTTAATCCTCTTGTTGCTATGCTTTGAAAATTAGGATGTATGTAAAGATTTTGTGTTTAAGAGAAGAAATCACTTATCCCAAAATTTTAAGGTAACGAATTTGGATACAACCACTAACTTTTGTCATTATTATCCGTCACATCACTCAAAAGTGAATATTCTAACACGACTAAGTAGTCGGCAAGGAGTTTATATCTCAAAATTTATTTTTTTAATAGGTTTTTATAATTGGATAGATCTTGAGATTTACATAAAGCATATGAATTTCACACCTAAAAAAAAGAAAAGAAAAAAAGCATACTTAATACCTCGAGGATTAAAAGATGGAGCCATTGCAACAGGAAAAAAGAAAAAAGAATTAAAGTCGCTTAAGATTAATGTTCGAATGATCCTATATTCCCATACCATATGATCACTTGTGTTAATTATAAAACAAACATATCTAAGAAAGCCTTCAATTTAGATGATGGTTGTGTAACTTCAAGACGTTTGTAAATTTAGTTGTATGATTTCAATTCTACAAAACATGCCAAATCGAAACATACTCAAAAGGGCCCAAACAAATAATTTACATGGGAATATGCACATGCAAACACTATTGAATTATGTAATGTTGAGTCAAGAGTCCTGAATCTAAATCACAACCGACATTAATTGGTCTCTTTTATAAGGAGAATCAAAATTCAACTCTCCGTTATCTTAAATATTGAAAAAAAAAAGAAAAGAAAAAAAGAAAGGGTTACTATTGAGACAGAATGATCGAATAACTATTAAGGATAAGGCAATTGAATAAAGGATCTAATAAGTACATGTACAGCCAGAATTAATATTCTTATGATCTTATGCACTTAGGGACCATTCCCTTTTTTGTTAGTGGATGTTGGCATATTGCCAAAAATCAGATCGGAAAAGGATTTATGCGGAGCTTTGTAGCACAACTATAGGTTGCTAGATTAAGCCTAGGAATAATGCTCTATAAATCTAATCCATGATTGCTTTACGTAATCTTCCATTAAGTTTTCTAATCAACGAAGTGAAAATTGATTTATGCTTTAGTGTCATCCTTGCTGAGAAAATGGGGGACGAGGACAGAACTTTGAAATCTCAGATCCTTTGCCTACATACAAACAACTTGAATTTAAATTTTAAGGTTCGTTTGATATTTAATTATACGTAAGTATTAATAGGAAAATTGATCCTATGTTATCCATTTAGGATTCCCACTAATTTCTTTCTTTTGTTTCTTTGCTGACTGACATAAATGATAAAACCGGAGGTTTAATAGATCTAGATCTAGTTTTCACTAAACAAAAAGCCTTTAAGGGTTTCCTTTAACTCATAAGAAAGATTTCTATCCATTAAAAGTTGAAAAATCACAACTTTTTTTGAAATATTACTTGTTACTTTCTTTTTTACATTGCATGCCTATATATAGGGTTCAAAAACTGATTTTCCAAGTAATTAGAGTATTCCAAAATATACCTTAATTAGTATACTACCTATATATAAAGACCATATTTTAACTACTTATGAAAAGAAAGCTAAAGATGATGTTGTTAGGAGAAGTTAGGCGGGGTGGTGGAATTAACCCTAACCACATAAAAGAACAATTTGGCCAAATGTAGGTTTTAGAAATAGAAGGTATAAGAATCAGAATTTATGTGATCTAGAAATGAATAATTTGGCCAAATTATACCATTGCTACCTAAAGTTAAACTGCCTAGCGTTTCTAGTCCTTGAAGCTTTAACGAGCGATTTTAGTCCCAATAGTTTAAAAAATAAACGTTACTGGTCCTTTTGTCACTTTCGTTAATTCTATTTTTAGGACACTTTCTGGAATTTTTTTCAAACTTAACGATGATTTGACAAAACTAAAATCTGAAACGGCATCAGTCCGTTAGACACAGAGAGAACAAAAATGCTTATTTTTTTTTAAAAAAAATTTAGAGACCAAAAACTTTCATTTTTTAAACTTTTAGATTAAAACATTCCTTTGAAATTTAAGGGACTAAAAACGTAAAAAAGTAAATCAACATTGTATTTTTCCAAACAACTTAATGCTTGCTGCTTGGATTTCCAACCACATTTAGCGTCACTTCGTATCTGTTTAATATATATGATTCGAAAGTTTCAAAATTAATCCTCCTGAAATATTCGGAGGAAAGAAAAAAGTTATAGGATGAGGGAATCATAGTGTAATTACAATTCAGCAGAACCAATCTTAAAGAACTAGTTAGTTCATATTGAAATCATGTGGAATATAATAATAATTAAACCTTATATAATTATATTAAAACTTTAGGAGATGCCTCTCCTAATTATAAGCTTACTTACTAAAAAAAAAAAAAAAAGCTTTAGGAGATACTGAAGACTGTGTAGAGTTGCCTCTTAGTATTCGGCCCAGTGATAATCCTCCCTCTCAAAAAGCCCCACTCCTCTATGAGGGTGTGAGTTCGATCTTCGAGATTTTCAAAATATACTTGTGTGTGAATTTATATTAGAATTTCTAAAAAAAAAAATGACTATGTAGAGTCAATCTTCTAATGCCCTACATAAGGTACATATGTTTTTTCATTCGCTAGTGGTAGGTGCTTGTGTCTTTTGAAGAGATTCTCATCCAATCTTATTCTATATCTACATTAACCTATCGTTTACAACTATATATCAGGGCCACGGCCAACTAGGAGAAATGCTAGGTGCCTAACAATCACGTGGCTAGGATTTATGCTGCGATAGGTACAATTTTTAATTAACTACTTAATTTAAAATAAGGAATATAGATAACTATCAAAGCCCTTATAAATGTGAGTTACAAAACTAACCCTTACATAAGCAATAATTCTCATGAATGTATCCTACCTCTCACATTGAGTGGGATTTACAATTGTATGGAACTAACGCACACTATAAAAGTAATGATTCAGATACTAGATGAATGAGATATCTTCTTATAAATACATGGCATTAAAAGAAGAATCAGAAATTTACACTTGACAAGAGTGTATATTTTGGAGGCAGAATAATTCTTTTACGTGGTGCAGTGCAAAATGGTCCAGTTACACCAAGTAAGTTGTATTCTTTATTCTTTCCTAAAGCAAGAGGAGATTTATTTGAAGAAACAATCAAAGATATCTAATATCTTGGTCGTGGGAGGGTGATCACAATACTAAGTTTTTCCATGAATGTGGATAGTGCGGTGACCTATGAGATGAATGATTAGTTGTTACCAGAAAAGGTGATGCTCTACTTTCTTAATTATTAATAAAGTTATTATTTTTTACTAGAAAAAGAAACTATAAGTAAAAATATGTCCTTTTCTTTTCCTCAAATCTTCAATAATCAAAGTTCAAAGTATTTGGAATCTATCATTCTTCAATCTAAATATTGAGTGGGCATTTGGCCTAGTGGCGTCCTCCCTTCCCCAATTGACACATCCCTCTATAAGGATGTGGATTCAAGCTCCCTTATGAAAAATAATTTGGGAAAATTATACTTTACCAACCTCAACTATCACCCCTTTTTCACTTCACCCCCTAAACTTTAAAAAGTATCAATTGACCCCCTAAACTAATCCAATTGCACGACCGTTACCCCCTGAAACCAAAATCGAGTTAAAATGGACGGAATAGAGTAACACGTGACACGCACGTGATCCCGGGCCCACCAGAACACCTTTACCAATTTAATTTTTCTCTAAACCCCGAAACGTCCTTAAGCCTACGCTACTCCACTTTGAGAGTTTCTGCATTGGCTTGCAGAGTTGCTAAGATCAAGAGGAATGCAACACAGAGTGCAAGTACGGTCAATCAAACTGTCTAGCAACCCTGAAACTAAAGACCCAGATGCGTGTTAAGATTTTGTTTAACAAAACTAATATTTGATGATAAACTTATATAGTACTGAAATTAGGGTTATAACTTATAATTAAGTATATATTACAAAAACTCCAATTCCCACTATTTTCCATCTCCATGGAAATCTCCGGAACCCAATTTCACAGTCCAGAAATCAATTCATTATAAACCACAAAACTGCTTCAAAATCCTAGCTTTCACCAATTCCTTGAGAATCCCACTCGGGTACAAACCCGAGGAAGGCATCGAACAAGTATCCAGGCCCAGACCCGAACCCGCATCCCCGGGTCGTCTCCCGGTGGTGATGCGTTTGCAATTGGTTCGTGTGGATGGTGGTGCGTCGTCGTTTTCGTTCGATTTCGATGATGGGTTTCGGAAAATGTTCAGACTTTGTGGTTCGGCTTTCAGGGATTTCTTCATTCCAAAGCAAGTTAGTGGGAATTACATGGACTATGTGAAGTGGAAGTTTTTGCATCGAGTTTTCAGCTCGGCGCTCTGGGTGCTTGCCACTCAGGTAATCAAATTTTTCATTACAATCTTTTTAGATAAAATAAAAATTTGGGTTTGAATTATTTTATTGGAATTTAAAGGTCATTGTGTGGATAAAGTTTTAACTTTTGGGGGTAATTGTTAGTTATGTGTTTGAGCTGATTATCTTTTTGGAATGAAGCACAAAATCAAATTGGATTTCAGTTTTAGTGTGGATTTCTGATTTTGGTTAAATGGAGATAAGGGCATTTTGGGATTTAGATAAAAATCAAATTGATAAAGGTATTCTGGTGGGCCCAGGATCACATGCATGTCACGTGTTGTTCTATTCCGTCTATTTTAACTCGATTTTGGCCTCAGGGGGTAACGGCCGTGCAATTGGATTAGTTTAGGGCGTCAATTGATACTTTTAAAGTTTAGGGGGTGAAGTGAAAAAGGGGTGATAGTTGAGGGTGATAAAGTGTAATTTTCTCAAATAATTTTTACCATAAATAAAATAAAATAAAATAAATCTAGAAAAGATAAATATTTATCACAAGGGAGTAGTTCCCAGCACAAAATACCCTTTCTTGAACACGGACATTGGTTCCAAGACTCTAGATATGCTACTTGTTGGGTTTCAATATGACACACATCTAGTTGACATCGCTTTGCTTAGGTGCAGATATAGCGCTTTCCTTATTGTTACAAAAGAGTTCGATCCAGATATGCCCGATGTGGGACTCAGCGCACATACACTTATCAAATTTTGGGGCATTACATCTTTTTTCTTATTTCTTTATAGATATAATATGATTTGAATTATGATGTTTGCTCTATGATAATTGTTATTTATCATTTCAATATATCACTAATTTTTTTTTTGTAAGTAGAATACTAGAATTGGATGCTGAATTCCATTTCAAATAAAGCAAGAGGCACCCAATTGTCCAAAAGGTTTAGTTAAATTAGTCGAGGATTCGACGCCTACACCCTTACTCATGAAAGCTCAACTAACCCCTCAAAAATTGAATATTTATAAATGATAACTATGGTGATTGAAAAGTCAATCACCACCTATTAAGTGGGATTTGCAATTGCTTCAAGCGTCAGCATTTCATCCACATGCAAAAAAAAACAAAAACAGAAAACGACTAAGGGAATTATTCGTGTGGGACATGTAGCAAATTAATAAAAGTTAAACAAAAAAAAAAAGCATTTCTGAATTCTCATTTTCTTTTCATATCATTAAAGCTTTGCTAAATATGAACGATTGGTTGTTACGAGAAAAGGCGATGCTCTACTTTCTTAATTATTAGTAAAGAAAACTATAAGTAAAAATGTCCTTTTTCTTTTTCTCAAATCTTCAATAATCAAAGTTTAAAGTGTTTGGAATCAATCATTCTTCAATCTAAATAACTGAGTGGGCATTTGGCCTTGTAGCGTCCTCCCTTCCCCAATTAACAAAATTAGATTATGAATATATTAATAATTTTTACCTTAAATAATAAAAAAATCTAAAAAAGATAAATATTTATCACAAGGGAGCAGTTCCTAGCACAAAATACCTTGTCTTGAACACGGACATTGGTTCCAAGACTCTAGATATGCTTACTTGCTGGGTTTCAATATGACACATCTAGTTAACATCGCTTAGGTGCATATGTATGTGAGAGATACCTCTTTCTTTATTTATTTTTATTTTTTTGCTAAAATTTTCTTCTTTCTTTATAGATATAATATGATTTGAATTATGATGTCTGCTCTATGATATCATTGTTATTTATCATATTAATGTCATAAAATTTTATTTATTTATTTTTTTTTATATGTAAGTAGAATACTAGAATTGGATGCTGAATTCCATTTCAAATAAAGCAAGAGGCACCCAATTTTCCAAAAGGTATAGTTAAATTAGTCGAGGATTCGATGCCTACACCCTCACTCATGAAAGCTCAACTAACTAACCCCTCAAAAATTGAAGATTTATAAATGATAACCATGGTGATTGAAACTCAATCACCACCTATTAAGTGGGATTTGCAATTGCTTCAAGCGTCAGCATTTCTTCCACATGCAAAAAAAAACAAAAACTGAAAATGACTAAGGGAATTATTCGTGTGAGACATGTAGCAAATTAATAAAAGTTATTTAAACAAAAAAAGCATTTCTGAATTCTCATTTTCTTTTCATTTCATTAAAGCTTTGCTAAATATGTAAGCTTACATGAAAGATAGTACATACCATACTAGTTGAGTAGTTGTGACTCACATTGGAAAAGGTCAAAACAAATAAGAAAAGACGAAAACTATTGAGATTAAAATTACAAAAAAGCCCCTCTTTGTCTTTCCCTCCCTTCAATCACTTCATGTCCACCATACTATTATTTCTTAATTTTCTATCATCCTAATTAAGCTGATTAAGGTCTTGGTGTTTCCACAGCTATCATGGGGGGCTGTGGAATGGGAGCACTAATGGCTAAAACGGGCATTGTCTCTTTGTTAGCTTCACTTTTTGGCATTTTAATGTCATTTGCTTCAATGTCTTCTTCTATCACTATTGCCAACCGGCCATTCTCTCCTCCACACTTTACTACTTCAGGAATTTCTTCAATTGCTTCCTTCTCTTTGTACTCCTTGTACTTGCCCCATAGAACCGAGTAAAGTCCCATTACAATCAATACAGCGCCAAGAACACTGAAATCACATGGTGATATATTAATCAGTTAGTGCATGCTTTAGTGGTCAAATGAAAACATAATTAAGTTTTTATTTTTTTTATTTGGGTGGGGGAGGGATGTACAGTGTAATCCACTGCAATTATTCATTTCTTTTTCTTTTTTGTTTTTGGTTATAATGATATATCCATGAAAGCCACTGACAAGAATGAAAGTGGAATTTTGTTTCTTTCCACAAGGATGGAAAAAAGTGAGTTCACTCGAATAAACATTAATTATGTGAAAATTATTAATACTACTTCCTCTCACATGGATGTATAGCATAAGATATTTGCTAGTGAATTTAATTAATGTGACTTATTTTTATGTGAGAGGATAGAGTAAGTAGGATTTTAGGAATAATTACTCTTAATCATTGTGGGATTTAATTGTGAAAATGATTTTATTTTTTTTAGTTTTTAGTTTTAAAGAAAGTGAGATTTAAATAAAGAAAACTTACGCTCCGACATAGATCTTTTCAGCAAGGATGAAAGAGCCCATGATTGCAACAATGATCATCATCAGAGGGCTAAAAGCAGTAACAAAGACAGGCCCTCTTTTCTCCATGACCAATCCTTGGACATAGTATGCAATGCTTGATGACACTATACCCTGTTCATGAAAATTACATTTTTAATCACTAAACCCAAATAGGCTAAAGAGAGAAAGAGATAGAAAGAAAGAGAGAGAGAGAGATAGACTTACAGCATAGGCAGCAGCTAGAAGATTCATGTCCCAGCCAATGGTCCAAACAGATGGCCTGTGCTCCATCACAAAAGTCACAGCTATAGACTGTAGTGTGCCTATAAAGCACACTAGAGTTGTGAGTGAGAGTGGAGCAGTGTATTTCCTCATCGTCACTGCCTGTAAAGCAAATCAAACATATATTAATTTAGTGGGGTTTATTATTATGTCAAAAGATAACGTACTACGTCACTGTATTGTTGGAGTACTGAATAATTACTGAACAAACACCATGTCTTTACCTGAAGGATGAAGAAAGAAGCCCAGGAAAGGGTAGCAATGATGAGCAGAATGGAACCCTTCACCCAGTCCTTGTCACTAACTCCAGTGGCTACTGCAGGGCCATTGGATGTAGGGTGATAGATGCTCCCAGACCACACAAGATTCAGGGCTTTTCCTTTGTAAAGTGTCATCAACATGGCTCCAACCACTGTCACTATTGTTCCCACCACCTTTGCTTGGCATCTAACTTTCTTCATGTTCAACTTTTCCATCCTATTAATTCATCCCAATAAGCACAACTTCATGTTAATCCAGACCAATATTGCAAAAATAGAGGAAAAGAGAGATATGATAGTGATATTGATGATGATGGTGATGATGGATAAGTACCTGAAAATGACTGCCATGACGAATGTCATTGCTGGGAGCATATTGCTCAAAGCACAAGAGAAGGTAGGTGACGTGAATTTCAACCCGGCATAGTAGAAGTTTTGATCAATCACTGGCCTGTGAAAGCAGAGTAGATAAAACAGAGGAAGCAAATATGTCAGAAAAACTGTGTTTAGTGACCTAGTCTTTGAAACATGTTGATATCGAAGAGCAAACACTAACCCAAGAAGCCCCAGCACAAAAAGTTGCATGAAAATTGGAAATGTAATCTTTGGCCTCAGTTTCCTGTAATCAAGCAAACAAACATGAATCAAACCATGCTACTATGATCCACAAGAGTAATTGTTAAAGCCACAATAAAATCCATAACAAATTTCACAACTATGGATATGTCAGATTGTGATTAGGGTACGTAATGTAAAATTAATGTTGCACTAATCACAATCTACCACCTAAGTCGTGATTTTTATTTATTTTTTGTGTAAAATTTGTTGTGTTTGCTCGATCAACAAAGGTATATATTTACCTCTCGAGAATGAGAGCAAAGGGGGCGATGGCCGCTGTGGCAAAGGCGTGGCGGTAGACGACAAGCACGTAATGGCTCATTCCTCGGTTGAGAGAAACCTTAGTGATGATGTTCATGCCAGCATACCCAAATTGCAGTGAAATCATGGCTATGTAAGGCTTACACCTCTGCATGAAATTGCCATAGCCTCCTTGTCCCTCCATTTTTTTTTTCCTTTGAGAAGGTAAGGAAATGAGAAAAAGCTCGAAGTTGAGGAAAATAGAGGAAGAACACTTGAAGTTGTGTGTCTCCTAAGTAAAATATGGTGACAAAGCCCACTATTTATAAGAAAAACATTGTCTTTGAGGGGTGTTCAAGCGTGCAAACTCACACGTAACTTTGCACTATAATCAGGAACCAATTGAATATTCTGATTACCTACGTATACATCCATATGTATTTGTGTTTGGAAATCCGCGTAGCAGAGCATATAGGTTAAGCTTTATTTTAGGGTGGGCTCCATTGGTTTCTACTTAGTGCCATGCGATTTGAGAGCTGCCTAAACAAAGGTGGCTTTGGTGCTTGCTGATGCCATATATTGATGGGTTTAATGCGGTGCTTGTGGTGGCCCAGCACAATGCAATGGGACCCCCACTCGGCCTCGCATAGATGCAGATCTCATCCACCAGAGCAGTGCTAACGACTCAACCCGGCCTAATGAATCAAATGCCACTATAAATACATGGTAACCATAAGAGCTCTTAGAATTACTCTACGTCCACTATAAATACATGGTAACCATAAGAGCTCTTAGAATTACTCTACGTCCACATGTTTTTTCTTGTATTTTTAGTGGCAATTCAGTACTAGCTCTTGGCCCGCATGTAATATTAATTTATTATAGCCACAATATATTAGAATTGTTTATGGTATTTGCGGGACATTGGTCACTTTATGAGGTTGGAATTTTGTATGTCTTATTTGGAGCAATGATAAAGGAAGCATTGCACTTTTGTGGATTGATATTTTAGTTTAGTGTTTTAAGTTTACTTGTACACAGCTAGTGAAGAAGAATTTGCATTTGGAATAATATGGATAACACGAATATCCTTGTGATATAAAATCCTAACTAAAGTAAGATCTTTAAAATTTTCAAATAAAAACAATAAGAAAAGTTTTGAGCAAGTTGGCGAGTACAAATTAATCGAATTCAAATAAAATGAATAAAAACAGTAAATAAATGCAAAAAAGTTTTAATTTATAGGAACAACTACTATCCAGATCAGTGCCATTACTTCTAGAAATTGAAAGAGAAAGTGTGGTTGAGTCGTCGTTTGTTCTACATTCTCTTCAAGTTTGCATTTTAATTACATATTTCGCCCATAAGTTTTTTGGCAGTTTAATATGGACACTTATCTCAAACTCTCACTATAGTTACCCTTAAAATTAGTTTCTTGCATGGTCATTTTGCGATGTGCCACTTATTTTGTAGAGAGTAATATTATAGACACAATATTTGTTATAATTATTTGAAAAAATTTCACTGACGAATTCAGAAGATTTGGGAAAATTCACGCATTTGCTGATGTGCCACTTATTCTGCATGTATAGGATTTTGTTGTAAAATCTAGTGTGTTTAGTATAGGTTTAATCAAAAACTCTAAAATGATAACTTTGCAATTTTTTGGAGGGTAAAATGAGAATTTTGTTTCAAAAGTGAGCGTAAAAATGGTATTTCATCAATTTATGTTGGTGGATTTGATGTTGTTAAGCGCTTGGGGCAATAAGTGTAGTTTATTTTGAAAAACAAGGGAGATTTGTGTATAATTTGAAACAATGGAGGTGATCAATACAATTTCAGCAAATTTTAGGGGAAGTCAATGCAGTTTATATTAATTTGTTTCACCACGGTTGACATAAATTGTTATGCTTAGAACAATATCAATTTTATATGGGTCTGGTATTGACACCACTGTTATTATGCACCAATACAACAGAATGTATAAATAGATGTGAAAATTGTTGGGTCCCTTGACTTATCGTCATCTATATATTATGAGACAATTTTCTAGTGATGTAGAATAGACACAATACATGCTTTTCTTGAAGAGCGATATCATTTAAGGTCAACACACAAATTAGGAAAGCACTAGTAGAAATAAGGATGGCAATAAACCCGCGACCCGCGGGTACCCGCCCCGCCCCGTCCCAAAAAACCCGCCCCGCCCCGCCCCGTTTATATAATAGGATATCGGGTCGGATTTTTTTAACCAAACGGGTTTTTAATCGGGTTTTAAACGGGTCGGGTTTTACTCAAAAACCCGAATCTGACCCGAATGAATAAAACCCTAAAAATCCTAAAAATCCTTCTAGAATCTGACCCTGACCCGAACCTCTCAATCTCTCTCTTCTCCGATCTGACCCGCCCCGTCGAGCCTCTCCCCGAGCCTCTAGTCTCTCCGATCATACCCTACCGTCACTTCTCCGATCGTTACATCGGACGATTTCTCTTTCAAGTGAACTTGGGTTTTGATTTTCAGTCTAGCTAGATACCCCTAACATATTAAAAAAAAAAAAAATCGGGTCGGGTCGGGTTAACGGGTACCCGTTGAAACAAACGGGGCGGGGCAATAAACGGGTTTTTTTGGGGCGGGTCTCTAAACGGGGCGGGGCGGGTCGTAGCGGGTCGGGTTGAAACCCGACCCATTGCCATCCTTAAGTAGAAATCATCGGGCCAAACGACAAAATTGTATGAAATTTGATGACCTAATTGGAATTACCGTGAGGATCAAAGCTCATTACTTTATGGCCACAAGCCACACCACTTTTTGAGAAAATTCCTCCTTTTAGCTTTTCTATTAGTAAATCTTGATATTTATGGTAATTTTCCTTTTTGTTATAATTTTCTATTTAAAAGTAAGAATAGGGTCACGTTAGTTTTGGGACGTTTCCTAAAGTCAATACGAGTTGATTTAGCAATTAATTCTATTTTTTCATTTTTGGCAATTTTTCATATTTTTAGCCTAATTTCGTGCTTGCAACAAAATAGGGTTTCTAAGGTATTTGTAAGGGTTTTCTAACATCCCTAAGATTCTTTTACTATTTATTTTGACTTTAGCCTCCAAGGCAAATCAATTTTATTCAATAATAGTCCATAAGAATTTATCTTAATTATTCTCAATTCCTTGTAGATTCAAGAGCCCTTAGTGGATTCTAAGGTTTTATCACTAAAGGAGAACAATTTGTTCTTCTCCTTACTATTCCGTCATGTCACCTAGTAACTTGCTTGAATGACATGTCATCAATTCCTTTAAATAATTCAACAATGATACAAACAAACAAATTCCACAACTTGCTTGGATGAAATGTCATATGTTTATTATGTCAACATATCAATAGCTCCTTGTATGTTGAAACAATTACTTGACAAAACGACATTCTCTCTCGAGCATTGACTCGAGACCAATAGTTTCTATTCTAATATGAGAAATATTAGAGATGTAATTTGTTAAGATGGTAAGTTTTTATTGAAAAACAATAACTTTCACACGAGTCTACTACTAACAATACTTTTGTTATACACCAATGACAACTGACCACATCAACAATTTAATTTGAAAGATTTTGTGTCTATAAACTTGTTGTAAACATATTGGTGCGATTCACATGGTCATTTAGTTGTTAAACATATAGGTCCTACACTCTTACCATGAATTTAATTAGAAGGACCCATCATTCATGTGAAATGGGAAACTACATATTTATTTGTAGTTCTGTACTACTGAATAATCACTTCAATTAAAAAAAAAAAAAAAAACTCCCTTAAATTTGATTTAAGTCTTGACCATTTATTGTGGATTGTCTCATTCAAAACTCAATCTTCATATTTTTTTCCAAGTTTGACAATTTAGATCCTAATTCAAATTAAAAGACTTGGCTTATTTGGAAGATTTGGTCATTTATTATTGATTGACTCTTTTTAAGACTTGATCTTGCCAAATTTAAATTTAAATTCAAATTTAGACACATGTTGTGACCATGAAGACTTAATTCTTTTTTGAAAAATCACTTTTGCAATCAATGGCCCATTAAAGACCTAATTTCTCTTAATCTTCCAAAATCAATAAGTCGATTTCAAATTTAAAGTTTGACTCACTTGGTCCAACATAAGCCACTCTCATTTTTTTAAAAAAAAAAAAAAAAAAAAAAAAAAAAAAAAAAAAAAAAAAAAAACAAAAACAAAAAAAAATAGAGCAATAGAGAATTGTATTTTTAATTGGAGATCTGCAGGATCGGCCCAAGGTTTGGGTTGCCCAAGCACGTCTCCCAAGTTTGTTTGCTCACTTACTATTAAATATTTAAAAACAACATAAAAAAGTCCAAATTTTTTTTTTTTATTTTTTTAATGCAAAATCAAGGTTACATTATGATTTTAGCTTGAATTACATAAAAAAAAAAAAAAAAAAAAAAAAAAAAAAAAGCAAAATGTAATCCCAGTTATGGTACTTTATAATTAGCACGATCTGACTTAAAGAAAACAACTTCTCCTTACATTTTTTGAAGCATATTCAATCAAAAAAATCCAAACTAATATCTATTTAATATTATTATATGTCTAATAGTTTTTTAACTAAAAAAAACCTTAGTGTTAATAAAAAATATATATAGATCACAATTCTACAAACCACAATAAAAATAATACAAATTTTAAATTAAAAAGTCATAGAAACTTATTAAATAAACAAGTGAACACAGTATAGGACAACACAAAACAATAACTTGTCTCGCTATCTCCACAAACAAAAGCACATGGCCATGGCCAGTGGCCACATCCATATGCAGGCAAAATTTTCAAACAAATTAGTAAATCATACAGTGGAAACCAAACTCATTCACACGAACACTAAAACACATCACATATATCTCATTAAAAGGCACAACACTCCCATTAAACAAAAAAACAAGGATGCTGTTATTTCCACAGTCACAATCCTTGTTATTTCCATACCATTAGTGCGGAAATAACAAGAATTGATATGGAAATATAATTTTCCAAAAACAAAATTATGTATACTTTAATAATTTTTTTTTTTTATATTTATGTATGCTATTAATTTTTTTTTTTTTTTTTTTCCTTTCATTGTTGACCCCTTGGGGGGGTTGCCCAAGCCCAAAGACTTGTGGGGCTTACCCTAGGGCTGGCACTGTCGGACATGACTAGCGTATTCCAATACATTATGGCATATACTAGTTCAAAAGTGGCATACGACCATTGAAGTAGGAGTACGCTACTTTAGACAAGTTATCCAAAATACAAAGAAAAAAAAAATCATAATCCAACAGACAAAGTGATTTTAGTGTTTGGAGTGAGCATGATCATATTAAAAGAATATACGATTAAGGAGGAGAGTTAGGGTTATTTAGTAAAATCATACCTCCTTCTTTAGCTCTTGTTGTTAACTTGATCAATTGACTAGTCTCTCAGTCGAATCTCTATAGCGGCTCGTTGTGCTATAAGTGAACATATTGGTGTTTGGTTAGGTTAAAACTTAAAACAAGATTCATCAAATATGGTTAGTGATTTCATAAAGGACAAGTGGGGTGGAAATGGTAATGGATATTTCCGTGAGTAATAGACTTGTTTTCAAATGATGATTTTGGAGAATCATTAAGAAAATAGCTGAATGGTTTTGAATATAAAAAAAAAAATGTTTTTGAATTATTTCTTACCAACTAAAGTATATATAAAATAAAAAATAAAAAATAAAAATTATGAAATTTTCTGAATGGTTTTGAATATTTCTGAATGATTCTCGATATTTCTGGATTATTCTAAATGAGTGTGGATGAATTAAATGGTAGTATGAAGGGTTTATTTTATAGTTAAAGGGGATAGAAAAGGAATTAGGGAATGAATCAATCAGATTAGGGGTAAGATATTTTACGGTTTCTGTCTAAAGTGGCATACACCGGTTCTGAAAGTGGCGTACCTCGGTTTTGTGTGGGAATCACTAAATGGGCTATAAATGGGTCAGAGTCTTGAGAAATGGGTTGTTGAGCTTGACACATGAGTTGTAATATTTTTTTTTTGCAGAGATCTAGGCTTCTTCATCATTATGAGTGGAAGCTCAATTTGTAATTAAGAGGTATAAAATAGGGTGACTACAGTAGGATTTGAGTTTATGGCATCCGTTCCATGATCATTAGGCTAAGATACCAATTCGTTCTTAGTGTGTAGCATTAGGCTAAGATACCAATTCGTTCTTAGTGTGTAGGCGGGAATTGAACATATTTTTTATTTGACGATAACAGATTTTATTAGCTGGACACTTGGTGTGCCCTAGTAAAGCATTTTTAAATTAATATAAACATTGGTTTACTATACTTGCAATGACCAAAAAAATCAAAGTAAAAGCAATAGATATTTGATAAAGTAGTACCTTATGGTACAAGTTATCTCTTCTAGTTGAAGATTTTATATTAGATGTGCCCTATCAATTGATGACATAATTATAATGAAGATACTGAACGTGGAACAAAACTTATTACTATATGAAAAGATGACGCATATCTTTCCTTTTCATGTTTACATATACATTTAAACCCTAGATGCTGTTTATATCTTTTGTTGCAATGGGAATTTGCAATTTGTGCGATTGTGATAGGGAAGAATTTCAACGTGGCGAATCCGTGGATGACATTCTTGAATATAAAGCATAAACTTTTCAAATTAGACACTAATTGTATGATCTTATAAACTGCATGTTTTTGTATTAGTATCCAAAAGGCATCCCTGAAATGCAAATTTTCCGTTTGTTATCTACTTATATATATTTTTGTGTTTTGGATATTCTATGTTATTGAATATATATAAATATATGAATATTCAATATGCACTGCCGACGTTTTTTTTAGCATTTGCATTTCTAAATTAGTTTGTGTTTTATGATTATCAAAAGATCACTAACTTCGTACATTTTCTTTTGGTTATCAAAAGATCACTAACTTCGTACATTTTCTTTTGGTTATCAAAAGATCACAAACTTCGTACATTTTCTTTTGGTCTTGTCTGGATGATCAATCACAGGCCATGATAGGGAAGGGGCATCAGGGTGCTAAAAGCTTTATATGACAATACTGCCCCCTCATGTCATGATGCTAAAAGCAAGCTCACAAGAGGAAATTGTAGTCTCAAAAGATTGAAAAGAATTGTCACAAAAAGAACCAAATGGTTCGTAGACAAGTTAGGGTGGATGCTCGAAGAATTTGTTCGTGTTCCTTTGTTAATAGATACTCTCCACGAACAAGCTAGAGAGATTTAATTTATTCGGTTATATAGTGACTTTTATTTCCAAAATCACACTTTGTTTATAGGTGATTTAATTTTTTTCATGTTTCATGCTTAAAATCTATATGTGTTATCTTTTCTCCTTATTTGGAATTATAAAACTCGAAAATTATAAGAATTTAGTATTAAATACTTTGTTGGTCCCTAATATTTATCCAAGTTGCATGTTTGGTTCTTAACATTTACTCAAGTTGCACGTTTGGTCTCTAACGTTTAAAACGTGCAAAAATGGTCCATAACGTTTCAAAATTGTGTACCATTGATCCTTCCATTAGTCTACGTTAACTTTGTATATACATGGCTAATAGATTAATGACGTGACTAATTTTTAATTAAGGTATCATTTTTTTTTTTTTTTTCATTTACAATTAAGATATGACATGGCGTATCCATTTGAAATCAAATAAAACACACACAACCAGGTCTTTTTTATAAGTTCTAAAACCTCATTGACTTCTTTGATCATAGTAGTTTCTTTATTAAGATCAAAACTTGCTTCTAAGAATACTTGGAATAGCCTGAGGTTCAATGGAAACTCATCTGCCCATTTGATCATAGTAGTTTCTTTATTAAGATCAAAACTTGCTTCTAAGAATACTTGGAATAGCCTGAGGTTCAATGGAAACTCATCTGCCCAATGACATGTCACGGATGTAGACCCATCAAATGATCTAGAACAGAAAGGCGTCCCAATTGTCCCAAACTAAAAGGAATTTGGCCTTGTACTGAATATTTCTCAAAATATGTTCTATGGAGATCTCATGCCTATATTGAGAAGATTTACTGTCATTGATCTGTCTAGAAATTACTTTGAAGGCGTTGTTTAGGACTATGCGTGTAATCGGTTGGGTGGATTTTATTTTATTTTATTTTAAATGGACATGTCCTGTCAAATTCTAATTTTAAATGAAAAAAAAAAAAATGTCACCTCAATTAAAAATTGGTTCATGTCATCAATCTGTTAGCCACGTATACACAAAGTTAACGTAGACTAACAGAAGTATCAATGATGAATGATTTGGCTCGACAATAAGAACAAGTTTTTCTTTTATTTATGATGGGGGAGTTTTAAAACCCATATTTCATCTTCATCCATTGTTAAATAGTGAGAAAAAAGTTTGCTTCATTTTCTTTTCTTTATGTTCTTTGTTTTTTTTTTTTTTTTTAAATGGAAAAAATGAGGTGGAAAATAGCTGTAAAACAGAGTCAATCTCGTGTAAGAAAAATGATACTTTCCAAATCATGGGTAGGAAAGATTAAAAAAAACCCCTAACTAAAGGTGGATAAAGTATTAATTAACCCTAATTTAAATTGGGCAGACTGGACCTAGCCCACCTAGCTCGAGCAAGCAGGCATGCATGTACTTTTGGGACACTTAGGTGGGTCCTCCCTCCTCCACAACAGTGGGGTGTCCGTTGGCTCAAAGTTAGCCACCCAAAACACTTACGAAAATCATTTTTCCAACGATAAGATATCAACAAATTAAATAAGGCAGTCAAAAGCACACTGATTGTCTTGGCTTTTAAGGAACACTTCACAGCACGCTCACTAACATGCTAATGTCACTTGCTACCTTTATCAGGGCTAAGACAAAGCAGCACACCACAATTTCACAAAGTGATCACGCGGTATTCCTCCAGGCCACAAGCTAGAAGAAGGGCTCCACACTACTTAGCAACATATATACTTGGTGCATCAAATATCCACCAAAATTCCTTTCTAATCTTAAACAAGGTGCATGCACAGTCCGCATATGGCTCAAGACTGTGTGGCAAAGTGGAGCACCATGAACCAAATAGGCATCTAATCAGCCCCCAATCATCACAACATTGTCACGTCATGCAATGCAACCGACAAATGCTGAAATAATTTTTAGAGCAACTAAGAGTTGTCTGATCATATTTTGTACTGGAAAGTTGATTGAAGATTTTTTTTTATCCTGTAAAAATGCACAGGGCAATTATAGGGAGAAAGAAAGGAGGACATTCTATGTTGGGATTCTTTAAAGGGATCTTATTACAACATGAAATGAAATGGGATACTAAAAAAGTGGAGTAGGGATCTGACAGAGTCCTCTCAGGTTGTAAATGTAAAAATATATTGAGGAAGTTCCAGGAGATATGAAACAATGATTATCTTTTTCTTTTCATTTCTCTCTCACTCCATAGGTTTCGGGAGTAACGTACGTGTGTCAGATTCCACTTAAAAAATGGGTTTTTTTTTTGTTTTGTTTTTGTTGATGAACATAATGAGAGGGTTTCAACTTATTGGTAGTGATGGTAAATGGGGTTGAGGTTTCCCAAAGCCAACGGAGTTGGGTTTTGCAGGGAGAGGGAGTGTTAAGCATCTCCTTAGGAAAGCTTGAAGACATTTCCTATAATAAAATTGATTACTCTTAGCTATAAGAAAAGTAGTAGTTTATTTGATTGTTCCTCTTACATGAATGCTTTTATAATAGGATGAATATTATTGTATACCACTTACACCATGTACCATTTAAATATGGACATACATTAACAAATTCTGGACATCAACGTCCACAAATTGTGGCCACAAACGTCCACAAATTGTGAACATCAATGCTCACAAATTTCCACTCTTTATAGGAATATATCGATATTTTAAGTGAAGTGTACAGATGATATGTAGTGATAATATGCACATATCACCGTAGTTAATAATAATGGATGCACTTAATAGATTTACATGTGGGGTTTTCCTAAAAGATGATAGAACTTAATTGATAAGTCAAATGCAACTCTTTTCTTTTGCAAGTGTAAGGTGAAGGGTAAAATTAATCATCTGCTTAAGACCCATCAAATACTATGTGTTTTTGTTTGCATGTGGCCTAATCTACTCTAAGTTTATTTTACATGGGTGATTTTAGTCCTGTGGGGTGTCATTTGTTGAAAAATGCCTCTCATTTGTTGTGAAATCTTTTTTTTTTGTTTTTTTTTTTTTTGTGACAAATGACATGCATTTTACCACAAATGCACAAATGCAAGACATTTAACCACAAATCACACCCCATAGGACGATCCCGTGAGGAGCCAAGTATTTCCGATTTTATAGAATACAATTCCTCTTTCCACCATAGAAATAGAGTATATGAGTGTAACATAGACGACAAAAGAAAGAATTTGGCTTAGGGGGCTGGTTAATGTGGTTGGTTTCAAGTAAGATATATAGTGTGGCACTACATTGTAATAGTCAGAGAGCATTTCATGTGGCGAAAAAACAAGTATATCGTATAAGAACAAAACATATTGATGTGCTGTATCACAAGATGTGAGAATAGATTTCTTTGGGAGGATATTTATTTTTCAAAGATCCACACCAAAACATATTGATGTACTGTATCACAAGATACTTTTGACATGCATGTTAACAAAACGAATTCCCTATGAATAAGTTCAAGCATTTATTTAACTCAATTGAGGTTCACATTCTATTTTAACCCTTATGAGTTTTGGTGGAGGATTCGAACAAGTTTCATTCATGTAGCTCGATCCAATTCTCAAAGTAGAGGTTTATTGGTGTGGCGTGTTTGGCTTGAATTCCAACTATCACATGTTGGTCATGTTTGACCGAATTCTCTTTGTACAAGGATTTCCACACCGACCTATTAGGCTCCTTATTGTGTGCTTCAGTGCTTGTTGATTTAATTTTGTCTTTGTTATCATTGATTTGAATCGTGGGGGGTGCTATTGTATAACATATATAACATTGTTTGTGTTTGTAATATGAATTTAATTGTTCGAAGACTATGTTTCTCTTTTACTATCGATGTATTTCATGACTGTTTCATACACACATCTAAATTAAAGTGACGAATTACATGTGTTTTGCATACAACCACTTGCTTAATCTTGAACAAACAAAATTACTTTTTATTCAATCAACACAAGAAACAAATACTTTTAGCATAAGACCCACTTGCACTCGTGCACTCAAACACTTTTTCTTCTTTAGCATTTTAAATCAAACAAATTCATTTCAGTGATTTTCGTTCGTTCTTTTATTTACAATGTACTGGGAAGCAAGACACCGACCGTTCTTTTCTTTATCATCTTTTTGGGAAACTTTAGAGCCCATGAAGAACTAATATCTTGCACTATACCTATATAATATTTAACTCATTTGTGTAGCACTTACAAAAAACGACCAAAATTAAAAGTTCTCCTTTTTATCCCACATTCCTTTCCACCCTACACATCTTTTTCGTCCTTGACTGAATGTCTTGAAAGATATTGAACAAACAAAGGTGTCAGTCCCTTGTAGCAAACCAGTTCTTTAACATGCATAATACCTATTTCTTTGATTAAAGGACCTCCATTATTGATATCAAGTGAAATCATTTGCTCTTAAAATGCACTGGTCAAAGAATCATTTATCCAATCTATAGCATGAAGCTTTATGATCACCAATTATATAACCAATCAAAGCCGGTGCTTTACAACCCTTTCCTGCGATATTTTCTTAATTTGCAAATCGTGCACGAATTGTATTTTTAAAAAAAATCGATCATGCTTTCTCTTTTTTTTGAAAGCTAAGTTGAAATCAAAAGCGAGAAACCCCATCAACATAAAAGTTATATAACCCCACAAGAGAAGGTGACTTATCATGAACAATGAAGACCAAATAATCGATCAAGACTTAAATGTTTGAAGGATGATCCAGCCTATAGCAAGCTTGAACACTTAAAGAAACGACATTGATCAAAAGTTGTTGTCTTTTTGAAGGCCTTAAAATTGTTAAAACATTCTTTTGTGTCATTAACCATTGGCCTATGATATTATTGATAACGATGATCTTCTTCTTCTTTTTTATTTTTTATTTTATTTTTAATCTTTACACCATACGAATTGGTTATCTAAATCTTTTCCATTAAAGTGAAGAAAGGAAAAAGGTTGATAAGTTGGACCAAAACAGTACGAGTTCTTTAAATATAGATAACATCTTCTTTGGGTGTGTTTAGTGTAGTAGATCTATCGTATGCTATAATTTTAGACCTAATTAACATACTTCCTTAAATAAGGACAATTTGGACTTTAGGTTTGTCATTGAATCTGGCCCCAAAATAAGTCATGATACGCATAATAAGTAAAGAACATGACGATATGACTTTGTTAGACGTAAATGAAATTTAGCAAGATGTCACAACTAGCTAGTCATGCAATGTCACTTTTATTGATTCTTTCTCCCCCTTTCTAAAGAAGTAGGTTTTATCTATTTAACTTTGCTACTTGTTTGCATCTTTTTTTTTTTTTTTTTTTTTTTTTTTTTTTTTTTTTTTTTTTCTGATGTAGAACAGACAGTACATACTTTCCTTGAACAACGAGACTATCGGATTCAAGGTTAATATTCTTAAAGTAGACGTGCTCTATTTATTGTGACTTTCCGCCTGCCTCAGTTTCATACCAAAGAAAATTCTTTAATGTATTAATAGGGTATTTCTTGTAACAAGTTTTTAATAGACACTACTATTAGGGTTTAATATAATAGTTTCATTCAAGCAGTGATTTCGTCTCAAGGTGGAGCTTTATACCCGTCTATGTGAATTAATAATGAATTGATTAGGATTATCCATGAATAAAAACATGGAGTTGGGTGAACCAAACTAAAAAAACTTACTAGGTTTTTTATTGTTTTTATTAATACGTATCTGTTTTATTTTTATTTATTTTTTTATTTTTTTAAGTTAATACGGACGTATCTGTTAGCTTCAAAGTCCTAAAATGTTTAATTTTTCTTATTTAATTATATTTAATTTTTTTTTTTTTTTTTTTTTTTTTTTTTTTTTTTTTTTTTTTTTTTTTTATTTGGTATTGTGTATTTGTAGATACGCATACCTCGACTAATTCCATGGGGACATGCTAACACACTATTAACCACGTGTACCACGATAAACACATAAAATTATAGTTAAATTTATATATTATTTTTAGATATTTGTCATATTTAGGAGAAAACACAGACCAGGGAATCGTGCAATTTAATAGATATACATTAAATTATATGTAAAATTAATTAAAAAAAAAAAAAAGCATTGCTTTAAAGTCCATAATTGCGATTTACTTTTAGAGGGGAAATCAGAACTTCAAACGTTACTTCACTTGTAAAGCTTACACTGTTTGGTGAGTTTCAACTCGGATAAAAAGTTAAGTAAAATCATGATCTTTCCACATTAAAGTCACAAATAGCGACATGTATTTTGTTTATTGTCGAAACCAATTAAAGTCTCAGGAAAGTGCATGGAATAGTTGTATGCTAAAGATTCATGATGATAGAAATGTGGTCCTTGTAAGTGAACCTAATTGTGTTCCCGTTGATAGCAAATTACACAATGTCCACAATCTCTATACATTTCTTGAACTTATCAACACACAATAATGGATAAGGTTTGGCTACAAACTAGTTTGAAACCCGTTTGCTACAACCCACTATGTGGATAAGCTTATAAGACCATCCACATGTATTATTTAAAGAAGTCACATGACTCATTAAATAGGTCATATGACTTAAATTACACGTAGATGATCTAATTAAATGACACGTAATGGGTTGTAGTGAGCTGGCTACAAACTAGTTTGAAACCAAACTCTGTCCCACAATGATTAAATTTAACTATTGATACATATTGTATTTGTATAGAATTTTTCTATTTATATAAAAAACAAAAACAGATTATTCTTTATGTAAATGCACTTCTGATAACTCTTCAAGGAGCTGACACAGATCCTCTACTCGGGCAATTATTGTAGATTATATACACAAAATTATAGGTAAAATTAAAAACTTAAACTATATTGATTGGATTTCTAAAATCAGATAAAAGTTAAGTGCCATCATTATCTTTCCACATCTGATCAATGCTAAAAATAGCGACTAGTATTTTGCTTTATTGTGGAAACCAATTAAAGTATCACGTGTGCATGAAGAACACTGGTATACTAAAGATTCTTGATCATGATATAGATGTGGTTCTTGTAATTAATAATTAAAATAATAATTGTAATTATTATTATTATTAACGAGTCCAATTCAAATTACACATGCATGATGTAATTCCATATCAATATTAATTACACTATTTAAGAATTTTTTATAATTAGATTGATATTTTGAAAATCTAAGCATTAATATTAGACTAGATGTTCTCTTTGTTATGAATACTTATGCCAAATTTCGTGTAAATTAAATTTCATTTACTTTCCGAACACATGTTTTGCATATAATATTAAAGTACAAAAATATTGGAATTGATAAATTTTATAAATGAGAAATTTATTGAGTTAATTCCAATAATCTTTAATATTTTGCAAGTATATATGATTGGTGATGTAATCTAATAGTGGATTTGTCAAAAAACACGTTCAATAAAAAAAAATTATTATTTAGTAGCGGAACTTTCATAAAATACACCATATATAACTTAAACGTGACCCATTATTAATTGTTATTTTTGTGGTTCATGATCACAACCTCGATATGTTTTTGTGGGTCTTGAATATTCTTTTCCCATGCAATAATTTAATTTAACATTTTTCTTGTTTTGGTTGAAAATTAATTAACTATTGATACTCCAAAATATATATGGGTAGGATATAGTAGAGAAACATTTGAGACATTTTTGCTAATAATTACTTATCAAAGTGTTGTATAATAATCTATTAAATCAAATCCAGAATTATTACCTTATTGTAGCTTTCCTGGAAAATGTGGGATAAAGAGCATTAAGGCACCTAATTCAAGCACGTCTTGGATAGCTTTCAAGAAAGCTATCTGGTGGAATCCAAGTTTGACACAACACAAAATAATTTCAATGCTTTCGAACTTTGTTAGTGTGATGCCCCAAATTCTGATAAATATGTGTGACACAGGCAATTATTGGGTCGAACTGGGCTTTATTAACAATTGCAAGGAGCCCCAATTGTAACTTGACTAGTCCTTTTGGGGTATAAGCGCAGATGTGGCTAGCGCTTTCCTTGGGTTGTTACAAATGGTATTAGAGCCAATCCAATAATCCCGTGTGAGCTCAGATATATGAGCCCTAACGAGGACGTTAGAGATTTAAGTGGAGGAGATTGTGATGCCCCAAAATCTGATAAGTGAGTCCCACATCAGGTATATACTGGATCGAACTGGGCTTTATTAACAATTGCAAAAGAGCCCCAACCTAGTAATCCTGTGTGGGCTCGGACATATGGGCCCTAACGAGGACGTTAGGGATTTAAGTGGAAGAAATTGTGATGCCCCAAATTCTGATAAATATGTGTGACACAGGCAATTATTGGGTCGAACTGGGCTTTATTAACAATTGCAAGGAGCCCCAATTGTCACCTGACTAGTCCTTTTGGGGTATAAGCGCAGATGTGGCTAGCGCTTGTCCTTGGGTTGTTACAAATGGTATCAGAGCCAACCCAGTAATCCTGTGTGGGCTCGGATATATGGGCCCTAACGAGGACATTAGGGATTTAAGTGGGGGAGATTGTGATGCCCCAAAATCTGATAAGTGAGTCCCACATCGGGCATATACTGGGTCGAACTAGGCTTTATTAACAATTACAAGGAGCCCCAATTGTAACTTGACTAGTCCTTTTGGGGTATAAGTGCAGATGTGGCTAGCGCTTTCCTTGGGTTGTTACAAGGTAACCATGAGGGAACTCGAACTAGAGACCGTTGGGGAGCACACTTAAGGCTGAACCAATTGAGCTATCCCTTAGGGTTTGACAAATTATCATGTGATTAGTAGAGTATAAAGTGGATCACAAAAATGAGATAGTAGAAGTACGATACGGTCCATACCCACGGGGTACCATCTATATATAAATTAAAGCAGAAGACGTTGCCATCTTTCTACCACGTGGCATCTAAGACAATGTCTTCTGCTTGACACGTAGCATCTTAGGTGGCATATGAATTAAATAAACTAAATTAAATACTTACTATCCCATAATAAAAACTACACCATTAATAAATTAAATTCCACTACCCAATTAAATGCTTATATTTAATAAATTAAATAGTCTTATTAATTAATTCAGATATAAATAGATATATTCCAGCCAAATCTGTTAAACACAATATATGTTATTTCAAATATGCATGTAAATTACAACTTAGGTATTTGCCCCAATGGTCATTCCTCTCCCCAAGAAGTTCCTCCATTTTGTGAGTGTTTGGGTTCGATCCCTGGGTTTGTATCAATTTATATTATATTTTCTTTTTATTTGCATATTTTATTTTTTATTTTTTTGCGTCTAATTTACTTACTATTGTATAATTATTTTCTAATATTTAATATTTAAGTGGAAATAAGAGCTTGGGCAAGATAAAGTTTACATAAGTATTACCTTCATTTTCGTCTTTTCTCAGGTTAAGTTTCTATGTGTTTGCTATGTTGATAATTGCATATTTGAAAATTATATTTTCTTTATTTAAAGAGCAAAGATTTGTTTAGATTATAAACTGCTACAATTAGGTTGAGTTTTTTTCCAAGTTGAATGCTAAATAGCTATTAATACTTGGAGATACGTCGAAAAATGATACTTTAACTATATATGTGGTTTGGCCATAAAAGTTTCGTTTCCTTTTTGCTTTAAAAGTTAAATCAATGATGATAGTCATTGTATGACAATATATCTTCAGTGAAAACTGAAAAGGAGCATGAGGCAGAATCTCATGTTTTTAAAATATTCATTTGAATTATTATATGAAATTCTTTCGTGAGTTATATGACTTTAGTTATAATTATGTAAAAGTATATTCTTTTGTCATGAGATACCTTAATGAATTGATCTTAAAGGGTGGAGTAAAACATGTCTCATTGTTATTAGCAATCTCAATTGATTCTGATCATTTTTTTTTTTTTTTCATGTATGCAGATGCATTAGCTGAGTTGGTCTTGAAGAGAGTGGAGGATATAATTAGGATGAGTTTTTCTATGCAATATGCAATATGTATATTTTACATTCGAAGCATTCTTGCTTGGTTAAGTTGCAGTCCTCTATTTTTTGCAACCAAAAATGCTTTTTTTTTTTTTTTTTTTTTTTTTTTTTCTTACCATAACTTGGTGCCATACCAATCATTTATTGGCTATCACAATGTACATAAATATGAGGCACTAGTTCCATCCACATAGGCATATCCTATAGGAAATAACAACGCCACTCAACTTCTTCTCCTGGTTAATCCAAATTGATAAACATTACTTCCATTGTGGGCCTCGCAATGCATATTTGTTTAGTAGATTTCCAAGATACATCTACACAACCAAACGTAAAGACATATCCACTCATGGATTTTGTGTCTTTTGTAACGGATATTCAATTCATATCATTATACTCTCATAGTACAAATGATATCTTGTGTAGTTCAACTCATAGTTTATCAAATACCTCATTACCCTAACCATTGCCTTTAGTGGTTTTCCAATGGGTTACTTATGTATCTACTCATGCCATTGCTTAGGAGTTTATCATATTCTAGAGAATATGTCTCAAGGTCATCCATACCTCTCTTTTGTTTGTAGCCTTCTACAACAAATTTTGTCTTACCATTATCAATAGATCTATCTTTCAAATTCCTCTTGAATATCCTTTTATATTCTAGAGATTCACAACCGGGTGGCCACCAGTTACCATGCATGGATTTGTAAGATAGATTAATTGACAACCTCTATACAAAAAGGCGCATTAGGTTTGGACATTTTTTCTTTTAAAACCAATCACCCCCCACATTGTCTTGAATTCTTAGGAAGACATTTGACATTTCCTAGTTTCATAGGGTATCTTAATGGTTTTTTTAGGCAACTCGTTGAGAACATTATTGGTCGAAAGAATAGCTTCTCCCCCACAAGTTCTGAAGTAAACTATAACTTATCAACATAACATTTTATTCTCAACCTCATTCTCATAATGAATGAACAATTTGTATGCCTCATCCTTGCTTTTTAGCAGGCACACATATAAGAGTATCTTATGTATTTCCAATATTAAAATACTCAAACAGGCATATAAACAATTACATGTGAACGCATATTTCATAAAAAATGAAATATTATAAACAAGTATTGGAATAACACCCTTAATATCCAATTAATTTTACACATGCCTAGCAAGTTTAATATAGTTAGAACAGTCATTTCATAACATTCATATTAATAATAATCCTTACAATATACTCAAAGAAATAAAAGTCATTACAACACACTCATGAATATAAGTCATTATAACACACACATAGGAATAATAGTTACTACATTACATTCATTTTGAAGAGCCCATTGCTTAAATATCATTTGTCCACATAAGTCCCACTTTTAGTGAGTATAAACTTATCAAATTCAAAGACCAACTTAAGCCCATTCTTGCTCAATAAAGAACCCGAAACAAGGTTCTTGCGAATGTCTGGCACATGCAGCACATCATTGAGGGTTAGTTCCTTTCCAGAAGTCATCTTTAGGATCACTTTTCCCTTTCCTTCAACCTTAGCAGTAGAGGAGTTTCCCATAAAAAGTTGTTCTCCATGTTCAATAGAATGATATGTAGAGAACATCTTCTTGTCTGAACAGATATGACGAGTGGCCCGAGTGTCCACCCACCATTCCTTGGTATCTCCCACCAAGTTCACTTCAGACACAACAGCAGAAAGGTTTATATCAGAGACATCTTTAGAAAGAGTCCCTACTTTAGAAATGTTGGCTTGAAAAGTTTTCTTATTCCCTTTATCATTACGCTTGCTACAATCCTTTGCACGATGGCTTGGTTTGTCACAGATGAAGCATTTGCCTTTGAACCTCTTAGCATCACCACCTTTGGTGTCTTGGTTCGAGCCTTGACCAAAGTCTTGACAAAAATTCTTCCTCTTCTTGTTCTCATTGTTGTGCTCCACCACATTTGCCTCGGACTTTACAGTTTGATTCCATATAGCTTTCTTAGAAGTACGATTATCTTCCTTAATCCTTAATCTCACGATCAAGTCTTCAAGCTTCATCTCCTTACACTTATGCTTCAAGTAATTCTTGAATTCTTTCCAAGATGATGGAAATTTTTCAATAATAGTAGAAACTTGAAAAGATTCACTCAAAGTCATACCTTCTGCATGAATTTCATGCAAGATCAATTGGAGTTCTTGCCCTTGACTGATTACAATCTTGGAATCCAGCATTTTGTAATTCAGAAATCTGCCCACAATGAACTTTTTGATTCCAGTATCTTCTGTTTTGTACTTCTTGTCCAAGGAGTCCCACAACTCTCTTGCGGTCTTAATTTGACTATACACATTGTACAATGTGTTGTCTAGTCCATTAAGAATATAATTCGTACACAGAAAATATGCATGTTTCCATGCATCTATAGCAGCAACTACTTGCCTATCACTCTCATTCTCATTGAGAGTAGGAGCATCTTCATATAAGAACTTCGCTAGATTCAATGTAGTGTGATAAAAAAAAGCATCTTTTGTTGCCATCTTTTAAACTCAGTTCCATTGAATTTTTCAGGCTTTTCTCCATGATTAATGGGAACATTAACAGGGGTAGCGACTAGCACCACAACAATGTTTTGAACACTTTCGGTAGACATTTCTGTTTCACAAATTTTCAAAATAGAATTCTCAAAATATATTTAAAAATAACTCATAAATTTTTTGAATTTATTAAAATTCAAATTAGTCTCTGTCGCATAGAATAATAATATAAAGAAACTGCACAGATATATTCAAGGTCGTATAATAATATAAAGAAACTGCACAGATATATTCAAGGTCGTTGTAATACACTGTTTTGCATAAGATTATACTCAGAAAGTAATAATCGGCGAACAGTTATAATCAAAGACAAACGGATTTTCTTTAATTCAAAAAACATTGTTTCTAAACTAATGAGATTAAAGAACCCAGAACAAAACCGTTTAACATCAAATCAATTTAAAAAGGCAAACCATGTATATATATATTCCCACAGTACAAATAGAATATATAAACAATTATATATTATAGACGGTTACTTTTGTAAATATATATCTTCAAAACCAAATTATTAACAAAACAAACCATATGAACAAAGAAGGAAACCATTTCAAATATATTCAACTATCATCAATACACAACGATATAAAAATTTCATGTTAAAGACTAATATATTCAGTACTTTATAAACAATATAGAGAATCGTTGCATTCACATTCACTATAACATGAAATCTGGGTTTATGGAATAAATCTGGATTTATGAACCCAACTTATTCAAACACTAAGAGTTAGTAAATTTTCACAAAAATCACACAATAAAATTAAACGGAAGTTTGTTTTGAGATTGTTGGGTATATATCATGTGATTCTGTAAAAATAAACAACAACAAAAGGAAATATGTCACAGTTAATAAACAATAAAAACTCACAATGAATACAGAATGAATTAGATCAATTAAGTCTAGCGTTTGACGTTATCTCCTTAAAACAGATTTCGCCCCTCACGCTATAATCTTAGTGGGGCTTTGAGACTTACGGACGTCTATCTCCCAAGATAAAATGATCTTCGCACGTAGAAGAAGCACAAGCAATCTCCATGCACAACGAACATAACTAGTGTCTCTTTCTCTCTCTTTATGCAAATGAGACTCTCAAAATTATAGGAAATAACTAACTCAAAGCAACTTCTTAAAGCAACTTCTTTTAGTAACTTTTTAAAATGAATGAGGAGACATTCTATTTATAGATATAGTCACACCTCTTGGGAAAAGGTGCGAGATGAATAATCACAATTATTCAGAAAAGACACAACATTTGGGAAAAAACAATGTATTAATAAATACAAAAATTGGATGTATTGGGCCTAACCCATATGAACCCACTTGACCCACTTTTAGGAGGCAGTTTCTCATTCACTCCTAACCATTTTTCCTAGCAATCCCTCACATGAATATAAATTGACAAACACAATGCAAATGACAATGCAGACACAGAGAGAGTAGAAGAAAAGTTACTATATCGGGAGAGGTAGCTTTTGGCTTTGAACCTTCCTTTGTGAAAGACTGTCGGATATACTGGCTAACCGGTGAACATGATGTCTTGAACCGTTCAGCCGTTTGTGTATACCAAGACAATTGAATTCACACAGCTCATTTTCGAACACAGTTAGTTCTCATTATTATGCTCATTTTGGCCCTTAACATCTTCCTGGTTTCATGAGTGCTTTAGAGAATTCAACCTTAAAATTCTCATTGAAGTGGTCATATTTCACACTCACATAGGTGATTTCTTATTAAGAGTATCCTGCTGCTACCCCACTTGGATTTCCAAGGTATAAGAATCATTAAAAGCATAACTTATCCTAAAATTTTACAGGCATCACTATTTCATCATAGGAATGGATAGAAGAAGTTATCTCCATAGTGATACTACTAAGTCCAACACAATTCGGTTGTCCCTCTGAATCTAGATCTTGGGATCTAAAGTTAGCTAGGTAGGGCTGCCATTATGGGACTTAAATTATAGGCTTTAAACTCATTCCCCTCGATGAGCAGTTTACATGCTTTCCACTGAAACCTTTGGTTAACGGATCTGTTATATTATCTTTTGACTTTTATGTAGTCAATGGAGATAATGTCATTTGAGGGCAACTGCCTAACGGTATTGTGTCTACGATGAAAATGTCGAGACTTATTGTAACTCTGTGCCATACCAATCATTTATTGGCTATCACAATGTATATAAATATGACGCATTGGTTCCATCCACATAGGCATATCCTATAGGAAATAACAAAGCCACTCTGCTTCTTCTCCTGCTTAATCAAAATTGATAAGCATTACTTCCATTGTGGACCTCGCAATGCATGTTTGTTTAGTGGATTTCCAAGATACATCTACACTACCAAACGTAAAGACATATCCACTCATGGATTTTGTGTCTTTTGTAACGAATATCCAACTCACATCATTATACTCTCATAGTACAAATGGATATTTTGTGTAGTGCAACCCATAGTTTAGGGTGTATATCAAATACCTTATTACCCTAACCAATGCCTTCAGTGGTTTTCCACTGGGTTACTTGTGTATCTACTCATGCCATTGCTTAGGAGTTTATCATATTCTAGTGAATATGTCTCAAGGTCATCCATACCTCTATTTTGTTTGTAGCCTTTTACAACAAATTTTGCCTTATCATTATCAATAGATCCATCTTTCAAATTCCTTTTGAATATCCTTTTATATTCTAGAGATTCACAACCGGGTGGCCACCAGTTACCATGCATGGATTTGTAAGATAAATTAATTGACAACCTCTATACAGAAAGGCACACCAGGTTTGGACATTTTTTCTTTTAAAACCAACAACCCCCACATTTTCGAGAATTCCTAGGAAGACATTTGACCTTTCTTAGATTCATAGGGTATCTCAATGGTTTTATTTTTTAGGCAACTCATTGAGAATATTATTGGTGAAAAGAATAGCTTCTCCCCCACAAGTTCTGAAGTAAACTATAACTTGTCAACATAACACTTTATTCTCAACCTCATTCTCATAATGAATGACCAATTTGTATGCCTCATCCTTGCTTTTTAGCAGGCACACATAAGAGTATCTTATATATTTCCAATATTAAAATACTCAAATAGGCATATAAACAATCACATGTGAATGCATATTTCATAAAAAATGAAATATTATAAACAAGTATTGGAATAATATGCTTAATATCCAATTAATTTTACACATGCCTAGCAAGTTTAATATAGTTAGGACAATCATTTCATAACATTCATAGTAATAATAATCCTTACAATAAACTCATAGAAATAAAAGTCATTACAACACACTCATGAATATAAGTCATTATAACACACTCATAGGAATAATAGTTACTACATTACATTCATTTTGAAGAGCCCATTGCTTAAATATCCTTTGCCCACATATGTCCCACTTTTAGTGAGTATTTTCAGTCAAAGACCAACTTAAACCCATTCTTGTATAGGTTCTTGCGAACTTATCAGATTCAAAGACCAACTTAAACCCATTCTTGCTCAATAAAGAACCTGAAACAAGGTTCTTGCGAATGTTTGGCACATGCAGCACATCATTGAGGGTTAGTTCCTTTCCAGAAGTCATCTTTAGGATCACCTTTCCCTTTCCTTCAACCTTAGCAGTAGAGGAGTTTCCCATAAAAAGTTGTTTTCCACGTTCAATAGAATGATATGTAAAGAACATCTTCTTGTCTGAACAGATATGACGAGTGGCCCCAGTGTCCACCCACCATTCCTTGGTATCTCTCACCAAGTTCACTTCAGACACAACAGCAAAAAAGTTTATATTAGAGACATCTTTAGAAAGAGTTCCTACTTCAAAAATGTTGGCTTGAAAAGTTTTCTTGTTCCCTTGATCATTACGCTTACAACAATCCTTTGCACGATATCCTGGTTTGTCACAGATGAAGCATTTGCCTTTGAACCTGTTAGCATCATGTTCTTATTGTTGTGCTCCACCACATTTGCCTTGGATTCTATAGTTTGATTCCATATAGCTTTCTCAGAAGTACGATTATCTTCCTCAATCCTTAATCTCATGATCAAGTCTTCAAGCTTTATCTCCTTACACTTATGCTTCAAGTAATTTTTGAATTCTTTCCAAGATGATGGAAATTTTTCAATAATAGTAGCAACTTGAAAAGATTCACTCAAAGTCATACCTTCCGCATAAATTTCATGTTGTATCAATTGGAGTTCTTGCACTTGACTGATTACAGTCTTGGAATCCAGCATTTTGTAATCCAGAAATCTGCCCACAATGAACTTCTTGGTTCCAGCATCTTCTGTTTTGTACTTCTTGTCCAAGGAGTCCCACAACTCTCTTGCAGTCTTAATTTGACTATACACATTGTACAATGTGTTGTCTAGTCCATTAAAAATATAATTCTTACACAGAAAATCTGTATGTTTCCATGCATCTATAGCAGCAGCTACCTGCCTATCACTCTCATTCTCATTAAGAGTAGGAGCATCTTCATATAAGAACTTCGCCAGATTCAATGTAGTGAGATAAAAAAGCATTTTTGTTGCCATCTTATAAGCTCAGTTGCATTGAATTTTTCAGGCTTCTCTCCATGATTAATGGGAACGGTAACAGGGGTAGCGACTGGCGCCACAACAATGTTTTGAACAATTTTGGTAGGACATTTCTGTTTCACAAATTTTCAAAACAGAATTCTCAAAATATATTTAAAAATAACTCATAAATTTTTTGAATTTATTAAAATTCAAATTAGTCTCTGTCGCACAGAATAATCATATAAAGAAACTGCATAGATATATTCAAGGTCGTTGTAATACACTGTTTCGCATAAGATTATACTCAGAAAGTAATAATCGGCGAACAGTTATAATCAAAGACAAACGGTTTTCTTTAATTCAAAAAAACATTGTTTCTAAACTAATGAGATTAAAGAACCTAGAACAAAACCGTTTAACTTGAAATCAATTTAAAAAGGCAAACCATGTATATATGTATTCGCACAGTACAAATAGAATATATAAAGACTTATATATTATACCATAATAATCACACTGTTTGAATAATATTCTATAATATTACGGTTACTTTTGTAAATATATATCTTCAAAACCAAATTATTAACAAAACAAACCATATGAACAAAGAAGGAAACCGCTTCAAATATATTCAACCATCAACAGTACACAACGATATAAAAATTTCACGTTAAAGACTAATATCTTCAGTACTTTATAAACAATATAGAGAATCGTTGCATTCACATTCACTATAACATGAAATCTGGGTTTACGGAATAAATCTGGATTTACACACCCAACTTATTCAAACACAGAGAGGCAGTAACTTTTCACAGAAATCACACAATAAAATTAAATAGAAGTCTGTTTTAAGATTGTTGGGTATATATCATGTGATTCCATAAAAATGAACAACGACAAGAGGAAATTTGTCACAGTTAATAAACAATAAAAACTCACAGTGAATGCAGAATGAATAGATCAAGTCTAGCGTTTGACGCTATCTCCTTAAAACAGATTTTGTTCCTCACACTATAATCTTAGTGGTGCTTTAAGACCCACGGACATCTGTCTCCTAGGATAAAATGATCTTCGCATGCAGAAGAAGCACAAGCAATCTCCATGCACAACGAACGTAACTAGTGTCTCTTTCTCTCTTTTTATGCAAATAAGACTCTCAAAATTGTAGGAAATAATTAACTCAAAGCAACTTCTTAAAGCAACTTCTTTGAGTAACTTTTTAAAATGAATGAGGAGACACTCTATTTATAGATATAGTCACACCTCTTCGGAAAAGGTGCGAGATGAATAGTCACAACTATTTAGAAATGACATAACATTTGGAGAAAAACAATGTATTTATAAATACATAAATTGGATGGACTAGACTTAACCCACATGGACCCATTTTTAGGAGACAATTTCTCATTCACTCCTAACCATTTTCCCAACTGTTTGAACATATAATCTAGGGTAATAATGAGCTTGAGCGGATTTTGTGTTCAAAATTAAATTAAATAAACTAAACCTGAAATTTTTATACTTGGCTCATGTCAAATTTTTCAAAGCCCTAAGGATAATAGTCAAGACAAAGGGCTTAGTTTTAATTTGGTAAAAGTTGGTAGTTTCTTCATATCATTTGATGAGCAATTGTTTGCATTTAAGATCAAGGAAGATCGATGTAGTCGAATTGATTTCATGCCCATAATTATAGACTTTTCAATCAAATCTAGCTTAAATGGTATATCCTTCCCTTGTAAGAACAATATGAAGATGATGTGATAGGTTCACGATCCACTGGAAAAGTGGGAAACTTATTAAAAACCATAATTATATTGACTTTTCAATCAAATCTAGCTTAAATGGTATATCCTTCTCTTGTAAGAACAATATGAAGATGGTATATCCTTCCCTTGTAAGAACAATATGAAGATGATGTGATAGGTTCATGATCCACTGGAAAAGTGGGCAACTTATTAAAAAAAAAAAAAAGTAATCATTTCATATATGTTTTCTCCTAAGGGTAAAACTTAGGTACATTTCCTTAGTTTATGTACATTAGGTTCTTCAATTGAATTCAAACACATTGTTGTATTAACTAATGAAACACAAACAATGTTATCTTTTCCAAGAATATTTAAATTCAATGTATTTGAATTCAACTAGGAATCTAATGAACTTGACCTAAGGAACTGTACCTAAATTTTACTATTCTCTTAAATGTTTGGCTAGATGATATACGCCTTTGTTAGGAAAATTATTCACTACTTTGTCCCGACTAATATTTAATTTTTTTTTTTTTAAAAAAACACAATTAAAATAAAAAATAGGCGGCAAAGTACATCTTTCATTACCCATGCATTGATAAAGAATCAATAGATTATACCAGTGATTCAGTCTCCTGATCTAATTGGTTGATTCGATTGAAAACTTTTACTTTGTGGTAAACATAATAAAGCACTAGAGTTGTAGGTTGTTCTAGTGATTTGGTAAAAAGGAGCCTAGATTATTGGCTGCAATATATGTACGTTGATTAGGTTTTGGCATTGAAGAAAATAAAATATACGATCACTTTACTCTAAAAATATCTCTATTTTCCTAATAAAAAGAGAGCTACATATCTCTTACTGACATCCTATTAGATAGTGTGGCCCTATGTTATTAATTATTATAAATTTTTTACTTTTTTTGCTGAATAAAAAAACTGTTGAAAATCAAAATAATAGAACAAAATCAAGTTGATTACACAACAAAATCTATGACTACAATGAGGGCGTACCCTTGTGTTATTAATTACAAATCACAGGCTATTGGCCATTGATAAAGTATCTATTTACTTAATATTTTTCATCTTTGCACTTGTGCCCATTTGGTTTAAATGGTTTTGGTTTTATTTTTATTTTTTTCCTTCTAAAAAAGAACGTACCACTTTTCTAAAACTTTGTGCTCCTTTAGATTAAAATGTATTTTTTAATCAAAATAAATCAATAAAAATAATTTCTAATCTTTTAGATATAGGTTTACTTGTGTTCAACTTATTTCTTAGTCAAAATAAATCAATAAAAATATGCTATATCAAACCCAAATACTTTATTATTATATTGATTTCTATATGTTTAGAGATACATAGTGACGCCTATTATTTAAGTTATTAAAATTCATTAATTCTTTTAGGTGTCATAATTTTTCAAACTATTAGAATACACTAATTGTGTAATATTTAATTTTTATTTTTATTTTTTTTAAAATTGTGATTTAAATGATCTAGTTGTGATTAATATTTTAAAGATAGTTCACTGCTTACAAAGATTGAAAAATAATTAATTTTGAGTTATATAAAAACTAACTTAAGGTAAATATTTTTGTTATGTATGAAATCCAATCCAAAATAATGTCATGCACATTCTGCAATTTTATATTTCATTTCATTAGAGAATGCATCTATCTGAATGAAGTTAGTCTTTTGAGGACGTCACTTTAGATTATCTTTACAAAGGTATATGCCATGGTGCAATTCCCATTGATGGAGACAACTGTTTAAAACTTTTGAAAAACTAGACCAACAACCCATTTGATGAAGCTAGTAATAATGTTACAATTTTCAAAAGTTTCTTCTGAGAACATAGTAGTCGGCACAAGGACCTCCAAAAATAGCTTTAAAAAGATAGATTTAAGTAACAATGCTAGTCACAATATAGGCACAGAAAGCCACACACATCATTTAAATCATTAAATCGCTTTCTATCTCTTACATGTACTCTCTGTTAATGAGCTGAAAATTGCAATTTCTCCACACAAAAAAAAAAAAAAAAAACAAGATTTCGGATAATAAAGCAAGTGGAATCCACATATTTACCATCTCAATCACTTTAGTTACCAAAAGCTCAAAGAAATCGGTTTGAGTAAGTGATGTTAGTCATTAACACAACACATACAGCTAATTAAGACAACATTAAGATTATTTTATTTTAGAAATAGTAGTAATTTACGTGTCAATGGATATAGACACGACTCTTTTCATATTGAACAACATGCATGAATATTTGTTTTCTTTTTTGAGCTTTATGAGACAGCTACTAGTGCCAACTTCATTCATGGACTATATAAAACCCTTTGGTGTAATTTTAACCTGCTCTGTTGGATTGTTCTTGACCTTAACCCAAAAGTAGTGTCGTAGTGGTTGCCAACTTCATCATTCTCCAATAACCACCACAAAGGAAACGTCTATACGATTTTCCACATCCACTTTTGGTGGGCAGCATAGCTTTAAATTAAATCCATATTAAAATCGTGCTTAGTATTATTCTCATCGAATATACGGTTTACTTTGTCACGAAAGAGTAAGAAAGAAAAAATTGTACAATCTACAAATATTATAATCTTAGGTGATGTATCCTCGAAGGCTCGAAGCCACCTTGAGAATTTAAAAATCAATGATATCCAAAATGGTTTGGTTGCTCTTTTATTCTGAGAAATTTCTTAGAAATAGTACATAATAGTAACTCTTAGAAAAAATAAAATTCCATAGAAATCATTGTTTGCCACTCACCGAATTTTTTTTTTGTCAGTTGCTGTAACTACCACGAAAAGTCGGCTACGTTTTCGGTTTTTCCACATCCCACTTTTAATTTGGATGGCATCATGGCATTAAATCCACATTAAAATCATGCTTAGTTTCGATTCTCATTGAAAATACGGTTTACTTTTACACATAAGAAAAACAATTTGGCAAATATTAAAAGGGTAAATATAACATATTGTTGCACATCACACACCACTTAATTAATTAAGTGAGGAACGTGGATATACATTTAGAAATTATGAACATCAACTTTACAGATGTCCACAATTTATAGATATATACCCACACATCACGAATGAATCAGTTTTTACCATAAAACACTGAATAGAAAACTTGATGTGGTGCAGATCTACAAGTCCACAATGTCAAGTTGCTGAGTAAAGCCTAAAGCCAGTCCTTGTAGTCACCAATGGGTCAGTTCTTGTCAGAGTCTACTCCACCCCATAGGTAACTTAGGTCATAACCTAAGGCTCCCAAATGGAAGAAGGCCCTCAAATATTAATCAATAAAATTATATATTTAAAAAATACAACTAAAAAAATATATATTCTCATTTAAATATAAAATCTTTTTTTTTTTTTTTTAATAAAAAAAAAAAAAAAAAAAAAAAAAAAAATAGAAGAAAATTTTTTGGATATTAATTATTTTGTAGGAGTAATAGTTAAATCCCAAAGTTTAGCCAATCGCACAATAGATAAAAATTTATCTTAGTAGATTATGCACTTTATTTGACTCTTTCTTTCAGAATGTTAAAATTCTTTCATATGTGCATGAGACTCTAATCCCTGAGTCTACAGCACACTAAAAAAACAATGAATCAGAATTAAGTACAGTTCCTTAAGTATAGTACTTTACATTCCTCGATGATTATTATTATATTTTGATAATTATCTTAGTAGACTGTGCACTCTATTTATCTCTTTATTTCAGAATGTTAAGATTCTTTCATATGTGTGTGAGATTTTAATCTCTGAGTCTCCTACACTCTAAAAAAATGGTAAAACTTAGGAACAATTCCTTAGATGTAGTACTTTACGTTCCTCAATTATTATTATTGTGAATCATGTATGTCTTTATTGGAAACACTCAGAAGTGTCAGTTGAGCTACAAAACTCCTGACGGTTCCCTAAATAATTTCAAACAAATAGTTGCATTAATTTAGTTTTTATTTGAAAAGAAAACATTGTATGAGTTACATTGATCAATACAACTATGCATTGGAATTTAATTGGAGAAGCTAATATATTGTATCCATGAAATTGTACCAAAATTTTACCCACCCCCCTTGCCACCAAAAAAATAGAACAAGCTATCTCTATTCAAAAGAATTTTATTAACAATACATGTTAAAGTTGCTTTGACATGCATAATGAAGTTTTTACAAATTAAAATTGATAAAACCCTATCTAAGATCAATTATGTCATAAGAAAGATTAAGTAGATTAGTCATGGTATCAATTGAAAAAGAGATGTTGGTATATATATATATCTTAAATACAAAAACTTAATTGGTAATTCATATCTCAAAAAGCAATAAAAAAAATTTAAATGAAAAAATATTATATAAAAACTTTATAACATTTAATTGATATTTAAATATTAAAAAATGCCTCATTTAAATTTTCTCCTTAGGCCCCAAAATCACTTGAGCTGGGCTTGGTCCTGTGAAGGAAAATTAGTGTGTAAGATTCAATTAGGTTGAAGCTTCATGGGATTAGGACAATAAGTTCTACTATAGGTAACAAACTAGATTTAGGATTAACTTAGTTTGTACAATCTCGATTCTATAGTGGATTTGTTTTGTTGAAGGTTAGCAATAAATCCCCTGAGTGTTTTCCCCTTGTAACCATATTGTTTTGTTATTTACGTATTTGCACTTTATTTGTTTATGCAACTAGTCGCAAATTTGTGCTATGCACGGAAAACTACTTAATATAATATATTAAAAGATATTAACAAAATATTAAATCATTTAAATTTATGTTGAAATAGTACTCTTATAATCAATATAACTACTTCAATTATTTTTTAATAATCCTCCAGATGGAAAACCCTATATTAATTCATAAAAATCAATAGGTATTCCTTGATTTAATTATATACACCCATAAGAAAAAAATCAAACTAAAACTGTAAGGCAAAGAAAGATTCATGTCATTCAAAATGCATGACTAATGATATACTGATTGCAAACATTTAGCAAAATAACATTTAAATTAAAAATACTGAACACTCATAATAAAATATAAAACTCAAAATAGATTTCAATCACAAAAAAAAAAAAAAAAAAATTCTCAGGTGAGAGAAAAAAAAAATGATTATAAATTATGATTATGTGTTAAGTATGTGTGGGTGCTTTTGTGTGTGTGTGTGTGTGTGTGTGTGTGTGTGTGTGTGGATACTGTTGATAGAATGGGTTGGAGGAGTGAGACCAAACTCACACCAGGCCTTCGCGGTGGGCCTTGTGGCTAATGGCTGCGATCCAAAGATGATGGCCCAATCTCATGGGACCAGATTTTTATGGTTAACACTGTTGTTGGCTCTTGGTCAGTAGCTCAAGCCTCTAAGTTCTTCCGTCTGCTTGGACTTTAGTTTGCAGTAGCCCAAACTTGGATTATGCAGCAAATGATAGCTTTAGTGGACAACTACCCATTTTTGTAGAACAAGATGGGTACTGCAGGAAGATATATTGGCTTTCGCAGGATTGCAGGTTGGTTCTACAGGAGAATTGATTGGTTTCGCAGGAGAACTGATTGGTTCCGCAAGAGAAAAATAGAGTCTGCAGAAGTCAAACCTAGTTCCCGCAATAAGATATGTAGGTCCTGCGACAAGGCATGTAAGTTCCATAGGAGAAAACTTAGAGATATATATAAAAATATATATATATATATAACAAAGTTTGATTCTACATGTGTCAAACTCAGTTCTGCAACAAAGGGCTTGTCTCCATAGGATTGTTGGTTGGTTTGCACTATAGATCAACCTTGCAGTAAGGCATGTGGGTCCTGCAGCAAGGCCCGCAGGAGCTTATTTGCCATGATATTTACTGAGTGTATATGTTGCTTCCATGGGATTTATTTGGCTGCTTTGCACTACAGACTAAAAGCCCAAGTTAGTTTACCCACAAATGATATTTACAGAGCATAAAATGAACACTTTTGCAAAAGACTTGAAATTTGTTGTAGCAATGTTCAAGCACACAATATGTATATGTTGGAAATAATGGAAATTGAGGATTGAATGGGAGAGAGCTCATCCAAAGTTACATGTGTTGTATTTGGGATTTGAATATTTTCCCAGTGGGTGTGGAGAAGATGGAGTTTTAGTGTGTAGTGTTTGTTGGCTAACTCTTGTGGTATGTAATGGTGATCTTGCAGTGATCTGATGATGGCTTGTGATGGCTTTTATGATGACGGTCTTGCGGTGACCTTGTGGTGGTCTCTAATGGCTTGGGATAGTGTTTGTGGTGACCTTGTGGTGGTGTCCAATGGTTTAGGATGGCTTTTGCTGTGACCTTGTGGTGGTCTCCGATGGTGTTTTTTTTCCGTCTTCCTCCCCCTTTCTTTTGCGGGGTGTTTCCTCTTTTATAATGGTCGAGCTTCGCCGTTGGAGGGCATTCCTGCCATTTCGTTAAGACAATGACCACTCTCTAGAAAAATCATCTCTGTTCTTCCTAAGACATGCCTTTTCCCCTTTCTCTGGTGGGCGCGTCTCCTCACCATGTCTCACTTCTTTTCATCTCCTACTGTGATGTCTGTGTGATTTAAGCTCATCTTTCCTAGACCAGTCCACTTGTAGCATGATGATGACTTCAAGGGAAGGTAATGGCATTAAATGTTGTTTGCATCTTGATGGCAGAGAAAAGAGATGGAAGATCGAACCCACGCCCTTTAGGGGTGGGGATCAAGGAAATGGGGTGCACCACTGTGTAGTTAATAACCTACATTATGCTCCAAATGATAAATTGAACATATGCTATTGCCAAGCGCTACCCCTACAAATTTCCATCTACTTAACTTTTTATGGGTGTCAAACAGTCAGTTCTTAAAGTTGAAAGAATTAGATTTTTATTTTTATTTTTGGCTAAATTGAAAGAGTTAGAATCAATATTGTGTTGTGTAAACTAAGAAATGAGAGTAGCCCAAGAGGTCCAAATGTTACCTCTAATATGCACATAATGGGCCTCAATAGAAAAACTAATTTTAGAATATGTCTTAACTCAAGAAAGAAACCAATAGGCCGAAAAAACCCATACAAACAAAACGACAGCAAAAGCTCATAAGGCCATACCAAAATTACACAGCCCTAGCAATCCCATTGGAAAAATAGAAGCACGAAGAAGGCCCAAAGAGATTATTTATGAAGAAGGCCTAACAAAATTTGTGTGGCGGTATGAGTCGGGGTCTGAACATCCAATTGAGTCTTGAGTCCTTGTTGTCAAGATCCGTGAAGATCGATTCTATTTTTCATAAAAGAAAAAGTAAAAAAATCACCAACTGTAAAGAGTGAGAGAGTTAGAGAATAAGAGAATATAAGTGAAATAATCATATATGTAGAGAGAGTAAAAGTTTATACTTTTACTTCTTTTGTTACATAATTTTAACCTGGGCTAGGAAATAAATTAATTGGGCTTATTTTAAAAGGTTTAAAATATGGGCCTTTTTAATTTTTTTTAGGGATTTTTTTTTAGGCCTTTCAAAATTAAATTAACTTTTTAGGATAGGCCTAATTTTGAGGTGAGGCCTAGGGCGGTCGCCCACCTCACCCTTGCCCAGGGCCACCCCTGTTACTATTAAGTACCAAATTACCAATACAGAGAATAAATTTCAAACTCAAAACTTAAAACTCAAAACTTCAAAGTTATAAGTTCTAACACTACAAATATATATAACTACGTTCCAAATTAACAATACAATTCAAAGAACAATGTTCCTAACCATTTCCAATATGTTAACAACATAAGCATACTTGCAGGATCTTTTCTTTCCTTCTTTTTTCTATAATTATTTTTTTTAATTTATTTATTTCTATTTATTTCCTTTAATAACAACAAAATAGCTTGGAAAAGAACTAAAGCACGTCTACTTGATTAAGTTTGTTCTTTCTTTTTTGATATGTAATTTGCATACCCATTAATAATAGATATTTGAAAATATTGCTCCCTTAAACAATTAAAATGAAAAGGGTAAAAAGAGTCATAAAAATAGCCGATTTTGATTTTCACCATTAATAAAGAAATTAAAAGCTAAAGAATAATTACATGATAGTATTGTAACGATACCACAATAGCAATAGTTCTTAGCATAGTCGAATGAGGAATTTTAGGGCTCTTGCTAATGCCTTAGAAAAAAAAAAAAAATGGGGGAATTGAAGGAAATGAGATTTTCTTTTTATTATTATTATTATTTTTTTCATTTTATGGACTTTAGGCTGACTGGAGTTCACTTTTGTACCAGACAACAATTTTCTTTCATTTCAAATTAAAGGACCAATAACCACAAAAAAAAAAAAAAAACCCGAGTTGAAGTATGTATGGTAGAATTGTGTAGGATCGTGATTTTGTATGATCCTACAATCTAGCTCGTGATCCCACTCCAATTCTACTGTACAAGCGATCTTGGTACGATTTGGATTGATTTTGGGGTGCAAGAACCTATTATCTTGGATCGCGGGTATCGTGAGCCCTTCCTCAATAACTCTTAATCTTCACTCTCCTTCTTGTGTTGGTAAGATAAAGAAAATCAATAAAAATAAAATATGTCAAATTATATTGTTTGTTCCTAAACTTTCATCAATGAGCAATTTTAGACCCCGAAGTTTAGAGTAATTGTTTTTAATCCCTTACAAAACTTAAAGTGATCTATTTTGGCAAAGACGCCATGAATTTCACTTGGTTGTTGAGCTATCTGTTGGACTAGGTGGTGAAATGTTTGTTTTGTGAAAATTTGTCTTCAAACTCCAAATTTTTAACTTGATTTGATTACTTATGCTTTTGAAATTCAATTCTTCTTTTTTATAAGAATAAATAATAGCCTTAGATTGGGAAAAGAGCTAGATCTCCAACTTGATCCCTTTTGCTGTATATTGGTTCATGTTGGTATATAACCCCGAATCATCAAGTCGATCATTAATCTCTATTTGATTGAAGAGTTGATAAGGCCACCCTTAAACTAGAAACATGAGACACGAGTTCACTAAAGACGAAACATGATTGATAAAGTAGGAGTGTAGGACAAAATGAGTTCACTAAAGACGAAAAATGATTGATAAAGTAGGAGTGTAGGACCATTGAGTTCACTAAAAACGTGATGATTTTTCACTAAGAAAACTTTCTGTAACAAACATTTCCATTCAATTCCATTTTATAATAATGTGGACTTGTTAGTCAAATATGTCCATCAAGTCACCTCTGCTCACTGCTCTCAATTATGTGTTACCAAAAAATAAAAAATTGTGTTACAACTTACCACTAGCCAGATTACTATCTATACGTATACATAGAGCCATCCGAGTAGTTTATGCTTTGTACTCAGAATAACAACATTCGCTATGGCTTCCAACAAGAAGAAGATTGTTGAAGAGGTATCGAGCTGGTTACGTGTTTTCGATGATGGGTCAGTGGACCGTACCTGGACTGGACCACCAGAGGCCGAATTCATGATGAAACCAGTTCCACCACACCAAGAATTCATTGAAGGGGTTGCAACCCATGACGTGACCATCAATCAAAACAGTGGCCTGGCTGTTCGGATTTATATTCCAGAGAAGAATACCAATTGCCAGGATAAGAATAAGCTTCCCCTCATACTTCATTTCCATGGTGGTGGCTTTTGCATCAGCCGAGCCGATTGGTACATGTACTACCACTTTTATGCACAGTTTGTGCGCACGGTTGGTGCAATTTGTGTTTCCGTTTATCTTCCACTGGCTCCTGAACATAGGCTCCCAGCTGCATGTGATGAAGCTTATGTTGCTTTCCTTTGGCTTGCTGCTGTGGCTCGTGGTGAGTCATCGGAGCCGTGGCTCGAGACTTATGCTGATTTTGGACGAGTTTTTCTCGTTGGGGATAGCACAGGTGGAAACATTGTTCATCACCTAGCGGCTCGAGCCGGGTGTATTGATACCCAGCCGTTGCAGTTATTAGGTGGTATATTATTGCATCCTGGCTTTCTACGAGCTGAGCCGAGTAAGTCATTTTTGGAAATACCAGAAACACCCTTGCTAACTCGTGACATGGTGAATAAATTCATGACCTTGGCATTGCCTATTAGTAGTACTAAGGATCATCCAATTACGTGTCCAATGGGCCCGCTAGCACCGCCGCTCACAACCCTCAAGCTGCCCCCAATGTTGGTTGTGGTGGCGGAGAACGACTTGCTTCGTGACTCGGAATTCAAGTATTGTGAGGCCATGAAAGTGGCCAGCAAGGATGTCGAGGTTTTCATTAATCATGGTATGGGGCATAGCTTCTATTTTGATAAGTTAGCCATTGACATGGACCCAGAGATGGCGGCTCAAGTTGATAAGCTAGTTGAGAAAATTACAAACTTTATTAACAACCATTAATGCTCGAAGTGATCTTCTCCATTTTAACTGTAATTGTCAAGGGCTTTTGTGTTTAGACGTGGATCTAAATGACCAAACCATAGTATCTTTTTATGTGTATTCTCTGTTTGTTTTATCTCTTTCTTCTAGACACTTTTCTCTCTAGCACTCTTATATTTAACATAGTATTTGAGCATCCATGCTAATATTGTATTATAACATCTTTCTAAAGTTAACATGATATCAGTGCCAATTTGATCTAAGTTATTCCGTCATCCTCACAAAGAATTCCTCACGTCGCTTTGCAACAAGATCAACATGTTCTCCCACCTCATGAAGCAGAGCCGCAAGGGTGATTGTGTTATGCTTGTTTAGGTAGGCCAATGTTTAACGTTCTTTGGCACTAGTTTATAATTTTGGGGGGGGTTTTTTGTTTGTCAATATTGGACCGTACCAAATTGCTATGCCGTGTGGGACACCAGCAGAATTACCTTCCTTCGTGACAGCTATGATTTCAAAAAAGGCCATCAAAGCCTATTTCAAGCCAATCTAGAAGAATTGAAATTTGCTACAGTGTTGTGAGAACCACGACTCTTAACTAATAAAGGCCTAAACATGATTCTCAAAATGGAGACTTTCACTGTTTTCTATCATAATTTTTAAGGGAATTTACAATGAAGTCGTCACCTAACTTTTGTACAAAAAGCTAAGAAAAAAATACAATATTTTATATATTGATAAAATAAATAATACAATGTTTTGGGGAATAAACAAATTACATGATTTTGCCCTAAATTCAATCCAAGGAAAAATAAAATTACAAGACTTTGTGTCCTAAATACAATCTAGAAAACAGAAGTAAAAGAATACATGAACTAATCTAACTTCCCCTAAGATTAGGGTTCGGGGGCTAGGGGATTGAGTGGAAAGGTATTAAGCACCCACACAACCTGACCTAAATCAGTCTCTTAAGGACCCTTAATCTATAGTTCACAACTCGATGCATACAAACCAGACCCGCATTGATTTGACACCATATATAGTACATGCAAAATAAGATGAATAATTGTGATTAACCACCTAGTAATTGAAAATATTCATTCAACATTCTTAAACACATATTTAGACAACCAAACATAACATGTTAAGATCAAGATCAATTAGAAACAAACATGGCAGAATCGATAAGAAAATAATTTTTATACCAGACAACATAAATCCTTATAAAACCCAGATCGGTTCTTAGATGTAACCAATCGGGCCTCTTCTAGTACCAATCGATACTCAAGTTGGCCCATTCGGTACCCAAGTAAAAATTGGGACCCGATCGGTGCCCAGGTAAAAACCTAAGACCCAATCGACTTTAATCCGAGGTTTTAGTTACTAACTCTCATGAAAATCAATTCCTCCATTGTTTTTAGCATTTCAAAACTATATTTTTCATCCTAACAAGCTCCTAGGTCATAAAACTTTAATCAAGTAAATTCCATGTAAACAAAAGAATTAGAAACAAAATTATCCAAAAAAATATACAACTAATTACACAATCATATTTTATCAAATGGATAATCAAAACAACAAGGAAAAGGAGTACCTGCATGTGTTGAGGAGGGAGCTCCTTGATTTGATTCGATTGAATCCAACCTAAAAAATTGATTCATGAGGGAAAACTGCTAAATTGATTAAAAGAGATTAAAAAAAGTGGAATTCAAAGATTGGAATTGAGATTACAAGAGGTGACCTCTTATAATCTCTAGGGTTATAAGAATAGCTTGTATTCTTATTAGAAACCCTAATCCCTCACAAATATTCTTTTGAATTTTGTTTGGGATTATGAACGATGAAAATTCCAAACTTCCTAGTGAAATGAGAATATTTTCTATTTATATGGTAGCCCTAAAATGAACCTACCCACGTTTTTTACCTCATGGGAGTGCATTAAGGTTTTGGAAATTGGATATACTTTATGAAAATCCCGAAATCCTGACTAATTTTTAGGCTTTGATTGCGGGCTCATTTTGACCCTCTAAACATTCGAATTTGGAGATGGTCATTACACATATTTGTAGCTCATCATGTCATCTTTCCAGCCCAATTTGAATCAACTCAATCGGATAATTGAGTCGAAAGTTATGGTCAAAATACTGATCAGTGTATGGGCTGGAATCCAAATCCGAATTGGGCTTTGGATAATTCTGGTTTTTTTCACCTTTAGTCAACTTCTAGTGGATTTAGAAGTCCTTATTTGGCTGAATTTGAGACTTCTTGATTCTAATCAATTTATTAATAATTAATATGATAATTATTGGTCAAAATAATTATCCCATTAGTTAAAAATAAATCAATTTAAGAATTATCCTTTGATGAAAATCTTATGCATGAATACTTTCCATTTTAAGGTGTTCTAAACCAATAGGAAATATTTATTAATTGATTTTAATTTAATCCTTTAGAGGACCAATTAAATTAATTAACAAGTAATCCTATATATGTGAGCTTATGGTAAATATCATTTCAACCAATCAAATTTATTTCCTTAATAAAAACTTGGTTTTTTATCCGATTTCCAATCCGAAAAATGCACTCTCATTCTTAATTCAATTTTGATCACTTAAAATATGATTTTAAATTTATGGACCAACTTTGAATCTTCAAGCTTGTGAAATTACCATTTTACCCTTTATGCACTAAAGTGTAAAAAAGTAAAATTAATGGTTGCAAAATGGGGTGTCAACAGATGCCCCTCATTGGTGGAATTTATGCAATAAATAAACACCAATGCCTCAAAGAGAAATTTTTTGAGAATACAATTCCGCAGAATTGCCTCAAAGGAAATGTTTTGAGAATACAATTCCGTAGAATTGCCTAAAAGAGGGAGTGTTGTGAGAATACAACTCCGCAGAGTTGCCTAAAAGGAAAGTGTGAGAATACAACTCCGCAGAATTGCCTTAAAGAAAATGTTTTGAGAATAAAATTCCGTAGAATTGTCTCAAAAAGGAAGTGTTGTGAGAATACAACTCCACAGAGTTGCCTAAAAGAAAAGTGTGAAAATACAACTCTGGAGAGATGCCTCAAATGAAATGTTTTGAGAATACAATTATGAATAATTGCCTTAAAGGGAAGTGTGGGAATACAACTCCGTAGAGTTTCCCTAAAGAAAATATTTTGATAATACAATTCCGCAGAATTGCCTCAAAGGAAATATTTTGAGAATACAATTCCGTAGAATTGTCTTGAAAGAAGTATTCTGGAAATACAACTTCGTAGAGTTGCTTTAAGACAAAATGTGGGGATACAACTCCGGAAGAGTTGTCTTATAGTGAATATTTTGAGAATACAATTCCTTAGAATTGCCTCAAAGAGACTTTTGTGTAATACGACTCCGGAGAGTTGTTTTGAAGGAAATATTTTGAGAATACAATTCCGTAGAATTGCCTAAAAGGAAATGTTTTGAGAATACAATTCCGTAGAATTGCCTCAAAGAGAGTGTTGGAATACAACTCCGGAAAGTTGCCCCAAAAGAATGCAGGGTGAGAATGCAATTCCACAGAATTGCCTCAAAGAGAATGTTGTTAGATGCAACATCCGCAAAATGATCTAGGAAGAAATGTTTTGATGACATTGACTCAAGGTCACAATTTTGATCTTGGATTTTTAACTCAGGGTCAGATTTGATTTTCGACTTGGGGTCGATTTTTTATTTTTTGAATTTGGATGATGACTCACGGTTAAGTCTTGATTTTTGACTCAGGGTCGAATTTTGATTTTCTTAATTAATGATGACTCAAGGTCAAGATTCATTTATATTTGGCTTTCAGTGGATGACTCTAGGTCAAGAATTTCATCTTTTTTTTTGTACGATTTGAGGTCATGATTTAATCTTTGATTGGTGACTCGAGGTCAGGGATTAATTTTGATTGAGAGGTGGTTTGCTCATCTTTGAGGCTTAAAAGATTGATTTTGGAGATTTTTTTTTTTTAAGGTGCTTATGAAGCTTTTCCATGGGGAAGCTTTTCCATGAAGATTTTTTATTGTTAGCATTTTTGGAGATTCTCATTGTGAGAAATTTTTTATTCTCAGAGATTTTTTTTTTTAATTTTTTCTTTGAGATTATTCCATTATGAAGTTTTGTTTCAATTGCTCATCTTTGAGGCTTAAAAATTGTTTTAGTTTGCTCGTATTGAGGCTTAAAATCTTTGTGTTAGTTATTTGATTCACGGTCATTGGCTTAGGGTCGGATTTCAAAATGGATGCTAACTCAGGGTTGGAGTTTGGAATTTTGATTGACTCAGGGTTAGATTTGAAGTTTGAAATGATTTTTCGACTTTGGTTATTTATTTGGGCTGGCTTTTTGCACAATTGAGTTGATTTTGTTGTTTTTTGATGTGTCTCTGAAATTTTGAGTTTGGTTATTGCTTTGTGATCATGGGTATGATTGGGTTTGTTTGATTGAAATGGGTATGGCCAAATTGGATTGGTTTTGTTGAAATTTTGCAACTTTTGAGGCCAATGATCCTTTTTTTTTTTTTTTTTTTAAAGAACTTTGTTCTTTTGATTTTCTTGATTTTGGTTGATTAAGTTTAAGATGGGTAACTGTTTTGGATTGACTCCATTTGGTTGAGATTTGATGGTTTGTTAACTTGGTGTAGTGGTTTTGCTTTTGGATTAATGAATTGATTCAAGTTTGAAAGTTTTGTTTTGAATTTGTTTTCTTTGAATTGGAATTGCTATTTGTGGTGATTTTTAACTTGGTTGGTCAATTTTAAGTCTTGATTATGTTGAATTAGACTTGGTTAATTTTCTCATGAATTCATGGTGGTGTGGTGTTTGATGTGGTTCTCTATTTTAGTTTTGATTGCTTCTTTTGTTTATGTGTCAGGGTTGTTTGAGGAGATTAATCTTAGGAAGCGGAAGTTGGTTTAGTATGCTTCGGATGTCGAGAAGGTTGAGTTTGATTTGTCATAAGACCCTGAGTGTCATGGGTTTTATTATGTGAATATTGGGGTAAGTTTGGAAAAACTTTTTTGTTTTGTCTTGCTTAAGGCATATGTGGTTAGAAACACGTACCTTCGCTTTTTAGTACTTACTTGACCTCCTTCTCTTTTGATGATGACAACTTATTCCTTGGAGGATTGGGTTTCGTGCTTCCATTGGGGAATGGTATTTTGATAAAAATGTGGCAACATTTTTTGGAGTGGACTCTTGTGGATGGATGGTCCAATGGAGTGACTTTGATAACCTACAAGAGACAACAAACAAACTCTTCTTTTGATTGTCAATTGGGCGCATGCCCCTAGTTTAAGCATATTTGGAAAAAGAAGATCATGTTGACAAATAGAACAGATGAACCGATGCCCCTAGTGTAGCATGCTTGCATACAAAAATGTTGGGCCAATGCCCATAATTTAAACATGTGAAAACATTTTGTGTAAGTGAACTATTTTCAAGTCAATCACTTTGAGTTCTCCACCAGACCTAAGATTAGGTTGTTTGGGTGCTTGGGACCGAGCCTTTGACAGACTGCCTACATACCTCTTTTGGGAGGATTAGGTCCAGACGTAGTTCAAGTGTGGGACCTATCCAATGTTCATTCAGATGATTGAAACCGAGTCTTTGATAGACTACCTATGTACCTCTTTTTAGAGAATTAGGTCAAGACGTAGTTCAAAGAGATTGGAACTATAAAAGGTCATGCAGATGATTGGGACCGAGTCTTTAATAGACTGCCTACGTACCTCTTTTGGGAGGATCAGGTCAAGACGTAGTTCAAAAGTTGAACCTATCCGAAGGTCATGCAGATGATTGGGACCGAGTCTTTGATAGACTGCCTATGTACCTCTTTTGGGAGGATCACGTTAAGATGTAGTTCAAGAGTTGGACCTATTCGAAAGTCATGCACATGATTGGGACCGAGTCTTTGACAGACTGCCTACGTACCTCTTTTGGGAGGATCAGGTCTAGACGTAGTTCAAGAGTTAGACCTATCTGAAGATCATGCAAATGATTGGGACCAAGTCTTTCATAGATTGCCTACGTACCTCTTTTTGGAGGATCAGGTCAAGACGTAGTTCAAAAATTAGACCTATTTGAAGGTCATGCAAATGATTGGGACCGAGTCTTTGATAAACTGCCTACGTACCTCTTTTTGGAGGATCAGGTCAAGACGTAGTTTAAAAGTTGGACCTATCCGAAGGTCATGCAGATGATTGGGATCGAGTCTTTGATAGGCTACCTACGTACCTCTTTTAGGAGGATCAAGTCAAGACGTAGTTCAAGAGTTGGACCTATCCGAAGGTTATGCAGATGATTGGGACCGAGTCTTTGATAGACTGCCTACATACCTCTTTTAGGAGGATCAGGTCAAGACGTAATTCAAGAATGAGACCTATCCATAAGGTCATTCAAATGATTAATACCGAGTCTTTGCTGGACTGCCTACGTACCTCTTTTGGGAGGATCAGGTCAAGACGTAGTTCAAAAGTGAGACCTATCCATAAGGTCATTCAAATGATTAAGACCAAGTCTTTGCTAGACTGCCTACATACCTTTTTTGGGAGGATCAGGTCAAGACGTAGTTCAAGTGATTTGACCTATTCAATGGTCGTTCAGATGAGTGGGACCGAGTCTTTGCTAGACTGCCTAGGTACATCTTTTGGGAGGATCAGGTCGAGACGTAGTTCAAGAGTGGTTGGAAGACACTTGGTCAACCATGGTGATGATAGAGACCTCTGATCAAGTCTGCATGGTGATTTCAAAATGAGCTTATTCAAGAGAAAATTTGAAAATGATCTGAATTTTTCTTTTAAAACTTTGTGGTGTAGAAACCTTTCTTTGCAATGTGGTGTTCTTATCAATTTTGAGAAAAATCATTTTTTCCTTTTTCAAATGAACAGAAGGTAGTCCCTTCGAATAGGTCTTTTGGCTGATCATGACATTTGATAGCCAAACCATTCTCTTTTATTAGGAAGGATTAAGGTCATTGAATTCAAGTAAACAACCTTACTTTTTTACTTTAAGCATTGTGAGATTGAATCCTTAAAGGCAATCAAAGAATGTGCATGATAGTGCTTGAAAAATTGAGGGTATTCACTGAGAACAAACAAGGGGAATGCCTTTGGTTTAGGAATTTTTTTCATTTGAGATTAAACAAGAGGAGTGCCCCTAATTTGAGAATTTTTATCTAAGGAAAAATAAGGGGAGTGCCCTTAATTTCAGAATTCATTTATGTTTGATGAAAAATTTGGGAATTTTTGTCTGAGAGCAAATAAGGGGAGTACCCCTAATTTGAGAATTTTCCCTTTTAAGATCTTTTTCCAGTAGCGCTTAACTACTTCGGGCTTTCTTTCTTTTCAATCTAAGAGAAATCATCACAAAAGTTGTGCCTAAAAACTACCAAGACTTCAAGGAGGTCTTTATTCATAGGTTGTAATGTAGGCCAGGTTCAGGTATTTGAAACGAAGGATATATAAAAGGCTCAAAATCCCTTTTTGGATATTTCCCTAAGTGTGCATTACTTAAACTCAGACATTGGAGGAGCTTTCTCCGTTTTTATCAGTGCTTACTTTTGAATCGGATTCATGAAAGTCTCTTCTCACTTGTCTCTATTTATTTCATTCAGGTTGTTCCTTCGCATCAACCTATTTTTTTCAATTCCCTTATTTAGCTCTTTAGCTTTGATGGGCTCTTATGTTTGGTTTTAAGGGAATTTCATCTTCCTTTCTCTCTTCAAGCTTTCAATCTCTTCTTTGAGTTTTTTTTTTTTTTTGAATGAGACCCTAACTTTTACCTAGGCCACCCTTTCGGGTTTTCAACCTATTGGGTTACCCTACTTTTTGCCTAGGTCGCCCTTTCGGGATTTCAACCTAACGGGTCTCTCTTTTCCTTTTTTGAACTTTTCTTTCACAATTATTTGCTTTTTCATACACTCATGTCGCTCCTTGTCGGATTTAGCTTGTTGGACTCTCATATGAGCTTAATATGAATCTCTCCTAGTAAGTGTGAATAGGGATTTCATATTTGACCTTTCTTCAAGGTAGGTCTTGAGCATGCCCCTAATCACCAAACTTTCTTTTCAAACTTTTGGTACACTTGTACATTCTTTGTTGGCTCTTTTCCAGACGAGCATTGGGTTTGACTCCTCCTCAGAATGAGGTTTGAGTATGTGCACACTTGATTTTTCCCACCCTTGGGTTTAAGTTTTTATTATTGGTTCTTGAAAAAAAGGCTAACTGTATAAGCTCAAATGGGCTAACAATGGATTAATTTGTGACATGTTAATTCTGAGATGATGTGGTCTAGCCAAAGATGGCCTCCAATCCCTAGTAATGCTAGTTTATCGGCACAAAGATATGACCTCTCTTGATAGACTTCTCTTAAAGTAAAAAGAAGTAACAATCCGTTGTTGTGACATCAAAATTTTTCAAAACAAGATTTTGCAGTTTAATCAAACGACATGTGATTTTTCCCTTGATTGCATTTAGGATCTCTTTCCCTTTTGTTCTAAATTGTGAGCAAAGATCCTTACATGAATTAAATGAAGTTAATCCCTTCTTTATGCAAATTGATTGGTAGGCTATGAAATCTCATGATTTGCCAAAAGATTTTATCAAAGATATTTCCTTATGCACAATTTGAAAATGTGTTTTGAAAATTTTGAATTTTACTCATTCTAGAAGAAGAGCGATTCTTGATTTTGAAAGAACACCTTCTTTTGAAAAACAATCCATAATATATTTTTTTTTCTTTTTAAATATGCACATTTTGAAAACCAGCAGTGGTTGGAGATCATGCCCATTGAGTATTGGATGAATGGATGGACTCTTAGGCTTTGGGCCTTGAGGAGATTGAAAGTCATTAGGGGCCCATGCCCCTAGTTCAGGACTCTTCATTGAAGGCAACTTAAGGGCCCATGCCCTTAGTTGGAGAGAGAGATTTTTTATTTTTTTTGGCTTTTTTATTTTTTTTCTTTTAAATGAAAAATGTAAACAAGAAATTCAAACAAACATTCCTATGATGAGTTTACAATCAAAACCTAAGCAACATGTTCCTAAGAATTCAAATGAGCAAACATAATGAACCTAAACAAAAGAAAGATAGAATAACCCTATAGATGAGATCTTGACTTGGGAGCTTGGGAAGTGATCACTTGGCTCAAGAGAAGTTGAATTTTTCACCTGGTGAAGATGGAGCAATGGTATTTTGGTCAATGAGGTCTCGGATGGCATGACCGGTCCCTTGAGTTTTCCATGGCATTGTTGGAGTCTTCTTGGTCCATTGAAAAATCTGAAGATGAACAAATTGGGCATTCTTCGAACTAATCCTTCGACAATTAAACTTGATTCTTGTGGGCCTTGGAGCAGTGATGTTGGGCTTTTGACTTTTCTTGTGAAGTGAATCCATTTGTCAATTTTGTACATGATTTGAACCTTAACATTGTGTGCACTTAGACTCATTAAGTCAATGGACTGTGAGTTTCAGATTTAGGCATTCATTTCACAAAATCTCATGGGTGAACCATTGGATTTGGGCTTTCATTCATTTAGGTCCAAACAAAATCATGAAGGCTTCGATCATTAGACTATGGGCTTTAATCCAATAGGATCATGTGAAAGTCAAGCATTGGGCTTAGACTTTCATTCAAGAAAAGAACCATGTGCGCCTCAAGTTTTTGGGCTTGGGCCTTTGTGTTTTTTCAAAATGACTGAATGGGTTCCATGCGTTGGACTTGGGTTTTGAATTTATTAGTCATTTAGGTCTCAAACATTGGACTTAGGTCTTGATTCCAACAAAGTCATGAGAGCCTCAATGAGGCCCGATCGGTACCGGTACCTAAAGAGACCCAATCGGTTATCGCATGAAATTTGAGTACCGATCGACACTCAAGTGGATAATTTCGACTTCTTTCATTTTTAGTCCACTTCTAGTCGAAATAGAAGTCTCTTATCAGCTGATTTCAGGATTCTTTTATTTTAAATAATTAATTAATAAATAATTTGATAATTACTTGTCATAATAATTATCTTTTATATAAAAATTAATTAAATTTAAAATTATCCTCTGAATATTGTCGTGTGCACTAGTACTTACCATATTAGGGTATTCTAACCAATAGGAATTAATTATTAATTAATTTAAGTTTAATCCTTTAAAGGACCAATCAAATTAATTTATAAATAATCTTATGCATGCATGCTCATCGTAAGCGTCATTTCAATCAATCGAATTTATTTCTTTAATAAAATCTTGGTTTTTGATCCCATTTCCAATCTGAAAAATGCACTATCATTCTTAATTCAATTTTGATCACTTAAAATATGATTTTAAATTTATGGACCAACTTTGAATTTTCAAGCTTGTGAAATTACCATTTTACCCTTTATGCACTAAAGTGTAAAAAAGTAAAATTAATGGTTGCAAAATGGGGTGTCAACAACCCCCCCACCCCCCACCTTTAGCTTTTATTTTTATTTTTAGTGGGGTCATCTTCTAAAAAATCCCAATTTTATATATATATATATATATATAAAAAGAAAATTTTAAATTGAGTGGGGTCAAAGTGTACATGGCCCCACCTATGGGTACAAACAATATATTTTGACCAAGATAATATTATAAATCAAGATATTCATTTATGATTTAATGAGGTCATGTGAAGATGAATACTAATGGTCTAGCTTTCACCCATGTTATTTATGCTGACGACCTGATACTTTTTGCTAAAGCTAGCAATAGAGAAGTCAAAGTTTTGGATGACTGTCTAGAGAAGTATTGTTCGTGGTTTGGTCAGCTAGTTAATCGTGATAAATCGGGCCTAATTTTCTCAAAATTGGTGACTGGTGAACAGAAGAAGGCTATCAAAGGGAAGCAAAATATAAAGGCTATTGATCAACATACCACTTATCTTGGAGCCCCACTATTTACTTCCAAGTGTTGATCCAAAGACTTTAAGTTTTTGCATGATAGAGTGGAAGCTAGACTCAAAGGGTGGCGATGCAAATCACTCTCCTGGGCTGGTAGATGTACCCTTATCAAATCAGTAACTTTGGCCATCCCGAATTATACCTTTTCTTCATCTGATGTTCCAGTTGGTGTATGTGACAAAATGGATGCGGTGGTAAGGAGGTTTTGGTGGAACCCAAAGAAAGATTCGGGTAAGTATCTAGCTTGAAAGTCTTGGGACCACCTTTGTCTCCCTAAATCCTTTGGGGGTCTTGGATTTAGAAAAACAAAAAATTTCAATGACACACTCTTAGCCAAACTTACTTGGATGGTGATATCAAATAGAGATAGTATATGTCTGAATGCTTTTAGAAGTAAATATAAAGTTCGTTGTGACTAGTTGCAGAGAGAGGCTCCAAAAAATGCTTCCCAAACTTGGAAAGCTATTGGAAAGACTCAAAAGTGTTATTGTCAAATGGGGCATGTTATATTGTTGGTGATTGAGCGGTGATAGATATTTGGAAGGATCCTTGGGTTCCTTGGCTACCAAATTTTATTCCCCTTCCTAGATATGACTCGACTCATAGGAATCTTGTGGTGGCTTGCCTTATCAATCAAAGCACTAGATATTGGAATGTGGCCTTGCTTGAGGAATTGTTTGATGACGCATCAGTTACAACTATTTTGAAGATCCCCATCCCTGTTAATCCAAGGCCTAATAGGCTTGCCTGGATTTTAAATTCTAATGGAAAGTTTTCTATCAAGTCAGCAGTCAGATGTCATCAATTGGTGCCTAATGCCAGCACTAATGTTGATGGGTGGACTAAGCTTTGGAATTTGAATATGCATGAGAGGCTCGAAATGTTAATTTGGCGTATTGGATCTGACATTCTCCCCCACAAACTTCAATTTGGATTCGAAGATCCTTTATGCCCTGTCTGCAGGCTTGAGCTTGAAACTCCTATCCACATTTTAAACTCCTGTCCAGCTGCTAGAGCAATTTGGTTTGGGCAAGCTTGGGGTTTTAGGCCTAACTCTATTACCTTAAGCAATTGCTTAGATATTGTGAAGCTGGTGATTAACCCCCCAATGTGAGTTCGAAGGAGAAGGTTGCTATCCAAATAGCCTTAACTCTGGACTATATCTGGAGTTTGAGAAATAATTTTGTTTTCAATGGACCTTATACTCATTTACATAACTCTTTGAGAGCCCTGAAGCTTAGAGTCGCGGAGCATTTGGCTATTGTGGAAGAAGATGGCAGAATTTCTTTGGCCCCCTTGATTATTTGGAAGCCTCCACCCCCTAACATAGTCAAGTTCAATACTGATGCAGCAGTAAAATCAACTTACTCTTCTATTGCAGTGGTGGCCTGTGATGATACCGGACTTGTGCTTAAAGCCTGGGCTAAATGTTTAGGTTCCTCTGACCCGATTATTGTTGAAGCCCTTGCCATCAAATGGGCTCTTGAATTAGCTAAATTGGAGGTTTCAATGATATCATTGTGGAGAGTGATTCTAAGGGTTGCATTGAAGCTTTGTTGGGTTACCCTGCTGCATCTTGTTGGAAGATTGACACTATATGTTCTGATGTGAATAGCTTAGCTTCTAATTTCTTATCTATTTGCTTTTATTGGGTGAAGAGAGAGGCAAATACTATTGCCCATGAGCTTGCTAGCTCCACCTCCTCTCTTCACTCCTCTCTTTCCTGTAATGCATCTTCTCTTCCTCCATCTGTAGTGGAAGCTTGGAAAAGAGATTTGCTTATTGCTCGTTCGTAATGAATCTTTGGTTTACCAAAAAAAAAGGAGTATAAATCAAGTGCCTGAATCAACGAAACATGGTTCCTCGATTAATGAGTGATTTAATAAATATTTCATGAACTGTGGCCTATGTAAAGGCATATCATTCTATTGTAAACACACAAAAATTATCACAATATTTTTACAATACTACTTAATCAATATAATTACAATTTAACCACTTGAGCATTCAGCCCAGTCGTAATCTCCCTCCCCAAAAAGCCCCATCCCTCTATGAGGGCGTGGGTTCGATCCCTAGGATTTTCAAATTATACATGTGTATGAGTTTAGATTAGAATTTCTATCATATATAAATATATATAATTACAATTTAGCATTTTAAGGGCTTTACTAATTGGGCTATACTTTCTTTCTCCATATCACATTTACACCATGAGTTTCTTCAAGGTAACTCGCTCAAGTATCTGCCGTTGGTTGGTAAGTATAGGGTTGGCATTTTGTTCCAATAACCCCACCCTCTAGAGCATCCCTAAGCTGTTGTAACACTTTGGTACATGTAGTATACAATTTAATGAGTAAGGAAACAAATAGGAGATGGATTGTTTCGAGGAAACCCAAACGGCCAAACCTCCTTAAGTTCAAACTGGTTTATAATTTTCTAATGATTTCTTCACCCACGGTGACTGAGTTTTTATACAACTCTTCCTAATGTAAACAATTGAAAAACAAAGACTCACCTAAGAGATGTGACCCATTCATTAATTACGCCTTAAAAAAAGGAAACTATTTAGCAAAAATAAACGTTACAAGTTGAATAACAAAACAAAGATAAACTAAATGACTAAAGTCCTATTCCTCCGCAGAGTCCTCATCATCAAGCCTAAAAAAGAGCCCTCATCACACGTGGATGCCACCTAAACCAAACCTGCCTGTCAAAACCTCTATTATTCTGATGATAAAGCTCCAATCTCATGCTCAAAATTTCAATGTCAATTGCTCCAATTGAGCATCTTTTGTTTGTGTTATTATCATGTCCTTTTGTGGTTAATCATATTATCATATAGCCATTAAAACTCTATAATAAAAGTCCCACTATAATATAGCTAAGCCTACACTATTTAACCTTATATATTTCCCTTTCCATTCATCTACTTCATTCATATCTCATCACTTTAGAATCTCTCTTTTTTCCTCTTCCTATGGCTATAGACCTCTTCTCAATACTATCTTTCCTCTTCTTCTTTCTTCTTTCTCTCTATCTTTACCTTCACTTTATCGCTTCCTCTAAAAAAGCCAACAAAAAACCAGGCTTCAAAAGGTACCCTATAGTCGGAACCTTGCCGGACTTCTTAAGAAACCGGCACCGTTTCCTTGACTGGTCAACCGAAGTACTTAGCAACTGTCCCACAAACTCCGCTGTGTTTTGGCGTCCAGGGAAAGTCCATGGCATCATCACTGCAAACCCATCAAACGTCGAACACATCCTCAAGACCAAGTTCGAGAACTACCCAAAAGGAGCTAGCTTCATAACTCGTCTCCAAGACTTTCTCGGCCGTGGAATCTTCAACTCTGATGCTGAGCTCTGGAAAGTCCAAAGAAAAACCGCTTCCTACGAATTTAACACCAAATCCCTCCGCAACTTCATCATGCAAAACGTCACCATTGAGATAAATACCAGACTCCTTCCTATACTATCAAAAGCCTCTCAAACACAACGTGTTTTGGATTTACAAGACATCTTGGAACGCTTTGCTTTTGACAACATTTGTAAGCTCGCTTTCAATGTCGACCCAGGTTGTCTCGGTGGTGATGGAACCACTGGTAACACCGAGTTCATGAAGGCTTTTGAAGACGCAACAACGCTTAGTTGTGGGAGATTCATGTATCCATCACCGTTTCTTGGAAGAGTGAAAAAGTATCTCAGCGTTGGATCGGAGAGAAAGCTAAAAGATTCAATCAAAATCGTCCATGAATTCGCTGACAATATTATCAAATCGAGAATGGAACAAAAGGTTGAGAAAGAAGACGACTTGTTGTCCCGGTTTATCGCCACTGATGAAAACTCACCCGAATTTCTCCGAGATATCATCATAAGCTTCATTCTCGCAGGACGTGACACAACCTCTTCGGCTTTGAGCTGGTTCTTCTGGCTCTTATCATCGAAACCGGAAGTGAAACAAAACATATTGAAAGAACTGGACAAAATCCAGGTTCGGAATTCCAAAAAACTCGGCGAAACATATAGTTTGGATGAACTCCGAGACATGCATTACTTACACGCAGCAATCTCAGAAGCAATGAGACTTTACCCACCTGTACCGGTCGATACGAAAGCGTGCTTAACCGATGATATCTTGCCAGACGGCACCTTTGTAGGAAAGGGTTGGTTTGTGACATACCACACATATGCAATGGGAAGAATGGAGAGGATATGGGGGAAGAATTGCAGTGAGTTTTTGCCGGAAAGATGGTTAGAGAATAATGGAGTTTGTAAGCAAGAGAGTCCGTTTCGGTTTCCGGTATTTCATGCCGGGCCGAGAATGTGTCTCGGGAAAGACATGGCTTATATTCAGATGAAGTCTATTGCAGCAGCAGTGATAGAGAGGTTTGAGATGGACGTGGAGAGTAAAGACAAAGTTCCTGAGCACTTGTTGTCTTTGACATTGAGGATGAAAGATGGGTTATCCGTGAAGGTGAAGGAGAGATGTGTGGGTGAGATTGATTTGGGTACAATTGTGTGATATTCTAAATGCAAATAGAGACATATACTTGTTTTTTCTTTTAGTGGGATTTTTGTATCAATAAGTTGTCTTTTGTCAATATTTTGTATCAAAAATAATATTAGTAATAATGTGCCACCATTGAAAGCATTGTTGTTACAATCATAATGGAAAATTAAGATATCAAATAACATTACTCTTTCTTTGTAAATGAAATGAAATATCGTTTTCATTACTCTTTTTTGTATAAATGGTTATATTTACTATATTTTCACATTCTCATTAGAATAAAAAGTTTATCTACAAACCGATTGAAATAAATCATCATCCAATCTATTTTAAACAATAACAAAAGCCTTAGTGCAAATTAAACAAAAATTTCTACATATTCCATTTATTGCTCGTTAATAAATCAAACTTATTTTTCAAAATTCATAAGCAAATAAAATAAAATTCCATTGGACCCAATCAAATCCTCTCAAAGCCATGAATTATTCAAATTAAAAGGTACATGAAAAAATTGTTTTGATTAAAAACTAACTTTGACTCAACAATCACCAAACAAGAGAAGAAAAAAAAAATAGAAAACAAATTATTCAAGCATTACTCTTTTTGGTTAAAAAAGGTTGTTTTTATTATTATTATTATTTTTTAGAGACCTATGGGTTAACTAGTCAATTCCTTTTTTGGGGGAACTCTTATTTTTCGAGGAGCCAACTCTTCTTTTTGAAGGTCTAATATTTAAAAATAATAATTAAAAAAATATATATATATATATATATATATATATTTGTAATTTTTTTTAAATTTTTTGTGAGGTAGAAAAAATAGTATTTCCCTCCATATTTCCATGTCTAGCCAAAATCCCCGGTTAAAGAAGTTTCAAAACTCAATCACAAACAAAAAATGCTATTAGAATAGCACAAGATAAAAGAAGTCAAGCACAATAGAATGTTATGGGTAATAACAAGAGAATTTTACACACACGCAAAAGTCATATATTTTTATAAAGTTAAATGAATAGTTTTAAATTATGGAAATAACAAAGGATCTTAAATTTAAATTTGTAACGGTAGAAACTAAAAAAGATCATCATTTTATTTTCGTAGCTTTCTGATATATATATATATATATATAAACATTTTCAAAGTTATTCTAATATTTTAGACATTCATTTCGGTGAGGTACTTATTATTTTGTACCTTTTTGTACTTTTGTGCCTTTTTTGGTGTTCTTCAAAGTTCTTTTATGACACTGAGATTTTTGGACTTATTGTTTTGGAGTTCACGTGGGTAAGGAACGGCCGAGATTCAGTTGGGCGAAGATTCGTGGAAAGAGTACTGAAATTGAAAGGTCAATTTGGTGGAGAGAAAGTAGGGCGAAGATTCGTGGAAAGAGAACTGAAATTGAAAGGTCAATTTGGTGGGGAGCAAGTAGGGCGAAGATTCGTGGAAAGAGTACTGAAATTGAAAGGTCAATTTGGTGGGGAGCAAGAGAAACTACTTGGAAAGTGCTCGTGGGGAACAAGATGTTTTGGATGGGGAAGAGTACTGAAATTGATATAGTTATTTTTTTATTTATTTTATTTTTTTCTGAAAAAAAAAAAAATTAAGTTATGGATTGGAATGTTATGATAAGTACACAAAAGCATCAATTCTCATTTTGATCAAACATTTATGGGTGTCTCATTGTGAATAGTCTAATTACAAATTCAATTTTGAAGTGGAATAATAACTCTACAATGGAGGTCCTGGCTACTGGGTACATATTGGATCATTTCGTGAATATATATGGGGAAGTAAGAAATTATTCTTATCATGATTGGTGGGGTGTAGTAAAGTTCGTTTTAAGAGCAAAATGCTTAGATTTGTTAGGCAAATTTGTGAACAATTTAGGACAACTATTAAGTTCATTCATTTCGTTTACTATTATTTATTTTTTATTATTGTTTCTTTCTTTACTAAAAACAAAAGGAATATAATAAGATGTTAACTCCAAAAAGAAAAATAAATAATGTCAATTTTAGATCATACTCTCTAATTATTTTCGGAATCGTCTTTTCTTAGGAGGAAGATGCTCTTGGAATGATATATGATGCTATATGAGAGAGAGAGAGAGAGAGAGAGAGAGAGAGAGAGAGAGAGAGAGAGAGAGAGACTTGTCCTTTTGTTGGCTCTTTCTTTGCCAAAAGAAAAGTTTTGGTTTAATACAATAAATTTGATTCCAATAACACAAATTTGGGGGATTCTTAGGGACTGTCCCACTAAAGGTGTAAAAAATTGTAATAATTGTGTGTGCTTTGATAAAATGTTGTGTGTGTTTTGATAAAATGTCTGTCAGATGTTATAAAATATGTGTAGTTTTGTAGTAAAGTTAACTTTATCACAAATATCACTAATTCTACCCGAATTCATATATTTTATTTTTACAACAATAAACACACATTTATCAATATAGACACAACATCTACCACAAAACACACAAATTTTATCAAAATTAACACCGGTCCCCGTGGCAGGACCTAGGTATTTCCCCATTTTTGGATACATGTTGTGTGCGTACCATGTTCCAATTGAAGCACTTGTCTTGATTGCCCTTTTCATTTTTCCTTTTCAATTGTGTCTTTGAGATGTTAACTTAATATATCTAAGTGTTGAGAGATTTAAAAAAAACACAATGGTAATACTTAATAGAAACCTTGTAGAAGGGGCAGATTCAGGATTTTGTCTACATGAGGGCAATTAAGAACTCATTAGTACTGAGTACTAGTTTTTCTCTCTAGCCAAAATAGGAATTTTAGAGAGATGGGATGATATTAGACGAAAGGAGTGAAATTGTGAAAATAAATAGTCAAGCTCAGCAGAGAATGAGAGAATGATAGGGAGAGTTTGGTTTCTATAATGTGTGGTGATAGTTTAACTTTATTTAAATTGTTTTTGGTTTCCAAAATAATAAACATTTCTTGTTGTTAAAGCATTAAAATAATCACAATGTCCAGCCGGCCCAACTATAAACTATTGTTGTGAGGTATCTTTATTTGTTTTATTCTTTTAAAGTAACCCAATTACCCCCATAATCTTTTATATAAAAAATAGGGTTTTTAAATATTGTTTTTGTTTCTAAACTTTATATGAAGTTTGGTTTTCGCCCTTGAACTTTGAAAAGTTCGTTTTTCATTCTTAAACTTTGATAAAATTCGTTTTTACACATGAATTTCGTCCCTAAACTTAAAAAAATAAAAAAATAAATAAATAATAAAAATAATAATAATAAAAAAATCGTTTTAAAAGGATGAAATTAATGTGTAAAAACGAACTTTTTCAAAGGTTAGGAATAAAAAATGAACGTTTCAAAGTTTAGGGATGAAAACTGAACTTCGTACAAAGTTTAGGAACAAAAATAATACTTTGCCTAAAAAATATAATGGGGCAAATGTAAAAAATGTAGTAGGGAAAAATGCAAAATACTTTCAATTTTTTAATTGACTTGCAAACCTTTTCAATTTTCGACACCTGCCCCAACACTAAATCCACCCATGACTTGTAGTGAATATTTCAAGAAGGAAAAAGATGGTGAGACATTTGCACACAAATGATATCAACAGTCCTTGTCAATATATTAGACCTAGCATCACATGCAGTTCCATGTGAAAATAAACCCATTTATTCACGTAATAATACACTTAATATTGGTCCAATATCGTCAAACAACTAGGGACAGCTAGTGCTTGCAATTGTTGCCCCCCTTTCCTTCAAGAAAAGGTTGATACCAAAAGGGAAGTACATGTAGTCATGTACTTGGATACATTTAGGAGTACCTAAAACATATGAAAAAACTGATTGCAGGACCCAAAACAGGGTCGACTCTATACATTTGGGAGCCTAAGGTGACAAATTAAAATTAGATTTTTTATATTTAAATATTAATTAAATAATTTGATTTTTTATATCACTACAAGAAAAATGGTCTTTGGAGACGAATGACTTTCGTCACCCAAGCTCTTCATTTCAAACACTTTGAGCACATTGAGTGACGAAATATTTGTTTCGTTACTACTGCAAATAATAAGTGATAGATCTTCTTTCGTCACCATAGTCAAAGTTGTCAATACCGTACCGGAGATTGTACCGGTTTGGCTAAGGGAATGAAATATTTTGGTACCGATCAATGCTGGTGGAGAGTCAATTGGCACATAAAACTAAAAGCAGAATAAAAGACTTTTATAACAAAAAAAGAAAAAGATAGAGGGGCGAACAAAACAGAAGGAAGAAAAGAAAAAAAAAGAATAGAAAGGCTTCTCAGATCTAATCCCATGAAGAAAAAGAAATCAAAGGGGAGTAGATCAACGATGTGGGGAACGACCAGTGACAATAACAATGTGGCTTATCTGATGTTGGTTTCAGTGTTTTTTTTTTTTTAATTACAATTTAGTGGTCGATTTTTTATTTCCGGCCAAAATATCTGATATTCGTTGGTACGTTTGATATTGATTGGTTTTTTTACCTCATACATTTCAAGGGGTATTTATGTACCGGGTCATCAACCGGTACAACAAACACAGGCCATATCGGCCGATACAATATGATTTTGACAACTGTGACCATAGTCACAATCCTGCTCCCTCCAAAATTTCATTCGGCCCCTATTTTTTAAACACATAGGGTGATGAAATATGTTTTTGTCACCGAATTTTAAACACATTAAGTGACAAAATATATGTTTCATCACTAATGAAAATAACAGATGATGATATTTTCCATCACCATAGTCCCATTCATTCTCCCATCAACATTCACTCGGAGTCTATTTTTCAAACACATTGGGTGACAAAATTTGTTTTCATCACCACATTTCAAGCACATTGCGTTACTGAAGCTAATCATTGACGGAAAATGTTGTCACCCTATATCACAACTTTGCATGACGACATAGTTTGTCACCATAAATTTCATTCCCTACAAAATATTTATTTCGTCACTATTGAAGCTAATTGGTGACAGAAAAAATGTTGTCACCATATACCACAACTTGGCGTGATGACATAGTTCGTCACCATAGATCTCATTCCCTTTCCCACCAAAAATTTTTTGTTTGCACATATTTTCCAAGCATATTGGTTAATGAAAATTAGTTTTCATCACCAAATAAGACTGTTAGGTGACGAAATTCGAATCGCGTCACCTATTGTAAAACCTTTTGGAGATGAAATTACTTTCATCACTAAATTCGTCACCAAATATCTATATTCAGTCGTTCGTGAAGAATTGCCTTACCTCGACCCTTTTAGTCCTCCAAACGTAAATGTTTTGATAGCCAAATTCTCTCTCCTTTCTCAAGGTTGTCTCAAACAGTGGCATCGGTGCCTTGGTGAGCGCCTATCCTTTGATCTCCTTTCGCAATATCCCATATGGCTTACCCCCCTCCTAAGATCCATGTTCTCCAAATCCTCTAATATTATTTCCCTTTTTGTCACGCTTCCTACTACATTGGCTTTCTCCATTCGAAATTCATGGATGCGGTCGTCAATGTTATTTCTACATGGAACGGGCCCTTCAACCTCAATTGGTTTCTCCCACTATACCTTAGCTCTCACTATACACACTTGGAATCTTGAGCAATGAGCCCTACACTGTTTATTTTCTGTCTTTCATTTGGTTCATACTCTCGTTCTTGGGCATTTTTATTTCAGACTTTCTTCTTAGGTTGGTCTTTCTACAAACAACGCCAATTATGGTTTTAGATTCTTGAGATAAGACAGCTTTAAGAAGAAATTAGATAATTAAATCTACATAAAAAAGAAATGGTTAAGTTAACAAATCTCACATTCAACTTGTCAGAGTACAAGTTAATGCAGTGGTGTCTCACTACCACTTGAGATGGTGCATGGGATGATGCATGGCAAATGATCTTTTTCAAATTGAAACAAAGCGATTCGATATTGTTTTGGAGTGTAGTGATCCTTTTTCCATGAAGATTTCCTAATGGGGGAGGTATTATGCTAGCAATATTTATTTGTCCATGGGGGGTACCCGATGTGTAGTCCAATGCGTCGAGGAGAATATACAAAGGGAAGGTGAAATTGCGTTTGTTATACACATCGTTCTAATGATATTGGTTCTGTGATCCGACAATATTATAACAGATATAGATGTTATTTGGAAGTTCCGAGGTTTGGGAGAGGAAGTATTTAGAGCAGGATTATTATACTAGAAGGTAAATCTTAGTTTGGTTGGATGGGTTTTAATAAGGAATTGACTTCGGTGTTGGCACCCTATTTGCCACCAGAAAATGTTGACAAAATCATCAGTAGGTTCGTCACATCAAAGGGTTGTTACAACGTTGACTGGATCATCAATAAAGCAGGGTGACATGGCTAAACCGACATATGCCATGGTAGTTCATCGCAAGGGATGACAGGAGACTACGGTGGCCGGTGGAAGGCAAATGGTATCAGCCCCTAAGGTGGACAGATGATGGAATTATCAATGGAAGGTGTATGATTTTCACCTTCAATTAGGGAGGAAATCTCATGTGAATATTGGAGTGGATGAATTAGGAAACTCAAATGTGGGTAAGGCGAAATCCAAGGGGAAGTTTTTGGGCCTTACAAAATTTAGGTAATCGGGAGAGATGTGACAGCAAAGACAATCCCAAATGTACATATACAATGTTCAGATGTTGGAAGACATTAGGTTTATTTAGGACGTAATGCTAGAAAGTCAACACGTAATAAAGCCAAAAATCAGTGGGTGCCACGTGACAACCCACATGTTTCAGTTGGAGAAAAAAACAGTGGGACTACAATATCACCACGTGGTAAGACTTTTATTGTGGGCCACAGTGAGTTGGATACCATAAAGACCCAATTGGGTCCACATACATTTACGGGTCCAAGTTCATTTGAAGTGGGTGAATGCTCCAACTCCATAATAAATATTGGGCCAGCTGCTATTTTAACCCAATGGGATTTTAAGCTCACAAGCAACTTACCTAAAGGCATTGAGTGTAACAGAGTCGTTTTGGGTACAATTACCATATCTACAAGTTTGATAGGGAGAGGGGGGAGGGGGGTTGAGTTGTTATTGAAGTGGTCGAAGCATTTGGAAGGACTTTTCTCATCTCAAAGTCTCTAGAGTCAAACTGAGATTATTCCGTAAACTATTAACAAGGTTTTTAATGTCAATTGGAATTTGGGTATGGTAAGGGAGCATGATGGTCAGGGATTGGCGATGCTGGAATATGAACATGGTGATAAGTTAAGTCCTTGACATCTTAGGCGATGGTGGTAAGAGAGTAGTTGTGCCTGGCCATCACATCATTCGCTTTTCCAGAATCAATGTTGTCAAGAAATCATGCAGAATTTTGGTGCTCTGGACATCTCAACCATTAGCTATTTTGAGAGTGGTGTCCACCCATGAGGCTCTGCATCAACTGAGACATCGAATTTTGTTCGTATGTGAAGGGTTTAGAAAATATATAGGGGTTTCATATGTCCACCATTGAGGCTTGGTGGAGATCGAAGGGAGATGGAAACACTATTAGGAAGCCGCCTCTGAAAAATCAGGTGAAAGGAATTCGTGAGCTTCAAAACTTATCTTCTTCAATAAATTATGATGGGAAGTGCTTTGACATCCATGGTAGTGGTCTTAGATTGAGGGGTCCAACACTATCTTAATGCATTTACCGCTCATATCATGGAATGTTAGCGGTTAGAATAATGTGAAGATAAGGCTGCAAATCCGTAATACTTTCAAGTTGTGGTAAGGAGATATGATTTTTTTCCAGGAAACTAAAATTGATAGTATTCAGTTGATGAAAGTCCGGAATTTGTGGGGAAATAGATTTGTTGACTGGAAATTTTCGGAATCTAATAGGGCTTTTTGTGGATTTATTTGTTATATGGGACAGAAGGATGGTAGACATTCTTGACTATGTAAAAGGTCAATATACCTCATCATGCAAACCAAAATGTTGAGAACCAGTTTGTGTGGGCTTTCTCAGGTGTTTATGATCCAAATGGTGATGGGGAGAGATACAGGCTTTGGGAGGAATTAGCGGGTGTTTATAGCTAGTGGAATGTGCCTTGGTGCATTGGAGGTGATTTCAATTTGGCTCAATTTCCAAGTGAGTGTTTGGGGGAAGGTCAAAACACTAGCATTATGTGAGATTTTTTCAAATTTTATTTATAATCTTAGGCTTTTTGGATTTACCTCTCTAAGGGGTCGGTTCACTTTGTCCAACAACCAAGATCCTCCTACTAAATCAAGAATAGATAGATTTCTATTATCATGGGATTGGGAGGAGCATTTTTCTAATCTATCTCAGAAGGTGATGCCTCAGATTGTGTCAGATCATTGCCCATTTATTCTTGATAGTGCTAATTTATCTCCATAAAATCTTATTTCAAGTTCGAGAACATGTGGTTGCAATCAGAAGATTTTTGGGGAGAGTGAGATGGTGGTGGCAGAGTTATCAGTTTCAAGGTACTCATAGTTTTATTTTGGCCAGTAAACTGAAGGCTTTAAAGGGGATTTGAATCAATGGAATAGGGATGTGTTTGGTGATGTCAGGGTGAAGAGACAAAATCTGTTATTTGAGCTGCGCAATTTCGAGGCAAAATAAGATATTCAGCCTCTATCTTTTGAGGATTAAAACATAAGACTTAGGGCAAAAGTGAAATAGGAAAAAACTATGATATTGGAGGAAATTTAGTGGAGACAAAAGTCGAGGGCATTGTGGTTAAAAGAGAGCGATAGGAACACTAAATGTTTTCATTGCACTGCAAAGGCACTTCAGAGGTATAAATATATTGGTCGAATGGTGAATTGGGGGAGCATTTGGGAGAGTCAGGGTGATATTACTAAAGACATTGTTGATTATTATAAAAATTTATACACTAAATCCGAAATTAGGAGGCCAGGGGCATTGATTTTTGGATATTGGAAATGGAGGATGTGATTGAGATGGAGAGTCCTTTACTGAGGAGGAAGTGGTAGTTGCTCTTCATCAGTCTAATGGAGATAAGGCTCCTCGTGGATTCTTTGGTAGTTTGAGGGGTCTTCGCTAATGAAATATGCTTTCGCCTTTACTATGCTATTGGATAGGGCTGTTGTGGGTTGTAGTTTTACTAGTTTTGCAGTGGATAGAATGTGTGCCCTTTATGATTTTGCACCTCCTATGTGCCAATGACTTGTTGATTTTTTGTTCTTTGGATCGTGAGCAATTTCTTTATTTGAAGTGTGATGCTGGTTTGCTTTTGGATATTGGAAATAGAGGATGTGATTGAAATGGAGAGTCCTTTACTGAGGAGGAAGTGGTAGCTGCTCTTCATTAGTCTAATGGAGATAAGGCTCCTCGTGGATTCTTTGGTAGTTCGAGGGGTCTTCGCTAGGGAAATATGCTTTCGCCTTTACTGTGCTATTGGATAGGGTTGTTGCGGGTTGCGGGTTTTACTGCAGTTTTACTAGTTTTACAGTGGATGGAATGTGTGCCCTTTATGATTTTGCACCTCCTATGTGCAGATGACATGTTGATTTTCTGTTCTTTGAATCGTGAGCAATTTCTTTATCTGAAGTGTGATGCTGGTTTGCTTTGAGGCAAAGATGATTTTTAGAATTAATTTGGGTAAGTCTAAATTAGACTTACCCAAATTAATGGAGATAAAACTCCTCGTGGATTCTTTGGTAGTTCGAGGGGTCTTCGCTAGGGAAATCCGTTTTCGACTTTACTGTGCTATTGGATAGGGCTGTTGCGGGTTGCAATTTTACTAGTTTTGCAGTGGATGAAAATCAATGTGTTCCCTTTATGATTTTGCACCTCCTATTTGCTGATAACGTGTTGATTTTCTATTCCTTGGATCGTGAGCAATTTCTTTATTTGAAGTGTGTTCTGGTTTGCTTTAAGGCAAAGACGAGTTTTAGAATTAATTTGGGTAAGTTTGAATTAGTCCCAATTGGAAAATATTTTTGATGTGGAAAATCTGGCTCTTATTTTTGGGTGTCGAGTGGCGGCACTCCCTATCAAATATTTGGGGTTGCCTTTGGGGCTCGGTCTAAATCTATTGAGCAATGGAATCTGAACATGGAGAAAAGGCTAGTTGGTTGGAAGAAAATATATTTGTCTCTTTCATGCTTGCCAACATATTTTATGTTGAGATGTGGCACTGGAACCGAGTGGGACGATCCTATGAAGTGGTCATCATGCTTGTGTCGTCAACCTGTAGCTTGATGAACACTCTTATGTCCAAGAGACGTGTTGATCAGGGATCATGGAAATCTCCAAGTGCCATGAGGTCATCTCGTCAACATGGACTTAGATTGTCATATGCAAATAGTGACTCATCAGTTGCCCCCCATTCCTCATGTTTAGAGTCATCATGATCAGACTTGGGGAATTGAGTCAGCCGTCACACTGATCATGCACAATAAACATTGGCATTGGGAAGGTGTGAATCTAGCCTGGTGACTAGATGGTTTTCCACTCCTCATGCCCCACGTGTCATCATATTAACCATTCGATTTTTTGAATTTTGAATTTTCAAAACTTAAATTTTTAACTCACTTAACTTTTCATCAGTTCCTTATTTTTTCATCAAAATTTCGCTCCCAATTTTTGCTTATCTCTAAGATTCCCTTCTTTCTCCTATTGCACTAACTTGGTGTTTATGCCAACATTCTGATTCCGTCAATTCCAAGGAACTCCACTCCGAGTGCATTCTACCCGTGAGTCCTTCTAATCTCTCTTTTTCACCTTTCAATTATCTTGTTCCATTGTACATATTGGATTCCACCGGTGTTTCATTTGGTTTCCCTTTTACTCGCCTCTATCAATTTCTCCAAAAGAATCACCGATGACCTAACCTTTCAGGCTTCGTATCTCTCGACTTTGTAGTCCTTCATACGAGAAACGAACTTTTCCCATTGGTAGATCGCGCTACTAGGGTAGTTTGGCTTCTATACCGTAGGATGATGTCTAGTCAAATTGTACTTGTAGATGGGGTAGAGTATGAAGAGTTTGTCCTCAATCTTCTCCTGGTGCACCAAAAGATAGTAAAGACGAACCCTCACTACCAAGAGTGTGCCATGTACCCTACCCTATGAGGAAGATAAGGCCATTAAGCGTATTCGTCAAAATTACCAAATTCCTGACTATGTGACCCTTAAGTTACACAATTCTAACGAGTGGGCATGTTCGTTCTCTAGAGACGAAGTGTCTTTTATGAAGGTGCCTTTCAGGTTGGCCATCGCTTCCCTATGCATCAGCTCATCCGTGGGTTTCTAGGTTTCCTAAGCATATCTCCCGCCAAACTTGCTCCAAATGCCTAGTAGATGATGATTAGTTTGATTATCGTTTGGTCAACTTCCAATAAAGGGGAAGACTCATTTACCCTAGAAGAGCTCTTGTATTGCTACAGGCCTAGTCAAAGGAAGAAAGTAGGGTATTGGTATCTCTCACTCAGAGAGACAGGGCGAAATACCATCACAAATATGCCCTCATCCAATCGTTTCTGGACAACGAGTTTCTTCTTTGTGTCCAGGGTTGGTTGGGAACACCTTATTAGAGTACAAATCAATGAAGTGGCGTCGTTGTGTGGAAAAAAAAAAAGGATTAGATGATTAAATTTACATAAAAAAGAAATGGTTGAGTTAGCAAATCTCACCTTCAACCTATGAGTACATGTTAATGCAGTGGCGTCCTTGCTATTTGGAAAAAAGAAAAAAAGGATTAGATGATTAAATTTTCATAATAAAATAAATGATTAAGTTAGCAAATTCTCACCTTCAACCTGTCAAAATACAAGTTAATGTAGTGGCGTCGCTGTATGGGAAAAAGAAAAATGAGATTCGATGATTAAATCTACATAAAAAAAAAAAAAAATAAAAAGATTAAGTTAGCAAATCTTACCTTCAAACTATCAGCGTACAAGTTAATGTAGCGATGTCATTGTATGAAAGGAAAAAAAAAAAAAGGATTAGATGATTAACTCTACATAAAAAAAGCAACGCTTAAGTTGTCAAAAAGAAATTTCACTATCTTTGCAAAGCTAAAGAGAATACATCAACACTAGTGAGAAATCTATTACCTACCTAGATTCAAGAGATTTTCATTGTACAAGTTAACACAGTAAAGTGGTAGGAAAAAGAAGAAGATTTAAATGGTTAAATCTATAAAATAAATAAATAAATTGATAAAGTTCAAAAATATCACCTTCAAATTGCCTTCGCAAGGCCAGAGAGAATACACCAACACTAGTGAAAAGTCTATTTTACCTTACCCCGATTCAAGAGATCGACACACTTACAATAACACTTGGAAACAATAAAGGGCTAAGATCACTATCAAAACAACCAAATCATAATAGGATAGAAGATTAAATCTACATAAAAAAATTGGTACACCTTCAAACTAGAAATAAAGGTGCAAAGGTGAAGCCAAAAAAACAAGTGTAAAGGTGTGGTTCTTGTTTGACTTATGCCACAATGATATCATGTCTTATGGGTAAATTTTAAAAAATAAAATAAAATAAAATGAAAAAAAAGTTTGTTTCCCAAATAAGTATTGATGAATCTGTTTTCCACCAAATGGTCACGATAGCTTAAGACGTGTCAACCGTGTACCTACGAAACATAAAGGCAAGGTTTAGCTCAAAAAGCACCGGTGTGGTGTCAACCAAGAACTCTCCGATGCCAAAGTTTTATTACTTTTTTCTAGGTAATATGGTAGCTTTTTAGGGCTTAGAATTGCATACCTCAGCTTAGTAGAGTCATTAACTATTCATGGGAGAGGCTTGCCCCCACTACTTTGCTGAAAAGGTGCTAATAAGCATTCATGGAGATGAACGTGGGGCTTGTCGCCTAAGATTCTAGGAACGTTGGTCGTCCTCCGAGATCCTAGGGATGTGGGTCGCCTTTCATGATCCTACGAACGTGGGTCGTTCTCTAAGATCCTCGGTTCGTGGGAGAGTGGTTCCTGTAAATTACGAGACGTGGAGCTAGTGCCAAATGGGACAATCCTATGAATTGGTCATCATGTTGTGTCATCAACCTGTAGCCATCAGACTACTCTCATGTCAAGGAGATCTGTTGATCAGGGATCGTGGAAATCTCCAAGTTCCATGAGGCCGTCTTGTCAGCATATGGACTTAAATCATCATATGAAAATAGTGACTCATCAGTTGCCTTCTATTCCTTATGTTCGGAGTTGTCATGATCAAACTTGGGGAATTGAGTCAGCGGTCACATTGATCATGCACAATTAATGCTGGCATTGGGAAGGCACAAATTCATCCTAATCCACATGCCCCACATGTTGTCATATTAGCCTTTCAATTTTTGGACTTTGAATTTTCAAGACCGAATTGTTTAACTAACTTAACTTTTCATCAGTTACTTATTTTTTCTTTAAAATTTGCTCATAATTTCTGCTTATATTCAAGCTTCCCTTCTTTCTTGTTTTACACTAACTTGGTGTTTACGCCGACGTTCTTATTTCGTAGATTCCAAGGAACTTCACTTCCAGTGCATTCTTCTGGTGAGTCCTTCCAATTTCTTCTTGATCTTCTTTCAAATTCCCTTTTGCGTTGTGCATCTTGGATTCCATTAGGGTTTCGTTTGGTTTCCCTTATATTTTCCTTTGTTCATTTCTCCAAAAGAATCACCGGTGACCTAACCTTTCAGGCTTCGTATCTCTCGACTTTGTAGTCCTTCATATGAGAAACGAAATTTTCCCTTAGGTAGATCATGCTACTAGGGTAGTTGGCCTTCTATACCGTAGGATGTCGTCTAAGCAAATCGTACTTGTAGATAGGGTAGAGTATGAAGAGTCTAGTACCGACCTTGCTTCGTGGAGGTCATTCTCTCTCCTCCTTCTTTTCCTAATTCACTAAGAGATGGTAGAGACAAACCCTTACTACCAAGGGCATGCCATGTACCCTATCCTATGAGGAAGATAGGGCCATTAAGCGTATTCGTTGAAATTAGCAAATTCCTAACTATGTCACCTTTAAGTTACCCAATTCTAACAAGTGGGCATGTTCATCATCTAGAGACAAGGTGTCCTTTAATGAAGGTGCCTTTAAGGGTGGCCATCGCTTCCCTATGCATCGGCTCAACCGTGAGTTTCTAGGTTTTCTAAGCATATCTCCCGCCAAACTTGCTCCAAATGCTTGGCAGATGATGATTAGCTCAATTATCATCTAGTCAACTTCCAATAAAGGGGAAGACTTATTTACCCTAGAAAAGCTCTTGTATTGCTACAGGCCTAGTCAAGGGAATAAAGTAGGGTATTGGTATCTCTCATCCAGAGAAACGGGGCGAAGTACCATCACAAATATGCCCTCATCCAACCGTATCTAGACAATGAGTTTCTTCATTTTGTTCGGGGTTGGCCGGGAACACCATGTCAGAGTACAAATCAATGCAGGGGCATCGTTGTGTGGGAAAATGAAAGGATTAGATGATTAAATTTACATAAAAAAGAAATGGTTGAGTTAGCAAATATCACCTTCAACCTATGAGTACAAGTTAATGAAGTGGCATTGTTGTTTGGAAAAAAGAAAAAAATGATTAGATGATTAAATCTTCATAAAAAATTAAATGATTAAGTTAACAAATTCTCACCTTCAACCTGTCAAAGTACAAGTTAATGTAGTGACATTGCTGTATGGGAAAAAGAAAAAGGAGATTAGATGATTAAATCTACATAAAAGAAATGATTAATTTAGCAAATCTTACCTTCAAACTATCAAGCGTACAAGTTAATGTAGTGACGTCGTTGTATGGGAAAAAAAAAAAAAAAAGGATTAGATGATTAACTTCTACATAAAAAAGAAATGCTTAAGTTGTCAAAAAGAAATCTCACTATCTTTGCAAAGCTAAAGAGAATACACCAACACTAATGAGAAATTTATTACCTTACCTAGATTCAAGAGATTGCCATTGTACAAGTTAACACAGTAGCATCATTGTACGAAAAAAGAAGAAGATTTAAATGGTTAAATCTAAAAAAAAAAAAAATGGTAAAGTTAGCAAATATCACCTTCAAATTGCCTTCGCAAAGCCTAGAGAGAACACACCAACACTAGTGAAAAGTTCTATTTTACGTTACCCCGATTCGAGAGATCGACACACTTGCTACACTTGGAAACTATAAAGGGCTAAGAACACTATCAAAACAACCAAATCATAATAGGATAGAAGATTAAATCTACATAAAAAAAATTGTACACCTTCAAACTAGAAATAAAGGTGCAAAGGTGAAGCAAAAAAACAAGTGTTAAGGTGTGGTTCTGGTTTGACTTATGCCACAATGATATCATGTCTTACAGGTAAATTAAAAAAAAAAAATGAAACAAATTGTTTGTTTCCCAAATAAGTATTGATGAATCTGTTTTCCACTAGATGGTCACGGTAACTTAAGACGTGACGACCGTGTACCTACAAAACATAAAGGCAAGGTTTAGCTCAAGGAGCACCTGTGTGGTGTCAACCAAGAACTCTCCGATTCCAAAGTTTTATTACTTTTTTCTAGATAATGTGGTAGAGTGTTTTGGGCTAAGAAGTGCGTACCTCAGCTTAAAATAGTCATTTACTATTTATAGGAAAGGCTTGCCCCCACTCCTTTGCTAAAAAGGTGCTAATAAACATTCTTAGAGATGAACGTGGGGGTCGTCGCCTGAAGTTCTAGGAACGTGTGTTGTCGTCCGAAATCCCAAGGATGTGGGTTGCCTTTCAAGATCCTACAGACGTGGGTCGTTCTCTGAGATCCTCGTTTCGTGGGGAGTGGTTCCCGAAAATTCCGAGATGTGGCGCTAGCACCGAGTGGGACGATCCTATGAAGTGGTCATCATGTTATGTCGTCAATTTGTAGCCGTCAAACTACTCTCATGTCAAGGAGACGTGTTGATCAGGGATCGTGGAAATCTCTAAGTTCCATGAGGTCGTCTTGTCAGCATATGGACTTAGATTGTTCATATGAAAATAGTGACTCATTAGTTGCCCTTTATTTCTTATGTTCGGAGTCATCATGATCAAACTTGGGGAATTGAGTCAGCTGTCACATTGATCATGCACAATAAATGCTGGCATTGAGAAGGCATAAATTCCATCCTAATCCACATGCCCCACGTGTCATTAGATTAACCTTTCATGTTTTTGAATTTTGAATTTTCAAACCGAATTGTTTAACTAACTTAACTTTTCATCAATTACTTATTTATTCTTAAAAATTTTGCTCCTAATTTCTGCTTAACTTCAAGCTTCCCTTCTTTCTTGTTTTGCTCTAACTTGGTGTTTACACCGAAATTCTTATTTTGTAGATTCCAAGGAACCCCACTCTGAGTGCATTCTACCGGTGAGTCCTTCTAATTTCTTCTTGATCTTCTTTCAATTTTCCTTTTCTGTTGTACATCTTGGATTCCATTAGTGTTTAGTTTGGTTTCCCTTTTATTTTCCTCTGTTAGTGTCTCCAAAAGAATCACCTGGTGACCTCACCATTTCAGGCTTCGTTTCTCTCGACTTTGTAGTCCTTCATATGAGAAAAGAACTTTTCCCTTAGTTAGATTGTGCTACTAGGGTAGTTAGGCTTCTATACCGTAGGATGTCGTCTTGTCAGATCGTACTTGTAGATGGGGTAGAGTATGAAGAGTCTGGTACCTACTCTACTTCGCGAAGGTCATTCTCTGTCCTACTTCTTCTCCAAGTTCACTAAGAGATGGTAAAGACGAACCCTCACTACCAAGGGTGTGCCATGTACCTTACCCTATGAGGAAGATAGGGCCATTAAACGTATTTGTCGAAATTACCAAATTCCCGACTGTGTCACCTTTAAGTTACCCGATTCTAATGAGTGGGCATGTTCGTTGTCTAGAGACGAGGTGTCCTTTTATAAAGGTTCCTTTCATGGTGGCCATCACTTCCCTATGCATCGACTCATCCATGAGTTTCTAGGTTGTCTAGCATATCTCCCATTGAACTTGCTCCAAATGCCTGGTAGATGATGATTAGCTCAATAATCGTCTGGCCAACTTCCAATAAGGGGGAAGACTCATTTACCCTAGAAGAGCTCTTGTATTGCTATAGGCATAGTCAAGGGAAGAAAGTAGGGTATTGGTATCTCTCACCCAGAGAGACAGGGCGAAGTACCATAAAAAACATGCCCTCATCCAACCGTATCTAGACAACGAGTTTCTTCCTTTTGTCCGGGGTTGGTTGGGAACACCCTGTTAGAGTACAAATCAATGCAGTAGCGTCGTTGTGTGGGGAAAAAATAAAAAGGATTAGATGATTAAATTTACACGAAAAAGAAATGGTTGAGTTAGCAAATCTCACCTTCAACCTATGAGTACAAGTTAATGTAGTGGCGTAGTTGTTTGGAAAAAAGAAAAAACAGGATTAGAAGATTAAATCTTTATAAAAAAATAAATAATTCAGTTAGCAAATTCTCACCTTCAACCTATCAAAGTACAACTTAATGTAGTGGTGTCACTGTATGGGAAAAAGAAAAAGGAGATTAGATGATTAAATCTACATAAAAGAAATGATTAATTTAGAAAATCTTACCTTCAAACTATCAACGTACAAGTTAATGTAGTGACGTTGTTGTATGGGGAAAAAAAAAAAAAAGGGATTAGATGATTAACTCTACATAAAAAGAAATGCTTAAGTTGTCAAAAAGAAATCTCAATGTCTTTGTAAAGCTAAAGAGAATACGCCAACACTAGTGAGAAATGTATTACCTTACTTGGATTCAAGGGATTGTCATTGTACAAGTTAATGTCGTAGCATCGTTGTACGGAAAAAGAAGAACATTTAAATGGTTAAATCTAAAAAGAAATGGTAAAGTTAGCAAATATCACGTTCAAGTTGCCTTCGTAAGGCCAGAGAGAACACACCAACACTAGTGAAAAGTCTATTCGACCTTACCCCGATTCGAGAGATCAACTCACTTACAATAACACTTGGAAACTATAAAGGGCTAAGATCACTATAAAAACAACCAAATCATAATAGGATAGAAGATTAAATCTACATAAAAAAAATTGTACACCTTCAAACTATAAATAAAGGTGCAAAGGTGAAGCAAAAAAACAAGTGTTAAGGTGTGGTTTTGGTTTGAATTATGCCACAATGATATCATGTCTTACAGGTAAATTAAAAAAAAAAAAAACCGAAAAAATTAGTTTGTTTCCCAAATAAGTATTGATGAATCCGTTTTCCACCAGATGGTCACGGTAGCTTAAGACGTGATGACTGTGTACTTACAAAACATAAAGGCAAGGTTTAGCTCAAGGAGCATTGGCATGGTGTCGACCAAGAACTCTCCGATGCCAAAGTTTTATTTATTTTTTCTAGGTAATGTGGTAGAGTTTTGGGGTTAAGAAGTGCGTACCTCAACTTAGTAGAGTCATTAACTATTTATAGGAGAGGCTTGCCCCCACTCCTTTGCTAAAAATGTGCTAATAAGAATTCATGGAGATGAACGTGTGGGTCGTCGTTTGAGGTTTTATGAACGTGGGTCATCCTCCAAGATCCCAGGGATATGGGTCACCTTTCGAGATCCTACGGACATGGGTCGTTCTCTAAGATCCTCGGTTCGTGGGGAGTGGTTCCCGAAAATTTCAGGACGTGGCGCTAGCGCCGAGTGAGATTATCCTATGAAGTGGTCATCATGTTGTGTCATTAACCTATAGCAATCAGACTACACTCATGTCAAGGAGACATGTTGATCAGGGATCGTGGAAATCTCCAAGTTCCATGAGGTCGTCTTGTCAACATATAGACTTAGATCGTCATATGAAAATAATGACTCATTAGTTACCCCGTATTCCTTATTTTCGCAGTCGTCATGAGCAAACTTGGGGAATTGAGTTAGCAGTGACATTGATCATGCATAATAAATGCTGGCATTGGGAAGGCACAAATCCATCCTAATCTACATGCCCCATGTGTCATAAGATTATACTTTCAATTTTTGAATTTTGAATTTTCAAAACCGAATTATTTAACTAACTTAACTTTTCAATAATTACATATTTTTTCTTCAAAATTTTGCTCTTAATTTCTGCTCATCTTCAAGCTTCCCTTCTTTCTTGTTTTGCACTAACTTGGTGTTTACACCGACATTCTTATTTCGTAGATTCCAAGGAACAACACTCCGAGTGCATTCTACTGGTGAGTCCTTTTAATTTCTTCTTGATTTTCTTTCAATTTTCCTTTTCCATTGTACATCTTGGATTCCATTAGTGTTTCATTTGGTTTCCCTTTTATTTGCCTCTGTTAGTTTCTCCAAAAGAATCATCGGTGACCTAACCTTTCAGGCTTCGTATCTCTTGACTTTGTAGTCTTTTGTATGAAAAATGAACTTTTCCCTTTGGGTAGATTGTGCTGCTAGGACAGTTAGGCTTCTAAACCGTAGGACTGATACTGACTCAGCCTCGTGAAGGTCATTATCTACTCTCCTTCTTCTCCTAGTTCACTAAGAGATGGTAGAGACGAACCCTTCGCTGCTATGTACGCCTATGAGGAAGATAGGGCCATTAAGCATATTCGTCGGAATTACCAGATTCCTGACGCTATTGCCCTTGGGTTGCCTAATTCTGACAAGTGGGCCTGTTCATTGTCTAGAAAAAAGGTTTGCTTTTATGAAGGTGCCTTTCAGGCTAGCCTTCATTTTCTTATGCATGTCATCCGTGAGTTTCTAGGTTTTCTAAGCATAACTCCTGCCCAACTTGCTCCAAACGCCTAGCGGATGATGATTAGAACGATGACCATCCAGTCAACTTCTAGTAAAGGGGAAGACTCATTTATCCTAGGAGAGCTCCTGTATTGCTACAAGCTCAGTCAATGGAAGAAAAGCTATCTTTCGCCTAGAGAGACATGACAGAGTATCATCATAAACCTGCCCTTGTCCAACCGTATCTGGACGACTTGGGGACGTGGGTCGCCTTTTGAGAGCCCAAGGACGTGGGTCATTCTCCGAGATCCTCGGTTCGTGGGGAGTGATTTTTGTAAATTTTAGGATGCTTGTGTCATCAACTTGTAGCCTGATGAACACTCTCATCAGGTTACACGGATAACAGAGCAAGAACCAAGTAATGTAGCCAAACAAGGAAGGAATTGACAAATTTTGACAAATGAAACAAAAACAATTGATTAGAAAAGTGACACAGTTTCCCTTAATTAGTAACATTTTCTCAATAATAATAAGATGAAATTGGAGGCCAAGTAATAACTAAGTAGCTTGGGGAAAAAGATTCTATTTGGCCAAAGAGTTACTTGAAGACTTATAAAAGCTACAGAGCTAATCCCATGAAGAAGAAGAAATCAAAGGGGCATAAATCAACGACGTGGGGAACGACTAGTGACGATAACAAGGCAATATTAGCCGGTACGGTACGATTTTGACAACTTTGACCATAGTCACAATCCTGCTCCCTCCAAAATTTCATTCAGCCACTATTTTTTAAACACATAGGGTGATGAAATATGTTTTTGTCATTGTATTTTAAACACATTAAGTGACAAAATACATGTTTCGTCACTAATGAAAATAACAGATGACAATATTTTTCATCACCATAGTCTCATTCATTCTCCCATCAACATTCACTCAGTGTCTATTTTTCAAACACATTGGGTGATGGAATTTTTTTTCTTCACCACATTTCAAGAACATTGCGTGACAAAATATTAATTTTGTCACTACTAAAGCTAATCGTTGACAAAAAATGTTGTCACCCTATATCACAACTTTGCATAACAACATAGTTCATCACCTTAGATCTCATTCCCTACAAAATATTTATTTCGTCACTATTGAAGCTAATCGGTGACGGAAAAAAGGTTGTCACCCTATATCACAACTTTGCATGATGACATAGCTCGTCACCATAGATCTTATTCCCTTTCCCATCAAAATTTTTTTGTTTGCACATATTTTCCAAGCATATTGGTTAACGAAAATTAGTTTTCATCATCAAATAAGATTGATAGGTGACGAAATTCGAATCGTGTCACCTTTTGGAGATGAAATTACTTTCATCACTTAATTCGTCACCAAATATCCATATTCATTTGTTCGTGAGGGACTGTTACCTTCGACCCTTTTAGTAGTCAAAACGTAAATGTTTGGATAGCCAAATTCTCTCTCCTTTCTCAAGGTTGTCTCAAATAGTGGCATTGATGCCTTGGTGAGCGCCTATCCTTTGATCTCCTTTCACAATATCCCATATGGCTCCCCTGTTCCCTTTTGTAAGACGTTTACCGCCCTCCTAAGATCAATGTTCTCCAAATCCTCTATATTATTTCCCTTTTTGTCACACTTCCTACTACGTTGGCTTTCTCCATTTGAAATTCATGGATGCAGTTGTCAATGTTATTTCTACATGGAACAGACCTTTCAACCTCAATTGGTTTCTCCCAGTGTACCTTAGATCTCACTATACACACTTGGAATCTTGAGCAATGAGCCCTACATTGTTTATTGTCTGTCTTTCATTTGGTTCATACTCTCATTCTTGGGCCTTTTTATTTCAGACCTTCTTCTTAGGTTGGTCTTTCTACAAATGATGCCAATTATGGTTTAGGATTCTTGAGATAAGACAGCTTTAAGAAGGGATTAGATAATTAAATCTACATGAAAAAGAAGTGGTTAAGTTAACAAATCTCACATTCAACCTATCAGAGTACAAGTTAATGTAGTGGTGTCTCACTACCACTTGAGGTGGTGCATGGGATGATGCATGGCAAAGGATCTTTTTCGTATTGAAACAAAGCGAGTCGATATTGTTTTGGAGTGTGGTGATCTTTTTTCCATGAATATTTCCAAATGAGGGAGGTATTATGCTAGCAATATTTATTTGTCCACGAAGGGTACCCGATGGTTAGTCCAATGCGTTGAGGAGAATATACATAGGGAAGGTGAAACTACATTTGTCATACACATCATTCTAATGATAGTAGTTTTTTTATCCGACAATATTATAACAAGTATAGATGTTATTTGGAAGTTCAGAGGTTTTGGAGAAGGGTACCCAGAGCAGGATTATTAACCTAGAAGGTAAATCTTAGTTTGGTTGGAGGGGTTTTAATAAAGAATTGACTTCGGTGTTGGCAACCTATTTGCCACCAGAAAATGTTGACAATATCTCGGTAGGTTCGTCGCATCAAAGGGTGGTTACAACGTCAACTAAATCATTAGTAAAGCAGGGTGACACAGCTAAACCGACATATGCCACGGTAGGTCATCGCAAGGGATGGCAGGAGATTACAGTGGCTGGTGGAAGGCGAATGGTATCAGCCTTTAAGGTGGACAGACGATGGAACTATCAATGGAAGGTGCATGATTTGCAGCTTCAATCAGGGAGGAAATCTCATGTGAATATTGGAGCGGAGGAATTAGGAAATTCAAATGTTGGTAGGGCAAAATCCAAGGGTAAGTTTCTGGGCCTTACAAACTTTAGGTAATTGGGAGAGATATGATAGCAGAGACAATCCCTAATCTACATATACAATGTTCAGAGGTTGGAAGTCAACAAGTTTATCTAGGGTGTAATGCTAGAAGTCAACACGTAATAAAGCCAAAAATCAGTGGGTGTCACGCAACAACCCACATGTTTCAGTTGGAGAAAAAAAACGGTGGGACTACAAGATCACCACGTGGTAAGACTTTTATTGTGAGTCACAGTGAGTTGTTGGATACCAAAAAGACCCAATTGGGATCCACATACATTTACGGACCTAAGTTCATTCGAAGTAGGTGAATGCTCCAACTCCATCATAGATATTGGGCCTGCTACTATTTTAGCTCGACAAGATTTTAAGCTCACAAGCTACTCACCTAAAGGGATTGAGTGTAAAAGGGTCGTTTTGGGTACAATTACCATATCTACAAGTCTGATAGGGGGGTGAGTTGTCATTGAAGTGGTCAAACCATTTGGAAGGAGTTTTCTCATATCAAAGTCTCTAGAGTCAAATTAAGATTATTTTGTGAACTATTAACGAGGTTTTTAACATTAATTGGAATTTGGGTATGGTAGTGGAGCATGATGGTCAGGGATTGGCGATGCTGGAATATGAACATAGTGATGAGTTGAGTCTTCGACATCTTGGGCGATGGTGGTAAGAGAGTAGTGGTGCTTGGCCATCACATCATCACTTTTCAAGAATCAATGCTGTCAGGAAATCATACAGAATTTTGGTGCTCTGGACATCGCACCCATCAGTTATTCCAGAGTGGTGTCCACCCAAGAGACTCTACATCGACTGAGACATTGAATTTCGTTCATATGTGAAGGGGTTTAGCAAATATATGGGGGTTTCATGTGTCCACCATTTAGGCTTGGTGGAGATCGAAGGGAGATGGAAACACTATTAGGAAGCCGCCTCTGAAAAATCAAGTGTAAGGAATTCATGAGCTTCAAAACTTATCTTCTTCAATAAATTATGATGGGAGGTGCTCTGACATATGGTAGTGGTTGTAGATTGAGGGAACCAACACTATCTTAATGCACTTATGAGTCATATCATGGAATGTTAGCGGTTAGAATAATGTGAAGAAAAGGCTACAAATCGGTAATGCTTTCAAGTTGTGCCAGGGACATGTGATTTTCTTCCTGGAAACTAAAATTGATAGTATTCAGCTGATAAAAGTCCGGAATTTGTGGGGAAATAGATTTATTGACTGTAAATTTTTGGAATCTAATGACACTTTTTGTGGATTTATTTGTTATATGGCACATAAGGATGGTAGACATTCTTGACTATGTAAAAGGTCAGTATACCTTATCAGTTATCATGCAAATTCCAAAATGTTGAGAACCAGTTTGTGTGGGCTTTCTCAGGTGTTTATGGTCCAAATGCTGATGGGAAAGATACAAGCTTTGGGAGTAATTAGCTAGTGTTTATAGCTAGTGGAATGTGCCTTGGTGCGTTGGAGGTGATTTTCAATTTGATTCAATTTCCAAGTAAGCATTTGGGGGAAGGTCGATACACTAGCGCTATGTGGGATTTTTTCAGATTTTAGTTATTATCTTGGGCTTTTTGGATTTACCTCTCTAGGGGGTCGGTTCACTTTGTCCAACAACCAAGATCATCCTGCTAAAGGGGATTTGAATAAATGGAATAGGGAGGAGCATTTCTCTGATCTGTCTCAGAAGGTGATGCCTTTGATTATGTCAGATCATTGCCCATTTATTCTTGATAGTGGCTAATTTAACTCCAAGAAAATCTTATTTCAAGTTCGAGAACATGTGGCTGCAATTAGAAGATTTTTGGGGAGAGTGAGATCGTGGTGGCAGAGTTATCAGTTTCAGGATACTCATAGCTTTATTTTGGCAAGTAAACTGAAGGCTTTAAAGGGGATTTGAATCAATGGAATAGGGATGTGTTTGGTGATGTTAGGGTGAAGAAACAAGGTCTATTCTTTAAGCTACGCAATTTCGAGGCAAAATAAGATATTCAACTTTTATCTTTTGAGGATCAAAACATAAGACTTAGGGCAGGGATGGAATTGGAAAAAACTATGATGTTGGAGGAAATTTTATGGAGACAAAAGTCGAGGGCATTGTGGTTAAAAGAGGGCGATAGGAACACTAAATGTTTTCATCACACTGCAAAGGCACATCAAAGGTATAAATATATTGGTCGAATGGCGAATTAGGGGAGCAAATGGGAGAGTTAGGGTGATATTACTAAAGTCATTGTTGATTATTATCAAACTTTATACACTAAATTTGAAAGTAGGAGGCCAGGGGCATTGATTTTGGATATTGGAAATGGAGGATGTGATTGAGTTAGAGAGTCCTTTTACTGAGCAAGAAGTGGTAGCTGCTCTTCATCAGTATAATGGAGATAAGGATCCTTGTGGATTCTTTGGTAGTTAAACGGGTCTTTGCTAGAGAAATCCGCTTTCGCCTTTACTGTGCTATTGGATAGGGTTGTTGCGGGTTGCAGTTTTACTGGTTTTGCAGTTGATGGAAATCAATGTGTGCTCTTTATGATTTTGCGCCTCCTATTGGCCGATGACATGTTGATTTTCTATTCTTTGGATCGTGAGCAATTTCTTTATCTGAAGTGTGCTACTAGCTTGCTTTGAGGCAAAGACAAGTTTTAGAATTAATTTGGGTAAGTCTGAATTAGACTTACCCAAATTAATGGAGATAAGACTCCTCATGGATTCTTTGGTAGTTCAAGGGGTCTTCACTAGGGAAATCCGCTTTCGCCTTTACTGTGCGATTGGATAAGGCTGTTGCGGGTTGCAATTTTACTGGTTTTGCAGTCGATGGTAATCAATGTGTGCCTTTTATGATTTTGCACCTCCTATTTGCCAATTACATGTCGATTTTCTGTTCTTTGGATCATGAGCAATTTCTTTATCTGAAGTGTGTGCTGGTTTGCTTTGAGGCAAAGACAAGTTTTAGAATTAATTTGGGTAAGTCTGAATTAGTCCCAATTGGAAAATATTTCCAATGCAGCAAATCTGGCTCTTATTTTTGGGTGTTGAGTGGTGGCACTCCCTATCAAATTTTGGCAGCACTCGGTTTAAATCTATTGAGGAATGGAATCTAATCATGGAGAAAATGGAGAAGAGGCTAGTTGGTTGGAAGAAAATATATTCGTCTCTTTCTAGCTTGCCAACATATTCTATGTCGAGACGTGGCGTTGGCTCCGAGTGGGACGATCCTATGAAGTGGTCATCATCTTTTCCCTATGCATCAACTCATCCATGAGTTTCTGGGTTTTCTAAGCATATCTCCGGCCGAACTTGCTCCAAATGCCTGACAGATGATAATTACCACGATTATCATCAGGTCAACTTCTAATAAAGGGGAAGACTCATTTACCCTAGAAGAACTCTTGTATTGCTACAGGCCTAGTCAAGGGAAGAAAGTAGGGTTTTGGTATCTCTCACCCAGAGAGACGGGGCGAAGTACCATCACAAACATGCCATCATCCAACCGTATTTGGACAACGAGTTTCTTCTTTGTGTCAGGGGTTGGTTGGGAACACCATGTCAAAGTAAAAATCAATGCAGTGGCGTCATTGTGTAGGAAAAAAAAAAAGGATTAGATGATTAAATTTACATAAAAAAGAAATGGTTGAGTTAGCAAATCTCATCTTCAACCTATGAGTACAAGTTAATGCAGTGGCATCCTTGTTTGGAAAAAATAAAAAAAGGATTAGATGATTAAATCTTTATAATAAAATAAATGCTTAAGTTAGCAAATTCTTACCTTCAGCCTGTCAAAGTACAAGTTAATGTAGTGGCATCGCTGTATGGGAAAAAGAAAAAAGAGATTTGATGATTAAATCTACATAAAAAAATGATTAAGTTAGCAAATCTTACCTTCAAACTATCAGCGTACAAGTTAATGTATAGACGTTGTTGTATGAAAAAAAAAAAAAAAAAAAAAAAAAAAAAAAAAAAAAAAAAGAAAAGAGGAATTAGATAATTATCTCTACATAAAAAAGAAATCCTTAAGTTGTTAAACATAAATTTCACTATCTTTGCACAGCTAAAGAGAATACACCAACACCAGTGAGAAATCTATTACCTTACCTGGATTCAAGAGATTGCCATTGTACAAGTTAACACAGTAGCATCGTTGTACGGAAAAACAAGTAGATTTAAAAAGTAAAATAAAAAAAGGGTAAAGTTAGCAAATATCACCTTCAAATTGTCTTCGCAAGGCCATAGAGAACACACCAACACTAGTGAAAAGTCTATTTTACCTTACCCCGATTCGAAAGATCGACACACTTGCAATAACACTTGGAAACTATAAAGGGCTAAGATCACTATCAAAACAACCAAATCATAATAGGATGTGTCGTCTAGTCAAATTGTACCTGTAGAGTATGAAGCGTCTGGTACCGACTCTACTTCCCGGAGGTCATTCTCTGTCCTCCATCTTCTCCTAGTTCACTAAAAGATGGTAGAGACGAACCTTCACTACTAGGGTGTGCCATGTACCCTACCCTATGAGGAAGATAGGGCCATTAAGCGTATTCATCAAAATTACCAAATTCCTAACTGTGTCACCTTTAAGTTACCCGATTCTAACGAGTGAGCATGTTCGTTGTCTAGAGACAAGGTGTCCTTTTATGAAGGTGCCTTTCAAGGTGGCGATCACTTCCTTATGCATATCGGCTTATTTGTGAGTTCCTGGGTTTTCTAAGCTTATCTCCTGCTGAAAGGATTCCCTTTCTCTCTCTCTCTAAAACACACAGATTCTCTCCTAAATCACACAATCCAAGAACAAAACCTACTAATTATTATTGAATTCTATCAACTAATGAATCTAATCTCCTAGAGAGAATTTCTAAGAGAAACAATGAAGGTATTTTGATAATGAGCAACAATGGAGGAATGGCAGAGATAACACACACAGTTTGCATGTGTTTTCTCATACATGCCTCTCATTGGTTGATCTAGATCATGCCTCCCATTGGCTGGTCTAGATCAAGGCTCCTATTGGCTATTGCTAGTAACAACCAAGGTACAACCCTTAGAAGCTCTAACAAACAAGTACAAGGGGTTAAAGCCTAGAAATGTACTAGACCCCCAATGCACTCAATTAACCATCTAGGTACAAGCTTTTATAGCTTGGACCTTACTAATTATGAATATAAGCTCATACATGTTTTAATCAAATGTTAAACTAAGCCAATCCGTGCCTTAGTGGCTAGGGTAAGCATACCCACGGATGTGGGATGGTTGGGGTCTTAACATTGCCCCCTCCATCTAAAACACCTTGCCCACAAGGTGTGGGTAGTCTTCTTGGAGCTTGAACAAGAGCTCCCATGTAGCTTGAACACCTTTTTCTTGCTAGAGGTGAGCAGCCCTTCCACAAAGTCCATACTACTGGAGAGCCACGGCCTAGGAGGTATGCCAAGAGGTTGGAGAAGCCCTGCAGGCTTGCTAGTCTCATGCTTGAGTAGTATTTGGTCCTCATGGTTCCTCTTGGGAGGCAAACCCTCGGGTTCCTCAAGGACTTGAGGAAATTCTTCTACTAACTCTCGGATTGGAGCACCAATCTCTTCTTGTATACTAGCCAACTCACAAGGCATAATCTGAAAGAGTAGTCCCTTCATGGTAGCCTTCCCCTTGAAGTCCTTGCTACCTTGTATCAAGTTGGGTTTTTCCTTCAACCCTTGCAGCCACACTTTATTTCCTTCATGCATGAACCCCATCATAAGGTTCTTGAAGTCCCAATTAATCATCCCAAGTGTGCTCAACCATTGGGTACCCAATACTATGCCATATCCTCCCAATTCTAGCAGGTTGAAAGTCAATTTCAAGTGCAAGCCTTGCATCTTGAACTTCACTTCTTTGCATTCACCCAAAGTTCTTATTACTTGGCCATTTGCTACCCTCACTCCAAAGTTGCTTTCCCCATCAATTGGTAGCTTCAATGTCTTTGCCAAAGTCCCATCCATGAAGTTATGGGTGCTTCCAGTATCAAGAAGAACAACAGTCGTCTGGCCATTCACAATGGCAATCACTCTCATGGTGGAAGGAGAGGTGCTGCCCAATAAAGCACATAAAGTGATCTCGGCCTTTGCTTCTTCTAATTCTGCCTCAACTTCTTCTTCCCTAATTTCTACCAATTCGGCCTCTTCATCTTCCACTTCTTCAATAAGATATAGTTTCCTATCCTTGCACCTGTGATCTGAACTCCATCTCTCATCACAATTGTAGCACAAACCCTTCTTCCTCCTCTCTGACATTTGCATAGGTGTTAACCTTTGCACTTGCATAGAAGGTCTTGCACTAAACTGTTTGGAATCCCCACTTTTGATCTCAACCCGGGCTGCCCCTTGTTGGGCTTGTGACTGGACCCATGAGTCTCGGCTTGGCTCATAGGTTGGTCTTGTACTTCTTTTCACAGTTGTCAAGTACTCCTCTTGTATCTTGGCCAAGGCATAGGCCTCCCCTAAGTTCCTTGGCCCTTGCATTTTTACAGCCAACCTGATTTCATCTTTCATGCCACTCATGAAACAGCTTAATTTGTGCATGTCAGATAAATCCCTCACCCTATTACTAGTTAACTCAAATTGACTCTTATATGCAGCAATAGAATGAGTTTGTTTCAATTTAGTCAACAATTCCATAGGATCATCATAACTAGCAGGCCCAAACCTAATTTGTATAGCTCTAACAAAATCATTCCATCCATGCAATTCATGCTCACAATCTTGGAACCACACTAGGGCTTCCTCATCTAAGTGATAAGAAGCATGCATTACCTTTTCGGGTTCAAGGACTTGATAGTAGTGGAAGTATTGCAATGCCCTATACACCCAAGCCGTTGGATCACCACCTTTGAACCTTGGAAAGTCCAGCTTCATTGGCCTCGGGTCCCTTGCTCTTCCTTGGTTCCATGGAGGTCCATCTTGCTCTTGCCAATAAGGATCTCTATGGTGAGCTCCTTGGTACTGCCTTGGCCTTTCCCGAGCTGGTCTCCCTCTTCTTGGATCAAACCAAGCTTCATCTTGGTCATTCAAACCCCATTGGTCCTCCCTCGGGTCACCAAAATGCATTCCATGTCTTGGAGGGGCTGCATGGGGCTCAAACTGTGCTGCCCCTGCTGCCCTTGCTGCCTTCCTTGCCTCCTTCCTAGCCAAGGTTCCTCATAAGGAGCATCAAAATGCCCTTGAAATGGAGGCATGAACCTAGCATTGTTCCTCACATTCCTTCTTTCCTCAATCGGGTCACCAAATTCACCCAAAATGGGTCCATTCTGACCATTTTCAAAAAACTCACCTGTTTGCATACCAACTTGTGGCTGATTAGCTCTGACTCTAAAGTCTTGATTCAATGGTCTCATGGGCATCGCATTCCTCACCTCAGCCCCTAATGGAACTCCATGAGCTTCTCTAGGAGCTATTGGAATTTGCTCTCCCAAATTAGCTTGAACCTGATTTGGACTTTGCTCCTCCTGCCTCGGTTGCACTGCTGGTTGCTCCACCACTGGTAATCTTTTCATCACCTCCTGCATCATAGCTCGAATTTCAGCCACTCCAGCCTCTAATCCATCAACCTTCGAGTGCAATCCTTCAATGGACCCCGTGTGATCATCCACTTGTTTCTGGAACCTTTCCATATTCTTCTCGAGAACCGCAATTTGACTGGCTCTTGTTTCAACCATGGCTCGTATATAGCTCTGATACCAAATGAAAGGATTCCCTTTCTCTCTCTCTCTCTAAAACACACAGATTCTCTCCTAAATCACACAATCCAAGAACAATATGAATAATTCAATCCGATAGGATTGATCCCCTTGCATTCATGAACAAAACCTACTAATTATTATTGAATTCTATCAACTAATGAATCTAATCTCCTAGAGAGAATTTCTAAGAGAAACAATGAAGGTATTTTGATAATGAGCAACAATGGAGGAATGGCAGAGATAACACACACAGTTTGCATGTGTTTTCTCATGCATGCCTCTCATTGGTTGATCTAGATCAAGCCTCCCATTGGCTGGTCCAGATCAAGGCTCCTATTGGCTATTGCTAGTAACAACCAAGGTACAACCCTTAGAAGCTCTAACAAACAAGTACAAGGGGTTAAAGCCTAGAAATGTACTAGACCCCCAATGCACTCAATTAACCATCTAGGTACAAGCTTTTATAGCTTGGACCTTACTAATTATGAATATAAGCTCATACATGTTTTAATCAAATGTTAAACTAAGTCAATCCGTGCCTTAGTGGCTAGGGTAAGCATACCCACGGATGTGGGATGGTTGGGGTCTTAACACCTGCCGAACTTGCTCCAAATGCCTAGCAGATGATGATTAGCTCAATTATCATCTGGTTAACTTCCAATAAAAGGGAAGACTCATTTACCCTAGAAGAGCTCTTGTATTGCTACAGACACAAAGAAGAAAGTAGGGTATTGGTATCTCTCACCCAAAGAGATAGGGCGAAGTACCATCACAAACATGCCCTCATCCAACTGTATCTGGACAACGAGTTTCTTCTTTGTGTCTGGGGTTGGTTGGGAACACCCTGTCAGAGTACAAATCAATGCAGTGGCGTCGTTGTGTGGAAAAAAAAAAAGGATTAGATGATTAAATTTACATAAAAAAGAAATGGTTGAGTTAGCAAATCTCACCTTCAACCTATGAGTACAAGTTAATGCAATGGCGTCCTTGTTTGGAAAAAAGAAAAAAATGATTTGATTATTAAATCTTCATAATAAAATAAATGATTAAGTTAGCAAATTCTCACCTTCAGCCTATCAAAGTACAAGTTAATGTAGTGGCGTCGCTATATGGGAAAGAGAAAATGGAGATTCGATGATTAAATCTACATAAAAAAAATGATAAAGTTAACAAATCTTACCTTCAAACTATTAGCATACAAGTTAATGTAGTGACGTCGTTGTATGGGAAAAGGAACAAAAAAAAAAGGATTAGATGATTAATTCTACATAAAAAAGAAATGCTTAAGTTGCCAAAAAGAAATCTTATAGTCTTTGCAAAGCTAAAGAGAATACACCAACACTAGTGAGAAATCTATTACCTCCTGGATTCAAGAGATTGCCATTGTACAAGTTAACGCAGTTACATCATTGTTCGGAAAAAGAAGAAGATTTAAATGGTTAAATCTAAAAAAAAAAATGGTAAAGTTAGCAAATATCAGCTTCAAATTGCCTTTGCAAGCCCAAAGAGAACACACCAACACTAGTGAAAAGTCTATTTTACCTTACCCCGATTCGAGAGATCGACACACTTACAAATACACTTGGAAACTATAAAGGGCTAAGATCACTATCAAAACAACCAAATCATAATAAGATAGAAGATTAAATCTACTTAAAAATAAAAATGGTACACCTTCAAACTAGAAATAAAGGTGCAAAGGTGAAGCAAAAAAATATGTGTGAAAGTGTGGTTCTAGTTTGACTTATGCCACAATGATATCATGTCTTACAGGTAAATTTAAAAAAAAAAAAAAAATGAAAGAAACGGTTTGTTTCCCAAATAAGTATTGATGAATCCATTTTCTACCAGATGGTCAAGGTAGCTTAAGACGTGACAGCCGTGTACCTACAAAACATAAAGGCAAGGTTTAGCTCAAGGAGCACCAGTGTGGAGTTGACGAAGAACTCTCTAATGCCAAAGTTTTATTACTTTTTTCTAGGTAATGTGGTAGAGTTTTGGGGTTAAGACGTGCGTACCTCAGCTTACTATAGTCATTAACAATTTATAAGAAAGGCTTGCCCCCACTCCTTTGTTGAAAAGGTGCTAATAGCATTCATGGAGATGAACGTGGGGGCCATCGCCTGAGGATTCTGGGAACATGGGTCGTCTTATGAGATCCCAGGGATGTGGATCGTTGTTCGATATCTTCGGTTCGTGGGGAGTGGTTCTCGTAAATTTTGGGATGTGGCACTAGCGCCGAGTGGGATGATCCTATGAAGTGGTCATCACGTTGTGTCGTCAACCTGTAGCCATCAGACTACTCTCATGTCAAGGAGACGTGTTGATCTGGGATCGTGGAAATCTCCAAATTCCATGAGGTCGTCTTGTCAGCATATGGACTTAAATCATCATATGAAAATATTAACTCATCAGTTGCCCCCTATTCTTTATGTCCGGAGTTGTGAATGACCAAACTTGGGGAGTTGAGTCATCCATCACATTGATCATGCACAATAAATGTTGGCATTGGGAAGGCACAAAACCATCATAGTCCACATACCCCACTTGTCATCATATTAACCTTTCAATTTTTTGAATTTTGAATTTTCAAAACCGAATTGTTTAACTAACTTAACTTTTCATCAGTTACTTATTTTTTTCTTCAAAATTTGCTCCTAATTTCTACTTATCTTCAAGCTTCCCTTCTTTCTTGTTTTGCACTAACTTGGTGTTTATGCCGACGTTCTAATTTCATAGATTCCAAGGAACTCCACTCCGAGTGCATTCTACCGGTGAGTCCTTCCAATTTCTTCTTGATCTTCTTTCAATTTTCCTTTTGTCTTGTACATCTTGGATTTCATTAGTGTTTCGTTTGGTTTCCCTTATATTTGCCTCTGATAGTTTCTCCAAAAGAATCATCGGTGACCTAACCTTTCAGGCTTCGTATCTCTCGACTTTGTAGTCCTTCATACGAGAAACGAACTTTTCCCTTAGGTAGATCATGCTGCTAGGGTAGTTGGGCTTCTATACTGTAGGATGTCGTCCAGTCAAATCGTACTTGTAGATAGGGTAAAGTATGAAGAGTCTAGTACTGACTCTGCTTTGTAGAGTTCATTCTCTCTCCTCCTCCTTCTCCTAGCTCACTAAGAAATGGTAGAGATACACCTTCACTACCAAAGGTGTGCTTTGTACCCTACCTTGTGAGGAAGATAGCGCCATTAAGTGTATTCATCGAAATTACCAAATTCCAGACTATGTCACCCTTAAGTTACCTGATTCTAACGAGTGGGCATGTTCGTCGTCCAGAGACGAGGTGTCCTTTTATAAAGGTTCCTTTCAGGGTGGCCATCGCTTCCCTATGCATCGACTCATCCATGAGTTTCTGGGTTGTCTAAGCATATCTCCCATTGAACTTGCTCCAAATGCCTGGCAGATGATGATTAGCTCGATAATAGTCTGGCCAACTTCCAATAAAGGGGAAGACTCATTAACCCCTAGAAGAGCTCTTGTATTGCTACAGGCATAGTTAAGGGAAGAAAGTAGGGTATTGGTATCTCTCACCTAGAGAGACAGGGCGAAGTACCATCACAAACATGCCCTCATCCAACCGTATCTGGACAATGAGTTTCTTCTTTGTGTTCGGGGTTGGTTGGGAACACCATGTCAAAGTACAAATCAATGCAGTGGCGTCGTTGTGTGGGAAAGGATTAGATGATTAAATTTACATAAAAAAGAATTGGTTGAGTTAGCAAATCTCACCTTCAACCTATGAGTACAAGTTAATCTAGTGTCGTCGTTGTTTGGAAAAAATAAAAAAAGGATTAGAAGATTAAATCTTCATAAAAAAATAAATAATTAAGTTAGCAAATTCTCACCTTCAACCTGTCAAAGTACAAGTTAATGTAGTGGCGTTGCTGTATAGGAAAAAGAAAAAGGAGATTAGATGATTAAATCTACATAAAAAAAAGATTAAGTTAGCAAATCTTACCTTCAAACTATCAGCGTAAAAGTTAATGTAGCAATGTTGTTGTATGAAAAAAAAAAAAAAAAGTGATTAGATGATTAACTCTACATAAAAAAGAAATGCTTAAGTTGTCAAAAAGAAATCTCACTGTCTTTGCAATGCTAAAGAAAATACACCAACACTAGTGAGAGATCTATTACCTTACTTGGATTCAAGAGATTGTCATTGTACAAGTTAACATAGTAGCATCGTTGTACGGAAAAAGAAGAAGATTTAAATGGTTAAATCTAAAAAAAAAAAAAATGGTAAAGTTAGCAAATATCACCTACAAATTGCCTTCGTAAGACCATAGCAAGGTTGTTAAAATCGGGATCCTACGCAGGATCGCTGGAGGGACTTCGTGGATCGGATCGTAGGATCGGATCGTGGATCGTAAGATCCTACTTATTTGTCGGAAAAAGTGTAAAAACACATTAATAATAGCTTTGTATGTTAAATGTTTATTAGAATTATGATATTATCCATAAAAAATAAAAATAAAAATAAAGAGTTTTGCTTCAAGATAATGTAATTCGTACCATACATGACGTTGATACATCGCTATTCTCTACATCTATATTGACAAAAGATATATGCTTAATTCTCAACACAATTTATCCAAAAAGTTAATAAGTAATTACTAATTAGTTAGCAATTAAGTACAAAATAAGTGAAATAGTGAATAATTATATTAAGTAGCAACAGTACATAAGTCATAAGCTAAACATTCAATCATCTATTCTAAGATTCCTATCATCATAATCATCATAATCTGAATCTAAAGAATCCATTTCATCATCATTGTCTTGGCCAATATCAGCATCCATAGGTAAATCATCAAAATCCCTATATCTCTCAAATCCAGGCAGTGGACCGCTATTATCATCAAATTCGTCACTAACTTGATAAACTGTCACATCTTTTCCTTTTTTAGTAGTTCTAATGCCCTCATCATCACCTAACTGGCAGTAACACAATGTGTATAGGTTTAGGGATTTTGGTATTTATATTTTGGGAGCTGAGTATTGTGTGGGGTGTGGTTGGATTTTAATTGAGAATAGAGAGGGATTTTTTTTGTCATTTCACAAGTTTTTTGGGCTAAAAAACTGGTTTTAATCATTTGGGCTGTTTTTATCTATTAGGCTCGTGTACTTCTCATCAACCCATAATTTAAATTGGCCTAAATAGCATGTTTAGTGGGAACGGAGTAGGATCGTAGGATCGTAAGATCTTACTGATCCTATAGATCCTACCAATCCTACTAGCGATCCTATTAGGGTGTGCGATCCTACCCCGATCCGACTATTTTTCGAAATGTGGGATCGTAGGATCGTAAGATCCTACGATCCGAATCCCGATTTTAACAACCATGGACCATAGAGAACACACCAACACATTCAAACTAGAAATAAAGGTGCAAAGGTGAAGCAAGAAAACAAGTGTTAAGGTGTGGTTCCGGTTTGACTTATGCCACAATGATATCACTTCTTATGGGTAAATTTAAAAAAAAAAAAAAATCAGTTTATTTCCCAAATAAATATTGATGAATCCATTTTCCACCAGATGGTCATGATAGCTTAAGACGTGACGACCATGTACCTACAAAAGCTAAAGGCAAGGTTTAGCTCAAGGAGCACCGGTGTGGTGTCGACCAAGAACTCTCCGATGCCAAAGTTTTATTACTTTTTTCTAGGTAATGTGGTAGAGTTTTGGGACTAAGAAGTGCGTACCTCAACTTAGTAGAGTCATTAACTATTTATAGGAGAGGTTTGCCCCCACTCCTTTATTGAAAAGGTGCTAATAAGCATTCTTGGACATGAACGTGTGGGTCATCCCCTGAGGTTCTAGGAACGTGGGTCGTCCTCCGAGATCCCAAGGATGTGGGTCGCCTTTCGAGATCCTACGAACGTGGGTCGTTCTCTAAAATGCTCGGTTCGTGGGGAGTGGTTCCCAAAAATTCTAGGACGTGGCGCTAGCGCCGAGTGGGATGATCCTATGAAGTGGTCATCATGTTATGTCATCAACCTGTAGCCATCAGACTACTCTCATGTCAAGGAGACGTGCTGATCACGGATCATGGAAATCTCCAAGTTCCATGAGGTCGTCTTGTCAGCATATAGACTTAGATCATCATATGAAAATAGTGACTCATTAGTTACCCCCTATTCCTTATGTTCGGAGTTGTCATGATCAAACTTGGGGAATTGAGTCAGCCGTCACATTGATCATGCACAATAAATGCTGGAATTGGGAAGGCACAAATCCATCTTAATCCACATGCCCCATGTGTCATAAGATTCTACTTTCAATTTTTTGAATTTTGAATTTTCAAAACTGAATTATTTAACTAACTTAAAATTTCATTAGTTACTTTTTTTTTTTTTTCAAAATATTGCTCCTAATTTCTGCTCATCATCTAGCTTCCCTTCTTTCTTATTTTGCACTAACTTGGTGTTTACGCTGACATTCTTATTTCGTAGATTCCAAGGAACAACACTTCGAGTGCATTCTACTGGTGAGTCCTTTTAATTTCTTCTTGATCTTCTTTCAATTTTCCTTTTCCATTGTACATCTTGGATTCCATTAGTGTTTCGTTTGGTTTCCCTTTTATTTGCCAGTGTTAGTTTCTCCAAAAGAAACACCGGTGGACCTAACTTTTCAGGCTTCGTATCTTTCAACTTTGTAGTCTTTTGTGTGAAAAATGAACTTTTCCCTTAGGTAGGTTGTGCTACTAGGATAGTTAGGCTTCTAAACCGTAGGACTGATACCAACTCAGCCTCACGAAGGTCATTATCCACACTCCTTCTTCTCCTAGTTCACTAAGAGATGGTAAAGACGAACCCTTCGCTGCTATGTACCTCTATGAGGAAGATAAGGCCATTAAGCATATTCGTCGGAATTACCAAATTCCTGATGCTATTACCCTTGGGTTGCCCGATTCTAACGAGTGGACCTATTCATTGTCTAGAAACAAGGTTTGCTTTTATGAAGGTGCCTTTCAGGCTAACCTTCGCTTTCTTATGTATCGGCTCATCCATAAGTTTCTGGGTTTTCTAAGCATTTCTCCTACCAACTTGCTCCAAACACCTGGCGGATGATGATTAGAACGATGACCGTCCAGTCAACTTCTAGTAAAGGGGAAGACTCATTTACCTTAGAAGTGCTCATGTACTGCTACATGCCCAGTCAAGAGAAGAAAAGCTATCTTTCGCCTAGAGAGACATGACGGAGTATCATCACAAACCTGCCCTTGTCCAACCGTATCTGGACGACGAGTTTCTTCTTTGTATCCGAGGTTGGCTAGGAACAATCTGTTAGGGAGGTAATAGATGATGACTTCATCCGAGTTTCTTATCAGTGGGGAGTTCCTTGTCTGGCTGGTGAAATGTCTACTACACCTATATTTTGCTTTATTTTATTTTCTCTCAATTTAGATTTGACACTTGGTTTTTGTGTTTTCTTGATCTACATGAGCCAAAGATTGACGAGGCCGTAGAACATCCTGACATCTTCATGTAGCTTGATAACTTCTATTAACTTGGGTTTACACTCGTTGGGGTTTCCTCCAACTACCATCCATCCTAAAACTTGAGTAGTCTAAAGTCAAAGGGAAAGAGACAAGTGAGTTACCTCTATCGCATTTATCTCTTTTGTTAGAGTTTATCGTCACTATAGGATTGTTCTTGTGTTTCAGGTATGAAGAAACCATCGAAGGCTGAATTGGCAAAGTCCACGTGAATCTGAAGAAACGAAAGGTTGTTCCTAAGTGGTCTGAGCCAGAGACAAGGGTTGACACCTTTGTTTGTTCCTCAAACTTGTCCTCTTTTACCGTGGTGGTGCTGTTAGATGGGGCCGTTCCTTCTCTTCTGTATTCTTTGAGGAACAAAGCCAACGGAAGTCACTCTGCCTCGTCCTGTTGTTATTCATGACAACCATCCTGAGTAGGATAAAGTACTTGGTCACTCCTATATCTAGCGAGTAAAAGGGTTGGGGTGCGACAGTCCAATCTTTTGAGAAGGTGAGAAACATCTTTGATTCATACTCTTGCTTTTGGATTACACCTTACTCTCATTTATTAGTTTTGCATGCCTTCTGTGAATTTGCAACGTATGGAGCCCACGTGGTCCTTTAAAACAAAAGGCATAAGGCAATGAACAATCAATTGGACACAGCCGAGCAGCGGGCGAATGAGGCATTCGTCGTCTCCCTTAGGGACTGCTCTATTAGCTAAGGGTTAGGGTCTCTCCACCTGCATCTAGTAGGTTTACATCATGAGGGCTTGGACAGTCTTCGTCAGATTGTGGACTTGTAACTCTAAGGGATTGGCAACCATTGTGTGATCGTGATCTGTTTTGGCTACTGCAAACTTAGTCAGAATGAAATCTTATAGCGTTTTCCCACAAACATCGCTAATTGATGAATTTTCACTAGATGGTCGCGTAACTCCTAACGTGACGACCGTGTACTGAAAACAAAAAGGCAATGTTTAGCTCAAGGAGCACTAGTGTGGTTCCGCCAATAACTCTCCGATGCCAAAGTTAGGTTACTTTTTTCGTAATGTGACCTTGAGTAAGTCCTTGACAAAAAGGCTTGCCCCCCCGCTCCTTTGCTGGAAAGCATTCATGGAGATAAAAGGGGTCGTCGCTTGAGGTTTTGGGAATGTGGATCGTCCTCCCAAATCCTAGGGATGTGGGTCGCCTTCCGAGAGCCCAAGGATGTGGGTCATTCTCTGAGATCCTCAATTCGTGGGGAGTGGTTTTTGTAAATTTTGAGATGCTTGTGTCATCAACTTGTAGCCTAATGAACACTCTCATCAGGTTACAAGGATAACATAGCAAGAACCAAGTAATGTAGTCAAACAAGGAAGAAATTGAAAAATTTTGACATATGAAACAAAAACAATGGATTAGAAAAGTAACACAATTTCCCTTAATCAGTAACATTTTCTCAATAATAATAAGACGAAATTGGAGGCCAAGTAATAGCTAAGTAGCTTGGGGGAAAGGATCCTATTTGGCCAAAGAGTTACTTGAAGACTTATAAAAGCTACAAAGACTTTAAAGGTCTCAAAATGAGGGCCACTAAGTAGTAAAGAGAATATCCATTATCCAAAACACACCAAAACGACAACAATGAAACAAACTCTTTCATGACCCAAAACCCAAAAATCAAATCAAATAAATAATCATATCAAAATTCAAAATTTCTCTCCCTAATATAAAAAATCCAAATAATTTCTTCCTAATACGCAAAACGTAGAAAAAAGAAGAAGATTAAAAAAAAAATATAAAAAAAAAATGAAACAAAACTTTTAGGACCCAACAAAATGACGTGTCAAAACTAATAAGGAAAATACAAATCAAATCAAATTCTAAACTTTCTCTCCCTAATATAAAAAATATATATAAAATATATCTCGAAAATTTATAAATCAAAGAAAAAAGATTAAACCAAACACTTTCTCAAAACGTAAAAACCAACAAAACCACAATTAAAAAAAAAGGAAAAAAAAAGAAAAGAAAAGAAAAAACATTAAAAAAAAAAAAGGTCAAATCAAAAGTTAAATTTATTGTCTCCCAAATACTGAAAACATAGAAATGTATTTAAAATTTATAAATTGAAGAACAAATAAAAAGAAATTGAAACAAACACTTCCAATATCCACAAATTAACAAAACTACAATCCAAAGTACTCTAATATCCACACATACACACACAACAAAAAACGTATCTCAAATAATGAACAAATAATAAAAATGAGTAAAAATAAAAAATTAATATCAAAATGAAAATCCAAACCCTACAAAGTGTCTCAAAAAGTTATAAATCAAAGAGAGTAAAGAAAAAAAAAAATGAAACAAAACACATTAAGGACTCAAAACCCATCAAAAGCACAATTCAAAACACAAAAAGGAAAAAGACAAAAAGTCATGCCATGAGCCAAAGTACTTTAATATCTATAACATAGTAAATGCAACAAAACATTTTCAAGGTTCGAAACCCAATAAAACCACAATACAAAATCCAAATATCACATCAAAATTTAAATTTCCTCTCCCACCTATCCAAAACACATAAATTGTAGAAAAAAATAAAAGAAACTAAAACAAATACTTCAAAGATCCAAAAACCAACAAAACTGCTCAAAACCAAAAAGAAAAAGAAAATCAAAATCCAAACTTTCTCTCTCTGATATCCAAAACACAAAAAACGTATCTAAAAAATTTATAAATTAAAAGAACACTTTCAAAAGCCAAAAAAAAAAAACATTGAAATCCAAATTTTCATTCTTTAAAAACCAAAATACATAAAATATATCTTAAATAACTTATAAATCAAATAAATGAGAAAATAAATTCAAAAAAAAAAAAACGTAGAAACCACAATCAAGAACAAAAAAAAAAAAAATCAAATCCAAATCCAAACCTTACTCAAACAGTGTCTCAAAAAGTTATAAATCAAAGGAAAGAAAGAATAAATGAAACAACACATCAAGCATCCAAAACCGATCAAAAACACGCACACACACACACACAAACACACACACACACACACACACACACACACACACAAACACAAAGAAAAAAAGGGAATTCATGCCACAATCCAAAGTACTCTAATATCCACAATAGAAAAAATCCAACATTGTCAAGGTCCAAAACCAAAACACAAAAAACGCATCTCAAATAATTTATAAATAAAAAAAATGATAAAATAAAAATTAAATTAACATAGAAACTACGATCAAGAACCAAAAAAAACATTTACCAAAATCAAAATCCAAACCTCATAGAAAACGTGTCTCAAAAAATTTATAAAAAATAAAAAAATAAAAACAACATATCAGGGACCCAAAACCCATCTAAAGCACAATTCGAAACACACACACACACACCACAATTCAAAGTGCTCATATCCACAACAGAGAAAACCCAACAAACATTTGTGAAGGTTCAAAACCCATCAAAACCACAATTTTAATCCAAATGTCACATCAAAATTTAAATTTCCTTCCCAAATATCCAAACACACAAAAATGTGTATATGAAAAATTTATAAATTGAGAAAAAAATAAAAGAAATTGAAACAAACACTTTCAAGAACCAAATTCCAACAAAACGACAATTCATAACCAAAAAGAAAAGAAAAAATTCAAACCTTATAGAAAATAGTATCAAAAAGTTATAAATAAAAAAAAAAAAAAACACTTTAAGGACCCAAAACCCATAAAAACCACAATTCAAAACAAAAAAGAAAAAAAAGAGCCACGCACAATCCAAATTAATGTAATATACACAACAAAGAAAACCCAACAAACATTTTCAAGGTCCAAAACTAAAACACAAAAAACGTAGAAAGTAAAATTAAGAACAAAAATAAATAAATGAATCAAAGTCAAAATCCAAACCTTATGGAAAACGTGTCTCAAAAAGTTATAAATCAAATAAAAGAAATTAAAAATGAAATAGGACACATTAAGGGCTCAAAACCTATCAAAACCACAATTCAAAACACACACAAAAAAAAAAATGTCACGCCACAATCCAAAGTACTCTAATATCCAAAATAGAGAAAACCTAACAAACATTTTCAAGGTCCAAAGCCCAACAAAACCACAACTCAAATCCAAACACAAAAACATATTTATGCTATTCAATTATAGCATAAATAATTAAATATTCTCAAATTTCATATTAAGCATGTTTAAGACTTCAAACGATCTTAGAATTTTCAGAATGATAAAAGTTCCATAACCAAGACACAAAAAAAAAAAAAAAATCTAAAATCAAACTTAGAATAAATTTTTGTCACCTCTTGGCTATATTACAATTTATACTAACTCTTAATATGTAAATCTCTAATCCTACCAGGGAAACTCTTAAATGCATCACAATTTATATAAACATTAATATCTAGACCTCTAATCCTACCATGGTGCTTTATATAACAATTGAAGGGAGTCTATTGTATTTTACATTGATATTCTCAAATTCCATATTAAGCATGTTTAAGACTTCAAACGATCTTAGAATTTTCAGAATGATAAAAGTTCCATAACCAAGATACAAAAAATAAAAAAATAAAAATCTAAAATCAAACTTAGAATAAATTTTTGTCTTCTTGTGGTAAAAGAAAGTCTCTTGCTACACCAAACTGACAATACCATTTGTGATTGACACTAACATGATTGTTCAGTTCTTTTGACACTATAAGAAAATTGTATTGACACATATGTACAGATATGATATAGGGAAGTTTAGTACAATTTGAGACAATAAAATTCAAGGGTAAAACTTAGGTACAGTTCCTTAGGTCAAGTACATTAGGTTCCTAGTTGAATTTAAATATTCTTGAAAAAGATAACAGTGTTTGTGTTTCATTGGTTAATGCAACCATATGTTGGAATTCAATTGGGAAACCTAATATACCTAACCTAAGAAATTGTACCTAAGTTTTACCCAAAATTCAATAAGAACAGATTGTACCTTTGCAACATCAAGACATTAGCAGTCCATAGCTGCAACTGCTACTTGCACATATAGAGTCCATTCCACATCAAGAAATGCATACTGGTTAGTCAGAAGTTTGGTACATTAAAAGGAAGACCTTTAATTAAAGGGAGTTAACAATTATATATAGCTAAGAGAGTCAATAGCATGAAGTGCAACCAAAAGAATCTACTATAAAACACAACTAGCGTATAACCCGTGCAATGCAAGAAAAAACTCTATATAAACATATAATGTGCATATGATCAAAATATATATTCATAATTATTTTATGAAAAATATGTTCCATAAAAAAAATAAAATAACTAATAATAACAAATAGATGAAATTGCACCAACAACAGAAAAATAAAAGGAATTAGATAGTGTATAATAATTGAGAAAAAAATGGTTATCTTTAATTGATAAAACAGAAAATAAGTTAGAATCAAGCAAAAAATAAAAGATTACCTTAGTCCATTGCCTCTTAGATCCCCTTGCAGTCATATAAACGTACAAAAAAAAAAATCATGTTTGAAAAAATAAATAAATAAAAAAGAAAAAGAAGTAGAAGAACAAAACTTGTACCAGATTATCATTGTTTAGATGTTACGTAAGCAGATTATGCAAAAATGAGGAACCTTCAATTTAACGTGCTCTATTTATCTTCATTCTATCAAGGAGTATGTATGTTCACCAAATGATATCTTAAGTAATTGTTCACCAATCAATACATTTTCACTAAAAGAATACTCTTAACACAGTTACACTACAATATTCTTTATCTATTACTCTTACTTAAAAAAAAAAAAAATGGTGTAGATTTTTTTAAAGATTTGTACGACTCCTATTTTAGAAAATTTGGTGTTGAAATTTTTATAATTTTTTTAAAACACGTTTGACATAATTGTTTTAATTTCTCTAAGAGAAATATATTTTGTTTAAATATCTTTTTGTAGTAAGAGATTTATTTAAGATTTTCTTTATAAAATGTGTATGATAGATTTTTTTTTTTTTTTAAATGTTTACGACTCTTTTTATAAAAATAATAATAATAATAATAATAATTGGTGTTGACATTTTTCTTTTTTATATACCAAATTTAAAAAAAAAAAAAAAAACTATCATACTCGTTTTTAATTATGTAATGTCACGTCATTTTTAATTGTGTTTATTATTGAAAGCATTTTCTACTTCCATCATAACTTTGTGTTGGAAACCAATTTAAACTCTTTATTATAATATTTTATTAAGACATCTTTTAGTAGCAGTAGACTTATTTTATGCTTTTTATTATGATATTTTATTAAGATATCTTTTAGTAGTAATAGACTTCTTTTAAAGATTTTGTTATTATTTTTTTTATTTAAAATATTTTATTATGATATTTTATTAAGATGTCCTGATGTGAGACATTCTAGGTTTTAACACTCATGTCTTCTGCTTTTATATATTATTAACGTATAACCCATGCAATGCACGGGAAAAATTCTATATAAACACATAATGTGTATATAATCAAAATATATATTCAGAATTATTTTATGGAAAATATGTTCCATAAAAAAAATAAAACTAATAATAACAAATAGATGGAATTACACCAACAATAGAAAAATAAAAAGAATTAGATAGTGTATAATAATTGAGAAAAAATGGTTATCTTTAATTGATAAAACAGAAAATAAGTTAGAATCAAGCAAAAAATAAAAGATTACCTTAGTCCAATTGCCTCTTAGATCCCCTTGTAGTCATATAAACGTACAAAAAAAAAATCATGTTTGAAATAATAAATAAATAAAAAAGAAAAAGAAGTAGAAGAACAAAACTTGTACCAGATTACCATTGTTTAAAGCCCCTTGCAGTCATATAAACATACAAAAACACAAAAATAAAAATAGATCATGATAGAAAAATAAATAAATAAAAAAGAAAAAGAAGTAGAAGAACAAAACTTGTACCGTACAAAAACACAAAAATAATGAAAAATAAATAAATAAATAAAAAAGAAAAAGAAGTAGAAGAGCAAAACTTGTACCAGATTACCATTGTTTAGATATTACGTAAGCAGATTATGCAAGAATGACGAACCTTCAATTTAACGTGCTCTATTTATCTTCCTTCTATCAAGGAGTATGTCTGTTCACCAAATGATATCTTAAGTGATTGTTCACCAATCAATATATTTTCACTAAAAGAGTACTTCAGTTACACTACAATATTCTTTATCTATTACTCTTATTTAAAAAAAAAAAATGGTGTAGATTTTTTTTTAAGATTTGTACGACTCCTATTTTAGAAAATTTGGTGTTGAAATTTTTATAATTTTTTAAAACATGTTTGACATAATTGTTTTAATTTCTCTAAGAGAAATATATTTTGTTTAGATATCATTTTGTAATAGGAGATTTATTTAAGATTTTTTTTTATAAAATGTGTATGATAGATTTTTTTTTTTTTTTTAAATGTTTACGACTCTTTTTATAAAAAAATAATAATAATAATTGGTGTTGAAATTTTTCTTTTTTATATACCAAATTAAAAAAAAAAAAAAAGATTTGAAAATATTTTAAAAAAAAAAATCTATTCATAGCCTGTTTTTAATTATGTAATGTCACGTCATTTTTAATTGTGTTTATTATTGAAAGGGTTTTCTACTTCCATCATAACTTTGTGTTGGAAACCAATTTAAACCAATTTAAACTCTTTATTATGATATTTTATTAAGATGTCTTTTAGTAGTAGTAGGAGACTTCTTTTAAAGATTCTGTTATTATCTTTTTTTTATTTAAAAGATTTTTATTATGATATTTTATTAAGATGTCTTTTAGCCAAATTTTAAAAAAAAAAAAAAAAAAAAAAAAAAAAAAAAAAAAAAGTTTTAAACATTTTAAAAAAAAAAAAAACTATCTAAACGTTTTTAATTATGTAATGTCACGTCATTTTTAATTGTGTTTATTATTGTAACAGTTTTCTACTTCCATCATAATTTTGTGTTGGAGACCAATTTAAACTTTTTATTATGATATTTTATTAAGATGTCTTTTAGTAGTAGGACTGTGGGAGACTTATTTTAAGCTTTTTATTATGATATTTTATTAAGATATCTTTTAGTAGTAAGAGATTTTTTTTAAAGATTTTGTTATTATCTTTTTTTATTTAAAAACTTTTTATTATGATATTTTATTAAGATGTCTTTTAGTAGTAAACAACGTATCATTTCAGAAATTTAAACGATAGATAGACATGCAAACCACTTAAGAAATTTAAACAACATATCATTTCATAAATTTAAATATAGATAGACATGTCACTTGTCATGATGTGAGACACTCTAGATTTTAACACTTATGTCTTTTGTTTTTATATATTATATAGATATAGATTAAACAGATCAAAGCGACATTACACTGCAAATCTAGTATATTTTCCAACATAGACAAGATATCCAAGTGGTGCCAAACAGTGTCTCAAAAAGTTATAAATCAAAGGAAAGAAAGAATAAATGAAACAACACATCAAGGATCCAAAACCGACCAAAACACAAAAGAGAAAGAAAAAAATAAAATAAAATAAAAAAAGAAAGAGAAAAAAAGGAAGTCATGCCACAATCCAAAGTATTCTAATATCCACAACAGAGAAAATCCAACATTGTCAAAGTCCAAAACTAAAACACAAAAAATGCATCTCAAATAATTTATAAATAAATAAAAAAATGATAAAATAAAAATTAAATTAATATAGAAACTACGATTAAGAACCAAAAAAAAAATACCAAAATCAAAATCCAAACCTCATAGAAAACGTGTCTAAAAAAAGTTAAAAATCAAAGAAAAAAAAAAAACATTAAGTACCCAAAACCCATCAAAAGCACAATTTGAAACACACACACACACACAAAAACACGCCACAATTCAAAGTACTCATATCCACAACAGAGAAAACCCAACAAACATTTTTGAAGGTTCAAAACCCATCAAAACCACAATTTTAATCCAAATGTCACATCAAAATTTAAATTTCCTTCCCAAATATCCAAACACACAAAAATGTGTATATGAAAAATTTATAAATTGAGAAAAAAATAAAAGAAATTGAAACAAATACTTTCAAGATCCAAATTCCAACAAAACGACAATTCATAACCAAAAAGAAAAAGAAAAATCCAAACCTTATAGAAAAAGTGTATAAAAAAGTTATAAATTAAAGAAAAGAAAGTTAAAAAAAAAAAAAAAAACACTTGAAGGACCCAAAACCCATCAAAACCACAATTCAAAACACAAAAGAAAAATAAAGCCGCACGCACAATCCAAATTAATATAATATACACAACAAACAAAACCCAACATTTTCAAGGTCCAAAACTAAAACACAAAAAACGTAGAAAGCAAAATTAAGAACAAAAAAAATAAATGAATCAAAGTCAAAATCCAAACCTTATGGAAAACGTGTCTCAAAAAGTTATAAATCAAATAAAAGAAATTAAAAATGAAACGGAGAACACATTAAGGACTCAAAACCTATCAAAACCACAATTCAAAACACACACAAAAAAAAAAAAAAAAAAAGTCACGCCACAATCCAAAGTACTCTAATATCCAGAACAAAGAAAACCCAACAAACATTTTCAAGGTCCAAAACCCAACAAAACCACAACTCAAATCCAAACACAAAAACATATTTATGCTATTCAATTATAGCATAAATAATTAAATATTCTCAAATTTCATATTAAGTCTGTTTAAGACTTCAAACGATCTTAGAATTTTCAGAATGATGAAAGTTCTATAACCAAGACACACAAAAAAATCAAACTTAGAATAAATTTTAGTCACCTCTTGAAAACACAACACACACACAAAAAAAAAAAAAAAAAAAAAATCTGAAAAAAATCAAACTTAGAATAAATTTTAGTCACCTCTTGGCTATATTACAATTTATACTGACTCTTAATATGTAAATCTCTAATCCTACCAGGGAAACTCTTAAATGCATCACAATTTATATAAACATTAATATCTAGACCTCTAATCCTACCATGGTGCTTTATATAACAATTGAAGGGAGTCTATTGTATTTTACATTGATAAACTCTGTTAAATATGTAGAACTTCTTGCGGTAAAAGAAAGTCTCTTCCTACACCAACCTGTTCTTTTGACACTATAAGAAAAGAGTATTGACACATATGTATAGATATGATATAGGGAAGTTTAATACAATTTGAGACAGTAAAATTCAATAAGAACAGATTGTACCTTTGCAACATCAAGACATTAGCAGTCCATAGCTGCAACCGATACTTGCTCATATAGAGTCCGTTCCACATCAAGAAAAACATACTGGTTAGTCAGAAGTTTGGTACATTAAAAGGAAGACCCTTAATTAAAGGGAGTTAACAATTATATATAGCTAAGAGAGTCAATAGCATGAAGTGCAACCAAAAGAATCTACTATAAAACACAATTAGACAGATCAAAGAAACATTACACTGCAAAACTAGTATATTTTCCAGCATAGACAAGATATCCAAGTGGTGCCAAACAATTGGTCATGGAAGCACAATTGGTCATCAAAACACAATTTCGTATTCACATGATTTATTAACACATGATAATATTATGAAAGAGAGATTGGTAAACAACTTTAAAGGAAAAGGCCTACAGCCCTAATAGTTCTCTTTTTCATTTTATTAGAGATGATAAAGTGTACTCATAGTAAAATTTCTTTTTTTATTTTTATTTTTAAATAATAGCGAGTAAATAAAAAAATGCAAAATACACACAATCCCAAGATGACAGTGACACTATAGACAATATGTTCAATTTACATACCCTTCTTCCAAATTTACATTAACAACAAAATACAATTTTAAGAATGAAAAATCAACAGAAAGCATAAGGAATGAGTGAAGTCAAATGCAAATGAACGTAAATCTCCCACAGTAAAGTCATGACTCATGGCTCTTCATTTTTTTTTTCTTTAACACAAGATTTAGCCACAAAAAAAAAAAAAAAAAAAAGAGACTTGATTTATTTTTCTTTACAAATGTGTTGTTTCTAGATATATGTACATATAAATAATGTTTTAATTAACACAACGTTAGAGATGTTGTTGATTTCCTTCATATTTTCCTTAATTTTGAGTTCTCTTTCTCTAGTCACATTCAAGATTTACACTCATGAGCAGTAAAATAAAATTTTTGTTAACTCCCCCCAACGTTGTGTTTAACAACTTCTATTTCTTGGGTATTCATAGTTTTTGTGTTCCTTTCTATGTTCGATTTTGATTTTTCCATTTATGAAATCGAGTTTTCTTGTCTTTCTCATTAATTTGTTTCAGGTTGCAAACGACTTTATTCTGCATCAAATTGTGAATTAAAACATGAAAATTCATGTTTTCAGAGTAAACTGAAACAGAATAAAAACTCAAACATTAAATCAAATAAAAGATAATGAAATAAACAGATTAGAAAAAGAAACCCACTGAAAATTATCAATAAGCGTTGAGATTAACAAATGGGTATCAAGCAAAATGAAGCATATTAATAAAAGACCAAACAATTATTAAAAACGCAAAACAGAGCAAAGGAATACCTCTGGTTTGTGGTGGAAAAAGAAGGATCTTGAAGCCATTTTTGAATTCAAGAGCCATAGCCCACCACTTCTACAATCTTCCTTCTGGCTCTCTCTCTCTCTCTCTCTCTCTCTAGACGACCACTTCTACAATCTTCCATTTTTTGAAAAACCTTGACCCTGTGGCCTTTTTGTAAGTGAAGGCTTCTCTCCAACGGTCGAGTATGTTTAAATTTCCACCGTTTGTTATGTTTTTAATCCAACGCTGTAGATGAAATAAAGATCTATAAACAATCTGAACCATCAATTTTTATTGGACTTGTATTGGAGCCCAAAAAACGAATCCAAGCACTCTCCTCTGGGCTTTATATGGACTAAATTTCCAATATTTCAAAACGGGTCGAACTTGATCCATTAAAATCCAAATCCGGGTCAATTCCAGAACCACAAATCTAATCCCCAATCTTTGCTCTCTCTCTCTCTCTCTCTGATCTGAACCTTGAAACACTGAGTACAAATTCTCCAGGTAATTTTTTTGAGGATTTCAATTTTTTGCTTGTGTTTAATATTTATAATCTAGTTGTTATGCTTGATTATAGCTTGAATTTTCATTGCCAGATTTGATGCTTTTTAATCCTATAAAATTTGTTAATTCTATGATTCATTTTAGATGACCCAATTTTATTATTATTATTATTATAGAGTAAAATGATAAGATAGTCTTAAAATTATAATTAAGTCCTTTTTGGTAATTTGCACCTAAAACATATATTTTAGCTTGAAATAATCAAAATGTTCAATTATTAGAAACAACATTTTTCCTTAATTTTACCAAACCCTTAACTGTGGTTTCGAAATCGTGTTTTCAAAACGCACATTTTAAAACGCTATTTTTTTAAAACTGCACTTTTTTTTAAACAGCTAACCCAAATGGACCCTCAAGTATGTATACGGGACTGATGATGTGCAAATCGCTATTTCATAGGTTTATTGAACTATTAAAGTAATAGTAATCATGTTCTTATCCTTAGCTTGTTTATGGTTTAACTTTCTAATTTAATCATGTGTGTATGTGTTTGGAGTTATCATGGAAGAAAAAATTGTTGATGTGTTTCTTTTTTCCCTCCCAATTAAAACAGGGTCCTATATTATTTATTTACTAATTTGTTTTGGTATGACCAGAAGAAAATTGTTTCTTTGTTTCTTTTTCCCTCCTAATTAAAACATATACCTCACAGATTCTCCATTAAGTAGTGAACCTCTTTGCCCTTCAAATGTAATCATAAATAAAGTTGATGAGAGCCTAAAAAAAAAAAAAACAGTTAATGAGAACTTTCATTATTAGGTTTTGGTGCTGATATGTTTGCTTTTGCCTCCTATGAAGTTTTTTCTTGGTATATATAAGTACTTTTTGTGGTCTCTTCAAAGTTGATGTGTGCAGCTTGCAACCCTAAAACCTCACTTTCGCTGCTGTTGGATATCCAATTAGACATGCTCTTCTTTCTACTTTATTGAAGTTGATCATACTAGCCCACCACTCTCAATTCATCAGGATTCTGGGAAATTCTGCCTATAATTCTTATCCATAATGTTGTAGTCCATTCATGGCTCTCATTTACTTAAACATGTTAGCTTCCTTGTGGCAACTTGTTAAGGGGAATATCTATTAACTCGTTAGATATCTTGCAATTCACATTTTCTGGAAGGTTTATGAGGTTTGTGCCTAGAGTCAGGGTCTTGAGGTGAGACTTGAGGAAATTGGCTTGGGGTGGTTGGGATTAAAAAACTTTGCATGCAAGGTCTAAGGTTTGTTCCTCATAGTGTATCATGATTTTAGGGAAGCTTTCTCTCTAGAGGAGAGAGATGGTCTTGTACTAAGATTTTTTGGAATCGCCGAAGAAGACCTCAATGCACGTTTTGCCGTTTCTATTGTGCACTCGGGGTTCTTTTACAGTAGATCTGCCCCTCCATGGATGTCCTTGCCCTCTCTGTAGGTCTCTCTACCCTCTTTGTGGGGTTCTCCATCCTTTGCTTTGTAGGTCTCGTGTCGCCCTCTCTGTGGGTAGACCTACCCATTTTGGGTCTTGGGTCTTGATCTAGACTCCCTCGTGGGTTTCACCCCCATCGTGGGTCTCATCTTCATGGGTTGTACCACTACTTGATCTTCCCCTTCATGGGTCTGTTTTTATGGTTCCTCTCAAACACCATTTGGCTCCCTCGCGAGCCTCACTCAAAGGTGAGCTTGCCACCGCCTAGCCCTTGTGGGTCTCATGCTACCCCTTCGTGGGTTCTTGGCAAATGGGTCGAGATTTGTTGTTATTGTTGATGTTGTGTTTTATTGTTCTGCCTTATTGCTGAGTTTTTATTTTTTATTTTTTCTCTTGTGTTGGGTTTGGGGTTAGGCATGACCACCTCATCTCCTTTACTTGTAAATATTTCTTTTCAATATCAATAAAATTAATAATGTCATATAAGGGAGGTGGTATGACAGTAGGAAGCCCTCATGATCCATTACACCTGCGAGTTTGGAAGTTGTGGCTTGAGTTGTAGCAAGCTCCATTACATCCAAATGTGCTTTACGTCAAGCACTAGTAAGGTTTAAATGGACGGGGACAGCGACCACACCTGCAAGTCCCTTTGTTTCTTGACTATTTTCAAAAAAAGGAAAACTTCTTCTATATAAACAGTTATGAGCGTTGTACAAATAATCCTAATACAACTAGTACCAGTAAGGGCACATTAGGCTTATATGTTAACAACCCCTTTAAACTCACATTGGGTGAAGCACGACCAACTTGAGTTTGGAGTGCAGGAGTGACTTGACGGGGAGGTTTGGTGAAGATATCAACTAACTGATCTTTTGAGGAGACAGATTGTATCTGCAAGGTACCTTGAAGTAAGTGATGACGAATAAAGTGACAATCGATTTCAATCTACTTTGTATGCTCATGAAAAACATCATTACGGCCAATCTAGATGACACTACGATTGTTACAGTAGATTAGAATTCCAGTAAAGCAATCAACTCCTAGATCTTGTAGAAGCCAAAGCAACTAAAGAAGTTCTTGTGTAGTGTTAGTGAGTGCTCGATATTCTGCCTCAATGCTGGAACAAGAAACAATAGTTTGCTTCTTTCTTCACCAAGAAATGAGAGAGTCACCAAGAAGAAAAACATAACCTTTTGGTCCAACGGTTGTCTGTGGGATTCCTTGCCGAGTCTATATCAGAATAAGCTCGGAGGGTCAATAGTGAATGAAGGAGAAGTGAAGGCCTTGGAACAGAGTACCTTTCAGACACCAAAGAATTTTGAGAACAATAACATAATGAGAGGATCGTGGTGCAACCATGAATTGACTGACAATATGGACTGCATAGGAGATGTTTGGTCAAGTAACAATATGGTAGACTAGACTCTCAACCAGTTGTCTGTGGCATAAAAAAATGGTTCTTCATCATGAGTATTCAAATGACTATTGCATTCCATGGGTGTGTTGACTATCTTGTTGTCGGTATTACCAGCTTTAGAAATGATGTTAGAGGTGTACTTGGCCTGAGTGAGATAGTAACCGCTGGAAGAGGAGGAAACTTCAAGACCACGAAAAGTGAAAACAGTTGAGAGAACCCAAATCCTTCATCTCAAAGTGTTGTTGACCAAGAAAACGCTTAAGGTCTTGGATGCCCTACACATCATTACTAGTAATAATCATGTCATCTACAAACAGTAAGTTGAGAATGATGATACCACGATTTGAACATCGAAAGAACAGAACTAAATCATATAATTGACCGAGAAACCATGCTTGAGATGGTAGAGCTAAATTTGGAAAACCAAGCTCTTGGGGTTTGCTTGAGTCCATCGAGTGCTTGGTGTATTCAGCACACTTTGTGTGGCGAAGGGGGAGAGAATCTCAAAGATAACTGCATGTAAACTTCATTTGTGAGCTCGTCATTAAGGAAGACATTTTTCATATCCATCTAAAATAAGGGCCAATAATGGGAGGCAAAGACTACAATGAGGGTGTTGACAGAGGAAAGTTAAGCAACCAAGGCAAATGTATCGTCATAATTAATCCCATATTTTTTAGGGAATCTCTTGTCTACCAGCCTAGCCTTGTAGTGATCAACCAAACCATAAAAGTGAGTTTTGATTTTATATACCCATCTACAACCTATAGCGGACTTACCAACAGGAAGAGCAACTAGATTCCAAGTCCCTCTTTTAAGGAGTGCATCTAACTCTCTTTCATAGCTTTAACATTTTGATTCAAAATGGCTGCAAATGAATCAATTAAGAAAGTTTAGCTATTATATTGCGTGGAGTACATGAATTTCGTGCTCCTTACTCTCACATGGATGGTGGGTCCTACCATAAATTTAATTAGTATGACCCACCATTCATGTGATAGGAAGGAGTACAACATTAATTTACTTTGGGAATATTCTATAATCAAGAGTTGAGTCACGAACTCATGATATTTTTTTTATGGGGAAATAAATAGGTTATTAATTTTTACCAATCAAAGTAACAATGCACTTCCATTCAATTGGTGAAAAAATAGTAGAAGGAAAAAAAGAAAGAAAAAAAAGGTGACCGTGACTTCCATTAAGAACTTGTCCATTAAGCACTTGGTTAAATTCTACAAATATAATCAAAATATTCTAGTTTTATTGGTTTGTTCTTAAATTTTTAATTTATCCTTTTCTTTTTTTTTGTTATGTTAGACTATTGGATTTGAAGCACGATACCTGCCCTACGATACTAATAACTTTATTAAAACCTTTAAACTACAAACCATTTTAATACATATATAAAGACAAATGATAGTTCCGCACCATTTAATGATATTTCCGTACATAAATCACCTAATCAAACGGCTATGCACTTTCATGAAATTTGCCCTGAAATCAAATTTAAGCTGTATTTTTCCCATATCCAACATAAAGAAAAGAAAAAAGAAGCTGTATTTTTCCCATAGGGAGGAAGAAAGAAAGAGATAGTTACATGACAAGTAAATAAAAATGGGAAATTCTTTTTGACAAATATAGGAGTGTTAGACCAGATCCATTTATTCTTTAGCCCATTATACGGAGGTACATGAACCAATTATTTCTTATTATAATATCACACGTGCGAGCCCCATTTCTTAATTTAAAAAAAAAAAAAAATCAATAGACTCCAAATTAATAGAAAAGATAATCTACAAAAATCCTTTCACCAAAGGGACACCAAGAAATTTAATCAAATTATAATGTTGATTAAATTTGAATACTTTTATCACTTAGATTATGATATGTGATTAGGGTCTCGATATGAGATAAGTCTTGATTTTGAACCGGTGGTAATAACACCACGTTGGTTCAACTTAAAGACTAATGCCTTACATGCCACCACCTGAAATCATTGATAATAGGTTTAAATACCGTTTTGGTCCTTAACCTTTGGCATTTGTGTCAAATTGGTCCATAACCTTTCAACTGTGTCAAATTGATCCTCAACCTTTCAACTTTGTGTCAAAATGGTCCTTTCTGTTAAGTGTTGGATGGAAAATGTTGACATGGCTAACGGTTTTTTTTTTTTTTTTTTAATATAAAAAATGTCTGACGTGGCATGCCAACTCAAATTTTAATAATTATGCCAAAATACAAATTACATCCTATAAATTTGGTCAAAGTTCAATTCAATCCTCTAAGTTTTGACCGTTTTAATTTAGTCTTTTATGTTCAGTATTAATTCAATTCACTTTTCCCCTTAATTCCATCCATGGGATGCCATTAAATCTGAATTTTTTTTTTTTTTTATTTATTTAAAAAATCCAGAAAATTATTTCTGAAATTAAAAAAACAAAAACAATAAAACTTTGAAGAACATGAATAACATTCAAGAACACAAACCCAGGAGCAAGTGAAAGAAATTTGTATTTCAGATCTGTAAAACCACGACACCAACAATATTGATCTGAAAACATATCCAAAACAACCAAACAATCAGCAAATATAAAATCCATAAATCTGTAAACAATCCAGCAACAATAAAGTCCATAGATCTGTAAAGAATTCAGCAACAACAACAAAAATCCAATAACCCTGTGAGGCCAGCCACCACCACCCACCAGAAATCCCAGCAACCCTTGAGCCAGCCACCACCACCACCCACTACCGCAGAGTAGAAACCCATCCCACTGTCGCAAAGCACGAATCCTTTGCGAATCCACCACCGCAAAGCACGAACCCACCGCACTGGACCTTCATTTCGTCGCCTGCCGCTACCACGCACAAATTAGTAAACCAGCACCTAGCCACAATGCAACCCAGCCGCACCACCGCCCAGCCCCCTATAATCTGATTTCATTTTGTTTCTTTTCTTCTTCTTTTTTTCTTTAATATGATGAGCAGATTGATTTTTTTTTTTTTTTTTATTTTTTGTTTTTGTTTTTGTTAAAAGTAGATCTGAATTGAAGTAATGAACTGAAGGAAAAATAAGTCTCACACATGATGTGTGTAAAGACTATATCGCATCAAAGTTTCTCTTCCAAATAGGTCCTATTCCAACAGTCTCGAGCAAAAAAAAAAATCAGTTTTTGATTTTTTTATTTTTGGCAGGAAAAAAAAAAGATTTTTAAAAATATATTCTGGATTTTTAATGTAAAAAATAATTAATAAATCAACTTAATAGAATCAACTAACGGAACTTGACAAAAAAAGTGAATTGAAACAAAACTAAACTTAGATGACTGAATTGAACTTTGACCAAACTTAAAAGGTATAATTTGTAATTTGGCCATTTTAATAATAAAAAAATGTCAATTCAAATTTAAATAAAAAATAAAAAAAAAAACTGATCATAAAACTCATTAATTTAATTTGAGTTGGCATGCCGTGTCAGACATTTTTAATATTAAAAAAAAAAAAAACTGTTACCAACGTCAGTATTTTCCATCCAACACTTAACGGTAAGGACCATTTTGACACAAGGTTGAAAGGTTGAGGACCAATTTGACACAGTTGAGAGGTTAGGGACCAATTTGACACAAATGCCAAAGGTTAAGGATCAAAACGGTATTTAAACCTTAAAAATATAAGTAAGGTTGAGGTTAAGCTATGGCAAAGCTTATCAAATGGAAGAACTACTATCATCATATCGAATGGCTCATCTAAGTTTTAATTTGAATACTTTTAATTTATTATCTATTACTATTAAGAGGATTCCTACTCTTGATTACCACTCCTAATTTTATAACTAACTTCAAATAATAATGTGTCTTAGATAAAATGGTATAATAGTCACATCCGTATATATTTCAATGTCCGCTTTTGTACATGGACTAAAATACCCTCACACATTAACTTTAGATAACTTGAAATAATTGGGGCAAATAAGGAAAATACTAATTTTTCAAAATCTTAAAATTTAGTGTTCATTTTAAAACTAACTCAAAATTTTAAAAAAATTCACATGGAAATTGAGATGTGGTTTTTTAATTTAAAAAAAAAAATGGTAATTCGTAGGTATTAGTTATCTATAAGAAATAGTGTCCTAATATTTAGGAAATTGAGGTGTGATTGTGGCGTTATTTTAAGGATTTTAAAATATCTTTTTACTAATGCTAATGTTTTTTTTTAAACATTAATGCTAATAGTTTTCGGAATTGACCTATAAGCTTTGGGTAATAACTAATAAGGACTCTATTATATATGTAGTAGAAAATTTAAAAAGATGTATGAGAACCACGACCTTTAACCCAATGCAAAGGCCTAAACATGATTCTCAAAATGGAGACTTTCACTGTTTTCCATCCTAATCACTAGGGGATATTACAATGGAGTCGCCACCTAACTTTTGTACAAAAAGCTAAGAAAAAAAAAGTACTTCTTGTTTATTGATTGAATGAATAAATATACAATGTTTTAGGAAAGAAACAAATTACATGATTTTGCCCTAGATACAATCTAAGAAAACAAAATACAAGGCTTTGGTCCTAAATACAATCTAAAAAAGAAAGTAAATAGGATACATAAACTAATCTAAACATCCCCTAAGATTAGGATTCGGGGGCTAGGGGATTAGATGGGAAGGTGTTAGGCACCCATCCAACCTGACCTAGGTCAGTCTCTAAGGATCCATTAATCTAAGTTCACAATCTCAAACAAATCATACTCGCATTTGATTCATAGCATCACAACAGTACATGCAATAAAAAATTAAACAGTGATTAATCATCAAGCATTTAAAATCATTTAAGCATGAATCTCACATGAAAAAAAAATAATTTAAAGTTGCTGTAATTTTAGTATAACATGTTAGAAAAATCAGATTTGCATCATTCACAAAACAGAAACCGAAAACAAGTGCAATATAGCAATTGTGCATTAAAAATTAATCAAACAATTGAAGTTAAAACCTAATCATGCATTCTACACAATTAAAGTTGCTGCATTAAATTAAAAAAGAGAAGATTATACCTTTTGGGATGCAACCTCTTGAATGAGTGTCCCGAATTGAATTTGATTGTGATGGGATGCGGCCTCTTGATTGAGAATACCACCGGTCCTGAAAATTAATTCTTAAGAAAAACCGTTAAATTTGGTTGAAAAAAATTAAAAATGGAATTGAAAGGTTGGAAATAGAGATTACAAAAATGGCTTTTGTAATCTCTTGGCTTGAATATAAGAACACACTTGTGTTCTTATTCTCAAGTCTAACCCTTTGCAAAAATTCTCTTGAATTTTGCTTAGGGTTCCTATGACTAATTTTTCCAACCCCCTTTAACATGACTATCATTTTCTATTTATATGGCAGCCCAAAAATGAACCTACCCACGTTTTGGACCTCATGGGAGTGCATTAGGGTTTTGGAAATTGGATATACTTCTTGAAAATCCCGAAATTCTGGCTGATTTTTAGGCTCTAATTGCGGGCCCATTTTGACCCTCTAAACATTCGAATTTGGAGATGGTCATTAGAGACATATTTGTAGCCCATCATGTCAGCTTTCCAGCCCAATTTGAATCAACTCAATCGGATAATTGAGTCAAAAGTTATGGTCAAAATACTGACCAGTGTACGGGCTGGAATCCAAATCCGAATTGGGCTTTGGATAATTCCGAGTTTTTTCACCTTTGGTCAACTTCTAGTGGATTTAGAAGTCCTTATTTGGCTGAATTTGAGATTTCTTAATTTATAATCAATTTATTAATAATTAATATGATAATTATTGGTCAAAATAATTATCCCATTAGTTAAAAATAAATCAATTTAAGAATTATCTTTTGATGAATATCTTGTGCATGAATACTTACCATTTTAAGGTGTTCTAAACCAATAGGAATTATTTATTAATTGATTTTAATTTAATCCTTTAGAGGACCAATCAAATTAATTAACAAGTAATCCTATGCATGTGAGCTTATGGTAAATATCATTTCAACCAATCAAATTTCATTTCCTTAATAAAAACTTGGTTTTTTATCCGATTTCCAATCCGAAAAATGCACTCTCATTCTTAATTCAATTTTGATCACTTAAAATATGATTTTAAATTTATGGACCAACTTTGAATTTTCAAGCTTGTGAAATTACCATTTTACCCTTTATGCACTAAAGTGTAAAAAAGTAAAATTAATGGTTGCAAAATGGGGTGTCAACAGATGCCCCTCGTTGGTGGAATTTATGTAATAAATAAACACCAATGCAAGTATGACATCTCATTTTGTGACCATTAATTTATTCACGTGGGGATATAATGTCCTCAGACATTTGTGGGAATGCAACTCTTCAAAGTTGTCCCAAAAGAGAAAGTGTGAGAATACAATTCCGCATAATTGCCTCAAAGGAGAAGGTTTTGAGAATACAGTTCAGTAGAATTGCCTCAGTGGAAGTGTTTTGAGAATACAACTCCGAAGAGTTGCCTCAAAGGAAACGTTTTGAGAATACAATTCAGTAGAATTGCCTCAAAAGGAAGTATGGGAATACAACTCCGCAGAGTTGCCTCAAAGAGAAATGTTTTGAGAATACAATTCCGCAGAATTGCCTCAAATGAAATGTTTTGAGAAAATACAAGTTGTTTCAAAGGAAATGTTTTGAGAATCAATTCAGTAGAATTGTCTTAAAAGGAAGAAGTTGCAGAGTTTCAAAGGAAATGTTTTGAGAATACAATTCAGTATTCTGTAGAATTGCCTCAAATGAAATACAATTTTGAGAATACAATTCCGTAGAATTGCCTCAAATTTTGGAAAATACAACTCCGTGAATCAAAGGTTTTGAGAATACAACAGTAAAATTCCGAAATATTTTGAGAAGAATTGCCTCAAAGGAAATGTTTTGAGAATACAATTCCGTAGAATTGCCTCAAAGAGGAAGTGTTGTGAGAATACAACTCCGCAGAGTTGCCTAAAAGGAAAGTTTGAGAATACAACTCTAGAGAGTTGCCTCAAATGAAATGTTTTGAGAGTACAATTATGCATAATTGCCTCAAAAGGAAGTGTGGGAATACAACTCCGCGTAGAGTTGCCCTAAAGAAAATATGAGAATACAATTCCGCAGAATTGCCTCAAAGGAACTTTTGTATAATACGACTCCGAAGAGTTGTCTTGAAGGAAATATTTTGAAAATACAATTCCGTAGAATTGCCTCAAAGGAAAAATTTTGAGAATACAATTCTGTAGAATTGCCTCAAAGAGAAAGTGTAGGAATACAACTCCGAAAAGTTGCCTCAAAAGAATGCCAGGTGAGAATACAATTCCACAGAATTGCCTCCAAGGAAAAATTTTGAGAATACAATTCTGTAGAATTGCCTTAAAGAGAAAGTGTAGGAATACAACTCCGAAAAGTTGCCTGAAAAGAATGCCGGGTGAGAATACAATTCCGCAAAATTGCCTCAAAGAGAATATTGTTGGATGCAACATCCGCAAAGTGCTTTAGGAAGAATGTTTTGATGACATTGACTCAGGGTCACAATTTTGATCTTGGATTTTTAACTCAGGGTCAAATTTGATTTTTGACTTGGGGTCGATTTTTTATTTATTTTTTTGAATTTGGATGATGATTCAAGGTTAAGTCTTGATTTTCGACTCAGGGTTGAATTTTGATTCTCTTAATGATGACTCAGGGTCAAGATTCATTTACATTTGGCTTTCAGTGGATGACTTTAGGTCAAGAATTTCATCTTTTTTTTTTTTTGTACAATTTGAGGTCAAGGTTTAATCTTTGATTGGTGACTCAGGGTCAGGGATTAATTTTGATTGAGAGGTGGTTTGCTCATCTTTGAGGCTTAAATGATTGATTTTGGAGATTTTTTTTAATGTGCTTATGAAGATTTGTCCATGAGGAAGTTTTTCCATGAAGATTTTTTTATTGTTAGCATGATTTTGGAGATTCTCATTGTGAAGAATTTTTTTTATTCTTGGAGATTTTTAATCATTTTTTTTTTTCATTTTTTCTTTGAGATTGTTCCATTGTGAAGATTTGTTCAATTGCTCATCTTTGAGGCTTAAAAATTGTTTTAGTTTGCTCGTATTGAGGCTTAAAATCTTTGTGTTGGTTATTTGACTCAGGGTCGGATTTCAAAATGGATGCTAACTCAGGGTTGGAGTTTGGAATTTTGATTGACTCAGGGTCAGATTTGAAGTTTTGAAATGATTTGTCGACTTTGGTTGTTTATTTGGGTTGGCTTTTTGCACAATTGAGTTGATTTCGTTGTTTCTTGATGGTTCTCTGAAATTTTGAGTTTGGTGATTGCTTTGTGATCATGGGTATGATTGGGTTTGTTTGATTGAAATGGGTATGGCCAAATTCGATTGATTTTGCTGAAATTTTGCAACTTTTGAGGCTAATGATCCCTTTTTTAATAAAAAAAACTTTGTTGTTTTGATTTTCTTGAGTTTGGTTGATTAAGTTTGAGATGGGTAGTTGTTTTGGAATTGGCTCCATTTGGTTGAGATTTGATGGTTTGTTAACTTGGCGCAAGTGGTTTTGCTTTTGGATTAATGAATTGATTCAAGTTTGGATTTTAAGCTTTGAATTTGTTTTCTTTGAATTGGAATTGCTATTTGTGGTGATTTTTAACTTGGTTGGTCAATTTTAAGTCTTGATTATGTTGAATTAGACTTGGTTAATTTTCTCGTGATTGCATGATGGTATTTGATTTGGTTCTTTATTTTAGTTTTGATGGCTTCTTTTGTTTATGTGTCAGGGTTGTTTGAGGAGATTAATCTTAGGAAGCGGAAGTTGGTTCAGTATGCTTCGGATGTCGAGAAGGTTGAGTTTGATTTGTCGTAAGACCCTGAGTGTCATGCGTTTCGTTATGTGAATGTTGGGGTGTTTTGTCTTGCTTAAGGCATATGTGGTTAGAAACACGTACCTTAGCTTTTCAAGTGCTTACCTGGACCTCCTTCTATTTTGATGATGACAGCTTTATTCCTTGGAGGATTGGGTTTGGTGCTTCCATTGGGGAATGGTATTTTGATGAAAATGTGGTAACATTTTTTGGAGTGGACTCTTGTGGATGGATGGTCCAATGGAGTGACTTTGATAACCTGCAAGAGACAACAAACAAACTTTTCTTTTGATTGTCAATTGGGCGCATGCCCCTAGTTTGAGCATTGTGGCAAAAAAAAAGATCATGTTGACAAACAGAATAGATGAACCAATGCCCCTAGTGTAGCATGCTTGCATACAAAAATGTTGGGCCAATGCCCATAATTTAGACATGTTGTAAAAACATTTTGTGCAAGTGAATTATTTTCAAGTCAATCACTTTGTGTTCTCCACCAGACCTAAGATTAGGTCGTTTGGGTGCTTGGGACCGAGCCTTTGACAGACTGCCTACGTACCTTTTTTAGGAGGATCAGGTCCATATGTAGTTCAAATGTTTGACCTATCCAAAGGTCATGTAGATGATTGGGACCGAGTCTTTGATAGACTGCCTACGTACCTCTTTTGGGAGGATCAGATCCAGACATAGTTCAAGAGTGAGACCTATCAATAAGGTCATTCAAATGATTGAGACCGAGTCTTTGCTGGACTGCCTACGTATCTCTTTTAGGAGGATCAGGTCAAGACGTAGTTTAAGAGATTTGACCTATTCAAAGGTCGTTCAGATGAGCGAGACCGAGTCTTTGATAGACTGCCTACGTACCTCTTTTGGGAGGATCAGGTCAAGACGTAGTTCAAAAGTTGAACCCATCCGAAGGTCATTCAGATGATTGGGACCGAGTCTTTGATGGACTGCCTACGTACCTGTTTTGGGAGGATCAGGTCCAGACGTAGTTCAAGAGTTTGACCTATCTGAAGGTCATGCGGATGATTGGGACCGAGTCTTTGATGGACTGCCTACGTACCTCTTTTAGGAGGATCAGGTCCAAACGTAGTTCAAAAGTTAGACCTATCCGAAGGTCATGCAAATGATTGGGACTGAGTCTTTGGTAGACTGCCTACGTACCCCTTTTGGGAGGATCAGGTCCAGACGTAGTTCAAAAGTTTGACCTATCCATAAGGTCATTCAGATGATTGAGATCGAGTCTTTGGTAGACTGCCTACGTACCTCTTTTGGGAGGATCAGGTCCAGACGTAGTTCAAAAGAGTGGGACCTATCCATAAGGTCATTCAGATGATTGGGACCGAGTCTTTGGTAGACTGCCTACGTACCTCTTTTGGGAGGATCAGGTCCAGACGTAGTTCAAGAGTTTGACCTATCCAAAGGTCATTCAAATGATTGGGACTGAGTCTTTGATGGACTGCCTACGTACCTCTTTTGGGAGGATCAGGTCCAGACGTAGTTCGAGATTTATTGGAAGACACCTGGTCAACCAAGGTGATGATAGAGACCTCTGATCAAGTTTACATGGTGATTTCAAAATGAGCTTATTCAAGAAAAAATTTGAAAATGACATGAATTTTTCCTTTAAAAACTTTGTGGTGTAGAAACCTTTCTTTGCAATGTGGTGTTCTTATCAATTTTGAGAAAAATCATTTTTTCCTTTTTCAAATGAGCAAAAGGTAGTCCCTTTGAATAGGTCTTTTGGCTGATCATGACATTCGATAGCCAAACCATTCTCTTTATTGGGAAGGATTAAGGTCATTGAATTCAAGTAAACAACCTTGCTTTTTTACTTTGAGCATTGTGAGATTGAATCCTTAAAGGCAATCAAAGAATGTGCATGATAGTGCATGAAGAATTGAAGGTATTCATTGAAGAGCAAACAAAGGGAATGCTTATGATTTAGGAATTCTTTTCATTTGAGATTAAACAAGGGGAGTGCCCCTAGTTTGAGAATTTTTCCTTTTTGAAAGCAAACAAGGGGAGTGCCCCTAATTTGAGAATTTTTATCTGAGGACAAATAAGGGGAGTGCCCTTAATTTGGGAATTCACTTTTGTTTGATGACAAACAAGGGGAGTGCCTTTAGCTTGAGAATTTTTGTTTTAGAGCAAATAAGGGGAGTGCCCCTAATTTGAGAATTTTCCTTTTTAAGATCTTTTGCCAGTAGCGCTTGACTACCTCGGGCTTTCTTTCTTTTCAATCTAAGAGAAATCATCACAAGAGTTGTGCCTAAAAACTACCAAGACTTCAAGGAGGTCTTTATTCATAGTTTGTAATGTAGGCCAGGTTCAGGTATTTGAAATGAAGGATATATAAAAGGCTCAAAATCCCATTTTTGAATATTTCCCTAAGTGTGCATTACTTAAAACTCAGACCTTAGAGGAGCTTTCTCCCTTTTTATCAGTATTCTCTTTTGAATCTGCTTCTTGAAAGGCTCTTCTCATTTGTCTCTCTTTTTTTCATTCAAGTTGTTCCTTTGTGTGAACTCATTCTTTTTGTTCAATTCTCTTATTTAGCTCTTCAGCTTTGATGGACACTCATTTTTGGTTTTGATGGAATTTCATCTTCCTTTCTCTCTTCAAGCTTTCATATCTCTCTTCTTTGAGGTTTTTTTTTTTTTGAATGAAACCCTAACTTTTACCTAGGTTACCCTTTCGGGTTTTCAACCTACTGGGTTACCCTATTTTTTGCCTAGGTTGCCCTGTCGGGTTTTCAACCTAGCGGGTCTCTCTTTTTCTTTTTTGAACTTTTTTCTTTCACAATTATTTTGCTTTGTCATACCCTTCATGTCACTCCTTGTCGGATTTAGCTTGTTGGACTCTCATGTGAGCTTAACATGAATCTCTCATAGTTGGTGAGAATTAAGATTTCAAATTCGACCTTTCTTCAAGGTGGGTCTTGAACATGCCCCTAATCACCACACTTTCTTTCCAAACTTTTGGTACACTTGTACCTCCTTTGTTAGCTCTTTTTCAGATGAGCATTGGGTTTGACTCCTCCTTAGAATGAGTTTTGAGTATGTGCACACTTGTTTTTTCCCACCCTTGGGTTCAAGTTTTTATTATTGGTTCTTGAAAAAAAGGCTAACTGTATAGGCTCAAATGGGCTAGCAATGGATTAATTTGTGACAGGTTAATTCTGGGATGATGTGGTCTAGCCAAAGATGGCCTCCTATCCCTAGTAATGCTAGTTTGTTGGCACAAAGATATGACCTCTCTTGATAGACTTCTCTTAGGGTAAAAGAAGTAACAACCCGTTGTTGTGACATCAAAAGTTCTCAAAACAAGATTTTGCACTTTAATCAAATGACATGTGATTTTTCCCTTGATTGCATTTAGGATCTCTTTCCCTTTTGTTCTAAATTGTGAGCAAAGATCCTTACATGAATTAAATGAAGTTAATTCCTTCTTTATGCAAATTGATCGGTAAGGCTATAGAATCTCATGATTTGCCAAAAGATTTTATCAAAGATATTTCCTTATGCACAATTTGAAAATGTGTTTTGAAAATTTTGAATTTTACTCACTCTAGAAGAAGAGTGATTCTTGATCTTGAAAGAACACCTTCTTTTGAAAAACAATCCACAATCTTTTATTCTTTTTGAATATGCACATTTTGAAAACCAGCAGTGGTTGGAGATCATGACCATTGAGCATTGGATGAATGGATGGACTCTTAGGCTTTGGGCCTTGAGGAGATTGGGAGTCATTAGGGGCCCATGCCCCTAGTTTAGGACTCTTCATTGAAGGCAACTTAAGGGCCCATGCCCTTAGTTGGAAAGAGAGATTTTTTTTGGCTTTTTTATTTTTTTTATTTTTTTGAACTTTTTTTTAAATGAAAAATGTAATTCAAACAAGCATTCCTATGATAAGTTCAGAATTAAAACCTAAGCAACATGTTCCTAAGAATTCAAATGAGCAAACCAAAATGAACTTAAACAAAAGAAAGATAGAAAAACCCCATGGATGAGATCTTGGCTTGGAAGCTTGTGGAGTGATCACTTGGCTCAAGAGAGGTTGAATTAGCTGCTTGGTGAAGATGGATCAATGATCTTTTAGTCACTGAGGTCTCGAATGGAATGACCAGTACCTTGAGTTCTCTATGGCATTGTTGGAGTCTTCTTGGTCTATTGAGAAATCTGATGATGAACAAACTAGGCTTTCTTCGAATTGGTCCTTCGACAGTCAAACTTGATTCTTGTGGGCCTAGGAGCAATGATGTTGGGCTTTTGACTTTTCTTGTGAAGCGAATCCATTTGTGAATTTTGTACATGATATCAACCATTACATTGTGTGCACTTAGACTCATTAAGTCAATGGAACGTGAGTTTCAAACTTAGGCATTCATTTCACAAAATCTCATTGGTGAACCATTGGATTTGGGCTTTCATCATTTAGGTCCAAACAAAATCATGAAGGCTTCGATCATTAGACTATGGGCTTTAATCCAATAGGATCATGTGAAAGTCAAGCATTGGGCTTAGACTTTCCTTCAAGAAAAGAACCATGTGCGCCTCAAGTTTTTGGGCTTGGGCCTTTGTGTTTTTCCAAAATGACCAAATGGGTTCCAAGCGTTGGACTTGGGTTTTGAATTTATTAAAGTCATTTGGGTCACAAATATTGGACTTAGGTCTTGATTCCAACAAGGTCATGAAAGCCTCAAGAGTTGAACTTGGGCTTCAATTTAAGCAAAAGTGATGTAAACCTCAAGCTTTGGACTTGAGCTTTCATTCGTGCAAGGTCGGACTTATGTTCAAGGAAGGTGTCGGACTTATGTTCAAGGAAGGTCATGTGAGCCTCAAGCCTTGAGCTTGGGCTTCAATTCAAGTGAAGTCATGTTGGTCTTAAGCCTTGGGCTTAGACCTTTGATCCAATCAATGTCTTGTTGGGTTAGGTATTATTTTCTCAAAAAATGGGTCCAAGCTCTGGACTTGGACTTTCACTTCATGTTATTTTGGATTCCTAAACCATTCTTTAAGCATAGGCCCAAGAGTGGAACTTGAACTCTTTCTTTTCAAAATGACCAAGTGGGCCTCAAGTACAGGAATTAGGCTCTTTTTTTTAAATGACCAAGTGGCCTTAAGTATAGGACTTGGGTTTTTCTTTTCAACATGACTAGATGGATTCTAAGTCTTTTGAATTTGGGCTTTGAATTTTCTTAGAATCATGTGACTTTTAATCTCTTTAAAGCCATGTGGGCCTGAAACTTTGGACTTGATTAATTTTTTCCTTCAAAAAGTGATTGGTTAAGAAACTTTTCTCTTTTGGGCTTTTTATTCACTTCAATGATGGCTTTTAGTTCTTTTAAGTTCATGTGGGCTTCAAGCATTGGACTTGAGCCTGGGTTCAAACAACATCCAAGTGGGCCTCAAGCATTGGACTTGGGCTTAGGTTCAAACAAGAGCAAACAAGGCCTCAAGCTTTGGACTTGGGCCTAGGTTCAAACAAAGACAATCATGAATGCACGCTTTACTGGGTTGGGCCATCCTAGAGGAAAGATCTAAATGGGCTTTTACATGAGGGTAGAGGGTAGGCTAAAAAGGTTCCCCATTACTTGGGCTCAACATACCCACCAATGCATGCGAGGGGCATCAAAGGCTCACAGTATGTTTCACCACTTTATACTTGCTCGAGAGGGTCGAGAGTACATATTCATGGGGTGGTAGGTTGGCCAAGGGTACCTGCATCCGAGGGGGACCATGATCCAAGGCTACTACTACCGTGGCTTTCGGGCTAACCAACACACAATGCAAAATCACACGTGCAATGCATGACATACAAAATGACAATTATCAAAGCGAGTAACAAACAATAGCAAACAACTTGTGAACTGTAGACTAGGAATCCTATACTAGAGTTTAGCCCTCTAAGTCCCCAGTGGAGTCGCCACTGTGAGAACCACGACCTTTAACCCAATGCAAAGGCCTAAACATGATTCTCAAAATGGAGACTTTCACTGTTTTCCATCCTAATCACTAGGGGATATTACAATGGAGTCGCCACCTAACTTTTGTACAAAAAGCTAAGAAAAAAAAAGTACTTCTTGTTTATTGATTGAATGAAAAAATATACAATGTTTTAGGAAAGAAACAAATTACATGATTTTGCCCTAGATACAATCTAAGAAAACAAAATACAAGGCTTTGGTCCTAAATACAATCTAAAAAAGAAAGTAAATAGGATACATAAACTAATCTAAACATCCCCTAAGATTAGGGTTCGGGGGCTAGGGGATTAGATGGGAAGGTGTTAGGCACCCATCCAACCTGACCTAGGTCAGTCTCTAAGGATCCATTAATCTAAGTTCACAATCTCAAACAAATCATACTCGCATTTGATTCATAGCATCACAACAGTACATGCAATAAAAAATTAAACAGTGATTAATCATCAAGCATTTAAAATCATTTAAGCATGAATCTCACATGAAAAAAAAATAATTTAAAGTTGCTGTAATTTTAGTATAACATGTTAGAAAAATCAGATTTGCATCATTCACAAAACAGAAACCGAAAACAGTGCAATATAGCAATTGTGCATTAAAAATTAATCAAACAATTGAAGTTAAAACCTAATCATGCATTCTACACAATTAAAGTTGCTGCATTAAATTAAAAAAGAGAAGATTATACCTTTTGGGATGCAACCTCTTGAATGAGTGTCCCGAATTGAATTTGATTGTGATGGGATGCGGCCTCTTGATTGAGAATACCACCGGTCCTGAAAATTGATTCTTAAGAAAAACCGTTAAATTTGGTTGAAAGAAATTAAAAATGGAATTGAAAGGTTGGAAATAGAGATTACAAAAATGGCTTTTGTAATCTCTTGGCTTGAATATAAGAACACACTTGTGTTCTTATTCTCAAGTCTAACCCTTTGCAAAAATTCTCTTGAATTTTGCTTAGGGTTCCTATGACTAATTTTTCCAACCCCCTTTAACATGAGTATCATTTTCTATTTATATGGCAGCCCAAAAATGAACCTACCCACGTTTTGGACCTCATGGGAGTGCATTAGGGTTTTGGAAATTGGATATACTTCTTGAAAATCCCGAAATTCTGGCTGATTTTTAGGCTCTAATTGCGGGCCCGTTTTGACCCTCTAAACATTCGAATTTGGAGATGGTCATTAGAGACATATTTGTAGCCCATCATGTCAGCTTTCCATCCCAATTTGAATCAACTCAATCGGATAATTGAGTCAAAAGTTATGGTCAAAATACTGACCAGTGTACGGGCTGGAATCCAAATCCGAATTGGGCTTTGGATAATTCCGAGTTTTTTCACCTTTGGTCAACTTCTAGTGGATTTAGAAGTCTTTATTTGGCTGAATTTGAGATTTCTTGATTTTAATCAATTTATTAATAATTAATATGATAATTATTGGTCAAAATAATTATCCCATTAGTTAAAAATAAATCAATTTAAGAATTATCTTTTGATGAAAATCTTGTGCATGAATACTTACCATTTTAAGGTGTTCTAAACCAATAGAAATTATTTATTAATTGATTTTAATTTAATCCTTTAGAGGACCAATCAAATTAATTAACAAGTAATCCTATGCATGTGAGCTTATGGTAAATATCATTTCAACCAATCAAATTTCATTTCCTTAATAAAAACTTGGTTTTTTATCCAATTTCCAATCCGAAAAATGCACTCTCATTCTTAATTCAATTTTGATCACTTAAAATATGATTTTAAATTTATGGACCAACTTTGAATTTTCAAGCTTGTGAAATTACCATTTTACCCTTTATGCACTAAAGTGTAAAAAAGTAAAATTAATGGTTGCAAAATGGGGTGTCAACAAGATGACAAATCTTTTTATGGATAAACTTAAAAAGAATTTCATTGGTTATATATTTGTTATACAACTCCCCAGTCTACGTTCACCTAAAAAAACTACATCCTGAATTGATTTTATTTTTATGAAATAACTAGTCGCAAACCTATGCAATGCACAGGAAAATTATTGAAAATAAAATCTAAATTAATTTTGATTCCTTTTACTTTTTTGAATATGTTTTTTTTTTTTTTTTTTTTTTTTTTTTTTTTTTTTTTTTTTGTAGTTCAAAATGTTGTAGGCAAGATCGATAAAGAGACTTTACGAATCGGATTTAGGATAGATCCTACTTTTTGGTTTAAAAAAATAACTAAGAAAGTATTTACCATAGGATAATTAAAATTTAATATAATGTAATTTTTCTTTTGGCATAAGTTGAATATAGTCCAATTTTTATAAAACATGATTCATGTTTATATTTACCATATGGATCATGTTTCCATCCAAAAATAAAATAAAGGATACTTAAAATAAGAAGAATGACAAATAAATACATGGGCACATGATTATATGATCAAACCTAAATAATTTTCATAACTCATTTCAAGCTCACATGGTTTCATTATAACAAATCCATCATCTTTCTCCATTGCCAGCAACAAAATTAAATGAAATACATAAGAAAAAAAAAAAGGAACTCTAAAAATCTTGATGAAAATTGATAATTATGATTATTATTAAAAGATATTTATATTGTGTTTATATATGGAATATATTGTTAGTATTAGACATTAATTATGATTGTGTTTTATATATGGAATAATATATTCTTATATTAAAGAAAATATGATGTGTCAAAATTCTAATGGAATGTTTAATAATAGAATAAAATTTAAATTCAATTAGAAAATATATATTAAAATAATGAGGTGTAAAATTGTGAGATTTCAAAAACTTATGTGGCACAACATGATGAGGTCAACCAAAAGTCAAAAAGCTTCGGTTTTACATTATAGTATAGATTATTAATCCTCTTATCCTAATCCATTTAAAAAAGAAAAAAGATTTAGAAATATATGATCATATATGAGATATTTTTTTATAGTAACCTTTAGCTATTAACTTAAGATAATTTCTTGAAAATAATTTGGTAATTCCTATATGAGATACTTTTTTAAGAAACCCTTTGATTAAGTTACTAGTTCTTCACACGCGTTATGCGTGTGTTTAGAGGCTCTTTCCATTTTTTGGGTAAATTGTGCAGTCTTTTTATTTATTTTTTTTATTTGGAGCTTGTGAAGGGTAAGAGATGCTAAGACTTTTGAGGGATATGAAAGGAACATTTTAGACTTGAAGACTGAAGCTTCTTATGTTTTGAAGCTTTTTTGACCGGATGATTGCCACTCACTTTGTTTACTTTTTCTAATTTTTTCGAATTCTTTGAGTATTTTTTCTGCTAGAAATTAATTGCTTTCACCAAATACGTCTAGTATCCTTGATGCATTTTTTTCCATGATCAATAAAACTTATTACTTTGGTGTCAATGTCATTAACATATTTATTTTCCTTAGCCTATTCTTTCTTTTACACGGGCTTCAACGGGTGTTTAGAGGCTATTGTTTTTTTTTTTTAAATAAAAAAAAAAAAAAAAAAAACTAAAAACTAAAAAATCTTTTTATTTTTTGAGTTTAAAATCTAAAAGTTCTAAAACCTAAAATTCAAATTTTAACATGCACCAAGGCCTTCTTTTAAAATTAAACAATGTAAGAATAGTACCAAGTTTTGAGTATGTTGGTTACAAATTTTATTTTTTTGAAAAAAAAAAACTCAAACACCTATGTTTAGAAGCTTAAGAAAAGCTCAAAAGTGAAGTAAAATGTTTATTTTTTGATAAAAAAGTAAAGTGTTTATTTCACTTCTCACATATATTTTTTAATATTAGATATCTCAACAACCGAGTAAGGTACAAAATCTTTACAGGCGAAGAAGGAATAAAAGTTATAGAGCATCTCAATGATATATTTAAAAGGAATATATTCGTATAGAGCATCTCAGGGTTTTACACATTTGTCCATTGAAATAATTGCATTACTACATAGCCCTAAATTAAAAATATTTAGATCATAAAAATATTGATAGAGAATTCCATCCAATCAAATTGCATGATAATCCACTACATTTTTTTTTTTCTCGTTGAAATGCATAATCCACTACATTAAGCATACCAATTATTTCCAAACAATATTTGCTATAAACCTATATTGAGAATACAAAATTTAATAATGACTATTTTATTAAAAAAAAACAAATAAACAAAACAAAGTAATATTAGATTATTCATTAGCAACAAGTGCGTGGTTGTTATGCATTCATTTCATTAACATTGAATCTCGTACCCCCTTATCTTTCCCAACAATGGATTTGCTCCAGAACAATGCATCTACCCCCCTCTCTTCTCTCTCATGTTGAAGTCTATCACTAAAACTCAAAGCCCTCACAAATCAAAAAACATGTACCATTATAAAATGATCCCCCTCTATCTGCTTCCCAATTCTTCAATAGCACCACTGTTTCAGCTTGATCCCTTGATCCCTATATCATCAAAGAATCTGAGTTGAGATTATTGTATTTTTTTTATTTTTTATTTTTCCAATCAGAAGCCGGAGTTAAATTTTTTTTTTTTTGGAACCATTTCAAACATTCACACATTTTGCAGGCTATACATTTCCACATTTTCATTAGCATAGTTAATTTAAAAAAAAAAAAAATTGGAAGCAAGTAACTGAATAAAAAAGCTTCAAATTTAATTTTCAAACATTCATATCTTAAACTCTCACCTTTTAGTTCACCTATTTAGAAACATGGAACTTTAAAAAATAAAATAAAATAAAACAACTCTAACATAATTTTTAAAAATTCGTCATTACAATTACCTAAGTATTTCTTAACCTTGATTTGAAAGTCACTATGTGAAACTCCCATAAATTCTGAAAATTCACAAAAGGAAAAAACAACCAAACAAATTAATGGTTAGAAAAATAAATAACACCATAATTTAAGGTCTTAATCCACAAATCACATCCATAAAACCAAAAAAAAAAAATCCCTTTTAGATGCTGGACGATTAAACTCTAACCTTAAAAACCAACCTGGCGGGAGTCGGGACTTGTCTCATCAGAAACACAAAAACATAAGGTAAAAAATTTAATCCACAACAATCATATTATGCAATTTTTTTTTTTTTGGAATGATTTTACCGTTTCTAAGTCCTCTAACATGTGTTTATAAAAATCAAGCGAGAATTATAGACATAAAAAAGAAAAAAGAAAAGGATTTTACCATAAGAATTGAGAGTTGAGAATTTTTTGATCGTGAGAGTTAAGAGTTGAGATACACAATTTTGTGAAAAAATTGTTTGGGCCTACAATTTAAAAGAGAGAATATCTCATAAAGTGGGTAACTGTATCTTTATGAGAAACTGTCTTTTAAATAGGAATTTTAGTGGGAGTTAAATATAGAATTTTTAATTTTTAGTTTTTAATGAAATGTAAGTATTTTGGATAATGATAGATCTACGAAAACTTATTTTTGAGTAACCGTTTTGATTTTTTTTTTTTTAAGTAACCAATAACTATTTGATTTTATATAGTAGTAAGAATGCCTTTATTAGTTTATTTATTTAAATAATAGTTTAAATTTCGGGATTTGAATGAAGTGGGTTTTAAAATTTTTGAGATATATAGTCATGAATTTTTTAATTTTCTTATATGTTTTTTTTTTTTGGAAGTAGTTCTTCAAAAAATTGATAGTTATAAAGATAAGGGAAATTGTGAGAGAAAATAAAGGGAGAGACAAATTTGAACGTGGGTTAGTAGGAAGGTTTTTTTTTATTTATTTATTTTGAGGGAATGAGAGATGAGATAGGAAGATAAGGGAAATTTGAGAGAAAATAAAGGGAGAGACAAATTTGAACGTGGGTTAGTAGGAAGTTTTTTTTTTTTAATTAATTTATTTTGAGGGAATGAGAGATGAGATAGGATTATTTTGGATAATGATAAAAGTTGAGTAAATGAGGAGTTGTGAAGTTAGTGGGAAGTTGGAAATTAGAAAGTGGAGTAGATAAGGGAGATGTAAGAGAGAAAAAAAAGGGAGACTTAAAAAAAAAAAAAAAATTGTAAAACATGAACGTGGAATTGTGATCATTTTAACTTTTGAATTTGAGCACATCAGTAGATTACTCTTTTAACCTTTATTTTTTATTTTAAAAGCAAATCAATTGATTTTAAATATGGGGTATTTTAGTCAATGCACTAAAGTGGACAATTTTCTATATAAGGATGCGACTATTATACCCTTTTTGTTAAAAAATATTATTATTTGAAGTCATTAATTAAATTAGGAATATAAGAAGATGTGAGGGATATTTTTGACAGTACATTGAAATAGACATGAGGGTATCAACCCTTTTAATAGTATTAGATAATAATTACCAAACCAAAAAAAAATTAAAACCCAAATGGTCAAACTACAAATAAAAAAGATGACATATTTAACCAAAAAAGTAAAAGAAACTATGATTTATTTAGGACATTATCAATGTGACCACTGGTCTAACCTTGATAAGAATCGAAAACTAATTTTCCTTCTGTTATTTGTCCGATTCCATTTTTAAAGCCATGAGCACACACTCTCATCCAAGTGACGTCACTTGCTTGGAAACCAACTCATTAAAAAAAAACTTTCTTCTTATGTGGGCCGGAACTTACTGGTGCACATGACAGATCCCTAGTGCGTTACAACTTACAACCAAACACGATAGCTTTGGTAGGTGTCGGTTGTCCGGTTGTGTTTAAAGCCAATAGCCTTTGCGCGCATTTTGGTTTAACAAACAAAACAAAATTTTCAGTAGATATACATGTGTATGCTATGAATGGAGATGGCTTTAATTACCTCATTTCATTTTGGATTTGACTTAAAACAGGTATTTGTGCAGCCTAATCGAAAAGGAGAGTAAATCAAGTGGTTTTCTTGATTTTTGGGGTAAAGATCGTCATTGTTTTTGTTGTTTTTTTAGGTTAATTAAAGAAAAATGAAAATGGTAGATGAAACAGCCTTATAAGTGCTTTTAAGTCTACTCTAAAAAGAGTACTCTAACTTACAAGGTAAATTAAACATTTATAATCCAGAGCCTTTTAATTTTGAGGTCACAAGAAAAAAATTTCTAATTAAAAACCACACCCTCAAAGAGGGACAAGGATCAAAGTTTTGTAATCTAATGGCATAACCTGTTCTCCTCAGCCATGATTCAAATCTCTCCTTTATTATTATAACCTATGATTTATAAATGAAAAAAATAAAATAAAAAATAAAATGCAACTTAAAAAGCGTGGCACACATAATAATCTATATATTATATAATATAACATCGAAACTTTTTTTATTTTTGGTTGACTTCATAATATTGCGCCACATAAGCTTTTAATAATTATCATAATTTTACGCCTTCATTATTTTAATATATATTTTCCTTAATAGAAAGAATATATTATTTCATATATACAAACACAATCATAATAAATGTCTAATACTAGATTATATTCTATATATAAACAATAATAATAAATATTTTTTAATAATTATCAATCTAATTTCATATTTAGACAAAAAATTAAAAAAAGAAAAAATCATATTATGTTAAACTTTCTTGTGAATTACATGAATTTCCCACTAGCAATAATAAAAAAGACACTCAAGATATATTATGTAGTGACATGTTGGTAAGATTCCATTATTTAAAACAAGACAAAAATGAAAGTACTCACTTGCTTCAAAAAGTCCTTCAGAAAATTAATGATCGGAAAGAATGTTGTAAAGCCTACATAGCTACATTGTGGGGGTAGGAGTACGTTCTTACTTCTTACACATGCATAGCTACATCGTGGAGGTAGGAGTACGTACTTACACACGCCTGAAATTGTTAGGCATGTCGGTTAGTGTGGCACACAAGGTTCTTCCACATGCTCGAAATTTGTTCGGTATGTCCTGTTAGCGTGGCACAACAACATAGGACAAACGTACAAAACAATCTCTTGTTGGATCCTACTACTTGCAAAAAATTCAATATTTTTGCCTCAAATCTGGATGACTAATTTTCTTTTTTTGTTTACATTTGACTTCAGATTCTCTTTATTGGAGGGATTAGCAATGTCGGCATTTGGATTTTCTTTTTCAGGGGTTTGTTAAAGACCTTGAATATATTGACAGCACAAAAAACAAAATAAAATGCAAAATAATCTTGTTATATAAATGATTTCCTTATAAAAAAAATCATCCATAGTAATAACAAAAGAATAAAGAATGTTTAGGGTAACTTTAATGGGCAAAATATTTGGAATTTTTCTCATTAAAAAAAATTATAGATTACTCTTAAGAAAAGAAGCATGTTACTTTTATTTTTTTCTTTTAAAAAAAAAAAATAAATTATCTAATAAAACAACCAAGTGACCAATGCATACCTAATAAAACAAAGTGGAAAATTTTCTCATAAAAATTAAAGAGCTTCAAAGATTGAGAAAAAACTGTGGGAGTTTTGGAGAGATTTTTGCTCCGATCTACCCAACCTAGGTTTCACCGAAGTTGCATTTGTTTCGTGGTGAAGTCGTAGAGGAAGAGATTTTCACTTGGAGAGAGAGCAACAAGAAAAAGAAATGAAGAAAAAAGGGAACAGGAAGTAGAGAGATTGGCTTGAGAAAAACAATAAACAATTGAGTTGGCTAAGCTACTGTGTTTTTTATTTTTAGAGAAGCAATATAGCTCAAAAAAAAATTTGCCTAATGGATTGATAATCCAATGTGGGTTTTTGTTTTAGGTATAATAGGCATATTTTAGCTGAAATTGGGTTTTGACTAAGCTAATGTGGATGCTTTAAGGTAAGTAAATTTAGGTGGTTTTTTAAAAATAAAAAAAATAAAAATTAGCTATTGATAATTGGTTGTAATTATTTGGGCTACTTTTAGTTATTTGATTTTTTTTAGGGGTTTAGTGGGAAGAGTTTATTAAGATCTCAAGTACTCAGAGGATTCAATATTTTATTTCAAAGGGTTCAATGCCTATATAAATTTTAACAAAAAAAAATATAACTATATATATATATATATATATATATATATATATATATATATATATATATTATATATTATTAAGAAGTCAAGGGGTTCATTTGAACCACCTGAGATGAATGTGGAGCCGCCCGGCCCCCGGGGTAAGCCCCACAAGCCCAAGGGCTTGGGCAATCCCTCTATGGAGGCAACCAATGAAAAAAATAAAAAATAAAAAATTCATTAGTATACATAAAAGAAAAAATTTTATTAGTATACATTAAAAAAAAATTATTAGTATACATTAAAAAAAATTATTTAGAAGACAACATACTAGATTAAGATATGGACCAACAGAAAACAAAAAATTAAACCCAATGGTTTTTTTTCTCTCTCTCTCTCTCCCTCTCATTTGATATATTGAAATCAATAAATGAATGTACAGTATCGGTATGGGAGTATTTATTTCAATTATTTGACCTATGTGAGACTTTGACTAAACTGTTGAGTATTATGTTGTGCATATGTAACCAAATAATGTTGTATTTTTTTTATGGGAGTGTTATGCTTTTAATAAGATATATATAATGTGTTTCAATATTTGTGTGGATGAGGCCGGTCTCCATTGTGTGATTTACTGATTTGTTTAAAAAAATTCTACACGTGGATGCGGCCACTAGTCATGTGCTTTTGTTTGTAGGGACAAGTTTGTGGGGGCAGTGGGGAAAACTATTGTTTTGTGTTGCCGTGTAGTGTTCCCATGTTTATTTAAAACGATTTTTTATGACTTTTAATTTATTATTAGTATTAATTTTATTGTGTATGTATAAGATCGTGATATATATATTTTGTTATAAACACTAAGGAATTTTTTAGTTTAAAAACTATTAGACATATAATTACTATAACCGGGGTTACATTTTATTTTTTATGTAATTCAAGTTAAAACATAATGTAACCTTGATTAAAAAAAATTTAAAAAAAAAAAAATGGACTTTTATGGTGTTTTTTTTAATATTTAATAATAAGTGGGTAATCAAAATTGAGACGAGTTTTGGTAGCCCAAACCTTAGGGTCGACCTTATTTCTAACAAATGTGGACTACTACTTCCAATGAAAAGGAAGTTGTAGTTCCAAAGGCAATAATTGAGGTTTTAGCTCTAAAGGAAATTGAAGTTGCAAGTAGCCTTAGCCAAAAAGTAAACGAAGGAAAAAGTTGGCAAGACTTCCTCGAAATCATGTTCTTAGCACAATACATTATAAAAAAAAAAAATGTTCTTAGCAAAATAGATACATTTTTACATGGGACAATATTATTAAGGGTAGCAAATTACACTTTGCAACCCTAATAATATGAAGGCATGGAACTCAGCTCACCACGACCATGAGCCACTTCTTGATCAACGGTGCTGGTTCTTGATTTATCTCTTTGGCATGTGCTTAGCCTTGGTTTTTCTCTCTGGTCATGACTCATGAGTACTCATTCGAGACCTTTCTCTCTCTGATTTGTGCTGGGTCTAGATTTCTCTCTACAATCTATGTTGTTCCTGGGATTTTCTGGTTGATCTGTAATTGGCCCAAATCCATTTCTCAAATGTGATTACTCAATGGCTGATATGAATTTCTTGAGATGCTTTTATGTATTGGGGGAAAAACTCCAAGTCACAATCATTCCCTCCTATAATCCATAGCGGTTTAATTATCAAAAATAATCCATAGCGATTCAAACTTCTCTTTATAGAGCTGCCAAAGTTGGCTGCCATGGGACCCATCAACAATATTGTCAACAGTTCCATGATGATGTAACAATTGGTTGAGTTTTAACTTCTTCTTTTTTTTTAATTGTAGTTTTTATAAATTCTTAATCTAATTTGTATTAGGAAAGTCGAACATATATCCTTGTAGGATGGTCAATTGGGAGAGGAAGATACCACTAGGCCAAATGCATAGTGCATGGATGTTATTTTAATTTTCCACACGACACAACTGAGATTGTGGTTGATTTTTACCATTGAGGGCAGTTTAGTAAATTTGAATATTTTAAGTGGACTTCAACTCGTGTGTCCACAAGTTACTTACAAAACATGTCTAACTTTTCTGTATAAAATAATTCTAATTTACAAATAATATTTTGTATAATGGTTACATGCAACATTCCTCTCATATGAGGTCGACAAAGACAGGCTAGTGGCGGCCATAGCCCTTCTATATTTAATAAAAATATCTATTTATTTATAAAATTTGAGCAATTATTCCACTTAGATTTTAAAAAAATTGTAAATGATGACTAGTACATCAATTTTTTTTTCTTCTTTTATTAGTCTTATACCATATGTATGTGTGATAGGTTATTTTTTGGATTTAAAATTATTTTTTTCTATATTTATGTTGGCATACAAAAAAAAAAAATTGGCTCTGTCTTTGGGGTTGGGTCATGCAACATCTCTCTCACATTGAACTGTTATATAAAATATTTTTTTTGCTAATTTAGATGGTAGAGTGGACATTGTAACAATTCTCTCAAATTATGGATTAATTGAACACTTTTAAAGTTTGAAGGGAGATTGTAAATTTGGTGACATATTATGTTGGAAAAATATAGTTTGCCTATTATTGATCTAGTCTTGAGCTCCACTGCTCCCTCTTGCATTTCGTACTCCCTAGTCCCAAGTGGAAGAAAGTAGCCGCCTCTTATCTCAATGCACATTCCCCCAAGGCCCCAACTATAAATATGGGAGTCTGATTTCTTAGCTTCCCATCTCAAAGCCTCCTCATTCATTTTCTTCCCGTGTTAGATAGGAAACTTTATCATTAAGACATGGGATTTGCACTTGTATATCTTCTTTGTGTCATGGTGCTCTTGCCTGCACTGTGTACCTCTCAAGACACTTTCACCCGCTCAAGAGCAACCTATTACGGCAGCCCTGATTGCTATGGGACTCCAAGTACGTGCCTTTGTTTAGTTATTATTATTTGGTTAGCTATTATGCAAATGTGTACGTATAAACTTTAACTTCTATTATTTTCGCACAACATATTTGTATTGAATTTTGCTCGAGGGAATAATAAAATCAAATGGTAAATATTGTGGATATATGTGCACAAAATTTTAAATATAGTAAAAAATGTGGTGTGAGACGGTGTTAGATAATCATTACTCGTAAAAGAAAAAAAAAAAATTAGTAACCGAGCAATGCATTGATTATCATTATCAAAAAAAGAAACTTAGGTCGTTATCATGTTATAGTTGAACTCATAATATGGTGACATAGGTGGAGCTTGTGGATTTGGCGAATTCGGAAGGGCTATCTATGCTGGCAACGTGGCTGGAGTAGCTGGTCTGTATAGGAATGGAACTGGGTGTGGTGTATGCTATCAGGTAAAATTGAAGCCAAATTATCTTATAAAATGTAGCATGGGATACTCTTTTTTTTTTTGGTAAAAATTCACATTATTAAATTGAGTCAGTAGTCATTTTAGTCTCCTAAATTTCATTTTTGTTATTTTAATCTCCTAAATTTGTTTAGTTGTCAAATTAGTCATTTTTGTCCACTCAATTTAAATACTATCGTTAACGTATTAAGAAAACTTAGGCAAAAATTCAAATTACACCCCCTATGTTTGGTCAGTTGTCATTTTAGACCCCTAACCAAGTTTCAAATTACACCTCTTATTATTATTTTTAATACGTTAATACCAATATTTAACTTAATGGATTAAAAATACTGATTTGACAACTAAACGAACTTAAGAGACTAAAATGACAAAAATAAAACTTACAGGATTAAATTGACAACTGATCAAACTTAAGGGTGTAGTTTAAATTTTTTCCCAAAAAATACACTGGGACCGACTCAATACATTTGGGGGCCTAAGGCGATAAATCTAAGTGGACTTTTTTTAATATTTAAATAACAATTAAATATTATTTATTTAGTGAAACAACTTAGGGTTTTAATTGGGTTACATTTTTATTGGTTAAGTATTTTGAGGGTCTTCTTGTAAGTGTATGAAAGAATAGAAAACTCACCTATATTTATTTATTTAGAAAAACAATAAGTCTAGGTACACAACTTTTTTCACAATCCAATTGTATCAAGCTGTGAATGATAGATAATAAAGTAGTGTCAGTGGTGAGCCCATGTGAAAACCAATAACAACATACCACCTTATGAAGTTGTGAAAATGTTGTGCCTTTTGTTCAATTTTGGGGACCTTTTGTTTATGTAATAGAGAACATTTGGACCTTTTTAAATTTTTTAAGTTGATAAGAGTTTTAGATACAATAAGATTTAAATCTATGACATCTACGCGATAAGATAAGATTTAAATTTATGACACCCGTTCCATGACGATTACTCTTAATTATCAAGTCAAGACATCAATGGCTTCTTTTATTTGGTGTAGGCTAACCTAAAACCATTATTCAGTAACTAAAAACTGTAAGTGGAAACTGGCTTGGAATACATGATGCAGGTTAGGTGCACGAAACCAAAATATTGCGGTGATGAAGGGGTGAGCATAGTGGTGACTGACTACGGTGAGGGAGACAAAACTGACTTCATCCTCAGCCCACGTGCCTTCGCAAGGTTGGCACGTCCCAACTTGGCCTCGGAGTTGTTTCCTTACGGTGTGGTTGATGTAGAATACCGAAGGATCTCATGCACATACTCTGGTTACAACCTCATGTTTAAGGTCCATGAGAACAGCAAATTTCCTCACTACCTAGCTTTATTCGTTATATATGCAGCTGGACAAAACGACATCACAGCCGTTGAATTGTGGCGGGTACGTGTAGTTCAAAAAACATCTTTTAACATATTGGTTATTCAATCCTTTTAAGTAATACTATTATTTGTTTAGCATTCAAAAGCTTGTAATTGTAATCATGAAATCAATAACTCTATAAACATAAATTCTCTTTTAAGAGCAGGTGTTGTAAATGATAAATAATAAAATAATTAATAATATCAGTAATTAGTATATGTGAATTATAATAATTTGCCATATCATAGGTTGTGAAAAGAAATATATTGTATGTATGAAATTCATGGTATAGTCAAAATGGAGTACATATATATGGAATTATACTGATGGATCTTGTCGTTTTATGGTGTAGGAGGATTGCCAGCAATGGAGGGCCATGCGTAGGGCCTATGGGGCGGTGTGGGACATGGCCAGCCCGCCAAGTGGTTCTATCAAATTGAGGTTCCAAGTGTGTGGCAGCGCGGGTACAAAGTGGGTGCAGCCGACAAATGGTCTGCCTAGTGATTGGAAGGGTGGGGTTGCTTATGACTCAGGCATTCAGCTCACTTGAAGCTCTTTTTTAATTTCCAATAAATAAGGATGATTGACACTGGTTGTTAATTATATCTTTTTAGTTACTAGTGTATTGTATTGTATGCTTTCTCAGCACAAGTTCTCTTTGGGTGGCTGAGTTGCTCAATAAATAATAGGATTGCTGTTATTTAGATTCCAATATTACATATGATTGGATCCTTTTAGTTACTAGCTACTAAGGATTGTATTGTATGGTATGTAGTGCTTTTTGTGTTGCTTTGGATTAGTGATAAAATATAAATAAAGTTTTGGAGATATTTTGAGTGAGGGGGGTTTTTGTTACTATGCCACGTGTTGCACCGAGGTTGGTCGAAACGTTGACTAGCTTTAAAAGGAAAGGAATCAAACCCAAAATTCAATCAAGGGTCCAAAAGTGGGCCCAAGGGATTTGGGGCAGCTTTGTGTACCTGAGAATCTTTGGCCCAATAAACATGAACAGTGACCAAAACAGCCCAATGACAAAAGTTTGTTATGAAAGCCCAAAATAAAATAAAGACTTTTTTAATATTCCACAATTAACCTAGGCTTTGACAACTTTGACCAAAACAAGATATTTTGTTTTTTCACTAACATCTGTGCAAGACAAAAGTCATTAATAAGAACTTATTGGGTAAAAAGAGTTTGACTAAGTGGGAGAGAGTTAACCCCATAAAGCATGCATGAGGGAAGGAAAGGGGAGTGTTTAGGTTTTTTTATGGAGTTAGTTTTGTGACTCGAAAAATATCACGGCCTTGATGTGATATTCTAGAGCTAGAGTCCAGACATCTGCCGCAAAGCCTTTTTAAGGGAATAGAACCCAGACATCTACCAGAAGACACTTTTGGGGACTTAATTCTCAAAGTATAGTCTTTCTGAGTTAGGTTGGTGTTTGAGGCTAAGGATTGGAGCTTTAAAGCTGAAAATGATCTTAGAACTTCTATTTGGGGTTTCTACTAAAGAATGCTCTAGAGATGAATAATTTAGCTTTTGTGTAGAGAGTTCTTACTCTTGTTCTTGTTTTGCTAATTGTCCTGGTGATTAAGGGTTTAATGAGGCTCTTTTATAGAGGTCATTAGGTTAGCTTAAGTTGGTGAGAAATCGCCCACTAGGCATTTGGCCTAGTGGTATAGCCCTCTTCCCTTGATCCCCATCCCTAAAGAGCGTGGGTTCGATCCCCCAATTATAGAAAATTAGTGTAGTGTGTGTGTGTGTGTATTTCTATCATCAATTCAAAAAAAAAAAAAAAGTCGGTGGGAAATTAGATTTCTGATTTCCCCTTAAGCCATAGGATTTCAAAATCTAACCATAAATGATATTGAATGTTTTAGAAGAGCTTAAGTCATTTCATAAATGAAAATGAGTATGGCTTCTCCAAATTTTGGGGCAAGGCCCTATTTTTCCATTGAAATTGGCTGGTGAGAAGCATTTAATACTTGATAGGTTGGATTTAAGTGAAGGGTTGTGTCATGCATGCTCTATTAGCTTTGGTTTCTACAAACTAGCAACCATGCCTCCCAGCAAACTTAGTGTTAGCTAGTAAGTAGATACCAAGGCCCTTAGGACTCCCTCTCTTCCTTCAAACCACACTCATTTAGTCTCAACAAGAAAAAGAATAATACCATGAGGGCTACTCCCTTAGTCCTCTTAGGACTGAATATGATATGGGTAGTAAGTTCACATCTCATTTTCAAATCCACATACATTTCGGTCATATCTAATGGTCCATAGAGCCTTTGCCTGGTTTGCTTGGAAGTCTGCCGTGAACATTGTACTAAGATCCATGATTTCCATTTGAGATGGAAAGCTATGACCTATGGGGCAGTTGGTAGTGTAGAGTGGCTCAAATGGACTTGAGGAAGAAGAAGGCTGACTACTTCTGATTCAATAAGGACAGGAATGCACTGTTCCTTAGCTGATATAATGGAAAAAGGGGCTGTCGTAAGTTCCACAGGCAGCAGACTTGGAGCCCAGTTGTGTTTTCTGAATTTATAAGGCCCACGGACAAGCTGTCCAAGGTCGAAATAGTGATCTTGGGTTCCTTTATCTTGGGCTTTAGCTATCCACTTGACAAAGATTGGTATCTTTTAGGCCCAAAACAATATAAAAGCATATTTTGGCTAAAGCTTCATTTGGGTCTTGTTGGGCTTGCACAGTGCCAAGATATCCCATGATGGGCCCAGATAATTTGTTTAGTCTCAGGTGTTTTTAATTCCCGCGGGCTGGGCTTGCTGAGTCAGTCCAAAATTGCTTTAATTAGGCCAATTAATTAATGGGGCCTTATCCATGTTGGGACCCAAAAAATAGGCACGTACACTTTTTCTATTTCTTTCCTGGACAAATCGGGAGCGGAACTACAAATGATTATGCAACTTGATAGAAATGTGACTAATGACTCATTAATATTGAAATGTGACTAGTACAATTTCTCCAATATACCATTTGGTGATGTCGTCAAGGATGAAATACATTTCGTTTAAACGAAGATAATTTGGTCAATCAAGACTCTTTAGATACTTTGCAGCCAGGCCAGATTTTCCTTATCCGAAATAATATTTCACTATTCTATCTCAAATTCAAACATTCCAACATCAATGTTAGGATGATACTTCCAAATCCTTCGATGTCAAAAGTTCTAATTACTTGATTAGACTAAAACTAGATCACAATTCGACACCACATAGACGAGTCCTAAACCTATCAACATCAAATTTACCATGACAATGTTTGCATTCAGGAAATGAAACCATTTTTCTTTTAGCTAGTTATACACTATGATTCACCGATAGATAAGCCCACAAACCACTCAGACAACAAAGAACTTCAGATATTCCAACAACCAAAGTAACAAAATTCTCAGATATTGCAACCTGTATGGTGATTCCCTTAATTAAGGGGTGTGTACATAAGTATGAATCTACCAGTATGGAACGTAAGAGGTCTTGTGACTCTTGTCTGGGTGACCTCTCCAAGCATAAGGAAGCAAAGTTATGGTTCGTAGAATGAAGATAGCCATTCACTTGGTTGTTGGAATTCATGTGAAAATAGTAGGTTCTATGAAAGATCAATGAGATTTGAGTTCCTTGTTGGAGTTTCTAAAATATCCATAATTGCCATGACCCATGACTCATGAGTTAAAGAATTAGGGTTTGCCGGAATGAAGATGTTTTCATTATTAGGATTTGATATGTGAGACAAAATTATTGACTCTGAATTGTGAAATGGAGTTGGGATAAACTGATCAAAGCTTTTGTTTCTTTTGTTTACAGTGCAAACAATTCGTATTTTGAGAAGACATCTCTAGGGCACCCTACACCTCAACAAAACTCAAATTTTGGGTCATCCGTAAGTGATTGGGATGACCACACCATAAAAATGAGTGGTATACTCATATATTTTTATTCCAAACTTGAAAAGAAAGTTAGCTTCACATTGCTGCTGTGTTGTAACCCTTAAAGAGAGATATAACCTCTTGGTGAACAACTATGACAACAAATGATCACATCTTTGGCACTTTGTGGGCACATATATTAGTTGAAGCACCAAATTCAAAACTAGTATGTGCTCAACGTATAACTTCTTTAATGAAGGGTCGCATTAAATCCTTGAAGCATGAACATGGTTATTAAGCACTTTGTGGAAATACAAAGTGGAGCAATGAAGGCAAAACCACTAAACAAAATGTGTTAAACCTGACGATTTGAACTTGTGAATTCTAAGTCTGCAGTTGTGAAAATGTATATAATCCTTAAAGGGAAAAGTGAATCAAGAAGAAGTGGGAGAACAACTTGACGTGGTACTTAGATAATCTTGACATACAAGATTAATGGGCTTTGGTTATTCCATGCTATAGAGATTGATAGAGAGCAAGAATACTATCTTTATTGGAAATAGTAACCGAAGTTACTCCACTAGAACAAAAATAGCTATACCAACATCAAGCTCCCACAGATACTACAATGATTGAGAAACAAAACGAACTTGATTAATTGAAAAACAAGACAAACAAGTTAGTGATAGTGGGAGGCAGGAAAAACTCTGGTAAATTAAACTTTCGCAGTTTTGTTTTGCAGATCATTAAATGATCTGCGCTGCTGTTCATAGTGCTTCAACTTATACTCTACTTGGTAAATTTTGAATGAGTTTAGACTTTGAAACAATTTGGTTTAAGGGAAAAATCAAAGCAAAAGTTAAGTATTGTTTGTTGGGGTCTCAAATATGGTTTAGAAGAATGTCCTTTCCATTCTGAATTTTTGGGGAGGACATGCTTCAAAATTTCTTTGAGTGCAGTGCATCTATCTTACATTGGTAGGTTTCAATTGTTCACGCTGTAAATAGTAAACAGGTTCAAATAAATTGTGCAAAAGATTTAATCCATATATGTGTAGGGGTGCAAGTGGTAAAGCTATAGGAGCTTAAGTAGTTTGGCATGCTCAACGTGTTCCAAAACAGAAGTGGGTTAGGACTGAAAAGCTGAATAAGGCTGCTATCATAAAATATATCAAACATTTTTGCATAGGCAGACTCGATATGGATAGCTTGGTGAATTTCTATTTTTCAAATGAATAGAAGCTTATGGGCTGTTTCAATATCATGGAGCAGAAGATGTGTCACCTCGCCCTAGATGATTGCTTTATGAAAGGTCTAGAAAGTTATCTTGAGCTAAGAATTATTGCTTCTGCTCCATGAGCACTGTGTCGGTATTGAAACAGCCTATAAGCTTCTATTCCTTTAATGTATTTCTTGGCCTCGTTTGAAATCAGGAGAGTGACTCGGAAAGAAATGGTAAAAACTAATATGGTCTTCTAAAATTCTTTAATCATACATTTATGGACTGATGCCCTCCATAAATGTATGATTAAAAAACCAATTCAAGATCAAAATGTTGAGCCAATCAGAAGACCATTCATGATTGGAATGTTGAGCTTAATTGGGCAATTGCCAATCTCAAAGGCAAAGAGTTTAAGACTCTTGTTCTAAATCATGCAACATTCATTAGAATTCAACAAAAAAATATGATATATTTTCCAAAGACAAATTTTCGATATGAATTAAAGCAAACCATTCAACACATAAGATTAACTAAACAGCATAGAAAGCAAAAGGATGCCGTTGCATTAGGTCTGCACGACTAAACGAACATAATAAATAACCTAGACACCGCCGTCATTTCTCATTTCTTCTTTATCATGATACGACTGTCGTTTTATCTAGTAAAGTAAATACGGTTTCAAAAACAGATAGATAGATAGATGGATACTCAAAATCGAATGTTAAATGTTAAACTCAGAAATCCAAAAGCAAAAATAGAAACGAGAAAGGAAGAAATCTATGACAAAAGAGTTTCACCGATTCAATCGATGGTCTGCATGATATCCTCAGCAGTGAACTTGGTACCCTTGTCCTTGTCAGCAGCGGCGCGACCCTTGGCCTTGCGATCGAGGAGTGACTTGCGATCCTTGTCGAGGCGGAGCTTGGTGATCACCACCTTCGAAGGGTTGACGCCGACGTTGACGGTCGATCCGTTCACCTTCTCACGGGTGATACGCTCGATGTGGATAACCCACTTGCGGCGGTACACCTGGACGACCTTTCCCTCGCGGCCCTTGAAGGTCCCACGCACAACCTGGACCTCGTCGTCTTTACGCACCGGCATAGACCGGACGTTGTACTTGGCCCTCAGCTCGGTCGAGACTGGAGCGCTCATCAGGACGCGCCTCACGCTCGACGGAGCAGTGAAATGGGCCTTCCTGTTCTTGCGCCGAGAGCTGGATACTCTTGGATTGTACTTCATCTTTCTTTCTTCTTGCTGCGAGAGACGGCTTAGCAAATGAGAAGGCAGGCACAGAAGAAGCAAAGATATGTGCTAGGGTTTGTGAATATTTATTGGAATTTTTGGACTCACAATGGGCCATATTGCTCTTTTTTGGGCTTCGGTTGGGCTGACCTTGTTGGCCCAAATAAATTTTGGATCGGTAAAAAGTTAGTTTCCCTTGTTATGTATGCGAAAGAGGTTTTTTTTTTTTTTTTTTATATTATTATATAATTAATATTTATAATAGTTTTATTGCATTTATAACATAAGGGTTTGTGATTGGCTTTTTCTTCAGAGTTTTTTGTTAGTGGATCTATTGTCTGTGAATCTATTATATCTACTATATCTTTCTTCAACTTTTTGTCTTTGTTATCTTTTGTCGGTGAACATATATCTTTCTTCTCTTTCTTTGGCTTTTTCTTTATAGTGTTTATCTGACCATATTGACTTAGGATAGTTTGTTTTTTATGTAAATGGGTATTGTCTAAATTGCTAAAGATCTATAAAGTAAGTAAGTAACTTCCTAATTTATGAATTGCGAAGTGAGATCTTTGGTTGCTAATGCCCTCGCTGCTCTCCTAACAATTGCAAGTCTCATGTTTTAAATCCTTTTGCTATTTTGTTGGTTGGTTTATGTGGTTTTTTTTTATATTTTTTTTATATATATGATAAAAATTATAATCTAAACTCACACACACGTATATTTTGAAGATCCCGAGAATCGAACCCACACCCTCATGAATGGATGGAGCTTTTTGGAGAGGGGGGATTACCACTAGGCAAATACCCAAGTGGTTTATGTGGTTTTTAACTGCCCTTCTTGTTGGTGTTTGGGCTTTTCTATGTTTTTGCCTTAGACCCTTCCCATCTCCAATTTTCCATCTTTTGTTGTTGAGGTTTTGGTCTTTGTGTTGTTTCCTTAGCTTGTTACTTCTTTTCAATATAATTTACTCATTGAATATAAAAATTGTGAAGTGAGATTCTATAGAAAAGGAGCTCATTAAATTATTTCATAAAAATGTCTATGGATGAGAAAGCAAGAATATGATAAGACAGGATGTATTCCCTTTTTTATTTTTTTTTAAGTAAGGATAATTATTCAGAAAAAATAAATAAGTAAATAAATTGAGGTAAAAGAGGGGAGGAGGTCTCAGAGCCTGAGAACCATCTCAATTACAAAAGACAGCCCAAACGGGCTGAATTATGGGCTAAGCAGTTTACATGTCTATAAACAAAAAGAAATCCCACCAAAGAAAATAACTCAGAGCAGGAATGTTATTAGCAATGGAAGCCAAGCCAAGAGAAGAGGATGACGGGTTTTGCATCCACGGCAAATTTAGAATCACCTTAAAAAATAAAAAAGCTAAGCTTGTGTTCCACAGCATAAGAAACTGCCAGGAGAGCAGCAGAAGTTTCACCAAGAAGAGGGAAAGGGAGAATTTTAGAGTGAGAAAAGACCAACTCACCTGTGTCGTTTCTACAGACTGCCACTGCTGAGACACTTTGTCAATTCTAATTGCAACATTAAAGTTGACTTGTATAAATTGATTGTGCAGGCATGTATAAACATACATACTAGAACACTGTTAACCCTATTAATAATTAACATTTCAATACAAGGCATGTATAAACATACATACTAGAACACTGTTAACCCTGTTAATAATTAACATTTCAATACAAGGCATGTATAAACATACATACTAGAACACTGTTAACCCTATTAATAATTAACATTTCAATACAAGTGAACGAAGACACTGCCCCGTAAGTGGTAACAGTGGCACAAAAATGTCCTTTTTCCTTTGGTAAAAGTGGCACAAAAATGTTCTCATTATCAGATTGGAGAGAAAAAGAGAGGAAAGCCAGCCTGAGACTAATATTGACTTTCATCCTTGGCGTTGTCAAATAAGTCAAAAATAACTACATGATTACTGAAAAGTGTGTTTGTGTTCGTGACAACAAGTGAAAATCATTTCTCCATAACTCCAACCTTCTCCTGTTCCTGTCACACTAGATCAATACATCCTACCAGTGCACTCTATGGAACCACAGTAGCAACTCTTCTTCTTTATATTGCCATTCGAATCACGAACCTGATCTATCATATAATTGTAATGGTAAGTCAGCTCGTGCAATGGAGGAATGTTCTCAGCAGCAAAGAGCATTATGTGGGGAATTCTTTTGTCCTCATGATCATAAAGGACATTTTGGGCATACAAATTGGGAGAACAGCTGTGGTTGATGAATCTCCCCACATTGCCATACTGCGCTGCATCAATAGTAAAGCTACCATCCCCCACCACAACTTCTGAGGAACTTGCCTGCACATCAGGCATAAGGGACGAGAGTCCATCCCAAAGAGAACTGTCATTGTAGTTATTCCCAATATCAAACAGATACTCATCATTACCGGTCCTTTGATCAGCTTCCTTCTCTTCAAGGAGCTCTCCTATATACTCACATATAAAACTTCCAGAAGGGATGGAATTAAGGGACCTCACTCCCCATCCCCTAGATTTCGTTTTAAAAATTTCAAGCTGAAATTTGATACCACGCTGGCTGACTCTATTATGGCAAGAAGAAGAGCACTTGCAAGAAGGACCACACTCATAGACCAGGGCCTTCGCTTCAACAATAGCCCCATTATGGTTAAATGGGATTTCTCCTCCATTCATGACTGCACACAAACATTTCTCAGAATCTGAGCATCCATTGGTACAGTTACAACCCTTGGGACAGAGAGGGCGGCACCAATCAGGGTATATCATGCTAGTTATGTATTGAAATGGTGGAGGTTTCTCGTCATCTATGGTGTTCACAGCACAAATGGGAATGGACTCTTTCCCCTGGGAGATATCATCTACGCAGAGACCCTCCCTTGTTTTGAACTTTTTGGACTTCTTGAGTTCTTTCCAAGCAAGCTCTGGTTGGCCTTGAATTCTATCCAACTGAAACTTGAAAACTAGCTTACCATGTGGCCCATAATCCTGCCAACATTTCACCACCAAATATAGCCCATCATATATATAAGTTCTTCCATCAGATGACTCAGTTCCACGGATCACCCTAACAGGATTCCTTTCATGCATGCTATTCTTCAAAGCAAGGTTTCCCCGTTCAAGCTTCTGATCCTCCGGTTCTTTATCTGTATTCATCACATTTCCTCCCTGACCTGTATAAATCAAGGAATCTGAATTATCCAAATCATCAGCATAGCCCCCAGATGCTACAATGCTAGTTGCCAGGATCAACCCACCATTTTTCACATAATCAATACCACCTTGAATCTGGCGATGAAGGCCAATAATATTAAGCTCAACCCTGTAATGGAACTCATCACCAACTTCGACTCCTGGGACAGATCCCAAGATTTGTTTGCCAACATTAACATATTTGTCATGCTCCTTAAGAATCCTTGCCGCTTTATAATCGACCCTCAATTTGGAATGTCCTCGCACCTTCACATTTGCTTCTTCTTCCTGCAAGAGCTTCCTACAGATGGCTTGGAACAGACGCAGTGTCTCCCTCACTTTGCTTCGGGTAATTGCATCACTGTCATGACTTTTAACACTTACACTCTGTCGAATGGGAGGAAGGTTTACATCAATACTACGTGGTCTTGGAGCCACATAAAAGTCTTGACATTCATCATCCTCCTCAGGAGAATCCTCCTTATCCCAAATAACTATTTGACTCTTACCTTGATTAGCAGTGTTTCCTATGATAGATGACTTCTTTTTTTTAGACTTCACTCCAGAACCTTCAGCTTTATCCTTTGTCCTGACAGCAGATTTATATTTTCCAAGCTGCAGAGAATTGTGTGTCTTTCCTTTGCTTTGACTTGTAATACCAGCTGTATATGGTTTAAAAGCCCCTTTCCCCTGCCCCTGCCCCTGCCCCTGCCTCCAAGGACAATGTGGAGCAGCCATCAGACCTTGCACCACGACCGTCTCCAACACAGGTTTCAAACTTCCCAAATCCTCCTGCAACTGGATCTGATAACCAGATATATCTGAAAGTTTTCTCTTTCGACTTGGGTCCTTTTCATAAACCACAACCTCCTTCCCCATTTTTTCCTCCAATATTCCAATATCCCTAGATTTTTTTATAAATACTATCTCAGAATTGTGGTCAGACTGATGTTGATTACTTTCAATTTTAGAAGGTCTAGTGTACTTTTCTCTTGAATCATCCCGTTCCACCTTCATCTCAGAAGACATTCCAAATTCATCTCGCTTCCTGATTTCTTTAGTAGCACATCCTTTAGATGCAGCTCTGTCTCCAGTTATCATAGAAACATTCCTCCATAATTCGCTCTTCTGTGCATCCGCATCTTGAACATCTCGCTTCCTGATTTCTTTAGTAGCACATCCTTCAGATTCAGCTCCAATTTTGTCTCCAGTTATCATAGAAACATTCCTCCGTAATTCGCTCTTCTGTGCATCCACATCTTGAACATCTTCTCCCATTCGCTTTACATCAGCTTTTCTAGTCTCTTCCGAGGGCTTGTCACCCATATCAGATTTATCTTGACACAAACTCTTATTCTTCAGAGAACCAAGCACTTCCAGACTATCTTCCTTACTAAGACATGGAGCATTTCTTCCGCACAAGGGAGGGAAGTCTCTGATGGCTGAAACTTTTCTTCGTGGAGGATAATTTTTAGCCATAGTCTTCTTCAAACCACTGCCAGTGGGAACATCATTGGGACCATCAGAAGGTGACCATGATTTACAACTACTTGGTGAGACCATCTCTTCCTTTGAAGCAGAAGCACCCAGCACATTTAAATTCTTTGACAAATCAAAGGCTGCATCTTCTAAATCTTTTACAGGTTCACTATTATTCAATGCTTCAGACACTGGTGAGTGTATTTTTACAGGTTCACTCAGCACTGGATTACTCAAAGCTTCTGCCACTGGTAAGTGTATTTGCACAGGTTCAGCTTTTACAGATTCACTCAGCACTGGATTACTCACAGCTTCTGCCACTGGTGAGTGTATTTGCACCGGTTCAGCTTTTACAGGTTCACTCAGCACTGGATCACTCAAAGCTTCTGCCACTGGTGAGTGTATTTGCATAGGTTCAGCATTTATAGGTTCACCCAGCACTATATTACTCAACTCTTCTAGCACCGGTGAGTGTCTTTGCACAGATTCAGCTTTCACGGATTCAAGTTCATTCCCCGACTCAGATGAGACAACCATTTTTTCTTCTGATGTCAAAACATTTTCTTGCTCCAGCCTCTTTGCAGGAACCAAAGTTTCTGAAACCTCAGGAGACTGGTTTTGTTGAGCAAGTGGTCCACATCCCGGTGGAAAATCGCGAACAGCAGAAACTATACGCTTCTTATACTTAGATGGACCAGTACGAAAAGAACAATCAACATTTTCCATTGGCAATTTTCCCAATCTCCCTTCAGAATGACTACCATTTACTGACGTAACCTTTCTAAGAGACTCTGAATGCAGCATATTCTCCATAACCCCCATTCCAACTCCCAAAACAAATCAAACAGCACACTAAAACAACCTGAAAACCAAAATAAGTATCACTAAACCAATAAAACCAGAAAAGTAACATTCAACAAATTTATGAATTATTATTCTTTTGGTTTCTTGGTCTCACTGACATACCAAACAACAACCAAACCTTAGTCCCAAAATTTAGTGCTTGGCATTTCGTTATAACGCTATAGTTCCCAAGATCCCAAAAACTGTAAAATTTACTAACATTAAGTTAATTTTTTTTTTATAAATACCAACATGAAGGAATTTAATTATCCTCTTTCCCAACATTTTCTCAAAATTTAAAACTCTGTATTCAACCAAATCAATGTATACAACTTAGGTACCTATCAAAAAAAAAATGTATACAACTTAGATAACCTCAGAGTATAGGTAAATTAAATATAAATATCAAAATAGAAGAAAATGCAAAAAAATAATAATAATAAACAAATGTCTAAACAAAAGAAGCTAATAAACTCTAATCCCAAACAATAACCAATATAATATTCATTTCCATCAGTTCCTTCATTTTCTTCTAATTTCTTAGTAAGACATTGAATTGAAGCCAATTCTCAACATATCAACAAGAGGAATGGAAAATAGTGCTCAAGCTCAACGAAATTCCACAAATGTAAACAAATTTGAAGCAAATTTAGTTGATCAAAAATTGAGAAATTACCCTAAAATCTTGATGCACGAACAGGTTGTATGAAAGAACATTTATATAGCAGAGGAGCGAAAACGAACGGCTGGTCGGGAATTGATGGCGTGATCGTAAATACGGTGAAATTGGATTCTTAACGTCAGAAGTTAGAACTATGGAAATCGGAGACCAAGAGTGAACTGTTTTTTTCAAGGGCAATTTGCTCCTCTCTCTCATTCTGGAGCAAAATGAGATGTAAGAAAAACATTTTTGCGATTAAGAAAAACGACCCCGTGTTATATTAATCTAATAATAAAAGTTTGCGTGTTTGCTTATACTATTAGTGACCCAAGTGGCTGTCATTTATTAAAGGTTAATTACACTCTATCCACACTGGTTAGCCCTTTTTAATGGGTCAGTCCGTCACGGGACTGATGTTGATTTTAATATGTGTATTTTATGATAAAATTTTTGTCAGTAGTAATAAATGTGTATATTGTTATAATAATAACATATGTATTGTGGAAAACTTAATTTTACTATAAATTACATACCATTACTGAAACTGACACAAAAGTTATCAAAAAACACACACATCAAACAATTTTTGACCCTCGTGGAGGGACAATCCCGTAGCGGGGCCTTAGAAGCTTCATGCAAAAGAGATTTAGGGGCAGAGGAGCAGTGATGATTTTCCGTTTCACAAGGAGGGTTTTGGTGGGTAATCTGCCATGGTAAAGGAGCCATATAAAAAAGACAATCCTGGGCAAAATGTTCAGTTTCCAGATCCACTTCCAATTAGATGTGTTCGTATGTGCGGCATCCAGATCAAGAGCTATAGTGTACGCAGAACTGGTAGAGAAAAGACTATTGGTAGATGGGGTCCAATATGTGTTGTCTTCATGTAGAGGATTTAATGGTTTGGGAGATGCACGGATAGATTGTTGGATAGCATGTGGAAGGACAACAGAGAGGCGGTCAAGTTGCCAGTGACCATTATAATCCCAAAGTTCACAAACTTTGACAGATTCCTCATGGAGGTTGAGAGGCCCCGCGATGGAGTAGCGGAGAGGACCTGACCCAAGCCAGTTATCCATCCAAAATCTGGTTCGTTAGCCATTGTGAATAAGAAATCCTTTACCTCTTTCAAAGATGGGCTTTGCCAGGTTGATGCTCTTCGAAACTATGGATTTCTGGCAAACTTGGCTCCTAGAATAAGGGTATTTAAAACTAGGTGATTGGGATGAAGGTTTTGAGGGGCCAGATTTTCAGGATGACATTTTTACGTAATCTGCCCATGTTGAGCCACCTAGGAATGCAGCCCAAACAGAGACAAGACAACTAGGCAGTCTCAAGAACCAACTTCTACACCTAGGCAACCTAAAGCACATGAGCCACTTATTGCTACACTTAGGCGGCCTCAACCACATACTAATATTGAATGAGTTATACTAATCTTATTAATGGTAAAGAAACAAATTTCCTAAGGAAGTATCAAGTAAAAAAATAATAATAATAAAAGAAAGAAATTATGTGGTTGTCTTCACGTTGCTAATACTAAGTTGCTTACTATTGTAAAGAGTTTAACTACTAAAATAATAATAATAATAAGTGATAAAGTAACTAAATATTTAACTATGATTAATTCTTAAGTTAAGAATCTTATAAGAATAAAAGAATATCCTATAACTATTTGTTATCCATTTGACTTAAATGTTATATCTGTTATACGTTTACAAAACTTAAAGGGGCCCTAAAGAATTGTTTGCACTCAAAAGGTATTCCATTTTGGACCTTAAAGGGAGCATACTTCCAAAACCAAGACCAAAGCTTTCACCACTTGAGCCAACTCCTTAAAGGAGTGTCATTTTTTTAAAATAGAAGGATGTGCTGTTATTTCTCCAAACCTCCAGAAAGATTAGTGTAATTTACTCATATTAATATATGGAAATTTCATATTTCAAAAAGAAACTAAATTCCTAAAATCATGGAAGAAGATAGTCGATCAAAGAAGAAGAAGAATGCCATAAAAATAGATGAAAGAACTTTTTATATGAATTGGGTACGCCACTTTTGAGGTAGGTGTACGTCATCTCCATTCAAACGTTCTCCAAAAACATTTTCACATATTAAAAAAAAAAAAAAAATCTAGATAATTTGGTTTCTAGGACTTTGAAGCAAGCCCACGTAAATCACGTGTACGCTCCTTTTCCCATAAACTGAAAAGACTAAATTTTTATTATTTCAATTTTGATTATAGTGCGTAGGTTTCAATTAGATCCATTGATAAAATCTTTTGTTGATTCAATAATCATGGAGTGAAGGACAGATGTTATAAATTCAAATATTATTATAACTATATATAAAAAATACACAAACAAAGCAAAGCCAAATATGAATTAAAGAAAAGAAACCTGCTATTATAATTTGTAATGGAGATGTTACCCAAGAAGAAGAAAAAAGAAAAAAAGAAAATCCACCCTTTTATCCATAAAACCAAGAAAGACACAAAAATTCGCAAGATTAAAATTATAAATAATATGTTATCAAGCTCACACTTTTTTTTTTTAATTGAAAAATGTGTGATCGCCAATATCAGTACTTTTGCATGGTCTTGATCACCGCCAACCATGCAATTCATGTGCTAATTTGCCACATAAAAGTTGTCTACTTTGTCTAATATATGATGTGTGTAGTTTTTTTTATTTGAAATGGAATTGTTTCTTATCATTACCACAAGAAATATTATTTTTCTAAGAGACATTGGAGAAAATCAAATTTTACGGCAGGAATTGCAATATTTTTGTTGTAAAAGTTTTAAGATTTGTAATTTCATTTTTATTCATATAAAGTTTTAGCATGTTTAGAGAAATCAGATTTGTTCTTTCAAGTTTTTCTCCATTTTTTGTTGTTGTCAAAATATGAAATTTGATAATTATGATAATGCATATTTTGTTATTGTGTTTGTATATAGAACTATATATATTCTAGCATTAAGTATTTATTGTGATTGTGTTTATATATAAAACTATATATATATTTGAAGAATATGATATGTCAAGATTTTAATGAGATTTTTTTTTTTTTTTTTTTTTTTTAGTAATGATTATTATAAATAAAATTTAAATTTAATTAAAAATATATATTAAAAAATGACATATGAAATTGTGAAAACCTCAAAATTTTATGTTAAATGTAATTATATATTATAGATTTGTGAGACCATCTCTCCCTTAATGAATCTATTTTTTCACTCTTTGATTATATCTTTGTATAATTAATTACTTTTTTTATTTAGGGAAAAGAAATAGATGAATAATTAAGCACACAAATGTATGATTTTTCTACCTTTTAATTAAATTGACACATTTGAAACATTGATGACCATTTTTACACAAAGAGTATAGGTTGAGAACCAAAAATGTAATTAAACCTTTTAGGATTATTCAAAGTTGTGGATCAATTAGTTAACTCTCATAGAGCAATCATTATATAATAGCAAATTATTTTTATATATATATATATATATATATATATATATATATATATATATATAAATTATTAACAACAATATACTTAAAATATATATAAAAAAATATTTAATCTTAAAAAAAAAAAAAAAAAAACGTTAAAAAGTATAACAAAAATATTCAAAACTCCGTAAGAACACACGTTTTATAATTAAACTACTACTGTTCACAGTTATAACGTAAAAATATTTTATATTTTATTTAGAAAAATAGACGTTAAATTGCAATTTTAAAAGATAAAGGGGGACATTGCTCAGTTCTGAAACTGACTTATACATAAAGGGGGAAAGTGTATACTGAAGACGCCTGAAGAGCCTAGTATAGTATGAACCAATTTGGACGTTTGATTAAATTTAGGCTATCTAGCCTTTCAATTGAGAATTGAAGACTCAAGGTTCGAAGTACAAAATGAACCATCTTCTACTATTGACGAGCTCTATGCAATGTTACATCCCTCCATAAATTTTCATTGAAAAAATATTTTGACGAATTAATAGTTAGATTACATTATCTGTTTATATCTTCTATGGTTGCAAAAAAATCAAGATAATCGGAGAATAATTATCTCATCATAAAATGTTTAATTTAACTTTAGAATCATACACAAAATATGAGTTTGTGAAACACTTTGTACATAGCATCTTGACTACCATGATTCCATGAAATTTGATGTGCATATTTAGAAAATATATATATATATATATTCCAACGGTAGGATTTTTAAAATATTAATCCAATACAAAGTCATGGATTAGTGTAACAATACAAAAAGCTGCACCATATATATATAACTTGATCCTAACTCATATATACCTATGCTATATAGCTAAATAATTTGATTTGTCTCTTCTTGAAATTGTTCATATAAAACCTTCGCCACTCTAAATCCATACACGTGCCACTCTAAATCCATACACGTGACCAAACCCATCCATTGTCACATTAAAATTTTTATGGCACTCTTTTTTTATTTATTTAGAATTCTTCCTCCAACCCGTTAGTAACATGTAAACGTTATTTGTAATTAATATGCCCTCTTCCTAAAATTGGTGCCATAGAATGCACGGAAGGAAAAGAAAAACTATGGACACCCTATTAAACCATACAATTATTATAATTTAGTTATTTTTATTGTTTAATTTCAAAACTGCACATATTGTCATCCTTATACAAATATAACACAATCTTAACTTTCACATACCATTAGTCAAAAAAGAATAATAATTAAAACTGATTTCTATTTTTGAATGAAGTTAATTAGTTCTGTACTAGCCTAATATTCACTACTAACAGACTTTACCACATGGCAACAAATATTTTCAAATTTATTTCCATCTCCAATTTCTTTACATGATAACAAATTGTTTGAGCCAAACGCATTTTGCTTTCCGTCCTATATTAATGTGGGGTTTCTGTTTAGAACTTAGATAAATGACCTACCAAAACTTGTAGCAACCTGGACCAGTACTTCTTTGCAAATTAGTTTTTCTTTTCTTTGAGTTAAACAAACTAGCTATTTTAAAGCGTCAGTTGGCGAGATTTGATGGAGTTTCCATGCAAGACCAAAATTTAACAAAAATTTGAATGGCTTATAGAGTTCAACCAATGCAAGCCATTGGATTCTCTAAAAGACCATGTCAAACAATTCCGGATCTCAACCATTTTGCCTTGTCTTTCTTCTTTTTCACTTTTATATATAGGCATTGTCTTTGTGGTTCTCTCCCATTTGCAAAATACAATTGATAACTCACCAAAAAACAAAACAAAACTCAAGGAGAGTGCTACTTTATTCAGAGTTCTCTATCTTTTGGTACGTTTTGACAATGATATTTTGTATGTATGTATATGCATATACATGAATATGATATTGTTTTGTTTGGTATGCTTGAGACTAATCTATTTTGCTCTGATGTATGTGCTACTTGCTTTGTAGTTTTTGAGAAACTCTGGGAAAAATAATACATGCTTAAACTTTTCAACCAAAAATTATGTTTATATTCTTGCTTTGAGGAAAACTACTAATAAAAAGAATTTTAGAAACTCCAGAAGGGATATATAACACTTCTTAGATAGGCACAAAAGACACCAGATTTATTTGTAGCGAAAATTTTAAAGTGTAATGATTTAATTTCTCAATAATGTTGTTTGTGACCATTTCAAAAGATAAGCGTCAATGGTTTTTTAATAATGGGATTTTCTTTTCTTTTTTTGTTAAATAATGGGGTTTTCACTTTCAGTTGCATTTGGTAGACACTAATGAATAGTAATTACCACATATCTTTGAAATCAAAAGAGAAATAAAAACAAAAATAAAAATAATAAAGCACAAGAGATATGGTACCGAAACCACCCCTGTTTCATAAAGTTGCCAAGTTATAGTATGAAAATCTTTGAAAGGCTGAAAAATTCATGCTTCTTGGCTTGGTCTTAAAGATTTTTAAGCATGTGAGATTTATGCTTGAAATATAATATACTTGAAATATCATAAAGTTGTCAAGTTAAAGCATGAAATTCATGCTTCATGACTCATTCTATCTATAACCAATAATCTTGAAAGACTGAAAAATTCATACTTAAAATTCCCATTATAATGATAATTGGAGGATTTCAAAGCTGTGAGATGTATAATATAATTGTTAGGTTCATTATATACATGACATTGTGTTTTGTTAATAGTACAACATTTTTTACTTATTAATAGGTTATTTTGTTGAATCAATTGTTCATGATTTCCTCTTATAAATACATTAGTTATAAAAAAATAACATCATCTATTCCTACTTTGATGATTAAAAAAGATCATTGGTTATAGATTGAATGAGTCATATAAGAAACTCTCTATTAGGATTTAATGTAATTGTTGATAGAAGGAATAAATCGGCACATATTTAAAAGATTACGGAATACATTATTAGTTAAAGCAGTTTAAGGATAGGTGAGACAAGAAAGAAAGAAAAAAAATCAAATATCACATCATTTTTTCTTTTCTTTTAGCACTTGTTAAACCTATATAATATTTTAATCAAATATTATTAATTGTTATTTTGTTTTTTGCTAGATTTCATATGGGAAGTGACTTTATTATGGAAGACAAAACAAAGACCTTATTCCAAGTAAAAATGACGTCATTTTCTTTACCACCTACTTGGTGCAAGAGTGGTACTAGAAATTATACTCCGCGATGCAGCATTTTAGCCTCCCGAGACTTCCCTCAACGCAGCATTTTAGCTTCCCGAGATTTCCCTCCGTGTTGTGGTAGAAATTCTCATCATTCTGAAGTTAAAGAATGTCAAACAATATTCACTTCATTGATGAAACCAATAAAAAGTGAGCAGTTTATGAAAGAACAAGAAGATATGAGGAGAAATTGTATTATGCCTTCACAAACACTCAATTTGTCAATGAAACAGATAAAGTGTGAGCAAATCAAAGGAGAACAACAAGATACAAGGAAAATTTGTGTTATACCTTCACAAATACTCACTACACCAATGAAACAGATAAAAAAAGAGCAACTTACAGGAGAACATCAAGATACAAGGGAAGAATTTGTTACGCCTTTACGAACAATCGCTTCATCAATCAATCAGATAAAGAACGAGCAAATTATGGGACAACAACAAGATACAAGAGAAGATTATGTTACACTATCACAAAGAGTCACTTCATCAATAAAACGGTTAAAGAAGCGAGCTACTCACTAAAGAACAGCAAGATGTGAGGGAAAATTGTGTTGCGCCTTCCCAAGAGAAAATTTTGCATCAATCAAGCCATAGATATGAGATAGTTATTAGAGAAAAGAATGAGAATGTTAGAGGTTCTATGGTGAAGATGGTTAACAAGGATGACAAATGTTGTAAAAGGAAGTTTTCAGATACTTCTAGTATTGTTGATCATTCAAGAGAGACGAAAGTACTCCATGTGGCTAACATGTCCAAATACTTTGATAAGAGTATTTCTCCTTTTAGACCTCAAAGTTCTGGTAGAAGTGATGATGATGAAGAAATTATTGCTCGCAAAAGAGTGGAGGAGATTTTAAATTTATTCCGAGCTACATGTTGGAAGGTTATACAAGAAGAAGAAAATGTAAGGAGGGTTGATCTTGAAGCAGCAAAGATTCTCAAGAAAAATAAAAAATTTGTCAACACAGATAGACAATTTGGACATATGCAGGGAGTAAATGTGGGTGATAAGTTTAGGTATCGAATAGAGCTTGCAATAGTAGGTCTTCATCGTCCACCTCAAAGTGGTATAGACTATATGAAAATAGGTGATCAAAGTCTTGCCACAAGTATTGTAGCTTCAGGTGGATATCAAAATCATATGGAGTCTAACGAGTTGATATACATGGGTCAAGGAGGAAATCTGTCTCGCAAGAGTAAGCCACTAGAAGATCAAAAGCTTGAAAGGGGAAATCTTGCCTTGAAGAATAGTATTGATGCCAAGAATCCTATTCGAGTCATTCGCACGCCTAATTCTCATACAGTGAGAAATAATATAATGGACGAGAACTTTATATATGATGGATTATACTTAGTGCGAGACTATTGGCAAGAAATCGGATCACATGGTAAACGTGTTTATAAGTTTCGATTGGAAAGAATTGCTAATCAACTTGAAATTTCTTGGAAAAATTTGAAATTGCGTTGAATATGTTTTGTATTTCCATTGGAAGTTTTCAAATATATTTTCCTTTATATCAAAGTTTGCTGTTAGAATGTATGCAATTAGAACTTCCACATTGTTAATTTGTTACACAACAACGCTAAGATTGACAAGAAACGGCGCCTCTTCGAGAAAGTTGTTAAAAACTGAAACCCGCGAAAGCCCAACTGTCAATCAAAATTCATCATCCACCGTCAAATCAAAAGAAAAAGGGCGGGAAGCAAAAACCATAAAAGCCCCTCAAAACAAAACTAAAAACCGTTTTTAACTTTCCGCTCAAAAAATAAAAACAAAACCCAAAAGAGCAAAGGCTTTTGTAATTCGTATCCTTTCGATTTCCGATCCCAAACCAAAGGCTAAAACCCTCTGCTGTTGAAAATGGTCGACCACCGCGTTAACGATCCCTTCGCTTCAATCACCGAGCTATGCCACGTGTCGGCCTCCCAAGAGGAGCGCTTACGTCACTGCTCCTTTGCTCTAGAATCCGACGGATGCTCCGGCCACGACGACGGAGACTCATCCGACCCGACACAGTCCATGGAAGTCGATGTGGCTTCCACGGGGATTGTCATGGTGTCTCCGCCGGAGAGCTCCGAGGAAAAAGACGATAGTAACCCTCACGACGTGTTCCAGACCCCAACCGAGGGTTCCCTGCTCGCCAGCTCAGAGGAACAGCAGCAACCCATGGCTGTCGATGGACCGCGTCATTCCGACGCCGAAGCTCTGGCCGGTTGTACGGACGGTTCCGAGGCTGTTGATTTGGGGAAGGATTCCGATCTAGGGTTTTCAGAGGTGGAACTGGCGCAGAGAGTCTACGACGAAGACTCCGTGTGCGAATCGGAGAAATTAGGGCTTTCGAGGAGGGAATCGTCGTTAAAGGAGAGCTTAGCCGAGTCTCCGTCGAAGAAATTGAAAATTTTGGACCCAAATTTGGCTTCGGAGGCTCCTGAACCTTGCACAGGAGCTCTATCGGACTCTGACCCTGAGATTCATCAAAATACTGAAATTATTGAAGATTCGGAGGTGGAAGCGAACGATGAAGAAATCAAAGTTTGTGGAGAAAGCTCGGCAAAGAGAAAGCTTGCATTTCCTTATGGCGATACTGAAATCGTCCAATCCGAATCCGAAGAAGATTGGGAAGAAACTGAGGAAGGTGAAGTGAATCATGAAAAGGCCAATGCTAGCAAGATATACCGCGTGCTACCAGTGTCGATGCACGTGCCAGCGGAGAATAGAGCAGAGAGAGTGGACAATAATGGTGGTTTAAATGGGAAGGAGGTTACGATATTGGATGTGTTGAAATTCCTCAAGGATGGGTGTGATGAAGAGGATGATAGTCTTAAGAGTGTTAGTATTTTCGACATGTGTAAGCAGCAAGGAATGACTTTTCCGCAGCCGTGTTGGTGGCCGGAGGAGGGGTTTGAAGTAGTTGATGATAAAGATAAGTAGGCTTGGAAAAAATGGAAGTATGTTTTGAGGTCATTGACTGTTTTTTTTTTTTTGAGGTTGTTAAATTATGGATGCTAATTATGTGTTTTGAAGTCATTGACTAATTTCTTGCAGGTTTTTCTTAGAAGGCATTGTTCTTAGATAAGTCACTAGTTAGCTACTTAGCTTACCTTCTGTCCTTGTCAAAGGTCATGCATTAGTTAATGACTCACAATTCAGGGCTTTTGTTAAATTAGCTTATGCCATTAGTGGTTAGTGAAGGAAACAGTCAAGACAGGTGCAGAAACCATGGTAGTAGTATATATTTGACTTCTGAGAATCAACATTTGTTTCATGATCTGCGCAAGGTATGTGTGCTGATTTAGTCGCACCAAAAGGCAATCGAAACTCCAAAAGTTGATTCCAAATATGTAGGCAAATATTCCTTCCCTTGGCGAAGATTATGGTTGGCCCACTTGAATCACACAAGCACATAGCTTTTGCTACATGCAACAAAGGGCAAAGACTTATCTTTCAATTATCTTTGAATGGTTCTCCTCTTTTTTTATCCAAAAACTCACCCAACTAATCTCATAAACACGTGCAGTTCCCTGTCTCATATGCATCGAGTAATTACTAGGTCCAATGGTTTTCGGAGTGGTCCCAAAGGGATCCGCTATTATGGTATGTCAAATTCGCAACTTACACTTCTTGAGGTGCATATTACGTACGGTTCGTCCTATTCACCTAGGTCTTTTAGTGATGTTTGTTGATTTCTCCAACTAAATCAGATTAGCTATATTTAGCAGAAAATAAGTAAAAACCCTAGTCTCTTGTACTCATGTACTTTTGCACCCTTTGTTGCCTTTCATTTACTTAATAAAAAAATATTACAAATTTCTAATGGTTCCATAAATAATCATTTATATTCTAGTTTGATCCAATATGCATCAGTTGTTAAAATTTTTGAATGGTTGGATGCTTATAAACTCAAATATGCTATTTGCTTGTATTAGGATTTGAATTACCATCACTCATCAAAAAAAAAGAATTACCATCAGCTTCACAAGCCTATTCACCTTTAAATACTTCTTAATACATCTTTAAATTTGTAAAAAATATAATCCATCAGTAAGCATTCATCTGCTTCTGCTTGCCTTCCAAATGCTGGCCTTCGTCTGTGGCCTTTTCATATACAGACTGGCTTGGATTGGTTGATTGCTCAATGGTGGTCTCTTTTATATAAAAAACCAGAGTTCAAATCCATCCCCTCCATGATTGTAACTATCAAATTATCAAAAAAAGTTGTACACATTTATGCAGCAAATTTGACAACCTAAGAATATTCTAGGCAATTAACATTGGACCAAATTCAATCAAATTTAAACTGTTGCAGTAATGCTTATTGTGCAGAGGATGTATGCCAAAGGATGGATCTTGCCAACCATTCTAAGCTTAGAAGGTAGTAAGTTACGAAACCCTCATTAACTCCTCCATCACAGTAACCGAAGACAACATTAATCAGTTCTAAATCTGCAATGAAACGACTAGAAAACAATGTCATTATTTCACATTGTTTTAAAAAATTCATTAAAGATTCAGCTTGCAACAATTTTGAAACTATAAGATCAACATTAAAAAAAAATTAAAACTGAATAGATTTAATTTAAAACGAAAGTCAAACTAAAGCTTATTATATAAGTACACCTTTTTTTCTTTTTAGTCCTTTGATGAATAGCTGACAGATAGATCGTTAAGATGCAATCAGCTAATTGATTGAACAATGTAGGTCTCAAAAAGGCATAAAGGCAGGCTAAATGTCCACTTCCTTCACATGCATCCCGCAAAGTTTTTACTCCATTTTTTTAATATATATATATATATATATATTTTTTATTTTCTTTTCATTTTCTCTTGCAAAATATTGAGTACAAAGAAAGCAACCCAAAAATAGGGTATCTTTAAGTTACTATGCATGACAAAAAAAACTAAAATTGCATACAAAAACTCTGGAATTACCAGTTCCGTATTATGAGGCTATATTTTACAATCTGTTGTAACCTATACAAAAAGCCCACAAAATTCATCCCTTTAGCATTCCGAGTTCGAAAAAGGATAAGAGAAATAAAGAGCAACCAGCAAACCTCATTCACAGACTTCTTGATTACCATCCAAAATATGTGAACCCTAGACACAGGTTTCAAAGGCATACCTACAATAGCCCTTGTGATTAGAAACCGTTTACATTGTCAGCGATGGACAAGATGTGGGTATATTGAGCTACTACTAGTGCTTGCCTGTTGGGCATCATAACTTAAAGCTGGGTGAAGGAGTTCTGCCTGTGGGAAAGAGCCATTGGATGGCACATCCAGCAGCAGATCCTGATCAGAATTTTCTTCAACAAAATTTAAAGAATCGAACATGAAGGAGCTACCATCAGAAGGCAAAGCAAATAGGCTCCTTGGACTAAAGCAAGAACTATCATTGTCTATGAGTTCCTTGTTCTCATAGCTAGCCTTCACGATCACTCTTTTTGGGCACTTCATCGAAGTCTTCACCTCTGCAAGATGCAACACACTTTCTTAAGAACCATACCAGTGTAAATTATATTAATGTTATTGCAAACACAATTACCATTTTATGCAAATTAAAGTGATAATGTTGCACACATTACAATCTATAGAACACAGTTGTCCAAAATGCTAGTAGTAACAACCCTGGGAGACATCCAGGGTTCAAATCCCCTCTCCCCCAACTATCGATTATCCAAAAAAAAAAAAAAAACCCCTGGGTCTTCTATGTCTGGTTCAAAGGCGATTATCAGGATTGTGTATTTCCAGGCAGTGCCAAATTAACCTAGAACCACAATAATGGAATATGACTAATAGGTGGACAGAACAAGGGGTATTGAGAAGTGCAAGGATTGCAGGCAGGGGACGTGTACTTGTTCTTGTTGTAGTTGACTTGTGTCATCGTGAAATGTGAACACTTTATCTTACTAATATATATAAAATAAATAGTAACTTGAACAAGATGGAACAGAAATGATGGAAAAACATAAGGTTAAAGAAGTTGTTTGGATGCACTTTCTAATTCTGGATGCAAAAACTTGCAGAAGATGTTAAGAAGACTCGTTTGACTCTTTTCACCCCATCAGTTGTAAAAGTAAAACTCGACTCAACTTTTAAAAGCCTCTTTTTAGGCTACTCAAGTAATTTTTCTCCTTTTCATAGGAAAACCAAGTTGAGTTAAACCCTTTGAAGTTTTTTCATGTCCAACAAATATATTTAGAAATAAACTAGCCATTCAACGAATTACTGCCAAAAATAAAATCTTCAGCTAACCTGGAAGATTTTGGCTTTGGCTGTCACGCAATCTCTTGACATTTATGAAATTACTTGAGGCAGTTGCATTGGGTCCTAAAACAAAAGATCCTCCAGAACTATTTTTATATTCCTGCAGCCAAAGAAAGACGTCAATAAGTTGCTATAAAGTTGCAGAATCATTTCCCTTTTAACATTTTTATCTAATGACATTCAGATTTTAAAAGCCAGCTCAAACCTTAAGTACATGATAGCTTTCAACCCATTTGCATTTCGATGAATTGCATAATGCAAGCCTTTTCAAATTCTTGCAATCTTCAGATTTAGGCCCTGAGAAGGAGTTGTCAAATACCCCTTCCACAAGCAGTTGCTGAAAGTAAATTAAGTCCTCCTTGAATTGAGAGCTGTCAAAAGTGTTTCTGAGGCTGCATGCAACGATTAAAACCACCATGAGGACAGGATCACATATCAACTTATCAAATCCTTTTCTTAGGATACTAAGTGACTCTCTCAAAAATAATTGAGTGTGTATCCATCTGTGTTGCTATAACTTAGTCTCATGCCACAATATTGCTCCACTCCAAAAGACTGGAATGTGCACTCAATTGCAAAGCTATGAATGAAATGGTTTCAAACATATGTAACATGGATATAGCATATTCATGCTTGCAATTTTGCAAAGGACATACTGATGAAATACACCACATGCAATGTGTTTCAATCTCTCAAAATAAAATAATGCTCATTCTTGCACATAACATTTATGGAAAAGTATCATGTGGTAAAAAATGATAAAACGTTTAGATTATATGACAAAAAGGATGCCAACCTCTCAGGAACTATAACAGTATCAACTGGAGATAAATACTTCAGTAATTGTTGTTGCTCTTCATTTGTCAAGTTTCTCATAAACTCCTCAAAGTTTATAACATCCTACACAAAACAAAAACTTAATTATGAAAAAGCACTCAACATATCAATTAATTTGGATTCAGGATCACTCTGCACCAGGATATAGGAATAAGGCAAGAACTGAAGAGATCATAACCTTTAAAAAAGATCAGAAGTTTGTGAACACCACATATAGTGTTATGCTTAAGGCTATGTACAGTTTAGGGTGCTTTCTAAAGAAAAGGATAACTTGATCACAGGTGTTATTTGCATTTTTAATTAGTTAAATAACAACATCAAATTTGAAAAATATCAGCTTTCTGTGGCACAACCAAAGAAGAAGCATAGGAACAAAACTTACATTCAAATCTATATTACACAGTGGTGAATTACAGCTGGCCAGGATTTGTAGGTTTTCATTCTGAGACTTGTCCCTGTAATTGCAAGCAGAAGAAATATTAATTATGGTTAGAAAGATGCTTTCAACTTCTTTCCCTAACCATGGAGTAACAGTTTCTCCACTTTGTTAACATATGATTCATGACTCACAATCCTATTGTACTACAGATTTTTGGAGGTCAACGCGTATAAAACTTCCTTTCTAAGTTGAACGACAACACCCACACTAGTGTAGGAAGAAGTTACCTTTTAAGATACTCTGGTTGCATCCCTTGTCCAGAATGATTCTTCATTTTTTCAACCCCAGCACTTGAAAAATTGACACCCTTGTTACCATTATGTACAGAAGGGATTACATAGTGGGAATAGGCCTCATTAGATGGAAATTGTTTGTTCTCAACTGAAAGTGAGCTAGCTTCAGATTCCTCTTCCCGAGCTATTGAGCTCGGATGCCTAATGAGAACACCTCCATGTCCTATCTCAACAGAGACCATTGGTGTTTCACTCTCAAAAAGCAGATCTTCTTCAGAAGATCCAGAGAAATATGAAGACTGTTGTTCATGTAAAATAGTATAAAGATCTTTTGTAAGCTTCTCAACTGGAGATTGCTTTGGACGAATCACACAGGTCCTCTTCCTAGAAGGCACCATTGAGTCCCATACCATTGACTGCGCTGGACCTGGAAGGACACCAATTGGATAACGCATATGGTCAGAATTACTCAGTTATTATAAATGCACAAAACTTCATCATTCTGAATGGTAAAATGAAAAGAGCCCTTTTATATGATCAAATGATGAAGAAAAACAAAAAGAAAACAGATTAAAAAAAATAAAATAAAAACTGAATGTGTGGTCAAAATTCATTCTGATGAAGATGTACTTCCCAAGGAAAAACCTGAAGAACAAAATAATAACGATGAATACCTTACATGAATCTGTGAAAATTGCACTTATAACTGCCAACTAAAACTAGAACTTTGACTAAGGAAAATCAATGATGTTGAATTACTTTGGGGCTCCATTAGATCAAAGAGGGAATAAAACCACAGAAATGGAGTTAACTATACTAATTAAATAAGGCATTTACCATCATGATTTTTGTTAGTACTATATAACCTTGAATTGCTCGCCAATATGAGATGAACATGATATGAATAGCAGCCAACTTCCAGAGTTGCGCTTTCTGAAAAATGAAAGGAGGGTGCTTCTTTTTCTCTCTCCTCTCTCTCTCTCTCTCTCTCTCTCTCTCTCTCTCTCTTCTTCTTCTTCTTTTTCTTCTTTTTTTTTTTTTTTTTTTTTTTGAAATATCATTTTACTTGTATCAAATGAGACATCACTCTTATTTTGCTGCAAACTATATCATTAGTGTCTTCTTCGCTGTTTTTAACTCTGTTATTTTGGAACCATTTCCTGAATCCACTTTTCCCTAATACCAAAACATAAAACTTATAATATCAACACGCAATAGGACATTTGGAGAGGAATTAACAACTCTTCCATTAACTTTAAAATAAGGTAAACTCCATCACTCTTCACTCTAATGATGAAAAAAAAATAATAATAAGAATCTCTTTTGAGCAATAATGGAAAGGGGAGAGAGGGATTGACTATCCCCCAAGACTACTAGTTGTAGTGAGTGTCCAACCTGTCAAATCACTTGCATCTGCACCGCCAAATTGTGCACAGCTCTCCGAGTTAGAAATGGCTGAGCCAGAACTTGACCTATTACTTGTATCTTCATCTATCACCTTTCGAAAGCCCTGGTTGTAATCGGGAGCACCCCCTCCAACCACCATAGTATCACTATTTTGCTTTCTTTTGAGTTTCACTTCTTTGTTCTTATTTACTGATATACTCTTCACCCTGGAAAACCTGTGATCCTCATAATCATCAGGTTCTGCCCGTGCATGTAGAGGGGTATAATTTGCAAGTGTTCCCTTTGTCCTCCACCGAGACCCGCATGCATTGCACAAGACTGGCTTATCAGGAGGCCCATTGCGCCAAAGAGGAGTGGCTGTTAAAATGTTTGGTTGTCAGCAATCAATACAATTAAATGACTCTAAGCACAAGAAAGATGTAACACAGATTAACAGATGGCCATTGAGCAATTGCTCGTCTAAAACTTCAACATAATCCAATTTCAGTTGTCAAGTTAACTTGAAAAGAACCCCAGCTAATTTAAGGTGCCATCTCATTAATGTATCAAAAAGTGATAAGCCTAGAAGATGAAAAATGTACACGCAAGCCATGACAAAATTATATGCACAAAGCTTAGGGTATCTGCATGACAACGATTAAAGATTCTTATGAGTGCATTTCACCCGCATAGAGTTTCATGTTGCATGGAAGCTTGGAATGAGACAACGGTTCCTGCATTTTAACTTACTGTAAAAACAAAGAGCAGCATACTCGGAAGCAATGCTTGTTACAAAGAATTATGGTTAACACGTCTTATATCACAGAATAGAGCGACATAAGAGCAGCTGGTGCCACCATGGAACTAACAATAGCTGAACTATGGACAAGAGGATCGGAAATGCCCAAACATCTCAAATTAGAACATAGCTCAGCTCTAGCTAATAAGCCAAACATATAATTGTGTTTGAGCATAAGCTCAGACCAGGGTTGCAGGATGAATTGACCTCAAGATCAAAGAGTTGCTAAGCACAATGTATTGTTACAAATTCTGAAAGCACAAAGTGCATGGAAATTATGAGGAGATAGAAACAAAATCACTTTTACGAGTAGATGAATGGGACAAAGGGATGAGCAGTTTCGCATGGACATCCTACCTGCAACTAATGATTTGTCAGGATTGCAATAACCTTTTTTCTAGAATGTGGAGGTTTTAGATTATTAGTTCATTGCTTCATTTCCTTTTAAAAAACAATAGTTTCTTATCCATACTTAAAAACGTAAACCTAGGCTGCCACTCCTCCCAATGTAACTTAGGATGCGGGTAACTACAATAATTCTCCTAATGCTGGAAGAAACATGGGATGGAGTCTGTGGCATAAATCTAGATGGACTAGACAAGGAGATAGGACTTTCTTTTAGATATAGCAGGCGAACTCTAACCCATTAACAAATGGCTGAGACAAGGGGCACTAACTAATTGAGTTACAGGCAAAATCAAAACGAATTGGATTGCTCTTGAGGTTTTCCTTACAACAACACCATTTGTCAGTCAGTATCAGAAGCAGTTCACAAAACCAATTAAGAATTGTTAAATCTTTGAGTCACTTTGACATTAAGCTCAAATGGTTGAAGGGCATACTAGAAGGTAACAATCATTGGTAATGGGAATAAGCTTGTGCCCTCCTTGCTCTACTGATATTCAACAGACTCATAAGCAAAAAGAATACTTGTAGAACTGACTCGAATGATTAAAATTGAACTTTGTTGAGCTGACTTGAGCTATTGAAGTTGTGGCAAATAGGGAAGAACCTCTTGAATTTCGAGTAAGCACCCACAAGAATGTACTAGACACTAAGTTTTGTGGTAACAAACCAAACTCTTTTGCAATGGTAAAGGAACAGTTTAATGACTTCAACATTTAGAACTAACTTGACAGTCACTTCAGGGACCAAACTTCAGAACAATTTCCATCCCAATGAAGTTGAAAATGTGAGTTGGAACAAAAGCTACAAATTGAAAGAAAATGAGAAAACAATTCAAACAAACAATGAAGTAGTTTTTGCAGGAGTAGTTCTCATTTAAACCATGAGCATTTAGTGTAACCATAACCAATGAAGTTTGAGAGAATGGTAGAACAAACACTCTCCAAAGACAAACAGCAAGAAAAGGTTTAGAAGGAACATCAGGAAGAAACCTATCATGAACATAGTCTAAGGAAAAAAGGAAATGAAACACGGGTATCACATAAAAGTACATTTTTTTTAGTTGAATCCTTAACTTAGCAAAGAAAATCAAACAGCAACTACAGTTTGACTTGGTATTCTAGTTCACAAACACCTTGAGAGCAATGGGAAAGCAGTACAAGTAACGTGTAGACTCTGTAACAACCCAGTATTCAACAGACTCCAAAACCAATTTCGAACAAGTAATATAGTTTAAAACTTCAGAGATAGTCAAAGTAGAGAAACACCCAAAAAGAGTTAAATATTTAGAGTTTAGGAAACAATCAAAAAAAAAAAAAATCATGAACGAACTCAAACTCAAAACCAGTACAGACACTCAAAGAAACAAGAATACTTGTGGTTCTGGATTATGCAAACAGAACAATACAAAGAGCAGCAGATACTGTAAATTCATGTCCTTTGTCCAGGTAATTATTCATTTCCATGAAAGAATTATTAATTAAGAATATAAAATCATTTGCATAAGATTTAGTAGAAGATTAAAGCAATGAAGAAACCAATTTTTATTTTATGTTGAAATTAAAAAAAAAAAAAAAAAAAAAAAAAAAAAAAAAGGGAGAAACAAGAACTCACTTGTAACTCCACAGTGACAACAAGGTCCTTGCTTGCCCATGTCTCTCTCTTTTCCTCAAGTGAAGAAAAAGATATTCAAAGAAAATTCACCCAGAAATAAATAAAAAGGTAGCAAAAAAAAAATAAAAAGCACCAATATATATACAAAAGTTGAAATATTTATCTTCTTTTTAAAAAAAAAAAAAAAAAAAAACAGTGTGAAAAATATAATTGTTCTCTTCAAGACTTGTTTGGCATAATAATAATACTGGGTACAAAGGCTTTTCAGCAAAAACCCAGAAAGAGAGTTTGCATAAAAAAGCAAAAGCCAAGAGACCCAGAAGAGTTTTTATGTTTTATAGTTTCAGAAAAATAATAATCACAGATAAGAGCCAAAAATCAAGAAGAAATATAGGGATTGAGATGGGTATTTCAGCTAGGAATCTGTACAATCCAATGGAAAAGAAAAGGCCATTGGAGGAATCTCATAAATGGTTGTGAAAAAAGGAAGGTGAAATGGGGAGAGAGAGAGAAAGAGAAAGAGAGAGAGAGAGAGTCTGTGTGTGTGTTGTATGTGACCTCTCTTCCTTGTTGTATTGTATATGAAGTAAATGTTCAGCTTTCTTTTACTTTATTTTGATGTTATTGAAACATTTCAATTCCTTTCTATTTACAATGTAATACTTAAAAAATAAAAATAAAAAAATCAAATCAAATTTTAACCCACAAAAGGGAGTGAAGGGTAGAAGAATATCATTGCATATATCCTGTTGACTATGGACTTTTCTTGCTGTGTGTTTATAATTTTCAAAACCCTTATAAACTTTTTTAGTCAGAAAAACCCATAAAAACAAATTAGACCCAAAGAATAAAAGTAGAAGATTTGGGTTATTTTTATTGGTTTAAAATTTTTTTTAAAAATAAAAACTTATATATATGGTATTAGAATTTAGAAGTGCTGAAATTTTGAGAAAGAAAAAAAAATTGAAAAGCTATAGCTAGTACTAGCTAGAGAACAAGAAAAAAAGGAGAAAGAAACAAAGCAAGTTTGTTTGGCTTCATTTTTTTTTTCCCAAAAATATTATATATATTCTTATGTGTGTGTGATGACATGATGTTGATAAATATTTAGTGGGGCTTTCTAAAAAGAATAAAGCCTAAAGTCACCGGCCGCGTGACTATTGGATGTTACAAACCCCTAACTCATCCTTTCATTCGCCAAGCAAATGATGCAATTAGAGGTACCCATCAGATTAACATGCTTTCTCTTCTTTTTTCAATTTGGGTTTAAGGGTGATTTATAAGGCAATGAGCAACTTATTTTAGGTCATTGAGTATAAAAATAAAAATTCAAAGCAATAACATGAAAGGAAATAGGAAATTTTTAAAATTATATACTTCACAAATTATATTTATTTCCCATATAAAATTTATTTTTTGTACAAATTTATTTAAAAATAATAAGTCTAAAAATACAAAAAAATAAAAAATTCAAAACTGTTTTCATAATTTTTTATTAACATGATGTGATTGGTGCTAATTAAAGTAGTGTCAGCAATTGACCAATATAAAAGTGATGTTATTCTGATCATAATTTCCCACACCAATTGTTGAGAAAAACATTGCAAAAACAAAAATTGCTTGTCTAGCATGAAAAAAAAAAAAAAAATTATTAAGTAGCAATGTTGTTCTCTAGTCTCATAGAATAATAAATCCTACAATAAATTTAATTATAGCTTTATATATTTATATGAAATAAATGAATAGCATCGTTGGTTGGGCGTACTCAATAATTATCTTCTAATACTACTCATTTAAGAAATAAAAGAGGACAATAATGTGACCCTTAGTACATAGTGGGCATCCCATGAATTTGACTCATTTGGTGCCATGTAGTTTTTAAGTCTGCCTACCTTGTGTTAGAATTTGGCCTCTCCAACCTCTAAATTTGCACCATAAAGGTAGGGACTAGGGGCATTCTAGCCATTAGATAGACAGTTCTTTTCAAGCAAAAGACTTTGATTACGCATCTAAAACCAACTGATATACAGCCAATGAAATCATGTTCAAATCAAACGGCTTATAATTTATAAATGTCAATAATCAATCCTTTGAGTAACAAAAAATAGGTCAATATCCTAAACGTCATGCCAAGTAACATGACTTCTATTATATATTATTAAGCATTGTGTGTTAATATTTAACACACACCACATTACCTTTTACTGACTACATCTTTGCATCAACACCGTTCATTCAATCAAGAAATTTTATTATTATTTTTAGATGGGCCCAATTACAAATACCTCTTTGATAATTAATTGCCACACTCAAATTTTCCATGGTGAGCTTCTCTTAAACGGTGATTACATCCTCTATGTGTGTTTAACAAATTATATATCTCTGTTTTGGGCTGAATCAACATAACAATATAAAATTGGCTATGATAACATAAAAAATTAGAATAGTTGGTTATGATAACCCTTGTAGCACTGCAGGTTTGGTTTTGATTAATGGTCCAGATTAATTCAATATGTCAGATTGATGGCCAGCACACCATTGCTGAAAATTTGTCATACTTTTATTTGTTAGGAGCGATGGACTAAAAAAAAAAGCTCATACATTACCTCATATATAAAAAGTAAAAGAACGAAGAAAAAAAAAATTGAAACAATAAATAAAGCTTGAAAAACATATAGTCAGACTCATTAGTGGGTCCCTGGCAGAGCTCATAACTGCTGGTCCTTGATCGGCTAGTTCTCCTTCCTTCCCTCCTTTTATAGTTTTCCTTTTGAGGGCAAATATACCATGTTAGCACTCAGACCGTGAGATACCTCTTGAATACAATAAGTCTAATAATGGAATAATTGTTTTCACAATTTTTTTTTTATTTATTTTTTTAAAACTTGAACTGGTACCTAAGATTAGTGCACGGTCAAAATATTACCAACTCATATAAAAGTAATATTACACTAATTAAAACCTCTCATTTTAATAAATTATAAAAAAAAAAATTTATATCAATTACAATATATCATTTTAATAATTGAAAAATATATATATATTTATATAACAAATGTTGTGTTTTTAACATTATTTTTAATCTAAGGAACAATGTTAAAGACATTATATTTTTCACAATCTATTTCACAATTTGTCAAAGTGATAAGTTGATGGTATAATATAACTTTCACATAAATCTGTCATCATCACAACTTTAATTATGTCCTAATTATAATATAATATCATCTCAATGAAAAATATTGCGTGCATGACATTTCTAGAAAAAAAGTCGTAGATGGTAGCTATGTTCAAGTTATTTTTAGGTTTTCTCACAAAAATGTCTAATTCTTTAGATCCCTAATATCATTATGACCATCAAGTAGGATTTACTGTGGCTGCCACGTGGACAGCTAAGGTACTAAGGTGCATGATTGGAGTCATGTGCTTAGTCACAGGAAAGCTCTCTGTCAATAATTTAATTGAATATATAAAACAGAAGCCGTCTTTAATAGGGCAGAAGAACGGCCTAATGTCCGGTAAAACCAATGGGCATGTTCAATTTTTTAATGGTAATGGATATCCCTAAGCTAATGTTTAAATTTAAATAGTAAAATGCTCAAAATACCCATCTTTTTATGGGAGTCTGTTGGTTTAATTACTACTAGTATTTTTATTTTTATTTTTGGTAATATTTATTGTGGCAGAGAAAATCTAGAGTTGGATTCCGTCTATATAAGGAAAAATAGTTTTAAAGAAGGAAGAGGGTTATCTCCCATTATATACATCAAAGATACAATGGAATCTCTCATAGTCTCATAGACACCCAAAAAAAAAAGAGTTTTACTTGAATTTTGTAAATCCCCTCACCAGCAACTCCACATAACAAGTCCGGTGTTATTTAGTACTAGTTCATGTGTTAATTATACATGAAATTAATTTTTAAGACTTTACCCTAATGACGTTTTTGATTGCTCAAATTGGCCATGGCTTTAGATTGGTCCACTAGTCATCTAGAGGATCTAGTAAGCAAGCTGGTAAAACCTTAAAAAGATCATAGCTCCATTTGATGGAATTATGTGTCCAATTTAATGGTTAAAATTGTTGTTAGATACCTATTTATTTATTTATTATTAAATTTTTGTTGAATAAGAAGAAACTTTCATGAACAAAATAAAGAAAAATTACAACGAACGGTCACTCTGATCATCTCTATCCCGTGGGCTGTGACACTAGGCTGAAATCACACATAGGTGAGATGAGGAATTGAGGATATGTCATTCCCAATTACACAAAAAAGCGAACGTGACTATATTATAGGCCACAAAATTAGCCTCCCTAAAAATATTAATTATAAATCATTCAATGAAAGATTTCAAAATCAGTTTATTTTTGTCAATTATATGATTGATTGTCCAATTTGGAGCAACATCATTCCTCTGAAAAGGGATAATAACATTAAGAGAATCTCTTTCACTTATGACAAGTTTGTATCCAAGTATGTTTCTGATAATCATAGAGAGTTCTTTTAGTAGGTTTTAGTGATGTGTCGATTTTGTTCATGCAAAGATAAACCTCTTCTTTATAATTTCTTCTGGCCACAACTAAGCTGGCTTTCTCCTCAATAATAACCGCATCAAAATTCACTTTCACAAGATTTAAATACCTAAATCTTGTTTAGGTGTTCTTATAATAAAAATTGTAGAAAAAGAAAATAATTGTTGCATTTAAGTCTCGGGTGAGGAAACTTCGATAATAACACCAAATCAAACAAGGTAGAAAACAGTAGGTGGGATCTTAAATGTTTTTTTTTTTTTTTTTTTTTAGACTAAGTTATAGTCTATAGATGCAGAAGAAAGTCTTCTATTAGGTGGCTAGATGTATCTAGTAACTTGTTTTTGGCTTTATTATATTTATTCTTTTTTATTTCTTTTGTAAATCATATCTAGGCTTGTGAATAAATGAATCATGGGTATTGTCTCCACTCTCTCGTATTATCTTTGTCAAGTAATCACTGATTTTCATATTAATAATAAATCAGAGAGAGAGAGAGAGAAAAACAAATCTATAATAAGATAATTGATAAGTGTTTAGACAAGTTATAGTGCGCACATGAGTGATGGGATTAGACTCCTAATGGCTAATACAACAAAATATTGGCTTTCACAGAAAAATTAGAATTCTGTCCAAATTAATTTCTTTGGGATTATGTCTCTTTCTATTTTTTTCCCCTTTCTTTCTTATGAGAAGATATTTTTCTTTGAGTAGTATAACACTCTCGGAGTTTGAGGTTTCTTTGGTAATATAGTAAGCAAAAAGTTGGGAGTTGGTGTGAGAGTAATTTAAAGTAGAGAATAAATTTGAGAACGAGAAAGGTAATGCAAGCCAAAGGCCAGGAATGATAGCATGCTCTTTGTTATGTTATCCTTTTTATCTCTCTTTTCAAATATATTAAAAAATCAAAATCAAAATCAAATGTCAACTATGAGTATGACTCTACAATGTGGGTAGGCCTTCTCATGCTCTAAAAATTCATCCCTTCCATTACGCATGATTGAAATCTTGAACTTCCAAAATTTGTGAAGCAAGAGAGCTACCACTTCGGTACAAAGTCCAATGGCCATGTTTACCCCTTATGTCAGCAAAGAGTGTTTATAGTCATATAGTGAAAATGCATAGTGCTTTAAGAATTTGGAAGATAATTCAAAACATATCAATTTAATAAATAAAAGTTAATTAAAGAAAAAACTAAGAACCATAAACTTATGTTGGAAAATATCTGGGTTTAGACTCTTGATAATTTTTTTTGTTGACAAGGTTTGGCTACAAACTGATTTGTAACTCATTTGCTACAACTTATTATGTGGCAGCTTATAAAACCATCTACATGTATTATTTAAAAGAAATTACATAACTCATTAAATAGATCATGTGACTAAAATACACGTAGATGACCTTATTAGTTGTCACGTAATGGGTTGTAACAAGCTGGCTACAAACTAGTTTGTAACCAAACTCTGTTCTTTTTTTTTTTTTTACATAATGTTTATGTATTAATTAAATGTAACAAGATGACCTTATTGCCACTATTGGCAGCTTATAAGACCATCCACATGTATTATTTAAAGAAGTCACATGACTCATTAAATAGGTCATGTGACTAAAGTACACGTAGATGACCTTATTAGTTGTCACGTAATGGGTTGTAACAAGCTGGCTACAAACTAGTTTGTAACCAAACTCTGTTTTTTTTTTTTTTTTTAATTAAATGTATTCATAGAAGTTGTCAAGAGTTGGGATATCCTACATTTATTCCTTTGCTCACTGTTAAGACCTAAGATATAAGGAAATGCACCATATGGAATTTTAACATAAAATTTTATTCTCTCTTCTCCATCGCCAAAATTACTCTCTGTCATTTCCTTGTATATTTTTTTTGCCTCTAATATTGTGACCCAACTTATTTATGTCTTCTTTAATTCTAATGTGTCGTGCTTGCAACATTATACTAAAAATTCAATTTCTTAAAATAGAATTCTAATGAGTTGGATTTTATAGAGATAGATATTTAAAACTTATCAGCAGCTAATTTGTCAATTTGTTGGCCAATTCAACAATGAATCAAAAAATAAAGATATCTATTGTCCCTTTCAATTCAACAATATCAAATTTTAAAAGCCTTAAAAGGTGAGACAGGGTGGGATTAAAACGAAAAAGAAAATGAGAATCAAATTTAATAATATGCATATACGTTCTAGTAGTGAAATTGAATCCAACTTTTTCATCCAAAATAAATAAATCCAAACAGCCCCAATTTTTTGTTATTTTTTTTTAGTTATTGAAAGCACTATTGCCTTTTACTGTTTCAATAAAGTGGGCTCGTGATTCACAGTCTTAGTAGCTTTTAGGTCCAAAAATCCAAATAGGTTCATGAATGATAACGTGAGTGCTTGACCATAATCCATATTTAACCTACAGAGCAGTGACGTGTGTAGGGTGGTGAGTGGCGAAAGGGTTTGTCGTCAGATATATTTGAGCCACTAGATGCCACCCGCCTGAGCTGACTTAAAAGCCCAAAGACAAATACTTGGTTGCATCATGGTTCATGCCAAATCACACCTACCCACGGACATCACAAAAATTAAGAAATTAAAAAAGAAAGAGAAATAGAAACGGAAAAGTGTTGATTGTGTGTACACAAAGAAATTGACTATAATTTTTCTTCCACCTAAAAATAAATCTTATTATTTAAAATTGACCCATTATGAATGAGATAAATTTAAAGGTAAATTACATTAACATTTTCAAGTTTATAATGAAATTACACTTAACATACCCTATTTTTAAGAAAAACACTTTACTCCCAAAATGATCAAAATAATTGATACTCCGCTAAAAAATAATTCATACTCCACCCTAAAATAATTCACACTCAAGTCGATTTTTGGAGCTAAGTGTGAATTATTTTGAGAATTTTGGAGCGAAGTGTCATTTGTCAAAAATAGAGTGTAGAGTGTCTAGTTTCGCCAAATATCGGGGGTGTCAGTATAATTTATCCTAAATTTGAAGCCCAAAAATTGATGCAGTTTAAGTTTAAATATATCATCAAAAAACAAGGATTTAGAAGATAGTTTATTGCCAATCAAGCTCAAGGCCCAAGTCCACCAAGTTATAACTCTCAAATATTCAAGCTCAAAACACTCGCAATGGAACAAGAAAATCCAAAGGATGTTCTAGAAGAGCTCAAAGACCTCATGGCTACCATGGTCCAAAGAACATGCAATTACAAGAAAACATGTATGTGCCTTTTGCCATGGTATGAAAGGCAAAGATCAAACTAGCCAAGCTTACGAGCTCCTAAGTGAACCGTGATAAACAACCCGATCAAGAAAGTGAGGCCTATCAAGTTTAGGTCGTTTGGCCGACCTACTGATCTATGCAATCAGTTTTGAGAGAATCTGAGGCTAGTGATGTTGAGCACATTGTTTTGATGCGAAAGCGATTTGAACGACGATGGTAGGGTTGTACAGTGATGAGCAACGGTTAGTGGAGGCCAATGATCAATTTGAATGTTGGTTCTTGGACGCTCTGATGCCATGGGGAAATCTATAAAAACAATAATAATGTAAAAAAGTGTAGGGTTACATGGTTCAACTATATGAGCCTACATCCACAAATGAAAGTCTTAAACGGTTTCTTTTTTATTATATATGTTTGGTGTGTTCCAATGTATTATGAAAAGTCCTATATATAGATAGGATTCAGCAGCAAACTCTCACATCTAAGCAATGTGAGATTCCTTAATAGGGACATGGCCCCCATGACTCTAACGTGGGTCCATCCTTGAAAATATTATTAAACTAAATTCAAGCATTAATAAGCATTTTTGTTTGTGTAGAGAGACAAGAAGAAGAAGAAGAAGCAGCATATGAAACCTAAATCTTTTAAGATGTTCTATTGTAATAAGAAAAAATATATCAGTAGGTCCAATGCACCCACAAGCCCATTTGGGCCCATTAGAGCAAGCCCATTCAGGCCCATGAAGAAAGAAGAAGGAGAATAAAGGAAAGAAGAAAGAGAAGAAGAGGGGGAGCTCCCGGCAGAGAAGAGAAGAAAGAAAAGAAAAAATAGGGGCTCCGTCCCCCATGATTATCATTTTTTAACGGCCTATTAGGCTATTATTGTGTATTGAATAAAGTTTGGCTACAAACCAGTTTGTAACCAGCTTGCTACAACCCATTATGTGGCAGCTTATAAAATCATCCACGTGTACTTTAGTCACATGACCTATTTAATAAGTCATGTGACTTCTTTAAATAATACATGTGGATGATCTTATAAGTTGCCACATAGTGGGTTGTAGCAAACTGGCTACAAACCGGTTTGTAGCCAAACCTTGTCCTTGTGTATTTCCCCCCATTGAGATAGTGAAAAACTCTCCTCCTCGTGGATGTATGCATTATTGGCCAAACCACGTCAATATGGTGTTTTCTATGTGTGCTATCTCTCTCTCATTTGTGTTTTGCCAGATTCAACCACCAGCACTAGCCCATTGCCATGTTAAGACCTGCATTAAGCGGTTTCGTCCGTGTCTCAAAATTTAACCATGCACAGATGAAGTAATACACATGTACTTTTGATATACAAACTCTAGCTTTTTTTTAAATAAAATAAATAATAGAGATATTTTAGTAATTTAAATGCATTTAGGTGGTTTGGGCATCGAAGATGTAAAACTCAAACATTGTTGGCTTTAAAAGTTTAAGCTGAAATTTATTTCATAACTATTTGAATAATCTCAAACCAATTTTATTTCAGTCAAATCATGAAACTTGTCACACCCGATTCAATGCCATCCATACTCGAAATAAAATGTTTACAAATTTATGGGTTTGAAAATATTTTTATCGTTAAAATGATTTTGAGGTGCATGGGTTATATTAGGGGGGAAAAATAATAAAGAAAAATGTGAGTCTGAATATTCTTATCATCAATTAAAAGATATAAAAAGTGCATATATTTCATAAAACTGCAACAAGGTGCATATGCACCAAGAATCTTGTGGCTCAATAGTATTGCCTAATTCTCTCCGTTAAAATTGAATTCATCCTCCCCTATTTGTTGTGAGAGAGAGAGAGAGAGAGACAAATGCATGTGTTTTATATTCTTTTTTCTTGGGCCAAAGAAACATATACAAATAGGGATGGAAACGAGGCAGGTTTGGGATGAGTTTCCTAGTTCCCACCCTTGCCCTCCACTCCCACTTTGGTGCAGGTGTTTCCCCCGCCCCAACCCACTCAATTTTTATGTATGTGTTTTATGTACTTTCTTCTTGGGCCAAAGAAACATTTACAAATAGGGATGGCAACCAGACGTGTTTGGGATGGATTTCCTATTCCCCACCCTTACCGAAGCAGTGAGGGTTTTTTGCACCTACCCTAACTCACTCAATTTTTTTTCTAATTAAATTTTGATTTAAAATATATTCTACATAAATTAAGCTCATATAATAAAAAAAAAAAAAAAATCAAGTAATAACATTAAAAAACCTTCTCAATGCATAACAATACTACAATTAAGTATTAAAACACAAAAACAATTCAAGCTTAATAATACAACAATTCAAATCTAAAAACCCAAAAACATAAATTCACTAATACAACACATCATAAATTCAAAGAACATATATATGCCTTATAAAAGTATATATATATATACAGTGGCGGCTCCAGGAAATTTTTTCAGGGTGTTCATTACAAAACTTAAATATAATAACATCACTAAAAAAAAAAAATTTAATTTTTCGAGGCTTATTTTGTTATTATGGGCTTAAACAAGTGTTATTATTTGAGCTTATTTTGTTATTATGGATGTTATTTGAGTTATTTTTTTGTTATTTGGACTTTTTATTTTTGGGTATGGTGAATTGGGTTTATTAGATCAAGGTGTTCACAAATTATTTGAGGGTGTTCACAATTTTATTTAAGGCGAAAACATCTATATAAAAATAATTTTTTCCATTGATTTTTCAAAAAGTCAGGGTGTGCAACTGCACACCCTGCCTTCAATGTAGAGCCGCCCCTGTATATATATATATAATCGTGTCGGGGTCGAGGCATGGTCCCCAATACCCGCCCCTGTCTCGAGTCTCCTTTAGGGGAAAGAGTTAACCCTCGTCCCTGTCCCTGTCCCATTTGCTATGTGGGTCGGGTTTTACCTTCCCCATTCGGGGTGGATTGGGATGGTACCCACCAGGTGGGTTTAAATTGCCATCACTAATTGCAAATTTTACAGGGCCACGTATTAGGTCAATATATTCCAAAACAGTCCAAACAATGTGTTGGCATCTCGGTTAAGTTCAAACAGGTAAAAGACAATATAAATCTACCCACCCATTAAGGCATAAATGGGTGTGATTGAGGCAAACGATGGAAGTATTCCCAATATAAAAATATGAATTTACACTCCAAGTATGATAAACAGGCAACAAGAGATGGTGCTGGTGGGCTCTGATCGGGATTTGCATTTGATGAAATACATGTTATTGTTATATGGGGCCGAAAGCATATATGTTAGGATCACAATTTTTTATTAGATTTCTTCATTACTTTAGGATTAAAGCACAGATTTAGAAACTACGCATGTTTTGGAGTATCTTATACTAGTAGTACTTTTGGAAAGACGGTAAGAGCAGCCTACTACATTTTCACAATTTGCTCCAAAACAAAAGCATAAAAGTTAGATTTGGCAAAGTTGTTTTTTATTTTTTATTTTTTTATTAGAAGTCCTTCCGGATAAAGATAAATACCAAGATTCCCTTACCTTGGTCATTGTTGCATTCGCATGATCACATCAGCTACAATTAAGCTTATGACTAGCTTGCTAAACTTTATAAAAGTTTGAAATAGTAATTCATCCAGCAAAAGAGATATTGAAATGGTAATGTATATAAGCCTCAGGGTAACTTCAACATCTAATAAGCCCGTCCACATCAGCATACATATTAATAGATTTTAACGAAATGACCAAATATCAAAACAAAACCAAAACTCAAGGGAATTAATCCAAATTTTCGAACATTAAGAGCCAAAGTCAAAATAGGTCAGACTTAAGAGGTGCATAATGCATTTTAGTTTTTATTTTTTATTTTTTCAAATAAAACTTTTGTGCTAACATTTGTACCTTTTACCTATAAATAGTGTCCACCTTCTCATCACCTAGCTTCGGAGAAAGATTTTCTCTAATTGGTCAAGGTCCAATATATATATATATATATTATCTTTTTATGAACTATATACATCAATACACATTAGAAAGAAAGAAAAAGCCATTTAACAATCTATTAACTATTAAGAAAACTCTTTAGTCATTAACAAATGTTCCTTGTGTCAAAGTGATCTTATATCTTCTAAGGCTTAATCATTTGTAATAAGAACCATGAGGAAGGGTAATACACTAATACTACGTAGATTCTAAAGTAAAGTTGACACAGTTTGTTCTTATCACAACACTGGTAAAGTCAAGAACAAAAATAGTGCTTAATTTATTGGGACGGTTTGGCTTTGTTTGTTTCGGGTGAAAATGGAAAAGTGGGCGGATGGAAAAATTGAATTTTCTCGTTATTTGGTTCATAAGGACAAATAGGGAGGGTTACTTTTCCACCGGGCTCACAAAAGCTTATATCCCAAATTGGAAAGCAAATTGGGAGGATAGAACACTTTTATACTAAACACATATTACGGAAAAGTAAAAAAATTTCAATCCTAATTTTTTCCATCCTCCCACTTTTTTATTTAGAGCCTTGAGCAACGGGTGTGAATTGTAATGACTAAAATAATTGAAAGTTGCCATTGCTTTTTTCACTTTCTCCCGACTTCCTTTTCTTTTCTTAAATTTTTTTTTTTTTCCTTCCGTATTTATCCATCTCATAGTATTAGATTAAGTTATTTAATAATAATAATATGCTACTCTAAAAAATAAAAATAAAAAGATAATATGCTATGCAATTTAAAATGAATGTTTCAAAACAATTTGTTAGAAGATTGAAGGAGCCATATTATTATTTCCCTCTCCTCTCCTCTCATCTAAATATAAGATAGCTGTCTTTCTTTTCAAATTCTCTTGCATTTGATTGATTGATTTAAAAAATTAAGGCTCCTCCATTTGTAATAATAATAATGCCCACCTGGCCAGTGGTGTAAGGAGATTCCCTCCCCCCAATTGACAAGAGGTTCGAATCCCATCTATCCTCTCCAAATATTGTGTGCATGTGTGTAGTGTAGATTTTTATCCTCAAGGTCACTTACCTAAGGCAAAACATTGCATTTATCGTGGTACACGTGCTAATAAGGTATTGCGTATTCCTTGGGATTAGTCGAGGTGCGTGTATCTACAAAACGAGATAGATTTCTATCCTTGGTACACGTGCTAATAGGGTGTTGCGTGTCTTTTGGGATTAGTTGAGGTGTGTGTATCTACAAAACGCTGGTCCGGACACTCAAGGTTATAAATAAAAAAAAAACCCAATAATAATAATAAAAAGAAGTACTACCTAATTAAGGTTGATAATCATTGAATTAGGTAAATAATTTTTTCGTTGTAATTTTGTCTTTTAAGTAAACTTGAATTGAATCCATTCCCAAAATAAATAAATCTAAATCAATTTTAAATTAATATATGCCTTGACTTTATGTTCCATCAGGAGAAAATGTTCCCAGATTGATGCATTTGATTGATTCACATACGCCGGAATTTGTCTAATACAATATTTTCAAAAGGATACATACATCGTCAAATACTCAAATGCCATGAGATCCAAGCAGTTGGAGTTTCAATATTCTAAGGTCAAATGGAAGTTACTTTGAGCCTTTTTCATCTTTCCTTTCCTCTGACTATGCTTGGAAAGAAAATGATCTTTTTTAATCTATTTATAAGGGTGCCAAATCCTAGAGGGACTGGAATTTTCCACACGGTTGCCTACACAATTAATTCAATTGCGTTGTTTGAAGTCATGATTTAATTTCTATTTCCAAATATTTCATTAATTTAGTTTTTTTTTTTTTTTCCTCCATGTGACCACCATCATAGTTTTTCTTATTACAAAGTTCCAAGTGTTCTCTACTGTGAAACTTCTCAATATTAAAAAGAAGGGCAAAGAAATGGGTGACTTCTTTAAACACTATTAAATTGCCTTGCCCAGTACTAAAAACATACACCCAGCCGAATTTTTTATTGTTTGAGAAAAATATGATATTAAATAAAAGAAAAAAAAAATACAAACCTCTTGAATGTGCAATAAGTTAGCATATTGCGAGGTCAAATTCTATTGTAGAAAGTGAAAAAAAAGAAAAAGAAAGAAAGAAAGAAAGGAGATACATGCATTGAGCAATTGAACTGCAAAATATCCCCTCTTTCCTCCTAAAGAAGGGGAAAGAGAAAATAAAAAATAGAGAATAGGTTAAACAAAGTTTGGATAATATCTTGACAACTTTGTTCTTTCTTATAGAATGACCTTAATCCACAATCTCGTATAACTTGAGATGAAATTGAAAGAATAATCAGGAATTTAAAGAACTCTAAACACCCTCGTTATTTTAAAGAAAGAAGAATTCAATAATGCCAATTGCCAATGCTTTGTCACTTGAGTTGAGTGTAGATGGGTTTATATATAATATTTTTGCAAAATCCAGGTGGGGCTTATCTTATGCCGTATGATTTATATATTTATGAAACCTGTTGAAGGTAGTTGAGGACATATTGCCAGGGGAGTGTTGTCAATGAATCTGCTTCTCAACCACATCCCATGTGATAATCCAGTCAGTCCTCAGAGGATTTGTCCACCACATCCCATGTGATCAATACATCGTTTTCTTTTTTTTTTTTTTGAATTGATGATAGAAATTTACACGCACACACTACACTAATTTTGTATAAATGGGGGATCGAACCCACGCCCTTTAGGGGTGGGGATCAAGGGAGGGAGCTGCACCATTAGGCCAAATGCCTAGTGGGCATACCATTGTTTCCTTGATTTGATACTAATGTGCATAAATTTAAGTTTTTTTATTGATTCATTGAACTTCAATGTATATTTATATGTTAAAGATATATTAGGTATGTTATAATATTGTGAATGAAAATACTAATAACATTATTCGTCACTTTAACCTGTAATTCTCAAATATAAATATTTTTAGTATTGTATCCGCAACCATTATTGTGTAGGTTTTTTTTTTTTTTTTTTTTCTCTATAAGTTTATTATTTTTTTTAATTATTTACTTTTTTTCTTTACCTAACATGTTATATTTTATTCTTAAAACTATATATTTAGTTATATCGATATAAGTGATTTAACTTTATTTCAAATTCATGTATAATAGGTGTATGCATTTTTCTTTTTCTCTTGTTATGGAATAATTGAATTAATCGACAATTAAAATTAATTATTAAATTATAAAAAATATGTATTATTCAAATTTTAATTTTTAAGTGTTTTTATTATTTCATTAATATTGAAGTAAATGCAAAAAAAAAAAAAAAAATGTTTAAAATTTAAAAAAAAATTTTTTTTTTCTTTTTTCCGGTACATGTAAAAAATAGAAGTCGATGCCGATAAATTCCGAATAAAGATAATAGAAATAATAACTCATTTTAGTTGAATCCGTTAAAAATCCAATTTTCTTGGGTACTTGATACAAATTAAACACATAAACGCACCCACCCTACTTTTACCTTTGCTATTCCACTCCGTTACAACAACCTTGGTATAATTTCAAACTTGAAGGATTTAAGTTGACGATAAAGCCTTCACCAGTTTTATTTAAAGAGTAAAAGCCTAAAAGGTCCCCCATCCACACAGGGAACATAATTGACCATAATCTCCGTAATTGAATGATCATGGCCCTCTGGAATCAGAATTTCTTTTGACCTTTTCACTAAGAAACAAAAGAATTCATAATTTTTTTTTTTTTTTTTTTTTGTTGGTGCAAATTCCTTAGGTACACAGAAGGGGTGGGTTCGGGTCGGGCGGTTCGGGTTTTGGGGAAAACCGTTGTCCGTCCGTAGAAAATAAACTCATAGATAATCTGTCCGTTAACCGTCCGTTGATAGGTTCGGGCGGTCGGGTCGGTTGAGCGGGTTTGGCGGGCAGGTGGTCGGGTTTGGGCTTGTAAGTGGGCTTTTTTGGGCCTACAAGTAGACTTTAAAAATTCAGTGTTTTGGGCCATTTTAAAGCCAAATTATAAACTATATGAAGTTGGGAGACAACAGCCTCAACTAGGATAGCACCAGCCTCAACCGGGGTAGCACCAGCATCAACATCAATAACTTCAACAGATTCCATAACCTATGATTTACATAAACACAATAATCTAAATAAAAAACTAAACACTAAACAACAACAATAATCACAATCAAAGCTACTATACAATCACAATCACAATAAAAAAATAAAAAATAAAAAATAAAAAAGAAAGTAAAATAAAAAACTTACTTTTGTACCGGCGGGGTGCTCAGATCTAAGAGTTTGAGGCTTGGTGAGGGAGATATCGACGGCTTGGGAGCTCTGGCGGTGTGAGATCGAGCTTTGAGGCGGCGGTGTGAGCGAGGGAGAGAAGGACAGCAACGGAATGGAATCGAGAGAGAGAGAAGGAGGTGAGGCCGAGAAGTGAGGGCTAGGCCGTGAGGTTGAGGCGTGAGGCCGTGAGGTGAGGACTAAGGAGGTGAGGCGTGAGGTGAGGACGGCGTGAGGCGTGAGGCCGTGAGGTTGCGGATTGAGGAGGTGAGGCGTGGAGGCTGCGCCGTGCGGTGAGAGAGAGAATTAGAGCAGGGGGTGAGATCGGGTTTGAGGAGTTTTGAGAGTTTGAGATTTTTTTCAATTTTGCCCTAAGTCAGACTAAAGAGTAAAGGAGCAGTAGTGGGTAGTTTTTTGAGATCGGGTTTAAGGGTGAACGGGTAGGCGGGCGAGTATGGGATTATGGGTACTGGGTAGGCAGTGGGTAGTTTTTTTTTTTTTTATTTAAAGCAGTGGGTAGTTACTAGTTAAGTAAGGTTGAAATAAATATTATATATATATATATATATATATATAATATATATATATATATATATATATATATATATATATATTAAATATAATATTGTCGGGCGGGCGGGTATCCACCCGACCAAAATTCCAAAAACCGTTATCCGTCCATTATCCGGATATTTAAAATATCCGTATCCGTATCCGTCCGTATATATGCTTATGGGCGGACGAGCGGGTCAGCCGGATTGGTCGGGCGGGTCGGGTTCTACGGTTTTTTGCCCACCCCTAGGTACACTATATTAAGTTCTCTAATTAAATTAAGACACATGATTGTATTGATTAATAAAGCACAAACAATGCTATTAATTCTAAGAACAATTCAATTCGATGCAATTAAGTATTTGAATTTAATTGAAGAAAATATATTGCACCTAAGGAGCTGAATTAAAAAAGCCTCTGCTTCATTTTTTTTAGTTTAATTTTGATTAGAAATGAATTTTTTTTTATTAAGACTTAGGGGTCAATTTTCACGAATTTGAAAACCTCTAGTGGTTATAATGCAAAATTGAAACTTGAGGGGGTCAGTTTCCAAAACCCAAGGGGTGATTTTGTATTGACTAATAAAGCACAAACAATGCTATTAATTCTAAGAACAATTAAATTCGATGCAATTAAGTATTTGAATTTAATTGAAGAAAATATATTGCACCTAAGGAGCTGAATTAAAAAAGCCTCTGCTGCATTTTTTTAGTTTAATTTTGAATAGAAATGAATTTTTTTTATTAAGACTTAGGGGTCAATTTTCACGAATTTGAAAACCTCCAGTGGTTATAATGCAAAATTGAAACTTGAGGGGGTCAGTTTCCAAACCCCAAGGGGTGATTTTGTAATTGGCTTTAATTTTTTGTAATAAGAGAAAAGAAAAAGGAAAAAAGAAGAAGAAAAATGAGTATGACATGGTTTAATGAGAAGATGATGAATATGACGTGTCCTAACGAGGGTAGGGCTAAATTTATTGTATATGACTCGAATATTATATATAAAATATAGATTATTAATTTTATATCTCAGTATAATATTTAAATGATTCTCATTTTTTGACATGCAAAATTATTAATTAAGTTTTTGTATTGAGGTTTTGCTAACATCTCATTTTCGATTGATCATATTTCTAATCCAATTGATCAAAAGTATGATTTTATCAATTTTAATTTCAAAAAGAAAAATTCTATAAAAAAACTATAAAAAGTATTACCAGTAAAATTCTAGAAGCGATATATATATTTGAAAATTATTACAACTATTTTAAGTGTTAACTTTTTCTTGTATTATTTCATTATCTTCTAACTCTATTTGATGAATTTTTTACTCATTTGTGAGATTCTCATCTAAATTTTCTATTACATATTCTTCTATATATTTAGTAGCAAATTTATCAAGAGATCCTAAATGAGATTCAATTAATTTTAATTTTTTTCATACCCAAATTGATATTTTCAAATAGACATTCAAAGTAAATTAAAAAATATTGAAAAATAAAATAAACAATCTACAATATAAAATGATGATATGGCAAGAATAAAATCAAATTTATAGAATAATAAAATCAAATTCATCTAAATCACTATTGTAACTTCACTTAAAAATACAATCACTTAATAGTCTTATTCTACTCGAATCAAGACGAATTCAAAAAATAACTTGATGGAATTAAACTAACCAAACCGAAATTAATTTCATAAAGAGAATCAAATAGCACGGTTTAACGGTAAAATGTAACAAAAATAGATTGGAATTTATTATATATATATATGTTTAAAAATTTACTTTACGTTGGACAATGTGATGCGTGAAGGGAAAATGAAATCTAATTTTAATTTTAATTTTGGTGTTGAGAATGAGATTGTTTGGTTTGTGGCCATGTGTGGGATTGAGTGGATAATTTTGATAATTTATTATGTGAGGATACTAACTTAAAAAAATTAAAACATATTTGTTATGAAAAATTGATTTTCTATGATAATTTTGCATTCCCTTGACACAAAGGCTCTAGGGTGAGGACAGAATGGTAATTAAACCAAATCTATATTCAAATAATTTCGACCGTTAGGAGAGGAGCCTCCTCTTAACAAAAGCGGCCTGTCATTTATTCATTCTACTCAGTCAGAGAGAGAAAAAAAAAACCCCGGGGAAGATTGGTGGATCAAAGAGTTGGTCGCCTATAGGCAATAGCTGTTGAATTCAAAATTGGGTATTGCTTTGTTCTCTCTGTTTTTTTTTTTTTTTTTTTTTTTTTTTTTTTTTTTTTTTTTAAGGGGTTTCTTTCTTGAGGATTATTATGTGAATATGAGATTGTCTCTTTTGGGTTTTTGATTAATGGTGTTCATTTTCTTTGTTACCCATTTGTTAATCCTAAAGCTTATGGGGGATAATAGGGGTTTGATTATTTTCAGTGGTTTTTTTTCTGTTCATTATCTTTCTGCTTTTATTTTGGTTGGGATTCGATAATTTTTGGTTTGATTTTAAATATTGTATTTTGAGTATTCATTCTCTTTTTATTAAGATTTTTCCGGGTTCACAATGAGGTTCTTTTACCAATTTCATTCCCTCAAGCACCTCCTGATGGCCCTCCGGTAATGACTCTTGAATTGAAATCTCCTGTTGTTAAGAACTTGGGATCAACATTTTGCATATGTTTGGATAGGATTCTTGTCATATATGAATGGAAAATTTGGTATCTGTTACATTGATTTCGTGTGGCAATCAAAGCCATTACTTTGGTTCTTTCAAGAAGCTTTGTCAATTTTGAGCAGTTTGGGGCCGTTTAAATCAAGACACTTGATAATTTTGTCACACCCATGTGTGCACTTGCACACTGAATTTTGTTCAATTTTGTCAACTTTGGGGCCGCTTATTAATGATTAATGTTTAGTTGTTTTCCTTTTTGACAATTTCCCATGTTTATAGGTCTTTTACGGTAATTATGATTGGTATAACTCTTCTTAAGCTTTCTGGCCATGTGATTGATGTGTAGTTGCCCAGATTTGCTTAAAATTATAGTCTTCAATGTACAGGAAGTCATAAGAATCAAGAATGAGCACCCGGATGACAAACAATGTATTGTCAATGATAGAGCAAAAGGTCGTCTCAAGGTTACCAGAGCGTTTGGGACAGGATTTCTGAAACAGGTTCTCTTTATTGTTGGTAATTTGTCTTAAGAATTTTACCTTCTAATATAATTCTGCTGGACAAGAACTATTGTCTGTTAAAAATCAAGCACTGTCCCTCTCTTTCTAGAATCTTCTCTACAGGTTTCTAGAAATTTCTCTCTCCATCTAGAGATTTCTAGAATTTCTCTAAGTCTCTCTAGAAGCTTCTCTAGAGCTTTCTAGAGTTTTCTCCTTCTCTCTAGAAATTTCTAGAACCCTCTCTAGAAATTTCTCTATCTCTCTAGAAGTTTCTACAAGATACCACTATCTAGAGACTTCTATACACAAGAATGTCCTAGAAGCTTGGTAAAGAGTTGATTTTGCCATCATTACAAGAATGTCCTAGAAACTCTCAAGCTAGTATAAATACGGAGCAATGGATCCTATTTAGTGTGTGAAGTATGTGTGAAGGTGAGTGAAGTAGAATGTGAAGTAGTGTGAAGCTAAGTAAAGCAAAGAGTAAAGTCTTAGTGTGAGTGCTTAGGTGTCTAAGAGTGAGGTGTGTACAAGTGGTCTTATATAAGAGTGAATGTGTTGTAAGCTGGTGTATTTGAGTGAACATAAATATTTGTAAAGAGTGTTTTTTAGTGAGTTTATTCACTTTAAACTCAACATTGTCTGCATCACAGAAACATCAAACAGTTAGTGATTAGTACTTCCTCTGATTTTTTCGAAAGATGACTGAATATTCATCATTTTCTGTGGTCATTATGGCATCTAGATGAGACTTGATGTTCTAAAAAGAGGGGAAATATACAAAAATTTAGAGACCATAAGTCTACGATTGGTATGAAGAAAATTCAATCAACTTGAGCTAATTGGGCGCGCGCGCGCACACACACACACATCCTTTTTCTTCAAAAGGTTGAATAAAATCGTTGAAGAGTAAATTCTTTCGATTGAGTACAAGCAAAAGGCTAACATCTTTTTTTCTTTTTTTCAGTTTTAATTTTCAGATAGACTTCATATTTTACATTTATTTGCGTTTCTTGATAATATCTTTGAATGTTGTGAATGATGAACGTATTTTCCTTGTCATGGAGATGAGTTTGAGTGGGGATTTGGGGAGATGGGAATAGGGCATGGAAGATAACAAATATAAATGCAAAAAAGCAAGTTCAGAAAATATACTTGAATATGTTCTGAACATATTCTGAAAGGTTGTGATGTGAAACAAACTTGTTTGTTTATGGAGTCAACCATCTTTAGCAAGGTCGTCCACCACTCTGTTCTCGATTAATAATTCTTTAACTGCTTCAAGTTGTAGAAATTAAGTTCTAGCAACAAATCTTGTGGAGCATGATTAAATAAAAGTAGACATTATATTTCTTGTGGTATAAGCGTAAACTTGCAAGCGCTGCCAACAGAATTATGCTTGTGTGTTCTGTCTACTGGATGAAGCTTACAATGTATGATGTTTTTTGATGCATCATATGTTATAGGAATATAGAATTATATAATTATGTGATCTGCTGCACAAATGGAATTATTCACTGTTGGAAAGGTTTTGGAACGAGTACATTGGTACTGCCCCTTACATATCTTGCTCGCCTTCTCTTCACCACCATAGACTCTGTCCTAGAGACCAGTTCTTAGTTCTCTTATCTGATGATGGTCTATATCAGTATCTGAGTAATCAGGAAGTGGTTTCTCATGTTGAGAGTTTCACGGAGAAGTTCTCTGATGGAGATCCTGCCCACATTTGATAGAGGAGCTTCTTTTCCATGCAGCCAAGAAAGCTGGTAAATAGTCATGTCCCTTCCATTTAATATTATGTCATTTGTGATGCAGACACTGTTTATTGTATATGATTTGTATAAGTGGTTTCTGAATTGATGCAAGAATTAGTACAAAAATTGCATGATGTTCAACATTAGACACTACAGCTCACCTCAACTCAATTACACCTTATCCCAACTTAACCCTATGTTTAGATGGAGGGAGGGAGAGGGGTTTAGTACATTCCAGCTACCTTCCCTTCTCTCCCTCCATTCCAAATATACCCTAGGATTCTAGTCTAGGAATGGTAAGTAACTAAACTGATCTCCATATTCTCTTTTTGCCTCTGTAAAGTGTCTCTCTTCTCTCTATAGATACATGCATAGATACATATATGCTTATACCATGTAGAAGTGGTTTCTCAAATGATGCAAAGAATTAGTAGAAAGATTGTAGGATGGCAACATAAGACTTGTCACAACTCAACTTAACAAAGCCTTAATCCTAACTTTAAGATTCTAGTATTGGAAATACTCACAAATTCATTTTATGTGGGAATTGGGAAGTAACTACACTGATCACCATATTCTCTCATCTTGGCATATAAACTATGTATAGTTGCTTGTTTGCATCTAGTTTTCAAGCCTCTTCACTCTTAGTTCTTACCACTTGGGATATCAGATTGGGCATCATGGCTATAGCGTGCCATCATAAATTGTGCCTGAAATCCTGGAATAAAATTGATGAATAATTATTTTATGATATAGTTGATGATGTGCCCATTGCTGCAAGGGAGTTTGGGTCAAAAGGATCATTCTGATATGTTAAATTGAGGATCTGTTTTTTTAATAATATCCAACAAAAAGTAAAAGAAAAAAAAAATTAAGACCGGAGAGTACTTGTTAAGTTTGTTAAAATATCAAAAGGAAGGTTGAAATGTTTTTTCATTTTTTATTTGTTTCATTTGATAGTTACAACAATGGAGGAGAGGTGATACAACCTTACACCTAAGTTAAGAAAACTCATATGAAGCAAATATGTACTTTTTAGTGGTTTCTGGTCTTTCTTGTGCTGTTTTATTTCATTATCTTTCTGCTTTTATTTTGTTTGGGGTTTGCTAATCGTTGGTTTGATTTTAAATTTTGGGTATTTATTCTTTTTTTATTTGGACTTTCCCAGGTTCACAATGAGGTTTTATTCCCAAATTCATCCCTTAAGCACATCCTGATGGCCCTCCGGTAATGACTTTTGAATTGAATTCTCCTGTTGTTAAGAACTTGGGATCAACATTTTGCATGTGTTATGATTCCTTAAATATATTTGGATAGGGTTCTTGACATATATGAACGGAAAAGTTGGTATCTGTTATGTTTTATCCAATACTAGAACAATCAGTGAAGTAAATAATAAAATTTGAGATTGGATCTTTTGTATTGTTTGCATTATAGAAATAATTGTATTTGCATTTAGCATTTCCTCAATATATGACCTCAACTCAAAGCTTAATTCAATGAAAATGTGAATATACTAATAACTTCAGTTATCCGCTGTATAAATAGAAGGAACAAAATATGTCAATTTTTATTGCAGGAATTCCTTACAATAGCATATGGAATTTGGTTTGATTTTAATTTTGATTATCTTTCTGCTTTTAGTTTGTTTATTCAGGAATTCCTTACAATAGAACATACTATTTCCTTGTATAAAGTAGTAGCAAGGGAATTTTCATTATCTTTCTGCTTTTATTTTGTTTGGAGTTCACTATATTTTTTAGTATTCTTTCTCTTTTTATTCAGATACCAAAGGGAAAGTTTTTTGTTTTGTTTTTGTTTTTCTCATTGGTTAATCATTGGAACCTCAATGTTTGGCTGCCAACAAAACTGGCATGGAAAACATGAAATTCAAATGTACTGATGGGTTTTTTCTTTCCTATATCTGTTGCTATATGATATCACCAATGGCTTGCTTACTGAATTTTCTTTCATCTTTTTCTTACAACTTACTTTGTCTTATGTGGGTTCATCTTTGATATTGGATGAATATTACAAGCTGAAATTGTTTCAAATGGCAAAAAATTGATAATCACAACAACTAGGCCCATTCATCCAGGTTGAGATTTGATCATATTCATGTAGGTTCTGCAAATATGTTTACTCATTTCTTGTGAAATCTAGAACAAATTGCCGATGTTGATGTAGGCTCTTATAGGATGATGAGAAAAATGAAGGCTAACTAAAGTTACTTCTAACAGCTGCAAGGATTGGAAGCTATGTAGAGACGTTTTTACGAAAATCCAATACTCAATTTATGTATGTTATCCTACTCTTTTTAGTTACTTCCAGTTCCTTCTACTTGGTGATTCTTATTGAGTTGGATTAATGATTATTTATTGTTTACTAACAAAATAGGATAAATATCTAAATTGTAGTTACTTCCTAGTGATTAAGGCAATCGTAATATTTTGAGATCACTTTTAGTGAATGATTGAGCCAATGCTTAGTTTTTGATGGTGACAAAGAGAACTTAAGTGTATCTCCTAAAGTTATAACCTTCCTAGACTTATAACCTGGGGGAAGAAAAGGGAAGCAAAGGTGTGTTATGTGTAACAATAGACCATAAAACTGTGAAAAATTCAAGTATATCTTCTCCAATAAAATTATTTTCAGAAGAGCATTTTAGCATCTAATATAAGCTTTTACTTAATTGAAAGCATGATAAAAAGAGGGATTAAGAACTGAAAGCATCTGGGATTGGGAGTGTTTGAATCAGAAACAATTGCTTTGAGTTTGACCCTTTTAAATTGAGTGAAGGAAGACAAATTTGAAGAGGGATGGCTTACACTGCAAAAAATGGCATAGTATCTGTGTAAAAGAATTTCACTAGGTTGCATATATGTTTTAGTCATATGCCAAAATAATGCTCCCTCTCCCTCTCTCTCAAACTTTGTTGATTACTTGTGATGGCAAAACTGAACTATAAATTCCTTCTTATAACACAACACAACCATTTAACTGTTACATAGGTATTATTAAAAATGAGCTGGGAGTGTTGGAATAGAAATAAAAGGGGCTTCTTCTTTTTCTACTAAATCATTTAACTGTTGCCCTGTTTTTTTAATGATATTTGTATGGTTTGATCTATCTCTATCTATGAGTTCATATGTCAGAAGATCTCACTTTCGATTTGGAAAACATCTCTGAAATGAAAAAGAGAGTCGAGTTAGAGATGGTACTAATGATACTAACTCGGATTCTAAAGTGAATGTGACAATGTTCAAGAAGAAGTAACACACAAAAGCACTTAAAATTCAATATATGTGGGAACGGTTTCAAGAAGAACAACTAAAAGAACTCCAATAAAGACAAGAAGAATAGGGTATTAGGTTTTGCTTCTATTATGGGAACAATAAAAAATGGCCATTATATTCGTGAGTGCAGATCTTTGAAGAATTGGAAGAAGGAAGAGGAAGGCAATAATGAAGCAAATCTTGTTGAGGACATAGTAGCCAGATTCAAGGACTATGAAGATTCTACCGTTGAACAATAAGTGCTATGGGAAACCAACAACGCTACAAAGGTTCATGGAAGGGACGTGGTTGAGATCATGATGAGTTCGGGGAAAAAAATTGGTTTTGACTAATGTTCTCCATGCACCAGACATAAAAGAGAATCTAGTATCATGTAAAAAAAGGAGGCTTACATGCTGTTAGATCAGGACATTTAAATTTCATGTATTTTAAAGTATATGTCTAAGCATGATGCTAGGAATAAATGTGAAATATGTAAACAAGATAAATTGACTAAGAGCATTCACGTCAAATCTTTCATAAGCTCTTCTTTTTCAAATTTTAGCAATTCAAGCTCCAAACACTTGTGCATCAGACTTTCCATTCACTTTCAAATTTAAGAACATGCTACAGTAAATCTTCATAAATGAAGAGTTAGTGTAGCTCTTTCATATGTTTTTTAATACTTATTTTCTCTCACATGCTCCTCTCCTTCTCTTTCTCTCTTTTTGTAATTCTTTTAGATTATTCTAATAGAAAGTATTGTAAAATGAAGAGTGTGATGTATGGTATATTGCAACTCGGTTAAAATAGAAAAAAAAAAAAATCGTTTTTTCTTTCAAAATTTGAAGAAATTTTAAAATAACTGATATGAATGCTCTAAGAAATTGTATCCTACCTCACAAACAAAGTTCTAAAATTTTGGAACTTGTGCATTCCTATACTTAAGAGTTAAAACAGTGTATTGACTAGAGGTGGAAAAAGATATTTCATTACATTCATTGAAGATTCCCTAAGTTTATTTATGTATATTTAATGAGAAATAAAGATGAATCTTTTGACATGTTCAAACTTAAAAAATGTGAAGTACTCAAAGAGTAGGATTTTTATCGGTACTCAAAGAGTGCCCTAAAGAAATCTTTAGGAGTGATAGATCCTAGAGGTGGTGAATATTTTCCAAATGGTTTGCAGAAAGAAAAAATCGGACTCTTGTAAACATAGTCAATACCACGATCTTGAGTGGAAAGCTACCATTTAATTTATGGGGAGAAGTTTTGCTTAATTTCATCTAAGAAAATAGAAGTGTCTTCTACTTATCAAAAAAGAAAAGAAAATAGAAGTGTCTTCATATGCGTTATGGAATGGTAGAAACCCAAACTTCGAATATCTCAAAGTGTGTGGGTGTGTAGCCTTTTATATAGTACCAGATCCAAAAGGAACTAAATTAGGACAAAGAGAAATTAAAAGTATATTTTTGTAGGTTATGCATAAAATTTGAAGGCATATTATTAGATTCAAGTTCTAATGTAATTGTGGAATCAGTGGATATCTATTTTAACAAAGATAAATTTAAGGTTAAATACATTGACACCCCCTTGTTTTGGCGAAACTAGACTCGACACACCTTAGTTTCGAAAAATGACATTCCTCTCCACTTTTTTGAAAATTATAGACACTTCTGCCCCTTTTTGACCAAGTATGACTAACGGTGTTAGTTTTTTAATTGAATAGTCCATTTTTAAGTTAGGAACAATGATTTTTAAAACTTTAGTTAGAAACCGGTACTCTTCAATTTAGCAAGGAAAAAACCAAAAGGGCAACCAGTACTATTTCAGTTGACTAACCTCATCTATATGTTTTCTCCTCTACACGTTTTTTTCTTACTTTACTCTTTTCTTTTCTTTTCTTCATCCCTTTCTAGAATGCTCTACTCTCTTCTCCCTTTTGCTGCTTCGGTCGCAGGTAATTCAACACAAGGTTCAACTCTTCTCTCTTCTTTCATATGAAACTACATGAAATCTTACGACAGAAGGAAGGAAAAAATAAGAAGGAAACGACAAATATAGGGGAAGGCGGGAGAGCATGTTATGAGCCACCATAAATTACACTTTTTACCCTAATCTTTCACCCATTTTTTATATCTTCCCCAAACTTTCAATCGTAACAATTTATCCCTCAATTAGACAGAATTGCACGCCCAATACCCCTATGTCTAAATTGAGATTAAATTGGACGAAAAACTGATTCGTGGGACCATACTAAAATTAAATTTTCGAAAATATTCTCAATAAAAAAAAAAAGTAAATCACCAAAAATGCACTTACTGCCTTTGTACATGACTGAGTTTTTCATCCAATTTAATCCCAATTTAGATAGAGGGAATACCAGGCATGCAATTCTGTCTAATTGGGGCGTAAATGTTACAATCAAAAGTTGGGGGACATTGAAAAATAGTTGAAAGATTAGAGTGGAAAAGTGCAATTTACCCTGTAATTTATTTTATAATTAAATAGGGTTTTGGGTAATATTTATGAATATCAAGATTTATGTACTTGAGTAATTTTTTTATTCTATAAATTTGTCTATTCTACACTCATTTTTATGTGAGCCCATGTCTTCTAGGTTCCAACATAATGTGCTGAAAATCGTAAAGTGGCAATCTAGCTTTGAAAAGTTGCCACCTTCTACACAAAGACCAATCTAGATGTTCAATTAAGGGTGAGGAGTGAACTAGGACGACCCAAGTCACACACTTTATTTCCAAGCGCCGTATGATCAACTTCATTCCTGGGCCTGCAGAAAAGGACAGGAAAATGAGCTGAATTTGGGGTCACAGATTTCAATACGCTCTGCGTTGAGCTTAAGCTATCCAAACTCTATTTGAGCTTGGGCTGTCCCACATCACAATTTATCTTCTTCTTATCTTATATTATACAGGAGTGAAGATACTTTTGCTTTGCATGATTGCATCCATTCATTAACAAAAGATTCAGCTTGACAATACTTACTAATCTCATGTCTGTCAATTTACAATGACTGGAATAGAATTTATTAATAGATAACACGTATGTTTCTGTCACAGAGCAAAAATTGAATGAAATTACACAACTACCAATCTCTAGTGCATAGAAGAATCTGTTGTATTATAAACTTAATGTGATTGAATGGTTCTTCCGTTATTTAAACCAACCATGTGGATACAAAATCTTATCAACTCTCAATAAGCACATCTAAAATGATAGCCAAAATAATGCACTCATACAACATTATATCTAAATTTGTCGTCATCAATGTTTAAGAGAGTCATCTCATTTGAGCTTCTTGAGGGGTTTTGGTGGATGTTTGGTCCTCATTGTGCTGTTTTGCACCTGCTTGATTCACATTTGTGATTTCTTCAGCTTTTTCAAGCAAAGCCTGTTGATGCATTTTTTTCATCATCTCCACTGTCTTCTCCTCTTTTTCAAGTTGCATTTTCATTATGATCTCAGCTTCTTTGTCAATTGGTTTGAAGTACTCATTAATAGCAACCTCCTGCACATAGACACAATTTTGTTACAGAACAACTTATAGATTTCAGCAAGGGAAACAAGCAAAAAGAAAACAGTTAGGAGTAAAAGCCAAATGGAGACAACGGTTAAGGAACAACTTCCATACTAGAAGCAAGTGTCTCAAACTAGAAGGTGATATCTACCATGCTCCTCTCTCAGCTGAATCATAATAGACAAGTTTTTTTTTTTTTTTTTTTTTTTTTTTTTTTTTTTACATTTAAATTGATGGAAAGCAGAAAGCATTAAAGACTGAAGCATTTGAATTCTATGAGGGGACTTAAATTTAGATAATGCAACGCTATTTAAAAGATTGAATGAAACAATTAAGGTATCAGAACACATTCATATACTTAAGTAAACTATTTTATTCATTGAAGAAGAGAGTTCAAATACCCAGGATGTGTATTAAACTACTCCTATTGAACGACAATATGAAATTCAAAAGATCTAAAAAATGATGATGGAGTTATGCTGCCCAAAGCATTTTTTTTCTTCCTGAATTGCTGCCCAAAGCATTCATCCAATCATACAAGGATCTCAACAAAGTCTGTTTCATTCAATACTATCAAAGATCCTACTATTCCTCTCTCACCCAGGATGTGTATCAAACTACTCCTAAAGAATTACAATATGAAATTCAAATGGTCTAAAGAATGATGATGAAGGAGGTATGCTGCCCAAAGCATTCTTTTTTTGCTGAATTGCTACCCAAAGCATTCATCCAATCATACAAGGATCTCAACAAAGACTGTTTAATTACATGGTGACGATATTCAATACCATCAAAGATCCTACTCTTCCCCTCTCACCAAATTTGTCCACAATACACATAACGGAGGATCCTTCTAGGTTGTTTAACTCCTTTGACCATGAAACCTTCCTTGCCAACAAGCCAACATTTGATTCACAATCTTCAGCATAACCCAAGATACCCCATAATGCAAACAGAAAAGACCAAATGTCTCTAACCACTGAACAATGAAGTCGAAGAAATAAACTGTCTCCCCACTATATTTATATATACAACAACAATCAATAATCACAATGTTTTGTTTTTTTAGATTATCCCCACATAAAATTTTATCCAATGCTGATGTCCATGTGAAAAAGCAACCACTCAAGGTACCTGAGCACCATATGATCCTCCAAGGAAATTGTATTTCATTAGATCCCCTCAATGCATCATAATACTATCAAACATCAAACTTTCCACTTTTTGTTAGCTTCCAAGATACTTGATCCTTACCTTGGCTAGATGGCAAACTAGAATAAAACAAATCTAAGAGATTCTCCATGGACTCCAGTCCCCAATCTTGAAATGGTTTACTAAATTGAGGATTCCTATACCATGCTCCTCACTCAGCTGAATCACCTAAACAAGAGGCAATTGAAGCATTCTTATCCACAGTCAGAGTGAATAACTCAGGGAAAAGATCTCTGAGACAAGAATCTCTACACCATAAGTCAAGCCAAAAGCAAACTCATGTGCCATCCCCAATGATAAATTTAATATGTCAGGAAATTCTTTTTTTTATTTTTGACAAGTGAGTTTGAAAGGGAGATCGTCTAGAAAAAGAATCCCATACTCCTCTAATACTTTTCCATAGGCTCAACCCATGTGATCCCCTAACCAGCTCCGTTGATCACCCGTGGGCGTGCACAAAATGCTTCTCCATATTTCACAGAAATGACATGCCTCCAACTCCGTATCTCCTTTAGTTTCCTTCACATCTCAAAAATTCTAACACCAACAATTACAATGAAATAAACTTAGATTACATCAAAAAGTCATTACTGAGACTAACATAATTAAGACATAAGGCTCCCTTCTATAATCTTCAATCATGAAGGCTTAGGATAACTGTTTGTCTAGAAAATGTGAAGTCCCATAGAAGGCTCTAGCACAATTATTTACTATGTTTCAAACTCTAATGAAAATTCCACATTTTTTAATAGTGAATTAACAGGAATATTTTTTTTATGAGTAAAATGTACAATTGAATTAACAAGAAAATTTTCACAAATGAAATCAACTGAAAGTTAAAGTCGAGCTTCAAATAATCCAATAATCCTTTGTCAATTATACTCTGCCACTGAAACCAAAACTTACTGTCTCTTCAAGCTTCTTATTTAAATTTTGCATCTCCCCCACCATACGGCGAACCTCTGATAAAATAGCCTGTTCTGGGATCTTTCTTAAGGCTGCCTTCCTTTCAAGTGCCTGGACAGAGGGAGAGTGTCAAGTACATAGAGATGAACACCATGTTTATCATAATAATGGTGAATGCTCAACATGAACAAAATCAAAAGGCAACAAGGGAGATAAAGTGCAGAAAATTGTAGTTAGTACTTCCCCAGTTGACAACCAAGACAAATATGACTGGGAAGCACTATTACAATTGACTTTGGTGTGTGCAGTGTCATTTAACTCTTTTTTTCTTTTCTTTTTTCAACTAGGACTTGTCAAATCAATTAGAAGCCTCCTGGATGAATTAAAATTAGATGCTAATCTTGTTTTCCAATATAACATCTGTTATATAAACAAGATTCTCATATTATCATTTCTGTCAGGAAAAGAAGCTTCTCGTCCATCAAAACTTGTATATCTTGTAGAAAACCAAGTTTAAAACAGGATGAACATGCCTCCACCAAATGTAATAAAATTACGCACAATTTGACAGTGAATAGGAGTTGCCTTCAGGCTTCCGACAATGAGATTACTCTACAAGTTCTGATCAGGAATGTACTTCATCCTGTTTTAGATTAGTATTGATGTAGGTGGTAAGGCCTCGTAGCTCCTTCATTACAGAATCAGAGTCTTCCTGCTCCTTTCTCACAGGTGTACCAGTTCAAAACCAGGTAAACAACCAACCTAAAAAGATGAATCTGTCTTTTTGTCTTTTTATATTATCATATTGGATCTATCATAATTTAGAAATCCAAAGAAAATAAAAAATTTCACAGGCAAATATTTACTCTTTCAATACCTATTTCATTTAATATATATACTTTAGTTGTAGGATTATCCTATGACATGACCTCTCAAACTAAAAGTGGATTAGTCCTGGGTTTGGTTTGAAACATAACTTGTTACACAAATATTATCTAAATCTAATTGGCTATCTTATCTGTATATAATGCTTATAGAAAATTTTCAGTAAATTATCATGCTTCAAATTTTATACAAATTTTCATCTAGTATAAAATTGAGATTTTGATAGAACACAACATGTGTTGTCCCGAATAGAGCTATCATAAGGGAGGGGCAGCAATAAATCATATTTAAGAACCATAGCATTTCGCAATTCATTGATAAATCTACTCGGATTCTCTATCACCAATAATAATAATGTGTAACAACAAACATGGTTAAAGCTGCTAAGAGCCTTATAACTCAACTGGCATTACCTGTTAAATCAAGATTCAAATCCCCACTCCCCCAACTATCGAATTATAAAAAAAACATGGTTAAAGATAAATTGTTTGAAGTCCATACTCAGCAAGGTACTCTTAGGTTAATATTTTAATGTTAATATGGAAATGGTTTCAAAATCACGAAGTTGACATGAAACAGACATCAAAGACAAGCAAGCAAGACAGTGCGTGTGTAAGCCTTTGAAGCCATTATAGGTAGCCTAAAAAACACTACAGATCAAAGCAAGCCTGATATCAAAACTATTGCTTGTGCTGGGTTAAAATCAACTTAGTTTATACTAATCAATTTGAATTAAGCTGAATCTATAATACAAATTAACAAAGAAAGTATTATTGCAGGAATGAGATTGAAATGTAAGCAATAAACACACACACCTGTTGGGCACGCTGCTCAAGCTGCAACCTAAACTTTCGGATTCTGCGCTCTTCGTACCCGCTAAGAACCCTAACATAGAATAGGGCTTTCCTTCCAAACTCTAATACCTTATCCATACTAATAATTATTCAAATTTTCCCTGCAACAATCAAAACATTCATACACATTTAATTCAATCTCATAAAATAAAATTAAAAAAAAAAAACTTTTTTCCCTGCAAAAATCTCAAAGTGCAAAATGTTTAAGCTTTGAGAACCTGAGCGCCGAGGTTGGGAGTGAGTGACACCAACAGAGGTTGTTGAGGTCAAAGCAGTTTTGGGTTTGGGGATTAAGCTCGCCATTTTTTACGTTTCTGAGGTTATTTTAGTTATGTTCGAGGGGTAAATCCGTAAATTCCATTTTATGAGACTCACCGTGATTCAGTTGTACTATATCACTGTTAACTTTAACCAACAATTTGGATAACAGGGTGTTATTTGTAAGATTTATTATAAATAGGGTGTAAAGTGTAAATAATAAAACATTTTATACATATTTAGCTCTTTCTAGTTTCTACCCCACACGCGCTGCTATAAATTGTTTGATAGAACAAAACAGACATTGTTGAGTTCCCCTTTCCGAGAGATTTTTGTGTGATCCTCCAAGGCTTTTGGAACCAACTGCATTTTCAGGTCCACATTTCTTTCTTTTCATTCAATATGGATTTTTATATTTGTCATGAATTTTGTAATGGTTTGTGTTATTATAATACTAATTGTTAAAATAAGAACCATTGGCAATGCATAATTGGTAAAGTAATAGATGTGGAACCCTAGATTTGGGAGTTTTTGTTGCTTTCTTAAATTTCTATAATTTCATGTACAAATGAAATGTTTTGATTCATGTTATTCAGTAACAATAATTATTGTTTCAAGTACCACTTTTACCATATGGTTCTTGAAGAATGCGATGGGAAATATATGGAAATTAAGAAACTTGCCCTTTAAGGAAGCTATCATTTGGATATCTTTCTTTTTTTTTTTTTTTTTTTTCAAATTATAAATTTCTTTTTCCGATACACAGTTCTTGCAGATGGGGTTGTGTATCCAGGGTTTATAACCCAAGGATGGGTCTGAAAGGCCCTGCCTTGGTGAGGTTCCTCGTCATAAAAAAAATAAAAAATTATAAATTTCTTTTTGTTGAAAATGTGGTGATTTATTGTTTAGGGTTAGGTAAGGTCTTAGAGTAAGAAGTTTTCTTGTGAGTTGCTTTGAGTCGTTGAAGAGTAGGTAAATTGGACTGAATTGAGCTGAAAATTCTTTAGTTATGCAAAGTTTGCGGCTGGATAGATGATTGTTGAGTGGTTACCTTAATGTATACTATTAATGCAAAGAATAGATGTATGATCTAAATGTTAAGAATGGAGTTGAACAATGCCTCAAATATGTGCTTGTTCACATCCATTGATCTCAAAAGCAAAGGAATGAATATCGCATGATTAAGCATCCATTTTTCAGATCTAAATGTTAATGTATGTTTTTTAAATTATTTAATTTGTAAAAGAAAATGAAAATTCTGTTCAGACTTCTAAGTGATTTATACAACAGAATTACTGAAGTTACTTTATAATCATCCAGTTAAGTAAACCACACAAACATATAGTTCCACCACAGTTATGCAAATACCAAATCGTGAAGCAGTAAATATAAAGATACTAAACATAAGGCACAAACACAAGATTTCTTAATGAAGTGGAAAACCAAAGAAAAACCCTTCCAATGAAAAATAACTCTAGGGACCTAAGCCCCATGGAAAATATACTATAAAGGAACAATTGCAATTATTAATGACTTACAAAACCTTTGTAGCCTAGATCCTTTATGTAACCTCTACAAACGCCATGTTTGCCTACCTACCACAATAGTCTTAGAACCTCTGGAATCCTTCTTTAGTGATTTCCTCCACTAATTCCTCATCCACATGAACTAGAACCTTTTGCAATACAAGGAACCTCCCTGAAGATTTGCAACAGTGAACCTCACGGTCTTCACTGTGAAGAGAACTCTATGTTTTATTCTCTCAAACACTCTCTTTGAGATCACAAGATGAATGGGCAAATAAAAAGTATTTTCCTAAGATGCAAAAGACATGGGTTTTTGAAGATCTTGGTTGGATGTATATTTGAGGATGCAAAGCCAAGATCAAGACCAAGAACCAGAAACAATGGGATGAACTGTGCACGGTTTGCTCAACAAGCTTTTTATTCCTTTAAAAAAAAAAAAAAAAATCTGACAGTCTCGCTCAAGCATGATACAGGAGAACTTTTGGGTTCCCTAATTGATTCGCTCGAGCGAACTTTTCCCAGATTGCACATCTTCATGTAGCTTCAAGGCTTGGCTCTTTCTTCACAAACGACCAAGGATACAAACCATTGTTCAGATTACAATGTCAATGGATATTGTCAATCTAAATCCTAATGAAAATAAAACATATATGTTTATCCAACATATTTATAAGGTTTGAGTTTGATAAATAGTTGAAGACAATAGTTTGACAAGGAAGAGAGTCTATTTTGGAATCTAGTGATGGTTATGTGCCTTATGAGCTTTTCAATCTTTGATCCTTCAATTAAAATTTCCATCCTAGAGTTCTGGTGGTTATCCTCCAGCCTCTTGTTTAGGACAGTTTAAAATTGCTCAAAACAATAACATAATTTCCTTTGTTCAGTATACAAAACTAAGATGCTTTGATCATTAAAAAAGGATGGTTCTGCATGCATTAAACTTGTTATAATCAGGTAGAATGCCATAATTTTTCACTTTGATGCTTTAAAAAAAAAAAAGGTGAAAGAACTTAGTATTAAATTGATTGACTTATCAATTAACAACATTTAAGGGCATAAATATCCATCTTTGGATGGGCATTATACGTCTTTTTGTATTGTCATTTTTGCATCTAAAATGCTGCCTCGGTTATCAGAGCTTGGCTTCAAGTTCCTTGAGTTCTATCTTCAGGTGTTAGCCCTCCATTGATTACCTAATTTACTTCCCTGAGGAAAAAAGAATTAGATCATTGGCTTAATTGCCTGATGTTACAAAATTTGAAGAACTTGACTTGGTAAACAACATGGTCGTCAAGCCTTACCTATCCCTTCAATTGTGAACTCTTGTCAAAGATGTTAATTTGTTCAGTTATGGTGTGTGTGTGCGTGCTTGGAGGATGGAGGGTGGTTAGGTGCTTCCCTTGGGCGGGTGTGGAAGGAAATTTACTCAATAAGGGAAACTGATTAGAAGATGCCAATTCACTTTATGCAATTTTAAATATCCGTATATTATCTTAAAGGGACACTAAAGACCTGTGGTAATATTGAAAAGATTAGTGTTTTGTGCCAGAGTTGATGAGCATTGTGAAAATGAATTACCATCAATTGTTGTAGACTTTTTATTAAGAATGATTACCATTGGTTGTTTTAAGGTTTTCAACTACTTGTACGAGTGATTTGTTTCTCTGTTTTTGTCCTTGAAATTGCAGGTGGAAGTGGAACAATTGAAAGATCATAAATTCAGGATTAATGCCAAATTTTTAGAATAGTTGCTAGTGATTTTTACTATGAAGTCTCACCATACAACAAATACATCAACACGATCATCTCCGGATGCTGGGCTACCTGCTCTACATGATACCATAGGTTTGCAGCTGAATTATTTTGAACAGTCGTTGTTGAGTCAGGAGCTGAGGTTCAAGCAGCTGGCAGATGAACAGGAGGCAAGCATAAAAGCAGCTGCCGCAGAACTCAAAGCTCGTGCTGCAGAAGTTGGAAATCTTTTGACAGGGAACAAAGATGTTGCACCAAAAGAGAAACTTAAGGAATTTGATTCCCAATGGTAAAATCTATAAGCTTAGGTTCTATCATCCATGTCTTATCCATTTAATGTCAGTTCTATTCAATCTATTTTGCATGTCATTGTTGTGGATTTTTCTATAATGGAGCATGTTATTATTCCATTCTCCCACAAAGACAAAAATAAAAAATAAATAAATAAAGTTTATCGCAAATTGTCAAAGTTCCTTTAGTAGTTTAGCTTGAATATTTGCATCATTGTTCAATGGATTTCCACCAAAGAGCAACAACATAGGTAATAAGGACTAAAAGGGACTAAATCCTAAACTAAGACTTCAATCCTGCATATGAAAAAGAAGCTGCAAGTGGTTCAACCTATGTAACTCTCTAAGATCCAGTGAAAAGTTTGTTAATGCGTCCCTTATATTACACTTGCTGTCAGCAGCATCATAAGAGAATTGAGAAATTACATAGAGATTTTCTTTGGGGTGGGATGGGGGATGAATTTAAATATCATATGGTGGGTTGGGACAAGGTTTGTACTCCAGTGGAGAAAGGTGGTTTGGGGGTTAGGAATTTGATCTCTTTCAATAAAGTCTTGTTGGGTAAATGGTTATGGCGCTTTGGGATGGAGGAAAAATCATCTATGGCAGGGTGTTATAGCTGCCAAATATGGGGTGGAGTGGGGAGGGTGGCGTTCTAAAAGTGCTAGGGGGGCCCATGGTTGTGGGCTTTGGAAGGTCATCTTATCGGGTTGGGAAAGTTATTTGCTGCTAAGTTTGTGGTTGGAGTGGGGAGTCGAGTTCAGCTATGGAATGACTGGTGTGTGGCGATATCCCTTTGAAGGAAATGTTTCCCCGTGCTTTTTGATTGCTCTGCAGATCGAGATGCTTCCATTGAGTCTCTTTTTTATTTTAGGATGATTTCAGGGGGGATTCGTGACTTGAACATTCCTTTCGTAGGGATTTCAATGATTGGGAAATAGATGATGTTGTGGCTTTCTACCGTTTCCTTCATTCAAAGACTCCACCTAGGGAAGAACCTGATGGGTTTAGATGGAAGCTTCGAAAACATGGGGTTTTTGAGTCGCGCTCTTTTTATCATGCATTATGTGGTCCCCTTGAGGTGCATTTTCCGTGGAAAGGAATATGGAGGGTCAAAGCTCCAAAAAGGGTCTTTTTCTTTGTGTGGACAGCTGCTTGGGATACAATTCTCACTTGTGATAATCTGATGCATAGAGGGTATGCTATGGCTGGGTGATGTTGTCTATAACGGTGTAATGGCGAGACAGGGGATCATCTTCTGTACATTGTATTATGGCGTCAAAATTGTGGAGTTTTGTTTTTTGGTCCTTTGGGATCCAGTGGGTGGTTCCTCGAAGGGTAGTGGGTTTATTGCTTTGTTGGAGAAACTGGTTTGGGAAGCATTCTTCTGCGGTTTGGAATCTAGTCTCATTGTGCTTAATGTGCACAAACTGGAAGGAACGAAATATGCGTATTTTTTAAGATAAAGAGATGTGTGGGAGTCAGCTTCTTTAGGCTCTTTCTGATTTATTGTTTGATTGGTCTAGAGCTTGGGGTTTTACTTCTGCTGTTTCCCTTGCTGATTTTATTGCTTCTTTAGATTCTAGTATTGTTTCTACTAATACTTCTTTGTAATCTTTTCCCTCTATGCATGTTTTATGCACATAGGGAATCTCCTTTTGAATAAAATACTTCTACCTATCAAAAAACAAAAAAGAGTCGAGAGAAATAACTATTCGGAAACTAGTTCTATTTTATTTGGGTGTTGAAGTATACACTAAGCGAGGTCTCCATGAGAACCGAAATGGTATTATATTATATATTGATGTATGCTCTATAGATCATTATGTTAAGAAAATCATTTATATTATATATTGATGTATGCTCTAAGTATGTACACATCCAGGGCTTATACATTTGTTTTTGCTACAGTAAGTGGCGACAAGCATCCCCAGGGATTCAAACCTGAACCCTCCCTATAGGAAAAGGTTGGAAGTACGACCTGAGACTAGAGGTTTGGTGGTCATTGCTTATAGAATATTTAACTCTATTGATAGTGATTAAAAATGAGGTGTTGATAGTGACACTGCTTGAAACTTTAAGATGATCTGTGTTTGTTTAGTGTTGTGCAAATAGCACCCCAAGGATTCAAACCAATAATAGTAAAGATAAAAATAAATAATAAGCACACACAGATAACACAAGAATTTATGTGGTTCAGCAATCCGCCTACATTCACGAGCGGCAGACAAGGAGTAAGTTTCATTATAGAATAGGGAGATTACAACTGTGGCACAAAGACTGTCTCTAGAAACTCAAACCCCAAATACACCCTAGTCTCTCTCACTCAAAAGACACGAGCTTATTCTTTACGGCAAATCTTACATGCTCTAAAACTAGTGCTTTGTACTCTATTAGCCGCGACACTAAGAAGACTACTCTCTCTTTATTTTCACAAGGGCTGGTGGTATATATATATACCTTCACTAAGGCAAGTTATACTAGAAAAAGGATTCAAAAATCCTATGCCTAGTAGTATCACACTACTTGCCACATACTCATTGGAGTTCTAGTTGCTGTAAGATTCCTTGTACAAAAGGCAATTGAGTCATTGACCGACTTTATCATGTGGCAATTGAAGCCACGCCTCAACATTTAGTTTACTAGCAATAAGGGGTAGCACAATTGGTTGAGGATCTCATGAAGAAGAGACCACTACTTTGATTATCCTTTTTCCCTCTCCCCTCGAAGGCAAAACTGATTTAAAAATAATAATAATAATAATAATTAGTTTACTAGCAATAGAAAGTAATATTGTTTGGTCTAGAGAAACATAAAAGCATATCCATCAATCAGAGGCATCAACACATTTTCGTGGGTCCTTTTTTATTTTATCTTTTGATAATAAAACATTAATAACAAAGGGGAACATATTATAAATAAAAGTGTACATAAGGCTCCTTTAAAAGTCACAACTTATAAATTAATAAATCTAAGGATAAATTACACTGTCATTCCCGATGTTTAGTGAAATTAGACTCGCTACACCCTATTTTCAACAAATGACATTCCGTTCCAAAATTTCCAAAATAATTGACACTCAACTCCATTTTTGGAGCGGAGCATCAATTGTTGAAAATAGGGTGTAGCGAGTTTCACCAAATATCGGGGGTATCAATGTAATTTACCCTTAAATCTAAATACTTAGTTTCATTTATTTCTTAAGCGTAGTACATGGTGAGTAACAAGACAGCTAAAGAAAACTGAGTTGAGTTTCATGTATTTATCACTTAATTGAAGTGGCGCTAACAGCTAGGTAGGTAATTCTACCCCAATTTAATTAAGGCCAAGTTGAGTTTAGTATTGCATTTAAATTAATAAGTAACCAATAGGCTTGTGGGCTGGTGATGCTGCAGTTGTGGATGTGGTTCATGTCATATCAGTGGATGCTGTAAAAGCAATTTCTCGTGTGATTTTACTGCTGCTGTTGCTGTTAGTTCTGGTGGGGATCAGTTGGTTTTAATCAATAAATATGTAAAGAAACAAACGAAAATGCCTCTTTTATCTTTTTTTAAAGTCCATGAAAACATAGCTGGCTCCATGTTACAGTTGTGACATTCTTTTTATCTAGTTAAATTTACTGTTAAATCACTAACATATTTTGCACCAATTATATTCTTTAATTCGTGGTTTGTCTTATCTTTTGATACTCAACATGTCCAGGGGTGTTAAAGAGTTGCAGTCTTGTTCGCAGTCTCCATCTCATCAGTTTCCAAGATCGAAATCCAGATCTCCTGTTAGATACAGGAAAGAATGTAATAAGCAAAAGGAGCATTCACCAAAAGATACCACAAGTTATAGGCATCATAGACGTGCCCGTGACCATGACTTTGGGGAATATCACCGGCACCGTTACGGGTCTAGTTATGGACGGGCTAGATACTTTTCTGGTGGTAGAAGTGATGCAAACTACGACCGGAATAAAGGCAGGAGCACGACAAGGAGATCTCGATCTAGATCACCTACTTGGAGACGTCCTGTTGACTCTCACTCCCATAGTCCTGGGTCTTTTAGATCTGAGTCGCGTGATTCTAGATGCCGCATACCTTCAAGAATTTCAGGTAGTCACAGAATGTCTAGAAGCCCTATTAATGATTATAGCATTAGTAACAGAACTCAGCAGGGCAAGGACATCAATACAAGTAAACCCAAAGTTTTGAGAAGGTCACCATCCTTAGAGAACTGTTTGAGTCACAGAAGTGCAGGTCTTCAGGTGGATCTAAATGTTAATGCAAGTAAGCAGCTGGAGAGAGAGGGAAGGCCTCGGAGAGAGCTGTTATTTACTTCCAAATCTTCATCAAGATCAACATGTTCTCCTGATTATTCTGGTGAAAGAACCACTGAAGCAATTAATATTAGAAAAAATTTCCAGTCTGCACCTGGTGATGGGAAGAATCCGGTTTATGTGACCTCAGATTGCATCAAGAATTTTATGGATTCACCAGCATCTTCTCTTCCAAAGTCTACTAGCTCCATGGACTATCCAACATATACATACTGCCTGCCACGTAAAGAGGATGCTGGCAATGGACATGATACGATTGTGAACAGTGACCATGGACTGCTGAATGTGACTGTGAAGGAGGATGATCTAGATGACAGCACCCTTCATACTCAGCAAGAGGTCTTTAATCATGAGGTAGATGCTATGCATCTAAGTGCTCCTGCGAAATTTGCTTCCATCTATCCTTCACCAGCAGATCCAAGGCCAAGCAGATTCCAATCTTCAGAAAGAGTTTCGAAGTATCAGCCAAGGTCGACGAAGAAGACAGCAAAGCACGCGAAACAATACCACCACAGGCAAGGAGCCCAAAAGTATTAGGCATAACAAAAACAAGGAAAAAACACCCTAGCTTAACTTTCAGTTGATACCGCTTCCACTTACTCCTCTGGCAGTTAATATGATAATGAGCTTGTGTGAATACATCAAGTGGTTCCAGGAAGAAGAGAAGACTCCAGCTAGCTATCTCTGCAGTACAGGTAAGTAGCAGAAAGATTATTGTAGTCATGGTACTTCATCCTAATGTTCAACTTGATGTTATACGTCCAGACTACATCTAGTGACGATCTATGTTTGATAAACAAATGCTTTTATTTTAGGGAACCAACTCTGTCAATTCCAAGTCCCAAGCATCAGTCATTAGATTTTGAAACTAAAAAACCTTCTAAGTATTTGTAATTAAAAAAACACAAATAACCTTAAGTCCTTAACAGACAACTACAATTTACGCTATCATAATTTAGTTTAAATTTTTCAATTGCTACATTTAACTTCCTAAGATTTTGACTAAATGAAATCGTTAAAATTCGGTCCAAAGTACCTATAATGATATGATTTTAATCTAAATCTTAAGAGGTAAAAATTGTAATAATTGAAAAATAAATGTGGGACTATATTGTTATTAGGCCAAACCACAAGGACATAATTATTTGTTCACAAATTACAAAATCTATTAATTTGGATGGAAGTCTAACAATTTTATTTTATCTAAACTTTAAAGGATAAATATAACAATTGAAAATTTATAGACTAAATGGTGGTATGTCCAAATTAAACCACAAGGAGGTAAATTATAATTTATCCTAACCTTAACCTTACGAGTTGGATTCGTGAGATTACCTTGACTTTATACTTTCTACTAGAAATCACTAAATTGATGGGCTAAATTGACTTTATACTTCATATCCAAAAAAAAAAAACCGTGTCAACAGTATTCAACCATAGGTAGCAAAACTGTTGGACCTATTGGAGCAGCCTAGGTTTCACTCCTCACACTCCATTTTCCTTCTATTCATTTTTTGTCAACTTTTATTCAAATGGTTGATGAATTCAATGTGGTCGAAGTGAAGGGAATGATGCCGGAGCTAGGATTTGAGTTCAGGAGGACAAAATACACACACACATATATATATATATATGGTTTATATAATATTTGATATGTAAATAATGCAATTACTGAAAGTAGAGACTTTGATTGAACAAAGAACTTACAAATTTAATGGATATACTGAATGCTTGACATAAAGCTCTGAAATATCAAAATAGATTACAAGTGTTTAGTAGATAGAAGAGAACACATGAATTGCTCTTGAATTTTAAGAGAAATTCTTTTAGTTTTTTTTTTTAATATATATATTCTCCCTCGTTGAGTCTAGAGTCTTCCTTTAATAGGCCACTGGGAGGGTGAATTCCAACTAGTTCTGATTGCTGAAAGTAGATTCTTTCTGCTTTTACTATTGGTGAATAACTAATTAGTTATTGTTTATTTATATTATATATATATATATATATATATTATTTTCGTATTTTTTTATCTCATGAATATCCTTTTTTTTTTTCTTTTTTTTCTTTTTTTTTGTAATTTTACATAATCAAAATTCCTTTTTTTTTTAAGAAAATCAAAATTCCTTTTAGGTTATGTATAAAACGTTTTTTTTTTAACTATTATTTTTCTATTTTCCGAATCCTTGTAGACTAGAATTCTATCACGTTTTATTGAAATATTTAGTGTTGTCCATTGTGCACTTCTATATTAATATATTTCAGTTAAATTTTATTTCTATCTTAATGCAAGTGCATAGTCCAAAAAGAATGATCTAAGTAACCACACCTCAATGTAAAAATTTAATATGCATTTTTCCCAACATTCTTAGTTTTTTTTTTCTGTTTTTTTTTCTTTTTTTTTTTTAGAAAACCAACATTCTTAGTTAGAAACTCAAAATAATTGAGTTTCATCTTTAATAAATTAACTATCTTAATAATTAATGAGCTATATGACAAAGCATATTAATTTTACGACATGTAACACATATATTGAGTTACTTGGCAAATTATTCTAAAAATAAAAAAAAAATACTTGGCGCAAGCACGGTAGGTAGAACATGAATTTTGTTATATTAAAATATAGGTAAAAATATACGTTTGGTTCCTTAAATTTGGGTCGAGTTCTATTTTAATTCTTGAAATTTTAAAAATTCCTTTTAAACCTTAAAATATTTAAAACATAACTAAGTTTTCTTGATAATCTAAAACATAACTAAGTTAGTTCTCCCGTCTATCTGTCATTACTAACCGAGCTCATATGTGGTTTTTTTTTTTTTTTTTTTCCTTCCTTTCTGATGAGGTATTGAGTCTATTTACCCATGACAACTAGAAAACACATGAATGTGATCCCTAAAAAGTAAAAATACATCATGTCAGCGTCATCCCCATCACACCATCAATAGTCCGAAATCCCTAAAATTGGTAAAACTTTTTTCTCGTTTTCTTATCAACCAAAATCCAAACAATGGTTGTTGAGAACCCCAATAACATGCTTTAAAACACAAAGACTTCAAAGTTTAGTACTACCACAGCATAGCAAATGCATGCATTAATCTTCAGTTAAGTACCAAAACACTGAAACTAAAATTTTAAATTCCTCATACTTTTATGTTGTTTTCTTATTAACCAAGCCAAGGTAAACCACACACCCCCGCCCCCAAAAGTGAAATTTCATATTCCTCATAGTTTTATGTTGTTTTCTTATTAACCAAACAAAGGTAAACCACCACCACCACCCCTCCCGTCCTCGTAATCTTGGGGTTCTTTATTTAGGGATTTCGAGCAATTGGGTGTTGCGGTGGGGATGACACTAACATGGTGTATCTTACGGATCACATATTGCCTAACTATCATGGGTCAATGCCACGTGCCAAAGAGAATGCCACATATGTGCTTCATTAGTCACATAGGCAAGAATGATAATGAAAAATAAACGGAATGACTAACTTAAATACATTTTAAGTATTTTGAGGACTAAAAAAAAAAAGGAACTTTTAAAAAATCGCATGAACTAAAGTAGAACTTGTGCCAAATTTGTGGGACAAAACATATATTTTTGCCTAAATTATTATTTATGATAGATGATCAAATTAATTAAAATAAATAATAATTTTAGGGAAAATTACACATTTTTTCCCTGAAATTTCACCCCATTTATAATGTACCGCTCAAACTATCACTTTACTCCATTAACACCCTAATTTGAAAGAATTGTATCAATCTGCCCCTGTTATCAAAATTGGACGTTAAATGAGACATAATTTTGGTGTAATTATGAAATTATCCTCATTGGTTACCAAAAAAAAAAAACATTATCTCCTTCTAATTTAACTCTCAATTTAGACTGTAAGAGATATTGATATAATTCTCTCAAGGGGTGAAAATCAAGCAAATTGATGGTCGCAGGGGGCATTGTAAATGAGGTGAAAGTTTAAGGAGGAAAAGTATAATTTGCTCTAATTTTTATTTCAAAACTTTTAGTAAGAGAATTTTAGTTAGGGTAATATTTTAAACTCCTTGAAACTTAAGTATGGAGTTTTACCTGAATAATTAAAAAGCCACTTGATATTTAATATTTAGTAATAAAATGTAATTTAAAGTCACTATCTTTTTAAAAATAAAAAAACTAGTTAGATTAGTATTTTAAATTTCTTCAAAATTAAGTAATTGAGTTTTATCTAAAATAAACTATTAATAGAAAAAGGATAAGCTGTAGAAACATAAATTGGACAAAAAAACTTCATTGTTATAAACTCCAGTAGATCTCATCCCTACTTATACTTTTCTAGAAAGAGGGAGCAAAGTATGCACTCCTCTAAAGTCTTGCACACAATCTTTTCTCGAATGTTCTTTTCTTCTTCATTGTTGCAAACTCTAACAAATAAATAAATCCCTTCCAACTGTTAAAGAGACGTATTGATTTTATGACATGTAACAGAATTGTCTTTTCAGTCTTTTTGACATTCATTGCTATAACAATTCATTCAAAAAAGAGGCAACGGTAGACAACTATACATGCCACTTTAAACTGACCAATATCCATAATCTCCGATTCCAAATACGAATAACTCCCTGATCACTATTAAAATGAATGCAACTCGATACCATGCCCAAAAGCCATTTCCTGCCCAAAGCGGCATCATGAGAGTGGCGTATACCACTTCAAACAAAAGTCCTAAAATCATCGTATTTCCAAAATGTTGATTGATTCCAACCAACTAGTAGGCCAAAACGTTCACCATTTCCATTCAAAATTCTTGAGGTACTAAAAATTCTTTTGTTAGATCAAATCCACATGACCTCTGCTTGCATATCGAGTTGTAGCAATCGACCAAAGGACCGGTCAATTGAACATCACAAGTATAAGGGAAAGGAGAAATAATTTCAAACCATAGTCATTACCTTCTTTCCAATATTTGATAATGTGTTTTTAGATGTTTTTATTCTATGAGAACTGCATCATGAGAGAATTGGTTTATAAAGATTCTTCTCTTTGACAAGATGTAAAGAAGACTCAAATGACAAATTTACTTTCGGCACAAAAAGCAAATTTCAAGTTATTCAAATTCTCATCACTAAATTCCTGACACAATGAAGACAAAAGAAGACTCATTTTGATGTAAGTTGACAAGTTCAAAGAAAGGTTCCAAGACAAATCCAAATAAAATTTTATTTCAAACTGATTAACAAGTTTTAAAGTGACAAATTAAAGAAAATTGCTTTTGACAAGAAGATCCAACAAATTTCAAATTTCAGATTCCATTAGAAAAACACACACATAAAGATGAAATTGCTATAAATGGAAAGAGTAAAGGCAATATGGAATAAATATGTTGCAAATAAAATTATAGTAACAATAATAAAATCTGAAAATAATTGATTAAAACTGAAATTCATAATTCATTTGATAAACTTGATGAACTTACAGAGATAACTTGATTGAAATTGACTTGAGAATACAAAAGGAGAAGTTTTGATTTCTGATATATATATATATATATATATATAGCTAGTCTCAAACTAATCCGTCCACAAAGATTGCACAGAAAGCAGATACTCTTGCTAAAGAAATCAGATCTCATATATTATCCTTTCTACTAGGTTAACTTCGATCCAGAGAACAGGCGCCAAACGACTTTTTGGACTCATGTTACTGCGATTCAGATTTTCTTTTCATAATGTTTTTTTTTCTTTTCAGTTCTTCAAATAGTTATCCTTACCTTTCGTAACAGGCAACTTCCAAGACAAGTCCATAGGCATACAAGGATCCATTTCTGTTGAATATAGATTGTGGCTACGCAGCAAAGCATAAAAACCCAAGCATCGGGATCAAAGTTTTTTAACACGTGAAAATTAGGACAAATCTACATTTTCTTCCTTATCATCATTATTATTATTAGGGCTAGTACTCAGGATATCAGTTAATTGAAATTCAATCTCTGGTTGCCAACAGGCGAACGAATGTCTGGAAGAAAGATCAGAGCCCTTAACAAACCAAAAATACTAATACCCTTATAAATAAAAGACGCACACCACAAACCAATGCCTCAGATTGTCTACGAATCTAGGAGAAATACAAATTAGGAAGAGAAAATAAATCTTTGTTACTGAGGATGGCAGGTAAATCAAAGTCTGCAGTCTGGTTAAAGAGAACACAGGAAGTTTAGGTCGGACATGGAACTGACTGCGTCTATACTCTGTTAGACTTATATAGTCATATAGTCATTTAGACCATCAATATACAAGGCCACAAGTAGAGCATCCATAATTCCATTGATAGAAAGCTGAAACCAACGTCTTGACCTTAAATGGGAATTCCAAACAAATACCAGCAGCCAAAAAACACATACCAACACAACTAATCCATAAGTACATATGCCGAAGTATTAACAGTATTTTAGTTTAGTTAAGAAAAAAGCTGATGACTTTATGGACAAGATTGCACATTAGCAAGCCAGGTTTCAAGAAGTATCAGTTGTCCAGCTGCTGCTCCTCAGATATCCTTCCTTTTCTTCTTCTTCTCACCCTTCTCAAGGGAATTCTTCAACTGTGGCAACAAATAGAACCATGTAAGTACCACATATAGATACATTGGCAGCAAATAATGTGATTATTATCACCATTATACCGCATTGTAGCTTGACTCACCATGATAATAAGAATTCGGACAAAAACAGCAATAAAATCAGTGAAAAGCAGCAGTGCATGATTTACATAGTCCAAATCACCAAGATGTGCTTTCTCAATAATATCCTGAGTGTCGAAAACCATGAAGCCTAAAAACACCAGAAGGCCAAAATACAACTGCAAAAGTAATCAAGACAAAAATTGAATGAATTAGAGAACCGTTTGTCACCACCTATTTCAATAAGCACAAACATAAAACACGATCACAAAAAATATAAAAATTAAAAAAGCTTTGTAAATTATTAATCTCCTCACCTCAAACTTGAAGATGGCGGCAGAGCCCCCAAAGATTGCGGAAGCAAAGTGCAGCCAAAGGAGGATGGTGAGGCCAGAAGAGAGCACGCCACCAAGGTAGATGTACTCTCTACGCCTTGCCAACATAGCTGCTGCTGAAAAACAAGCAAATGCCAACGCAGTCCCAACAAAAGCAGTAACCAAAATACTGGAAGGAAAGCACAAAAGAGTTGTTGCATTATCATGTTAGTAATACTACAAATGAGTTGTTGAATCAAGCAAAGTATATAGTATTTATGATGTCATACCTTGGGTCTACTGCAATGGCTACATCAAACAGAGGACCAATTGAAGCCCCCTCAAAGAGACTAGCTACCATCAACAGAGAAACCCTCTTATGCTGTTTACCATGAAAACAAGAGTAAAAACCAGAAACATGATATTAACAAAGAGATAGCGAATGAGAGAGAAATCAAGTCTCAATACCTCTTGATAAGTAGGGGTGGAGAGTAACCACATAATGGTTCCAAAGCATGCAAAGGAGGTAAGGAGGCCACCAATGTTCCAGATGAAATGCAGGTAAGCCCCGAAACCCGCACCAATCAAGGCGCAGCATAATGTCACGTATACCTACAACATTTTATGAAATTAACACCAGATTCTCTTTAAAGCTTCAAACAGATAACAATCATTACAATATGGATACTGAATCGAACCGTATTCTAAATCTTGAAAATTCAATACTCACAATACTAATATATTTTTCATATATTTCCTTATCCTGAGTTTTCTCGGCTACTATAAAGAAGAAACTACGATCAGAAACTTTTTAAGAAATCGTGTAGAGATTCTTAGTTTACGGAATGAATAAAACAAATATCTCTCATTTTTCAGTCTCTTTCCTTCTCAATCGAAAAACCTAAAAGTAAATTTACACGTATAACTAACAATAACATAAGATTCAAAGAATCTTCTGCTTGACTGTCCTTTTTTCTTTCTCCTTAATTTCTCAGTAACCAAACAAAGCAAAATTCGGTCTAAAATACAAAAAAAATATAAAAACAAAAACTATCACCAAGCGAATCATCATCTAATTTCCTCTCTATTTCCTCTGTTTTTCTCAAAATAATAGTTCAAAAAACTCGAGATATCACTATGGCTAGCGCAAATTTGACAATAATATATACAGGAAAAAAAAAATACTAAATCATAAGATTTATTTCCTCTATTTCTTTCATATTTTCCGTCAATTTTTCACCGTAAACAAACAAAGCCTAACAGAAACAATTTCTCCGAGAAAATGTCATATATATTCGAACAAAAAAAAAAAATTAAACATCTCTTGATCGGTTTTCTCCTATCTATTTCTTTCTTTCTTTTTTTCCACGAATTTTCACAGTAGCCAAACAAATCCTAACAGAAATGAAAAATTTCTGAGGAAATCAATACCTTCTTGAGATGAGTCTGGACTTCCGGAGAGATCTGGCGGAAATTCTTGAGAGAATCGTAGCTCCAGCGTTGGGCTGTTGGCCCGTGGGACTTGTAGAACGATGTGAACGTATCCATTGGTTTTCGATCAGAGCGAGAGAGAAAATGCGCGAGAAAATTGATGGGAATTGCCGAGAAAGTAAACGATAATTGAAGTGCTTGGAACTGAAGGCTTTGTCATTATATATAGCGATGAGGTTGGTTAGTTTCGGCGAAGCTTCTAGGCCTCGTTCAGTTACTATAATACCCTTATATTTATTCATATTAGTTTTTAGATCCGTGAAATTTTGACCCGTAACCGTGAACGGTGGGATAGTTGATTTTTAGGTAACGTTTAATAATATTAATACCTATTCAACTTTAAATTAATTCTAATTATCGCTTTAGTGCATCTTATCATATATTATTTAGTTTAATGACGTCCATTTTCAATATTTATTAACTGGATTTATTTGATTTAATCTTTTTTTTATTTTTTATGGTAATCTTATCACAAAATATGAATTTTATCATTTAGATTTTAGAGCATGATTAGCTTATTTGTAGTAGTTTTTTATGTGTAATTTTCAAAATAACCTATTTTTATCCAATTTTAAGTAGTTTTTTTTTTTTTAGCACATTTTACACCGTTTAGTTACCATTTTAAATTAATTTATGGGTTCTAATTTATAATTTGGGTAATTACACTAACATTTCATTTTTTTTTTTTTAAATTAGACTTTACACCTATTTTGGAAAATGACACTCCGCTCTCAAATTTGCAAAATAATTAACACTTAACCCTTTTTTTTTTCTTTTTTGTTTATTTTTTATTTTTTATTTTTTTAACCAATACCTAACTAATCAGAGTTAAAAGAAAAAATTATATTTCAATTATTTTATGTTTAAATGGGGATTATTCTTTTAAAAATTGAAAAAAAGGGGGAGGAGTGTTAATTATTTTGTAAATTTTATAACAAAGTGTCATTTTCTTAAAATAGAATATAATGAATCTAGTTTCCCAAAGAGAATGGAATGACAATGTAATTTATCCTTATAATTTTAACACTTATAAAAATGCTAGTTAAAAGGCACCTCAATTTAATTAATGCAAATCCACTAATAACATGTTGGGTTGCCAGGTATTGGGTTAGAACTTGGAACGAAGTTGTGGAGTTGGACACGGTTTGAAATTGAAATTGACTTGTAGATAAGGGTAATAAGGGAAATCAAAAGGTCGTTCTGGAAAAGTCGAGAAAAACGAGGGGCATTAATAATAACCTTTTGGCTGTTGACTCAGCTCGATGAGTTCGAACACGTAAAACATAAACATCGCTTTGCCACAAAGCAGAATATTCAATCCAATCGAACTCCCACTAAAATGAAAAATCCAAGGGCTCGTGACGGTACCTTTATGGAAAGGGAGCAAGGAATTGTGTCATAGGACCAATAAGATCTTGACATATAAGCACAAAACAGATTTATTTGTTTTGTCTTTCTTTTTGGCCATAAGCAGCAAAACAGGATTAGTTTATGGTTAAGTTCAATCAAATACCTTCCACCAAAAACGAAACAAAATTTCATTCAATCAATCTAATTATCTTGACAGCTCATCTTTTATTTAGATTATGATAATGTAGAATTATTAGGATGCCTATTCATTGAGTTGAAAGGACAACCGTGAAATTACCCTCCTAGAAGCAGAGCCGTCCCAAACTTTTTAAGGGTCTCAAACTAAATCTTAAATTGGGGTTTTTTTTTTTTTTAATCATTCAATACTAAATTAAATTAATATCTATGATTTTTTTTATTAGAATTTCATTTTTCTTGCTCTTTTAGATGCAAAATTATTGATCAAACTTTTATAATCAATTTTCTCTAACATGTTCTTTTCAATTGATAAAATCGCTAATCCACTTAATCTTTCTTGTGACATAGTCGATCTTAGGTAAGATTTGATCAATTTTAATTTTGAAAAAGTTCTTTCTGCAGAAACAACTGTTACGGGAATTATTAATAAAATTTTGTCTGCGATGCATGCATTTAGAAAAGATTCTAATTTTTTAATATAATTCAATATGTCAACTGGAGTATTCTTGTTTTCTTCTGTTTGTATAACTTCTCTTAAAATTTTTAATTCCGAAAATAAATCTAAACCATCAATATCAATGGAATTTTTATATGTGAGAGCACTTTCGAGACAAAGACATTTATCTTTTAAGCTATTATCGTCAGATGATTTTAATTTTTCGAAGTTAAATAGAAAACCAAAAAGTTCTTCATATATATGAAACTGTTCAAACCTTTGCTTAATTGAGGAAATAGCTTGATCAACTATAAATAAGAAATAATCGATTCTAAAATATTCTTTAACGGATTGTGTTATCTCGTGATCAACATTTTCATCAAAGTGTCTTTTCCTACGAATTACAAGTTTTTCTTGAAAAACCAATTCAATTTCTAATTCTTTAGCAATCTCTATAGCTGAACTCATATCAGTTGCAAATCCAGTTTCTCTATCATTTTTGAAAAAATCTATAAGAGTTTTTAATTGATTTATAACCACATCAATATGCATACCTTTAGATTGTAAAATTTTACTAGTTGAATTGACCGCAAATAACACTTCATACCAAATAGTCAAGCTCAATAAGAACTCAAAATCTCCAAACTCATATTTTGCTATAGAGTTAGCTTCACTTCTTGTTTTAGAATCTTGATCACTACTTTCTGCTAACTCTAACAAAGCATCCCTTATTTTTGGAGCTTGAAATCTTATAGCTTTAACACTTTCAATTTGACTTTCCCAACGTGTTTGTGATAACGGCTTAAGAGTGAATTTCGATACTTTTTTTTTTAAAAAAATATTCTATCTCTTTGTTGAAGAAGAAAATAATGTATATAAATGTTGTACCACTCCAAAAAAAGATACAGCTTTAGTACAAGAGTTTGCCATATCACAAAGTACTAGATTAATGTTATGACTACCGCATGATGTGTAAAATGCTTTAGGATTAATATCTAGAAGTCTTCTTTGTACACTTTGTTTATTTCCTTTCATATTAGATCCATTATCATAACCTTGTTCTCGTATGTCATTAATGTTAAGTTGAAGTTTCGTTATTACATTTATAAGTTCATTAAAAAGACCTAAATCAGTAGTGACATCTACTTTTATAAATTCTAAAAAATATTCTTCTATTTTTATTGGACTTGTTGAAATATCCACGCATCTTAGTACAAGAGTCATTTGTTCTTGATTACTTATATCAGGAGTGCAATCAAGTATAATTGAAAAATATTTTGCTTCTTTAACTTTTTTAATAATTTTACTTCTAATTTCATTTGCTATCATTTGTATCAATTCATTTTGAATTTTATGACCAAGATAATGGTTATGAATTTCACTTTGTTGAATACGATGAATATGTTCTTGCATCATTGGATCAAATTCTGCAATTATCTCAATTAAACTTAAAAAAAATCTATTATTTTCTTGATAAATTTTTTATTTTGTTCCTCGAAATGACAAATTATTTTTACCTAAAGTCTTTATGATTGCAATAATTCTTTGTAATACAATTTTCCAACGATCTTTCTCTTTGTTAATTAGTTCTTGAACACTTTTATCAATTATTTTATTTTTCAATAATCTTATTTGTAAATCACTCCAAGTGTTCATATTAGTAATATGCTCACTACTTGTTTCATGTCTTTTAATTTTACCACTAAGATTTCTCCAATCATTAGTTCCTGGATTAGCTAATTGATTTGTACAAGATTCCGAATTAAACAACTTGCAACAAAAACAAAATACGCTATCTAATTCATTTGAATACACTAGCCATTTTTTATCATGTTTCTCCCCATTTGGTAAGGTTCGAGTGTAATATGTAGTAGAAAAATGCCTAGAGTTTCCATCTTTAGGAAACTCTGAATCATTATGTCTAATTGGACCATTTTCTACTAATAAATCTCTCAATTTTGAGTCAATATTTTTCCATTGAGCTGGTCATAAATATTTAAAGGCCTATAATTAAGTGCTTCGTTAATATATTCATTTGCTTCTAAATTTTTTTCATGTTCTTCATCAAAAGTAGGTATATTAAAATTTTGACCATCATTCGGTATATTTTCATTGGTATCTTTTGATTGACTATCATTAAGATTATTTTCATTGGTATCTTTCGATTGACTATCGTAAGTTGGTATATTACACTTTTGACTATCATTCTGAATATTCTCATTAGTATCTTTTGATTGACTAGCATTAGGATTACTTTCATTGTTATCTTTCAATTGACTATCGTAAGGATTATTTTCATTTGTATCTTTTGATGGTATTATTGTATTATCTTCTAACTCTTTAAAATGAATTTCTTGTTCATTTGTTGAACTATCACCTAATTTTTCTGTGATATTTTGTTTATTACTGGTAACAAATTTTTCAAGAGCTCCCTTTTGGGATTCAAATTTTTTTTTTTTTTAAGTTTTTGATGCCCAGATTCATATTTTCGAGGAGCCATATAGTAAAAAAAAAAAAAAAATAACAACAAATACTTTACAGCCAAAAAACAAATAATAGCCAAAACAACATGTAACAATACTACAATAGTACCTAACTAACAAGTAAAATTTAATAAAATTAAAATAGAAAAGTATAGAACAATAGAACCTGATTACGCTGATTTATCCCAATATCTACTGATCTACATAAGATTAATACCTGAAGAATGAATATCACAAATTCACAGTTTATTAAATCTTAATTTACAAACCCTAATTGCAAAGAAAAAAAAAATTTATTCAAGAGGGTAAAGATTGATATTATTACCTATTTATGTGTTGAATCCAAATTTTGTAGAAGATTTTAAGACTCAAATCCTCAAATTTGAAGCCAAGAAAAAATAAAAAAGATATAATATTTATTGACTATTGTAGATTTGTAGTGAGAGAGAAAAATCTTTTTAGAGAGAGAAAGTGAGAGGTGTGCGTATAAAGAGAGGAAGAGAGAGAAATACGTATAGAGAGAGTCAGAGAGAGCAATACGTAGAGAGAGAGACAACGAGAGCAATACGTAAAGAGAGACAATGAGAGCAAAAGTTCAGTGGACCACTGGTAAGGGGGAGAGAGAAAAGTGGAGAAATTGAAGAAAGTAGAGAAAGTGACGTTGAGGGAGAGACGTGTCACGTGTGTATAGAGAGAGAAAAATAAATCTTGTGCAATTGAATCCAGTTGTGCGGCTGCTGCTGGCTGGAAAAAAAAAATTAATTGTTTATTTTAATGACCAAAAGTGGGCTTATATAAGTAGTGCTTTTAAAATTTTGAGGCTTTCCCAATTTTGGGGACCTCAAGCCATTGCTTAAATGGTTTTAAGGATGGGCCGGGCCTGCCTAGAAGATAGGAAGTACTTCATTAAAAAGTTCAGGTTCCCAATTCACTTTTACAAACCTTTTATTTACTAAGTAAAATACCTAGGCTATGATATACTTTTATGTGAAAATTTTTAAATCTTATAATTCAGGGTTTAACAAATTAAATTATATAGTTTAAAAAAAATTAAAATTTTAATAGTAACCCATTTAGGTGAAACAACATTATGCTTAGGGTTTATGCTCTCAATTTGGGAATATATATAATATTATATGTTTATATGTATACATTTATAAAAATATATTTTGATAGACTTAATATTGGGAAAAATTTACAAAATAATATTATTTTAATAATTATTATGTTAGGTTGATAACACTTTGAGGAGACTTCAATTGAAAAGTTGATATAACATATAAGAACACCATTTAACCAAAAAGCTTTAGCTTATGAGTATGAACTCAGTTATGTTATTAATTTCTCAACATTTCTATTGTTTCTCTTTGGAGACTCTAATTGAGGAGTTAATATAACAAAAAGGGATACCACTTAATCCAAAAACCTTAGGCTTATGGATTTGGGTCTAGTTATGTTATATTAAATTATTAATTTCTCAACATCTTTACTCTTTTTCCAATTGAAACTTCCACTTACACATATATACCCAACATATTATTTAAATTGCCAGTGTTTTGAAGTATTTTGGGAAGTCGTTGTAAAATTTAGTATAAAATCAATCATAGATTATCTTTCAGGAATTTAAAAGAACGTCGAATTACATTTTGATAGATCATAGATGATTGAGTTGAAATGTATTATGAAACACTTATTTTGTGCCTTTTATTCGGTTTATATTATGTTAATATTTATTATATTCCAGTTTTATTTTCATGTATTAATATAATTTTTAATTTAGTATATTTCTTATTCTTGATTGGTAATAACTATTTTGTTCATGTTTTGGCCCCAAAAATAAAATCCCAGTTTCATCCCCCTAAGTAAAATTATTTTAAACCATACTCAAGCAAATATTTTCGTAGATTCATGAAGAGCATTATGAGTATAAATTATAAGCAAGCAGCATTAGCAGAAGAGTGCAGATACTAGATAGGCCAATTCTTTCCCCTATAGGAATTAGGTACATTGTTAAATAGGTAAGATGAGGTCGTTTGAAAACAACCTCCCCTCCCCCCGATTATATTATGGAACTGAACAAGTGGACAGAGACTGCCTTTTTCTTTTTTAATGAATGGGAATATTTCATTAACACACAAGAACAAAGTCTCCAAGTAGCAAGTGGCTGCACAAGTCAAACAATAAAACAAGCTCATAGAAATATGCATTCTCCATAGTCTGACTGTTTTGCCCCGTGCTTTGCTGCAAACTATAAATCAATTACTTACAAAAAACATGGAAATCAACCATTTTTCTGTAGCTGATTTCAGTTTCATACTTACAAAGATCTGTATGGTTGAGAAGAATATGAACTTCAAGCACAGACATGAGGCAAATAATGTATAAGTTGTACTTGTAGGCTTGTAGCTTTTGATGTTTCACGATTTCTGATGTCTATTTAACCCCTATTCCTAGGCCGATTTCTCTATCTGGTTTATTCTGGAATCTGGGTACAGTAACAGCTTAAATTAATCACAAGAGGACACTTGTCCCCATCATGCAACTGGGCCCCTTTAATTATGAACTTTGGATGCATGGCAGTATGTGGTAATTACATTTTTCATGAGTCACTTTCAGAAATTGTTCTGCTATTAAATTGGAAGATGCTATAATGCTCAATATCTTAAATTGCATTAACTTTTGTCGAACTGAAGCTGACCACAGAATAAATGATTATCTGCTTTAGTTTTCCCTCATTCTGATGGTCCCTGTACCCAGATCAAAGGTAAAAGTAAAACAGAACAAGTAAGAGAATGCAGGACACTTATCAGATGAAGATGCTGCACTAGTTCAAGGCTTCCAATATTTGATGTAAGACTTAAAAGATATTAATTAATGAAATAGATGCTGTAAGACTTTCAAGTTTTTTTTTTTTTTTTTTTTTTTTTGATTTGGACTTTCAAGTTTCATCTACTGAACTCTAATTTGGGATGATCATACTCTTTCGGTAGTGTTGCCTGGCAGATGTATGGTTCCAAATTATTCCTTCAATATTCTATCATCAAATAATTTATCAAAATATAAGTCTTGTGAATAAATCAGTGGCAGCGTAAATAACATCTAATGCATTTTACAGGAAGTAACAATTAGCATAGCTGCTGCTTTTGTAATTTGGATCGAAACATATCTTTGCAGTTTTCCATATCATTTAAAGTCATAATCATATCATTGAAAAAATTATAACACTATAAGAAGAAGCTATACAAGGTATAAAAAGAATTGGAATGGAAATGACGCTGATATTGTACAGTTTTACAACAGAAATTGCTATGCTAAGGCTGCAAGCTAACATACATACACTTTTTTTTTATTGGTAAGTTACACAAGCATCCTCTAGATCTTGAACCCAAAACCTTACCCTCCACCTTGCTCTTACAAGGAGAGGATGTGCGATTTGTGCTAGAGCTCATTGGTGCACTGAGAACTAACATACATGTAGGTTTAGAACACAAAGACCCTCCACAAAGCTGATCAAGCTTGCTCTCCAGAATTCTTCACAGTTTTGATACTCAGCTTTGTCCATGTAAAGAATGGCTAGTTCTAGAGTCCGGATTGAAACCCTGCCTACAAAGCCTCGCCTTTCTCAGACCCTCATGGCATGGAGCAAAGAACTCATGCTTGAGAGCTTCCTCTGCACTGATCCTCAATCTAGGGTTAACTGTTAAACACTTGTCCACAAGATCAAAGAGTGATCTTGGGGCTAACTCAAGAAATTCTGGTCTCTTTGTGTTTGTTTCACACCAATCCCTCAGCTTTATAGATGGCAACGACTGAGTATCATAGAGATCCTGTGAAAACAGAAATGACACTTCAATACAAGGTGTCTTCTAATTAATATATCATTAAAGGATTGCAATATGAATGATGAATACCACTGGGAATGAGGATTCACGGTCATGTAGCTTGGCAACTTCCCATAAATCTTCACTGCCCCTCAACTTTGTTATATCCTTTATGTTCCTGACAACAGCAGTAATATGGTTGGCCAAACGGACTATGGAGATAAAAAAAACTAAGAGTGCAAAAAACCTAAGAAAAAACAAAGATTCTTACTGTTCAGGATCTCCAAAAAAAGGCATTCTTCCAATCATCAGGTATAGTAAGGTGACCCCAGCAGACCATATGTCAACCTTTGGGCCTTGATGTGGAGATTTGAACAAGACCTGCATTAATCACTCAAAACATGAGCTTCACCTATTCTATTTGAAAATAAAAATAGAGCGCACTTTTATAAATGAGCTTGCAGCTCTCTACTAGCATCTTAATCTTAAGTCCAGGCGGTATGATGCTGCAACAGTTCCAGAGTGTCAGGGTAGGACTAATTCAAAAAAATACAGATTAAATAAATAAGTCATTATGGTTGATTATATTTTTTACCTCAGGAGCCCGGAAGCCTTTGGTTCCAACACAAGGACCTTCTCTCTTGTGCTTTGCATCCCCTAATAACAAATTAAACAGGATCAATAGGAAGAATACAGTTTACATCCAAAATTGTCTCAATTATAATAAGAAACACACCTCTTTGCTTTATTGAGCCAGCACCAGCAACACCAATGACAGATGAATGCAGGGGCATAGGAGTAATATAGACAAGCTTGCCATCCACTTTTCCAGGAGAGGCAGCAACTCTCTTTCTCATGGGAGCTGGAACACTTGATGCTTCATGATTTGGACTCTGCATTGTTTCCTGCAACAGGCTGATGAGCTCCTTTCTACCTTGGCATGGCATAGGTTCCCTCCGCCTTTCTGCTGAAGGAGTCCTGGTGCTTGTCACATCCTTCACTGAGGTTATGCCTGAGCCATCTGCACCTTGACTTTTGATTACATTCCAACCACCCAAGTCATTGTGAACCTTTGCTTGCCGTGAAGCCTTCTTTTTCAGGATCTTCGGATCTAAAGTTGACTTGGAGCCTTTTGTTGTAGCCTGATTGACTGCTTGCAAAGTTTTAGCAGTTGGGAACTTCCCACCTTTGGTTGGAGACATAGATTTTGCATTCTGAACCATAACACGATTGTTGCTTAAATCATATCCCATCCTTGATTTGCCTGTAAAAGTATACAAATCAGCAGCATCAGTTTTAATTCTTTGATTATGTGAAAGTAAGAGCAGAACACATTAGACAAAACACGGGTACCCCTTTTTTTATTCTTGGTATAAAGGCTTGCATTAATGGGGGGGGGGGGGGGGGGGGGGGGGGGGGGGGGGGGTTTAGAAAGCGTCCTTAGTTTCCTTCTTTCTTTCCTATTTTTCTAATCTAATTAAGTCCTACCAAATTAGGATGAACACAATGAAAATTGGAGGTGTACACAGTCCAGTGTTCATTATACTAAAACCATGCCATCAGTAGATTAAACCACAAACTTGAGAGGAACCAACACTTACAAGTGTTTCCATACTTCTGATGCAAATCCTGTAAACACCACAAAGAAACACAGCGGTAGCCCAACAGATTATAATCTATGGAAAATAGGTGTGGAAATTCATACAAACTAGATAGGAACATCAGAATAACAAGACAACTGTAACTAACCATGGCAAGGTTAAAATCGATAAGATAACCTTTATGGGCCTTACGAGAGAAGAGGAAATTGCCAGGTTTAATGTCTCTATGAACTATTCCCTGGAAATGCAGAAACAAAAATTCAAAGAACCCCTAGTCATGCGAAAAGTACAAGAATTCAAATAAAACATAGAAGGAAACTCTTTTTACCTGCTTATGGAGACTTGCAAGTGCTCTGAACATGCAATAGCCATACCACCGGAGCTGGAACACCTCTATTTCTTTCTTTAGCACCTGTAAGTTATGTTAACATCAGTGATCAGACAAGGAAAAACAAACAAAAGAAAATAAGAATTGAGAGTATCGAATAATTACCTCAGGCCTATCATGCTCAACATGCTCTAGAACAAAGCAATCAGAATCTCCATTACTGAAACAGCCTTCATATTTAATAACAAAGTTTTTGCCCCTGAATAAAAAGAATAACTTGCATATTAAATCACAATTTGTTGGCTGAAAAATGCAATGCAGTTGATTTAAATGAACTTTCATGAAATCCATACCCAAATCGCTCCAACATCTTCTGTTCATTGTCAACATGGCGCCTATGAGCATTACTGTGAGGGCCTGCAGAGCCATTAAAATGCAACCTGAGATCAGGGAGTTATCTCACACTTCTAATAGTTTTCTTGTTCTTGACAAGCATTTCATATTTAGAGTACATCACTATTCCTCCATAAGACAAACAGTGGTGGTATTTTTATGATAATATTGGCTACAGTACAGTACAAAGACTTGGGGTCATGAGTGTTGGGTGCAAGTACATATCTAGGTGTCAAACTCTTCTACTCTCAGAATGTTTGAACAAATGGGTATGGCTAAAGATCTAACTACCAATTTAAGTTCTATTCTACACCAAAATGAAGTTATATGTAACTTAGGATGTTCAACATAGGCACTTCACTCATATACAGCTACTTAAAGAAGCAAGCTTCAGAGCATATTTAGGGAACTTTCTTCCTCATTAAGTTGTTGGGCATCACTGTCAGGAATGACAAGTTGGTGTGTTTGATACATCTCAGATTCTCCCATACATAAATCCAGGTCATATCTTGTCCAACACAAGTGTTTGTCATCCTTTAGACTCATGTGAAATATTCTACTTTAGAACTCATTATGTCATGAAAGCTACTGTATGAGGGGATGTAATAAGCAGAAAACCCAAATAGTTGTTGTAAGAACACAAAAGAATATGTCAATATGCTTAGTATGCGATCTATACCCTTTGTATGCAACCATCCAGTCCATAGGACAACTTGATTAGTCTAGGTTGACTATATAATTACTAGATCAAGTAAACATAGCCTTTCTTCTTATGCAACCAGAAAAGAAAAGAACATGAAAGGGCATGATGTAGAGAACAAAATCAAAAGGATCCTAAATTTCCTAATAATGTTTCTATATGGGAACATCATCTTCAATGTAATAAAAAATAAAAAGCTTGTTTTATGATGCTACAGAATTACAAATGGCAAATTTACAAGTCCTAGACAATTTTTCTATTGATGAGACAATCTAAACCCCCTCTTTCACTTGTAATGGCAGTTTAAGCCCCAGTGAATTCCAGTATTACTCAATTTAGTCATAGTTTACATCGAAGAAAGGAAAATCAAATACAGTCCAAGTAGCATGCACAGCATAACTAAAAAGATTTCAGGATTAGAACAGCCAAGTGGCATGACATATAATCTTGTCTCACTTACATTTAATTGCAACAGTAATTCCATCACTTCTTCTCTTTGCCCTGTAAACAGTGCCATAACCTCCTGCAAGTTTGGGTATAGACAGAGCGATCAATGACCTGCATAACAATCAATGGGTTGCCAGAGATGTGGGAAAGATACCAGGAGGTAATCAAAGCTTTGATACCTGAGCCTTCTTCTTCTTCTACTATATAAGATTCAAAGTTTGGAAATACTTTTGGCTCCTGTTGATCCTACAAGAAGCATCTATAGTTATTAACAACTAGTACTCAGTGGATAAGCTAATTTTTCCCCCTTTGGCTCAGAAAATTAGCTCAAATTAAGACCCAGGCAGGAGGACATAGATATTGGCCACCAAGGACAATATAAGATATGGATATTTCAGATTGGAGCTTACCTTGGGAGAAACAGAAGTAGAGCTTCCCCTTCTTTCCTTAATATGCATGTCATCATTATTATGCTTTAATTTTTGGACCATGCTGACTGATGTCTGAACCCTTCTATGCTGCTGCTTCTTTTTTGGAGAATCAACAGCTTTACTTTGCTCTAAAGACTTGGAGAGAGGATGCATTCTTGGAGCCATTCCATCCTTGTGAATGGCCTTTATTTTGGCAGAGAGTTTTGGCAACTGCTTCTGAGCTACAGAGAGATCAGCCCCTGGAGAGACAGTCCAGGTTTCCAAATGTGTAGGTTTTTGCTCTTTGTTTAAAGAAGACACCATATCAATAGAATTCACATTATTCATCATCCTAGAGTCATTTTCAGGAGAAAGGTCCAAAAGAACAGTATTAAAAGGGTGTTTAAGATTTTCTGTTTCCCCTTTAAGGCTTCCAGAACCCACAAATTCTTCTTCCTCCTGGCCTTCCATAATCCTTTCATTTTCAATTTTTTTAATTTTTGTAGCTTTAGAGGCATCATTAACATTCCTAACCTCTAGTGGGCAACATCTGGCATTGAGATTTGCTCTTCTTCTGAGATCTAAATCATTTAATTTCGCATCTTTGCACACAACTGGATGATCCAGAATGGTATCTGGAAGAGCGGGTCCTGGATCAAGCTCACATGCCATTATTGATCTAGTCGCCTTCCTTTGCAGAAATACGCTTGCATTAATATCACCTTCTACATATTCCAGGTTCTTCAGTTTACAAGTTAATAGACCAGCACTGGATTTGGCAAACATGGAGGGTGTGAGCATCAACTTATTCACCAATACTGACATGTCACCTGGCTGCATATTTATGCTCCTACTTTTATCATCAGCCATTCGAACCTCCACCTGCATGAATGATATGATTCAAAAGCTAGCTGGAAGAGTAATTTGCTAGGTTGCAAATCATTAAATGGAACATCCATAGTAGAATATTAGTGACGAGCACTAACAATAGAAAATGCAAATCGCTTGCGTTTGGATATTTCAAGATGATTAGCCAACACAAACTAGTAAGATAATGCTAGCAACTGCAAGTCTATTACAATAATGTGGCAGGTAAAGGAATTTCTTTTTCTTTTCTTTTTTTATAAATGAGTTAATTTATTTCAAAGAGAAAATTATCCAAAAACAATAAAATTTTAAAAATGTTGAATTTCACAATACCACTACTAATGTAATAAATCCACATATAGTCTATTCATATTGGAAAAGCAATTACTCCAACTAGAATTGCAATTCAAGTCATTCAACATAACCAACAATACTAATTAAAAAAACACAAAATCAAATAAATTAAATTCAAAAGAGTACCTGTGGACAAACATACTGAATTGTTTCTCGCAAAGACGACGACGTTGCTTCCTCCTCTTCTGCTGTAATTAATCACCAAAATTACCATTCAAACAAATTGACTCCAAAAAAAAAAATTCCAAATTTATTTTATTTAAAAAAAAAAATCCCTCCTTACCAACTCTGTACTTCAATAGCGCTCTCCTTTTCGGCACGGGCGAAAGTTCATGATCCGAAGACGCGATCAGCTTGCGCTTCTGAGAGCCCGTTGTCACTAAATCGATCGCATCCCACAGCCACCACTTGGCTTGGGGAACTCCGATGCTGATCAGCGGCGAGAAGACGTTAATCAAACTGGAATTCACGGCGAACTGCGCGAGTGAAGTTACGGCCACCGGGGAGAGAGTGACGTGGAGATCGGCGGTCAAGAAGAGCGGCGAGTTAGGTATGGAACAGAGGTACTCCACGAGGTCGGACGAGGCACGGAACAAAGCGCACCGGGAAGCTAGCTCGGATGGGCGAGCCGGGCGACCCAGAGATAGTAGGAGGGCGAGGAAGTGCCACGCTTGCTCTGACTCTGTAGTGGCGGTGGTGGTGGTGGAGAGGCTGAGTTCTGAAGCCGAGTCAGCGAGGCGATTCTCCATGGAGCTTGAGATCTGAGAAATTGAGTGGTGGGTGATAATGGAAGATTTTCTGATTTTGCAGAAATGTTAGAGAGAGAGAGAGAGAGAGGGGCGGGAATGTGGCACGAGTAGGGTTTGAGATTGGCACGTGTAGAGTTCCCGCCATTTCTACTACTTTCCCATTTGAGATTTCGGAATTCGGATGGAGTTGGTAAACGATATTACGGGAGTGCCCTTTTGGTTTACGATAGTTTTGTGAAGAATTTTGGAATTTAGAAATGGCATTGCTGGTAAGTTACACAAAATAGGGCCCACTTTTTAAGCTTGTCCGGAATGGAATGCAACACATGAAAAATTAAAAAATTGTACCACGCTCCCTTTAAATTGCGCTTCCCCACCACTCTCTCTCTCTTAATTAATAAGATAAGACCACTTTAAAGACGGACAGGTTAATGCTACACTTTTCATTCCAATTAAGCAAGATATGATCAAGTTTCTCATGTTTCAGCAAAAAAAAAATGCTAAAAGACACGGATTTTCTTTTTTTTTCTTTTTTTAATGATGTTACTAAACATTCTATATTTCCATAATTCCATTCAAACTAATAGTCACACACGTGCCTGTGGTATACAAGTTACAACAATACCACATAAAAATGTCTTCTCACATGTATATTGGGCCCCGCATTTGGATAGTATGACCAACGTTATGATGTTTCGGACTTGTATTGTATGTTAATTTACGTCCAGCTTTTCGACCAAAAAGTTGTCCAGTTTTTCAACCAAACAGGTAAGTCCTATCTTAAAATTCTTAAAAACCATCTACTTCTTACAAAAACATTAAAATCTATCTTTATATACAAGAGAATCAATCCCATTGATTCTTTACCAGCTCTATATATATATATAGTAAAAGTTAAGAATTATTCCACTAATTTTATTTCAAACATGAATCAAATTCAAACTCATCAACAAACTAGATTATATATTCAAATTTGGTTCAGGTTCTTGTTGAACAAACTCAAACTTGTTCACGAGTTATTCAATTAACTTATTATTTTGCTATGTATAATAAACACAATGACTAATTTTGTTTTACCTCTTTCTAAATTTATGCTAATAACTAAATTATAGTTGAAATTATATTATTTGAGTTAATTAGATAGAATAATTTTTGTTTATGAATTTATAAAAATTAATTTCACCAATTTTGTGTTGTTAAATTCTTTTTCATTTTTTACTAAAAAATGGGCTATTTTTATTATCAATAATTTAATATATCATGGACTTTTTTTTATAAACATACACAATCCAATATCAAATCTGTATAAATAAATCTTTATACATATGTATATATAAACATATAAAATTATATATACTTAAATCGAGCTTCATACTTACGAGCTTAGTCACGAATACATTATTAATTTATTATATTCAAACTTGACTAATTTATCATTCGAATCTAATTTTGTGCTTAAGCTTTACATTTTTGTTAAATAAAATAAACAAAAAATTTCTTGATCCGAGCCTGAGTTATTCACCACAATTTGGTTCATTTATGGTCCTACATTGCAAACAGCTTTTCGACAATAGTAAATTAAAATTCTTTTGTCGTGACCCATTAACCTCCATCCAGTCATTTCCAAGTTTTTCACTCAATGTCGTTAATTCTCAGAGGTTAAAGGGACAATTACAATACTTGCTTTCAAGGTGACACTCAACTTTATCAAATGGAAAGCAGCCCCATAAGAATACCAGAAATGTCAAACGAAGGAGGCATTATTAACATTTGGGATTAAAGGTATATTTGGGACGAGAGAGATAAATGTAAAAGGAGAAAAGAGTAGAGGGGAAAGTTCATGAAATATACTAATTTTTAATATATTCCAATCATCTTCTCTACTCTCCCATCTCTCTCCATCCAAATATATCATAAATGAATTTTCACTAAGCACAAAGAGAGTGACGGAATATTCTGCGAACCAGCTGATCACAACTTTGTTAAAAGAAGAGAAGAAAATATACAGAAGAAGAGACGTAAATAGGCAAACTTCCCATCCAACTGTGTGTTAAAATTATACGATGAAATAGACAATGTGAAAATAATCTTCTGAAGTCCTGAAAGGTATCAATTCATTCTGTAGACGGTGAGGACAATGAGAGGTTCAAGAGGAAGCCAACCATGATTCCAATAAGCGCCACAAAGATTGCAAAGGTGAATGAGAAGCCACGGTCACTTTTTCGAACTTTTCGTCTCTTCAGCATGTCCTATTGGAAAGAAAAGAGATATATTAGCTAGTAGTCACAGGTGTCAGCAGCTTTATATTTCATAAGAGAGAATTATAGAAGAACTCTGTTGTCTTGTGAAGCCCATCTACACATCAAAATGAAGATGATAATAATTTTCACTAATCATTCTGAGCTCCCATCAACAGTTGAAAGAGACAATTAAACAGTCAAACTGATCCAGAGGATTTCAATATGATACTAATATGCTAATCAGAAGATCATTGGATGAGCTATATATATGTGTTATTTTAAAACTGTTTGTTGCTCTACAGAGAATTGTCAACAATTACAGTCATGCTGATGAAAGTCCAAGGTAACCGACCCAATGACAAGCTTTCGGTTGCTTTTCTTAGTTTTCATATGTCATCAAAGTTTCGGGGAGGCAGTGTTTACATGCTCTCATGTACATTTAGAAATATACCATCTTCTCTCGCAGAAATTGAGAGATCATCATCAAACTAATTAATAAGATTTGAAACAAATAAATTAGAGAAAAATACCAGTTCCTGTTGCAGTTGCTGTGTTTGTCGAACAGCTCCATCTCTTTCATCCTTCAGCCGCCGCAAAGCTTGGTTCTGCATGCAAAAGAAAATTTTGAAAAAAAAAAGAGGGGAAAAAAAGGAATTAGAAGTAAATTAGAAAATATAAAGCAGAGTGTAATCATCTAAATTAGCATGTTAAGAAGTTGGGACTTAAGTAGCTGCTTCAGTGTATGCTTCGTTGTAGACAACTAGAAATAACTGGACAGAAGTAGGACAGAATTATCCTCCAAAAACTAGTTTGGTGGAAAAATTCTCCAACCTATCACATGGAGACCACCCATGTGTGCTTCTAATTGCATGACATAAATAATAATTATGTGATCTGCTTAAATGACTAAATGAGTTGAGTAATTAAAACACATGGATGGTCATCTAAAATGCCAAGTAAGGGGATGGAGGAGATTCCTCCAAACTGGTTAGGCAGAAAGCTTTGTTGCCACTTACAAGCACAATATGATAAACTGCATAATGCCTCATGCACAGATCATGAAGCTTTTCTCAACGCATAACACGTCTACCTTGCAAAAACGAACATTCTCAGATCTTCTAAGAATAATATGACACATTTAAAGCCCTCATTTCATTCTCTGGCCTGTCTGTGATAAGATGTCTATGTTCTAATTTCATTCAAGGCAATACATTAGTGCTTCTAAGTACTTCATTTTCAAACGATAAACATATAATGCAACAACTTTCTGATTCTGTCAAATTGTGAAGTGGAGGTAACTCTGTCCCAACAAACTAAAATAATATATCACATGCATCCACAAACATGAATACATACCACACATATTCTACCAAGCCAGACTTATTAATCAAAAAACTGAACCACAAAAACAGCAAAACTTCAAGAAAACTTACAAGGTGGGTACTATCAGGACTTAGTGTGGAGGCCCCCAATGTTTCTTCTGTTGAGTTTTCTTCAGCTGAGGCAGGAGAAATATACAAAACCCTAAGCTTGCATTCCTCTATAGCCCTTCCACTGTCCTTACTAAACTGGATTCAATAGTAAACATTAACTGTACAACATCAGTATTATTTCAATGGGATATAATCAAGCTAGTCAAACAAAGGCATGACTCTCAAAATCAATTTTCTTACAGTATCTTGCGGAAGTTCATCAACATCAGTATGCGGAGGCACTATTGTACTCTGCAAAAGAAATTTATCTTTGCATTGCATATCTGGAGGATATTCTCGTTGGGCTTGGAGGGTGACTGCAAATCAAGAAGTTTATTAAAGGTAGCATTAAAAATAAGAAAATCTCCAGGGATTATTGGAGAATACTTTAAGCACAAAAATTGCGATGGTTCACAGTGTGTGACCAAGTGGCATATGATCAGTCACTGCTAGCTAATAAGTTTCTCAGATCAAAAGCTAACCATATTTGTGATATCGCACAACAGATGTTTATTGATTGAATTATTACTACTTTTCTCATGTCTACATCTTGGGCAGTTTCTTTTAAAGATATGTTCAATACATTATCAAAAGGTCATTCCTTGAAGAAGGAAAAAAAAAAAAGCTATCAAAAGATTTTTGCAAGGTATTAAAAAGCACCTCTTATGATACACGAGTCCCAAGGATCTATAACACCAGTATTGGGCCGCACAAAGTACTTTTTAGGTGAAGTGGTTTTAACCTAGCAAAAAAAAAAAGGCGGAACATTCAAATCACACATAGCTAATATGAAATCAGAATGGCTTGCTAAATACATATCCAACAACAAATAAAAATGTTAATGTATACAGTAACAGAGATAGTACCTTAAAAGCAACATGATTTTCTGTGTTGTTCACAACTTTAAGATCACAGTAGCTTTGCTTTTCCAGCTCAACTGATTACATGAATCCCATGATAATAAGTCGTCCATAAGAAATTTCTTGAACAAAATTCTTATAGAACACACACACACAAAAAAAAAATCAAACATATTTAGGGAACCAAATAGCTGCACAGAAGCAGGCCTATATTTAAGCCATGTTGTTCTTACTTTTGTCAAATTCAATTTCATGCTTTTGGCCAGCATTCTTCTTGTTCATATATTTAGTGAACCAATCCAGGTGAATCTATCACTATCTTTCTTTCTTCTTTTCTAGGTGTGTTCCCCACATCCAACATGATTTTTTACTCATTTATTCAAATTGCAGAATTCTTCCTAAACATGTCTATCCTATTTTAGTATATTCCAACCACCTTCCCTTTCTCCTCTCCTCTCCTTATGTTCCAAATGTAACCTTATTCTTATTCTAAAATACCCCCCCTCCCCTCGGTTACTCATCATTCTCCCATTGCCTCTAATAAGTTTCCAGAAATTACTACAAAGCAAATAATCTGCAAACATTAGTTAGGATACTCAGATTTTGATAGCATCTCACACAAAGATAAACTCAAACTAGAATGAAGAAGATTCCTGCCCAGGTAGCGATCTTCTGAATAACCATAGCTTGTCATTCATTCCATTTAAATTGCCACTAACTATAGAGTAAATTTCTTTTCCTTGACAAGTCATAGAAATTTTATTAAAAAAAAAGAAGAAACTCAGGTATTTAGTGCACATACATCTCATCACTGTACATTAAAGTAAGAAAAGAAGAAAAACAAATGAACCAAAAATGACATAATTTTCTCCACAACTTTGGATGCATCACAAGGTTAAAATAATTTCTAATTGAATTTTCTTAGCTCTACAACCAAAAAGACAAGTCACTTAAACGAATCTGGAAAACCCAAATATTCCGAAATGAAGAGTATATGGAATTCGAAACATGAGAAGCAGAAGAGAACAGATGAAGGGATGTCCCACTTTCTATTCTAGAGTCAAAGCACACAACCTTCTTTTGTCAGCTAACTTCTTTATTCCCTTTTTTTTTTTTTTTTCCAATTTCCTTTAACTTTTCTTCTTTTGAATTTTCTCTTATCATATTCATACCCTTCCTCCTATTGCAAATCAGCCTTTTCCATGCTGTCATACATCATCAAATCCTTAAAGTACACAAAAAAGTGTCAATTTGAATCCCAAGTCCCCGATTTTTTGGCTCGAAGATCATCACTTTTTCCGTGCTCCTCTCAAAACCCATGTAGCCATACAATCAAAAATTCAAACCACTGTGCATCCAATTCTTTATATTTCTTGATTGGTCTCATCATTCACCATTAAAAAAGAAACTCATTTCTGATAGAATTTTACACCTTAAAACCTCTTTAACCTTATGAATAGAAATCGACACATTTTCAAATGGATAATTCGAATTCAGACGCATGCAAACGCAACAAAGTTAATAAAAAAAGAAAAAAAATGATAAGCAAAAATTAAGAGAGAAGGAATGATACATTGAAATTTGAGCTCATCGGGTTGAATAGAGATCAAATGATTGGCACCAGCACCAAAGGTACTCATGATGGTCGCACCAGATGAAGAGAATGAATCAATCAAACCCTATAATACCTGTCCATTCACATAATCCCCACATTTCAAGTTTCAAGCAGAGAAAGAGAGAATAAGTTTGCGTGTCTTAGAGAGAGAGAGAGTCAGAATATGTTTGCGTGTGAGAGTGAGAGAAAGAAAGAGAGGAAATAGTTAGGGACTCACATGTGAAGGAGCGCAACGGATGGTTCGGTCCAAAGTGTAGCCGGTGGTTCCGATATTTTTATTTTTATATTTTTAGCAACCAAAGATCGGAGCTACTCCTTCATACCACTCCCAAAACAGAGAGAAACTGAAATTAACAGAAACAGAGAGAGTTTTGTTGTAATTGCTGTGCTACCTTCCCATATAGGTATCACTCAGAGAGCGGCAATCACAGAGAGAGAGGAGAATCATATGACACGTGTCAAACAGTGGAAATGTCGACGCCCGCTTCAAAAGTGAGAGAGTTTTTGTTAGGTACCAGACTGGATCCGGGACATACTGACGTGTCATTTCACAGCTACGTCTACGTATTCGGTAACCCTTTCTCTCTGTTTTTATTTTTATTTTTATTTGGTTAAAATGTCTCTGTGACTTGAAGCTTTAGGTAACCAATCAATTAATTTAAAAAAATAAAAATAAAAAAAAGGGTAATCAGCCATTTTCATTTAATTATTCGAAATTTACAAACTTGTCTCCGTTGCTTTAAGCACGAGTCCTTATTTTAGTGCAAACAAATCTACCGCTCAGCTTTGTGGGACCAATGTTGTTGTTCTCTAACTGCAATCTGTGTTTTTTTTTTTTTTTTTCTCCTGTAAGTTTGGTTTAAAGCTACAGATCTTTTGTTTGGTAGCTTTGACAAAAAAGAAAAAGAAAAAAATTCTTAATTGAGAATTCTAGTTCAAGTTGAGGAGTGATTATGTTAGTAATTTCATCTATAATACAAAACTTTAATAAGACTTTAGTATACAATGAAAATGGATCAATAAATAATTAAAATTTTATAATTATGAATATAATGCAAATGGAATAAATATTACTTTCAAATTCATATAACTAACTCTAAGTACAAATCAAAATTTCTGACATTCTATGGCAAAAGACGAAATCAATATTAAAGTTGGAAGTTGATGCATAAGCCACCAGAGTTAAGGAATACTCAAGAGATCATGTGTCATTGAAAAAGGTTTAGAAAACTAATTGTAATACTCTTTCCATCAAGAGATAATGTCAAACTTTGCATGTTGTTTTGAGTTAAGTCTAGACTCTTTCACATATAAGTCCAATTAAGATTATTTTTTTATTGGTATTATGTGAACTTTCATAATAGTTAAATTCTTATTCATTCAAAAAATAAACTTTCATAGTATTAAAATTCCTAACACAATTACATCGAGTTAGAAAAGCCAAAAAAAAAATAGTGGGACCTACCACTTGTGTGAGAGGAGAGAGTACGCATCTATATCTATAATGTAAAACCGAAATTTTTTACTTTTTTGATCTCATAATATTGCGCCACATAAACTGGCTCACAATTTTATACCTCATTATTTTAATATATATATATATATATATATATATATATATATAATATATATATATATATTAATTTTTAATTGAATTTAAATTTTATTCTATAATTAAACATCTCATTAGAATCTTGACACATTATATTTTCTTTAATAGAAATAATATATTGTTCCATATATATAAACACAATCATATTAGAATCTTGACACATTATATTTTCTTTAATAGAAATAATATATTGTTCCATATATATAAACACAATCATAATAAATGCCTAATACTATAATATATTTTATATATAAACACAATAATAATAAATGTCTTTTAATAATTATCAATTTTCATATTTAGATAGAAATAATATATTGTTTCATATATATAAACACAATCATAATAAATGCCTAATACTATAATATATTTTATATATAAACACAATAATAATAAATGTCTTTTAATAATTATCAATTTTCATATTTAGACAAAATATAAAAGAAAAAAAATCATATTTAGACCAATAATTCTTTAAATTTCATTTTAAATAATTTTTCCGTAAATCGCACGGGTTTAAGACTGGTTTAATGTAATCCCGGTGTATTTTATAATTTTTTCCTTCAACTTTTGAGGGTAATTGTGTGAATTTATTTCGATAATTAATTAGTGTAATCGGGATGTAGGATTACACATATATAAAAACTAATTATGTTTAAAAAAAATTAGCCACGTTATTGAAAAAATATTAGTAATTACTTATTGAAATCCTTGTACCACATGCATAGGTATCACCACCTACCCAGCCATATTAGGTAGATTTGAAAATATCTTGTAGATTGCATCTTAGTTAATTTTCAATACTCGAAAGCGCAATCGAACTAGAAAAGTTGTAAATTTGTCAACGAGTTGTAAATTATTCCTTTATCAACAATTTGGAAATATCTTGTAGACTGCATCTTAATTATCAATACTCGAAAGCGCAATCGAACCAGAAAACTTGTAGATTTGTCCACGAATTCTACTTTAATTGGTTCATTTTTGTGAAGAGTGAGATAGTGGGTTAAGACCTATTGAAACGTGTGCAACTTATTAATAAAAAAATAAAAATTTGATTGATTTTTAGTGTGATACTTTTATAATATTGAACTCGTGACATTTTTACTCTTTTTTACAAAGTTGTCAATAAACTCAATACCTAAAAAATAATAACTTCTTGTTGTCATAGTAATTCGAAGTTGAAACATCAAATTTATATTACAAAAGGCATCGTCATTAAACTATATAAGAGCTTCTTTAATAAGATATGCTATCTTCTTCTCTTTTAATGTTATTGACTTTTTTTTTTTTTTTTTTATAATCAAAAAAGAGACTAGCAGGTGCGTTCATTGTCCCAACCCACTTAAACAGGGGCGGAGCTACGTTGCTCCTTGTCCCCCCAAAATTTTATTTTTTCTGGATAGACTATAGGACAATTAAAATTAAGCCCCCCCAAAAAATAATAATCAGCCCCCTCTTTTCAGAATGTACAATAACTTTTCTTCCCAAATCGCATAAAGAGAGTAATCTTTAAAACAACATTTAACTTTTTCTTTTGTTTCTTTCTCGAAAATTGTAAATTTTAAACTATTACAGTGTTATTTTTTGACTGCTACACTACACATTTAGAATGTACCTTACATACTCATCAATTATTTAGGCTACCACTACTTTCTCTTCTCTCTATGCAGCTTTGCTTATTTCTCTTTCTCTTCTCATTACAATTTTCGGCTGCCACTACTTTCTCTTCTCCCTATGCAGCTTGCTTATTTCTCTTTCTCTTCTCATTACAATTTTCGGCTGCCACTACTTTCTCTTCTCCATATGTAGCTTGCTTATTTCTCTTCTCATTACCATTTACAAATCTCTCTTCACTCTTCTTTTTCCAAAGTGTCGGCTTTTCTCTCTAGTCATTTCTCTCTACTCTTTAGTCTTTTCTTCTTTTTCATTTTTTTCTTCTTCTTTTCCTTTCCCTGTGTCACAACAAATCTCAAATCTCTCCTCTTCAATTTCCAAATTGCCGCCCCTTTCTCTCTAAATCTTCTTCGGACTTCTTTTATCTTTTCGGCTTTTCCTTATTTTTCTTTCTCTTCCCCTTCCCATTTTGTCAACCCAACATAAATAGCCCCTCCATATGAAAATTTCTAGCTCCGCCCCTGCACTTAAACCCGATTTTGACATGGTGTGGGGCACATCTGGGTAATAATGAGGCATACCACTACCCGAACCCACAACTCCTAGACTCGCAGGTGTGATGGGTCACGAGGGTTTCCTTCCATTAAGTCACCTCCCCAGAAGGCGGTTGGTGGGATTCGAATAAAGGGTAAAACTTATGTATAGTTTATTCATTATTTTTTTTACACACTTATCATTACAAATATTATTTAATAAAGGATAAAACTTATGTACAGTTCTTTAAGTCAAATACATTAGGTTCTTAGTTGAATTTAAATACATTGAATTTAAATATTCTTGGAAAAGATAACATTGTTTGTGTTTCATTGGTTAATACAACCATGTATTTGAATTCAATTAGGGAATCTAATATACCTAACCTAAGGAACTGTACCTAAGTTTTACCCTTTTAACAAATTGTTGTTATATTAAAAAACCAATGATATAAGCGATAACCTAATTATTACACTGGTTGTACTTGTACCAAAGATCGACCTTTCATCTGAGTTGATGCATGATTTGGTTCTGATAATTATGGGTTGTACTTTGTTTTAGAAGACATGTCATAAGAACATGAACTAACTTTTATATGTCATGAGATTAATGTCAAGAAAGATCAATCCGATAAATTCCAAATAAAATCTGATTTTTAACCATTGATTGCAATCAAATATGTTACAAATATCCACTTTTAGTTTGTTGTATGCTAGCTAAGCCTAAATGTGAATAAAATTCAAAAGATAGTTGATCCGATTAATTGGAAGACGAATAAATCATAGTAAAAAATCTCCAATGATGCTTTAATTCAAATTTGTTGTAACTTTTCGTTCAATTTATTTGTTTAATATAAGAAAATTTCGGATACTCTTAATAACTCTATCAAACTCTCATATAGCATGGATAATAATTTAACAAAACCAACAACAATAACAATAATTTAAAGCACCAATTATCGGAGTGTAAAGAAGTGAATGTAAAAACAAATGTTGGTGTTGGTCATTTTATGCAACAATTAAGAGGATTTATTAAAAGGTTAGGTTAGGATAGGCATACAGCATACTGGCAGTGATTGGTTGGTTCAGAGTACAGGACCTCTGTCACAACTCACACGGGACAGCATCTAAATCAATCATATCTAAATGTTACATGTTGTTTTATTGCTTCATCAGAACATTTTCACCCAAATGTAACCAAGTTGTTCCATCACCAACCATGTGCTAGATGTAACAGTAAAACTAAGGAAAACCTCTTTTTAATTTAAACCAAAAAGGATTTGAATCTACTACCTCTCTTCTTTTTCTTTTTCTTTTTTTTTTCTTCTTTTTTTTTTGTGCTAAGAGAATCTAGTACCATTAACTCATAACAGCTTGTTCGTTATCATTAATCCAAAGACACTTTTGAAATGTCTTTAGTACAAAGAAGGTATGTTTTAGAATCTTAACATGAATACATGATCAAGAAAAGAAACTTTACAAAGATAAGGAAATAAAAAAAGATAGCTTATACGCAAAAACAAGTGGTGCAATGATAAAAGCATGTATCATTAGTGACATTAATTATTCACCAATAAATCATTAACTTAATCATTTTTTTTTTTGTGTGTGTGATAAGATGGAACATAGGGAACATATTTGCAACATTTATATGTAGGACCCTCTTAATATGAAACAAAGAACTCAAAGTGGTTAGAATGCTTAATTGAGCTGGACATATCTGGCTCTGAGAGCACTTGGTTAATCATATCTGGCAGTCAAACAGTATTCATTTTTTTTTTTTTTTCTTTCTCATATCGTTATGATCACTATATACAATAGTTCACCAAAAAGATCTCTAAAAATCAAAAGCAGGATGAGGTATTGGGGGACCCGGCTAATTGCTTCAAACTATGTCAGCACTATTTTTCCTATAGAATGATCAAAGACCTGTTGGGTAAGTGCCAGCCCACACTAGATTAAAGCCATGATGGGCTTTATCTAGTTAATTACGTATAAAGCAAAAAGAAGAGTTCATACTCTAATAGAAATAGGACACCTATTTCTTCTAGAATTAGAAGACTTGAGGGGCTAGGTTATTAGTATATACAACTAATGTTATACGTGGTTTTGTGTGGTTTTGTGTGTGCGTGAAAGTGTGATGTGTACCGCAATATTGAGAGAGAGAGCAATCCGCAATTGAAAATTTCAAAGAAGCAGTGAGTGTGTGTGAGAGAAAAAACTAGAGAGATTTTTCTTTAGCCGTGAGATATACACAAAAGAGATTTGAGGTTTCCTCTAGAGAATTGTTGAGTGTTAATTTCTTAGAGAGATATTATTGTATTTGGTGAGGACCTCAAGTTAGACATTAACTTGAGAAGAACTATTGTAATTGATTTTTATAAAAGTGGATTTATTCGGAATTTGTTCCGTGATTTTTCCCTTCAAGTAGAAAGGGTTTTCCACGTAAATCTTTGTGTTTTGTACTTGTTATTTATTTCCGGATCCCACAGATTTTAGGAATAAGGTTTTATTCCCAATAAGACCTCTGGTATGGCTGGGAATGGAAGATAGGGATATCCACGGTTGTTTTTCTAAGTAAACTTAGCCGATGCTTGCAGCCGCATATTCTATTTTCTTGATCCTGAATTTGTGCTTTTCCCTTAGAGACTTCCAACTTCGTATATTGGCCATCGGGTAAGGTTACGTACGGAATGCGCATGATTTGATGGGATGCAAACTTACTTAGCAAGTAATTAAGCACGACTTGGACTCAGCAAAAAAATTAAGCACGACTTGGAATATAACAACTATAACTTATTATTCTAGTTTTTTTTTTTCTTCCTATTTACTTTTAAGAAGATGGATAGATGAAACATAAAGCTCCAAACCCACACTAGAAGAGTTTAGCAGTCACTTTGTAAAAGCATTCTCATTGTGGTAGAGGGAAAAGAAAAGGCTATAATTATTTGCAATTAAGCTTTGGTTTAGTTATGAATGAGATCGGAGGCTCTGAAGATTTGTTGAGAAATAATAAACAATTTTATTGAAAAAATACTACATGGTGTGCATAAAGCATGAACACGCAAAAATAAGTTAGTTCCTTAATTTTGATATTGAGCCCGATAGCCAAATTCAAGTTAGTCCAAGTTCAATCTTTAATATCTTATGTTTAAGTTTCTTAATTAACCAAATGAGTTCCAACTTGTTCACAAGCTCTATTAAATTGATTAAATAAATTATCTTAATCCAATTTTTACTTTATTTTTTATGCTTTTACCTTTTCAAATTGCATTAATATTGGCTATTAAAGATTTACTAATTAATATTGGCTATTAAAGATTTACTAATTAACTCTCCAGACATTTTTGAAATGATGGAAAAATACCGACTAATTTACTAAGTGCAGTTACCATTCACAGTTTGACACATTAGCAGTTTTGTGAATTTTTTTTTGGGTTTATAGACTAATTGGTCAAATTAGTTGACCATATCCCATGGGTAGGACACCAATTCGGAAATACATTTCTAATCAAAAGTTGGAGGTGAATGATTATATTTTGAAAGGATAAAACTTAGGTACAATTTTTTAGGTCAAGTACATTAGGTTCTTAGTTGAATTCAAATACATTGAATTTAAATATTCTTGGAAAAGATAACATTGTTTGTGTTTTATTGATTAATGCAACCATGTGTTTAAATTCAATTGGGGAACCTAATGTACTTAATCTAAGGAACTGTACCTAAGTTTTACCCATTTTGAAAAAGAAAAAGAAAACAAACACTTTCGAAGATTTATCTCATGATAGGAGAACTGTAAGGATTATTATTAAGTTATATTCAAGTTATAAATATCTATATTCCAACACCATGGAAGAACAAAATGGAATCCTTTCAATTTCAAAATCTATCAATTTAGTCAATTTCATGGTTTAAATTTTATTTCCTGAATTTAACAGTATACACACTACTACATTATTTAAAATTTTAAATGACTTGACAATGTTTACACGGTTAAATCTGCAACATTTAATTTGAACCATAAAATGGACCAAATAGAGAAATTTTGAAAAGGAGAAGATCATTTTTCCTGAAAGAACTTGGTACATAAATTAAAAGACAGCATATCTATACGTACATAAATAGTGATTGTCAAAAAAACAAAAAAAAAAAGATGATGAAATTTTTTGAAAATTAAATAAGAAAAAGCATAAGAGAGGTGACAAGTAAAGTTATACCATATATAAGGAAAAGAAAAAAGAATGAGAAGAATGCATATCAATATATTATATCACAACAGAATGATTTCAAGGATATTTGGTTCCTACAAGTTACAACTTACAACATCTAAAGTTTCAAGAAATTACTCTGAAGGCAAAAACAAACAAAGAGCAGCTGCATTGATGTTCTTCATTTAAAAGTGGAGAGCCTGGGAAGCTTGTCTCTCAGGTAGTACAACCTTGCCCTCCTGACCTTCCTGTGTTTTACTACTTTAAGCTCTTTGATGTTCGGTGAGTAACTGCAATAACAATTATAAAACACAAATTATGCTGCTTCTAGTTCATACAAAAAAAAAAAGATATCATAACAAGAACATATGATGAATTAAGACAGGAGGATGAGAATTAAAGCATCAGCTTCATCATCATGAGTCCAAAATGGCTAACAAAGTTGAAATCCAGAGTCCCGACATCCCCTAGCCAAAGTTATCTATCATGTCCCTAGGGTAAAGATTTAAAATTCCAGATTTTTGCTACTAACTTAAGACCTTTATTTATTGTTTTTTTTTTTTTTGGTTGAAAAAATATAACAAATTAAATACCGATTAAAAATGCCAAGAAAGGAGATGAACATTTTACTGAACACATTGAACCAATAAAAAGAAATCCTTTCAAATATTACTGCAATTTTAATTGGAAAGTTATATGCACATCCGGTGGGTGTTGAGCCCATGACCTCACTTGCCACCCACACTTGTGAGAGGAGGAAATGCCAATTGAGGCAGGGTTCATTGGCTTGCTACATATTCTTTAACCTTTCTGCACATTATTAACCATCTCTGAAAGAGTTTGCACTGTGATGTGCCCATATAAAGTTCCCAAGCAAATAATAAGATATCAGAGCTTGCTCCTGGGTGGCTGGGTATGAGTATAAACTGCTTAACTCGCCAGGAGTAAATGCCCTTAGATTACCCAACGGTTCTGGTTCTGGCGGGTGAGGTTAGTTGCTCATAGGTTTTACTGCTTAGAGGCGAGTCTAAATCACTCATCTTTTAAAAAGGTTCCCTACGTTAAAATAAAAAATATCAAAGCTTGTCAATGAGCTCTAGCTCATTTGGCACCTCATCCCCTTGCACTGCTAAGTGGAGGGTGAGGGCGTGGGTTTAAGACCCACTTGATGTGTGTAACTTACCAATAAAAAACAAACCATGAATAATCATGCAAAACATATCATTTGTACTTGCACTTAATATATAAAGAATGTTATTATTTCGAAAGACCGAAACCTATCCTAATTTTCCCATCATGTATCCATAAACATACCTATAATTTGAAGGGAAAAAAGAAAAAAAAGAATAAAGAATGCTTGTGTGATTGTTTACACTGCATAACTATCATCATATTTAGTTTCAGCCAATCCCTTCATTTTCAATAAATCTTTTTTTTTTTTTTTTTTTAAATGTATTCATATTATATGATACCCATATCCTGTATCCTTATTCATGCTTTGCTAGCCCAACAGACCGTCCTACATCACGCACCCGACATTTCTACCCATGCCACCACGATAAAGCCTAAGAAATAAGTGCCTATATTCTTTCCTACTGATTACATAAACCTGTCCATCTTTCCAAATGTTTCTTTGGAATGAGGGCATCTTAGGATTTCAATTTATGCCTTCATTTATATAAAATACCAGCTGCTGTATTTAAATGCTACATATAATACAATTACCTTTTCAAGTATTAAATTTTACAAAATGTTGCAAAAATGCAAACACTAGCAGCACTTGTAACAATTTGGGTGGATACTAATTTGAAAGTCACCTTAGTTTGAAAACCCAATGACTATAAATCATGGTTGTTAATATCTTATGGTGTGTTTTATTAGTAATTCACTGATTCTTATTTTCTCCTCATTTTCAAGAAAATATAACCACTCATGGCTATTACTATCCAAGATCGAACTTCTCCGTGTTAGGTTGCTTAAGTTTTTTTTAATAAGTAGCTTACTCCAGATTAGGCGGTTCAGATTCAAGTCACAAAAAATTGAGATAACCACATATAAATCCAGCTAGTTAATTACACACAGTTATATCTTATATGATATGACAAAAGACATACCACATATATGATCCTATAGGCAACTGAAGCAAAAATCTGCATAAAACTTTAAGAAGCAATAAAACAGATACACTTACAGAGGGAAAACAATCTCAACCCCCACGCCAGCAATAATTCTCCGAATCCGAATTGTTGTATGAATGCCAGCATTTTGTCTTGATATAACTATACCTTTGTAGACAGACAATCTACGCTTATTTTCAGGAACTTCCTGGAAGAGAATGACATTAACAAAAATCAGAAATAATCGTCAGTCAATAAATAATACAAAAACATACATTTTTTTTTAATTGATAAAAAAAATAATTAGAAACTCATTTACCAATTTAATTTCCACAATATCTCCAGTTCTAATATCTGGAACTGGCCTCTCCTTCTGCGATGCTTCAACTGCCCTGTTATTCAATATCTAAACAAACAACAGCAAAATTTCTGTCATACCATCTATACCTCATAATTGTTTTTTGGCAACGAAGACAATTAAAATAATATTTATAGAAGTGGTTTCCAAGTGGGGTTCACCAATCATAATGGTGATAAAACTATGTCTCTCGTTGTTTTGGTTGATCAAATTTCACTTCTTTTTTATTGGCACCGAATATCCGAAGCATTTGCTCCGACTATTCCCGGGGGTGCATATAGATTTATGTTTGATGCCTTTTCTTTTGGTCATTACACTTACACCCATGCTAAACCCTAAACTACATGGTCATTTGCATTGTCTCCAAAACTTTAAATTTTGAAACTATATAACATTAATTGACCAATTTTCACGACATTTAAGCTTAATTTCCACAAGCTCAATTAATTTTCTTTTCCTGCACTTTCTCGAGAACCAAACAGACATTATTAAAAAAAAAACAGTCTGAGTGAATTATTACCCCCATTATATCTCCGAGTTTAACCCGAGGCTTCCTCGGCGGCTTGGCTTCCTCAGACTTAACCTCAGCCTCTGATTCCGAAGATTCTTCTTCAACATCATCAACAGCTTCGTTGTCTTCAACATTCTCAGTGACCTCTGCTTCGGAGTTGGACTCTACTCTCACAATAAAAGAACGTTTCGACGGGTCCGCAACAACGGGACTCAAATTCCAGCCGATTGAGCTCGTTGAAACCCTAGAGGTTGATGTGTGAGTACCAGAATTGAAGGATGAGGGACGGCGAGAGATACAGGTAGTAAAGCCTAGCTTGGTGGGAGGACGTTGACGAGGGTTTCTAGTAGGAGTGATAATGAGAGCCTGAGGAAGAAGCTTGGAAGCCATGATACAAGGAAAGGCGAGAAATGGGAGTGAGAGAGGTGGAGGACTCTTATCTGCCTACCTGCTTCTATCATACACGTCATACTTCTGCCTCCTTTCTATAACCATTTTTTAAATCGGATTAGAGATTACTTACTCACATTAAGTCTTTAATGAAATTCAATTTCATGTTATTCTATTATTTTTTAAAGGTTCTGTTAACGATTGTCTTTAGAGTAATAATTAAGGAAGTATTTAATACTTTTATTTTATAGAAAATGGTAAAATTTTAATATTAAAATAATACAAAAACAATTTTTAAGGATATTTTAGTATTTTCATTTATTATTTTAATATTAAAAGTTCGTTATTTTCTGTAAAGTGTAAGCATTTAATACTTCTTAACCATTGCCTTAGGGCACTCGTTAACAAAATCCATTTTTTAAATCGGATTAGAGATTACTCACTCACATAAAGTCTTTAATGAAATTCAATTTCATGTTATGTAATCACTAGCATTAGAGGTAGCTCAATTGGTCTGGTTTTGGATGTACTTTCCAATGATTATTAATTTGAGTCTCTGCACGGTCACCTACCCAAAATGGTGCGGCCTTGGTATGCTCCCCTATATTTTATTAAAAATGGTATATAATTAAGTAGTTCACCTCAAGTTCATATTATACAAAATGAGGAAAAATCTTTTTATGCTCCAAAATTTTCATTTTCATTCTTTTGCATTATCGATATCTTCTTCTATTTTACATATATAATTGAAATGGAATTATTTAGTTTCCATTTTTCATACTTAAAATAAACTATTACATATTTTTGTTCAATAATGCGTTTAAATCATTTAATAAAAGCTCAATTATTATTATAATTTTTTTTTTTTAATTTGACAAAATGACTCCAACCCAATGATCCAACCAAATCCAACTCGAGTCCCATGGGTTATATTTGCTTGAGTTGAAAATTTCTCAACTTGACAACTCGACTTTTTTTGAAAAACTAATCAAGATTGTATTGTTGATATAAATCATATAGGATGCCCATACCAGTATACCGCACCATGTTTAAGAACAATAAGTTTAATGAAATAACAAATTTTATAACATTTTTTACAACCGTATATTAGTCATGGTCTAAATTGGTTAAAGTGAGAATAATATTGCACTAATCACAATTTATGATAACAAATTATAATTATGGTACAATAAAATTGATCTTAATAGTGGTCAAAGTGAAAATAATCCTCGTTTATGTATAGGTGACATTGGTAGTTTAAGAAAGTAGTGGTTCTCCTAATGTTACTACTTGTGAGTATGAGTCATACTACTTTATTTAGAAACCACCTAATATGAGGCCACGTGCAGCTCTGTTCTATAATTGCCAACAAAGTGAGTGCAATGCAATGCAAAATATGCGAATATGCAATGCGCATCACCTTCATCATCGCCATGTATGTATGTATGTGTATTAACTGTAACTCTTGCCGTGGCGCCCGAGCAAACAAAATCCCCACAATTCGCCACGTCGACTCTGCTCTCTCTGTTTCTCCTCCGCCTTCTTCGTTTTCCCTCAAACCGACTAAGGTTACTTTCTTTAATACACCTTTCCATTTTGTTCTTGTATTTAAATTCATTCATTTCCCATATCACTTTGTGGGTAATATTTTAAGAAATTGAACCCCTTTTTTTCTGTTATTTAGCTTGACTAATCATGAAGAATTGTGGATAATTGGTGAGGAATTTGAGTTTTGTTTTGGGTGATCATAAAGATGTCTCGGATTTCTGACACAATAAGGAGAATCCCACCTGGGATTTCATTCATGAGAAGCATTAGAGGCAAAGATTGGAGCTTTTCTACTTATAGATATGTGGTTTTGTTTATTACATTCATTGCATATGCTTGTTATCATGCTTCTCGAAAACCCACTAGCATAGTTAAGAGTGTATTGTATCCTGATCCCACTAGGTCACATGGGCATGGGCATGGGCAGTACCCTTGGCCGATTGCCAATGTGTTTATCAAAGAGGAATTTGTAGATAATGACATGAATAGGTTGAGAAACAAGGGTTGGGCTCCGTTTAATGGACCGGACGGGACATCCAAATTAGGGGAGATTGATGTTGCATTTCTAGCATGTTACTCTTTGGGAATGTATGTCGCCGGCCATTTGGGTGATACGTTGGACCTCCGGTTGTTTCTGACGACTGGGATGATTGGGAGTGGAATTTTTGTTGGGTTATTTGGGATGGGATATTTTTGGAATTTGCATGTGTTTTGGTTTTATCTTGTAATGCAAATGGTTGCTGGATTGTTTCAAGCAACGGGTTGGCCTTCGGTTGTTGCTGTTATTGGTAATTGGTTTGGGAAGAGGAAGAGGGGTTTGATAATGGGTATTTGGAATGCGCATACTTCGGTTGGGAATATTAGTGGGTCTCTTCTTGCTGCTAGTGTTTTGGATTATGGGTGGGGCTGGTCTTTCATAGTTCCGGGTGCATTTATAGTCATGGGAGGCATACTGGTTTGCTTTTTCTTGGTTCCCGACCCTGAGGATATTGGATTTACTTCCCCACATGGTTCAGCTACGAATTTAGAGATAGTGCCTAATGATGAAGAAGCTCAAAGTAAAAGAAATGTGGTTGGAGGGGAAGTGAATATTGTTTCTCAACATGGTTCAGTGAGGAGAAAAAGTGTTGGGCTTCTTGAAGCTTGTTCAATACCAGGAGTGATACCATATGCATTGTGCCTTTTCTTTGCGAAGCTTGTGGCCTACACGTTTCTGTACTGGTTACCATTTTATCTAAGTCAGACAGGTATTTTCTGCCCTCCTAGTGTTATCTATAACCTTAATCGATATAAAAGAGCAAACAATTGTAACTTATAAGCTTGTAAGATTTTACATTGCTATCTGGTTTGTCAGACTGTGATTTTTGTTAATGGTATTTGTTGTGCTGTTTTTGGATTCTGAGGAGCTTTCAAGTAATGAGTAGTTAGAAATAATCAAGAATTGCTGATGTAAAGAAGGTCAAAAGTAGAGCAGGTGCTAGTTTGCTGTGGGACTAGCATAATAAATTTTTTACAGTCCTAACATAAAACTTCTCTAACAGAGGTGAATCTTTAGGTTTCATTTTTATGATCAATGATTGCATATTTTCAATTAATGACTAAAGAGAGTACAAGTGTTATATTATCAGGAAAAAAAAAAAAAACTAAAAGGACTGGATATAGCTCCTGTATCTTGTGCTTCCATTATTCAGTTCCTCTATTATTGCGTGTACTTATAGCTAATTCCATAAGTTATTTATTTATTTTTTTGATAAGTAAGAAGTTTTATTCAAAAAGCATTGAGTGCATAAAACATGCACTCAAAGCGGGGACACAATTATAACTCAGAAAAATCAGAAGCTAAAGAAACTAAAAACTGTCCTACCGAAGGAGAGGTAGTAAGACCCCAAGCCCTAGACCAATCAAACAAAGAGCCAAAGAATAACTCTATGATTTTAGCCAAAGGAGTCTCCTTGTTCTTCGAAAATACGGCTATTTCTCTCCCTCCAAATAGTCCACATAAGGCATGCGGGGATTAAGTTCCAAACACCGAAGAACGCTTCCCAAACCAATTCCACCAACCGAACAACACCTCTGAAACCTGAGACGGAAGCACCCAATCAATCCCCACAAACTGAAAGACAAAACTCCAAAGATGCCTAATAGCACAGCAATGCAACAAGAGGTGATCCACCGTCTCATCCGCATTCTTGCACATGCAGCACCAGCCAGCCAGCACAAAGCCCCTCTTTTTCAGATTATCACAAGTGAGAATCCTGCCCCAAGCCGCAGACCATATGAAGAAGGCAACCCTAGGAGGAGCCTTTACCCTCCAAATGCTCTTCCAAGGAAAGCTAACCTCGGATGGAACATGCAGCACATGATAGAAAGAACGAGAATCAAAACTACCCCTCCGATTCGGGTTCCACACTAACTTGTCCACAACTTCAACCCTAGGGGTATGGGAGTGGAGAAGAGAGAAGAAAGCCACAACTTGGTCCAACTCCCAATCATTAAAATCCCTTCCAAATATGAGATTCCACACCCGAGATTGACCAATACCTTGACAAACTAAAGCCGAAGCAATAGTATCATTCTAGTTGAGAGAGCAACCATATAAACCCGGAAATAGATCTTTCAATGGACGATCGGAACACCACTTATCATGCCAAAGATAAACCGAGTTCCTAAGCCTACCTCAAAAGATATGTGAGAGGAAAACACCTCCCAACCCATCCGAATGTGCTTCCATAGACTACATCCATGTGTTCCCCTAGTAGTATTAGAGAACCAACCCCCCCTTCCCACGCCATACTTAGCAGCCATCACACGCCTCCAAAGATGCGATTCCTCCAACCCAAAACACCATAACCATTTGCCTAAAAGAGCAAGATTAAAGGGGATTAAGTGTCTGACCCCAAGGCCTCCCTGCTGAACAGGGGAACAAACCCTATCCCAAGCCACCAGGTGGAGTTTATGATCCTCCCCCATTCCGCCCCAAAGGAAGTTCCGCTGAATACATTCAATCCTCTTAGCTACACTAACCGGAATGGGAAACAAAGATAAGTAGTAAGTGGGTAGGCTAGACAATGTACTCTTAAGCAAAGTCAACCGACCCCCTTTGGACAAGTACATCTTCTGCCAACCAACTAAACGCCTCTCAATTTTCTCAATGATGGGAGTCCAAATCGCCAAAGATTTATAAGAAGCCCCCAAAGGCATTCCAAGATATTGTAACGGAAGGGACCCAATGTGGCAGTAAAGAAGATTTGCTAGAGTACTCAATCCATTCACCTCCCCAATAGGAACCATTTCACTCTTGGTCATATTTACTTTAAGGCCAGTGACCACCTCAAAGCAAGTAAGAACCATACGAATATAGAGAAACGCTCTGGATGAGCATTACAAAACAAGATAGTGTCATCTGCATAAAGAAGGTGAGAAACACATACACTCGAATGTGCGTCTCGACCCACCTGGAAACCTTTAATAAAACCCCTCTTAACAGATCTCCTAAGCATACGACTAAGCACCTCCATGATCAAGAGGAAGAGTAAAGGAGACAGAGGATCTCCTTGCCTCAACCTCACGACTGCTATTGAAAAAACCAGTAGGAGAACCATTAACAATCACTGAAAAGCGCATTGTGGAAACACACGCTCTCATCCTAGCTGATCCATTTCGACCCAAAACCCATCCTATCCAAAAGAAAGTAAAGGCAATCCCAATTAACATGATCATAAGCCTTCTCAATATCCAATTTGCAAATGAGGCCAAGAGTTTGGCTTTTAATCCGACTATCCAAACACTCATTAGCTATAAGCACCGAATCCAAGATTTTCCTGCCACCCACAAAAGAATTCTGGGACTTGGAGATGATACTATCAAGAACCAATGCCAATCTATTAGCCAAGACTTTGGCTAGCAGCTTGTAAATACACCCAATCAAACTAATCGAACGAAAATCACGAATATTCACCGCATTAGTCTTCTTAGGAATCAAAGAAATGAAAGTAGCATTAGGGGATCTTTCAAACTTACCATACTCATATATCTCCCCAAAGAAAGCCATAACATCTACCTCAACAATCCGCCAACATTTCTGAAAGAAAGCCATGGTGAAGCCCTAATTCCATAAGTTTTTGATTAATGATTGTTCATTTCATCAGATTGGACTAGAATAAGGGTGATCAATTCATCTGCTTTTGTACACTAATTTTGGTGTCATCATGTACATCTAAGATTTAATCCAACTGTATTTTGAAGTGAAAGATTTTCATGATTTTTTTGTTCATAAAATAACAAAATGTTTACAACTTTTATTATTCTTTAATATTAACAATAGAGTCGAAGAGTAATTTTCTATGTGGTTCATTTTCTAATAAAGATCATTACCATGGGGACCATTGAGTAATTTATGCTAATGCCTTATGCATTTTATGTGGATGGAATATCCATGAAAATTTATAAAATTGATTTTACCACTGCTTATAATTTATTATTTCATTAAAAAGATTTCTATCAGAAGCTGAACACTTTTTATGGACAATGTTGTTAAGTTTGCAAGCATATATGAATTCTCCTTGGTGAATTCTTGCACCTGTTACTTGTTTTTGCATACTTCAATGATTTCGTGAAGCCATATCCTGTTTTAGGACTCTTTCTTGCTTAGAAATCATCTTTATGCATCTGCTATAACGTTTCCATCTTTTTCTCTTTTATGATTTGGCAGAAATTGGTGGAGAGTATGTTTCTGTGAAATCCGCTGGAAATCTTTCTACTTTGTTTGATGTAGGGGGCATAGTTGGTGGAATCCTTGCTGGCTACATATCTGATAAACTTAGTGCTCGTGCTACTACAGCTGCCACCTTCATGTATGCTGCAATTCCATCTATGCTATTATATCGCACATATGGGAGTATTTCAAAGACTGTCAACATTGTACTTATGATGATTGCTGGCTTGTTTGTAAATGGACCCTATGCACTCATCACCACTGCAGTTTCCGCTGACCTTGGCACACACAGCTCTCTTCGAGGGGATTCTCGAGCACTGGCAACAGTGACTGCCATAATTGATGGTACAGGATCACTAGGTGCAGCTCTTGGTCCTCTTCTTACTGGGTTCATTTCTACAAAGGGATGGGATGCAGTTTTTGTGATGCTAATGATCGGTGCTCTCATTGCGGGGCTTCTTTTATCACATTTGGTAATAGCTGAGCTAACTGAGAAAACTTGCAAACCAATGTCTCAATCCAGTGGCCAGCAAAGTGTTGGAGGTAATATAGTTAATCCCCTTCCCCATCCCATCCGCTCTCTCTTTCTTCCTTTCTTTAACACGTTCATTTGTATTGATGTTTCTTATTGTTTGCTTGGAAAAGTGTGGGCAAAGAAACACACTCCCCCCCCCCTCCCCTCTCTCTCACACGAAACCTCCCCAAAAGAAAAAGAAAAGAAAAGAAAAGAGGAACAAGTTTCTTTTTTACCAACCAACCTGAATGTATAAATGTAGTGTAACGAGTTAACCAGTAAACGATTAGGACCCGTCTTGCATCCTCATCCAGAAACTTCAAGTATTCAGTGTAATCAGAAAGCTTTTTGTTGAATAGATGGTTAGTGAAATACCTATATACCGTGGTAGTAAAATTACAGAGTAACTACTAGAAGGGTAACTCATAATATTATTTGTATGGTTCATATTGACCCTAAAATAAAAATGAAAAGATAGATGTTTTCTGGAAGAAAGAATTAAACGGAAATATTCCAGATAGAAAACTGATGATCATCTCCTCACGATCTATAGACTATAGAAAAAAATATTTTGCATTGGTTTTTAGGTGTCCTTTAGTGTTTAAATAGCAGGGATTCTCTATAGTATAAACACATTACATGTTGTCACTTTCTATAATTACATCTAAAATTCATGGATCTCATGATTGATGCATTCTAACTTTCATGAAACCTCCCTTGAGGTTTCAAGAATCGACACTAACCAGCAAACTTTAGCCAAAAGATGACAACCTACCTCCGAGGTTTGTGATAAATGTAACAGATAAGTCCTTGCCCTCTGACATCATTACCAACTCTAATAGGATATTCTATTTTCTAAAAGCTTTTTTTATATTCACTAATTGTTGTATTAACTATGGTTAAATATAACCTTTAAACCCGTCACCTCCTAACTTTGCCATCTTCATCTTCTTCTACCCATAGCCAAGGAAGCAAATGTGAGGAGCTTTGGATTGCATTCTAATCTTGCCATGTCTTTCTCATCTAACGTCACCCAAGCTTCTATCCCATCCCCCAACCTTGTGTCAGCCAAAATTACTAGATTCTTGAACTCGAAACCACTTGAACCATTGTTGCTGACCCATATTGGCTTTCCACACCTGTAATCAGCTTCATTGAATTCACAATTATGCCAACTGCTAATTCCAAAGTAGTCTGCTTCATCTTTGGAGCCTAGCCGTCCAATGTCTTTGAGAGATTCTCACATCACAGAATTCCTCTCTTCACCTTGCAGTTTATTAACATCACCATCAATTTTTGATATTGCACCCGTTAGCTCACCCACCAACCCTTGCAGTCCCTCCTCATCCTTCCCATGCACTGAGAAGCTATTAGTAATTTTCCCTCTCCAACCTCCAAAATCACGCAAAACATGCTCTAGACCCCAAAATATTGGGCTCTTCTTCTGGAAGAAAATCCTTTTGGGCTTGAATTGTCGAACCTAATAAGATCCAGTTCACGCTGGTTTGCCAATCTAGTGATAGTACTTCTAACTGATAACAGATTTTTTGCTTTTATTGACGCAACAGATTTTTCAATTTTGATTTGGATATTGGGATTGCTCTAAAATGTTAGGTTAGAAGTGTTATTGAGATGGCATGAATTCAAATTGTGTTGGAGTGCTTTTTTCAGAGGTTTTGGCTGATTTGACTTTTTTTATTTTTGGGGGGTGGGGGGGGGGGTGCGGGGTGAAACTGTGAAACTTTGGTGGATTGGTGAAAAATTGTCTAACTTTGGTAATTACCATTGGATGGTCTATTTAATTGCCACTTAATGGGTTGGAAGGAGGATTCTTCCAAACCGGGTAAGAGGTATACTATTTCCTTGATTAAATGCTATGGGTGGAAGTTTGGTGACTTTTCTGATCTGCAAAGGTAGAAACCATAGGCAAAGAGAGAAACCAAGTGAAACAGGTTTGGCTGCTAAGAGAGAAACCAAGCAAAGAAGAAAAAGAAGAAGCAGAGGAGGAAAAAAAGAGAGAAAAGAAGAAATGACCAATTTAGAGATTTCACTGATAACCCTTGCACAAGACAGGAGCTTTGATGCCTTTTTTGGACAAAATGGTGATTTCGTAGTGAGGTGCAAAAGAAAACTAAGGTAAAATGGCGATTTTATCAATATGCTCAGGGTAAAATAGGAACGTTAATTTACGTAAAATTCAAACTTCTCGTTAATGGTCTTAAGTCAAAGTTAATTTTTGGGGGTTGACTATCATTTCAGCTGAAGTTTAGGGAGAGTGTTGATTCCTTAAACCTCAAGGTAGGTTAGTATAATTAAACCAAAATAAAATCATGTTTCTACTCAGTTCAACGATAGTTTAATCTTGAGCGACTTAGGAGTCAGTTTGGACCGTTTATGGGAGTCAAATAGTTACCTAGTGCAAGTATTGTGTTAGAAGATGACAATATTGCTGACAAGTCACAAGTGCACTGCTCTTGAGAAATTTTTGATGTGATGATTTTGGCTTTCCTGGTGTCTGATACAGTCCATGTTTATGGATTCTTAAAATTCCATTGTTCGACTCATAGTAACTGCCAAAGAAAGATAAAACCGGCTTGTAGTAAATAATAAAACCCGATATCAATCACTGACGTCTCATCTATTTTTCTTGGATTCAGGCCCCAGATTTCTCATGTTGAATTCCTCCTATTCATATCTAGGTCTAGATCTAGAATACCTGAGTTATGGTATATCAATTCTTCTATTTTCCTTGGATCTCAGGCTCCAATTCCTCATGGTAGAATTACTTCAATTTATGTCTAGGGCCAGATCTGGAATATCTCAGACATGAGGAAGCTATACTTATTTCTAATCTTATTGATAGTAAAGTTTCAGTACACACCCTTCAACATACTACCTCCTCCCTAGGTGCCTGGAGAGTGAGAGCAACAGTGGACTTTTTTGTCTCTAGACAATAGGCAATCTCTTGTGGCAATCCTGGAAGATCTGTGAGATTTGTTGTAATCATGAGTTAGTTAATCCAAATTAAAGCTGGATATGAGGCTAATTTAGTGTTTTTTGTCTCATCTCATGAGAGGAGCCATATGTAGGTTATTCTTTTGGTATCTATTATTGATCTCCTTTTGGAAGGGGTGGAGCTATTGAATAATTAAACAAACTTCTTCCAGTCTTAGAGGGGCGAAAAATAAAATTTTTGTTCAAGAAAATGTGAGAAGTAATGGTACTTTGACCTAAAAATGTGTGCTAGCTTATTGTTCATATGCTTGTAATATTATCCTTTTAGCATCACTGCTGTAATACCTACCCTCCCAGAAATCTGGAATTTCACAACTTTACCATTATGTTAGTTTCGAACTTACAAGTGATCTTCTCTTTTGCAGCTCCTGTGACTCATCCACTTCTAAGTGATCGAAGGTGATAGTGAGTTATGTAATAGTATGGTATGGTTTCAAGAAGCTTTGGTGGTGCTGAGGAAAGTAAAGAAAAAGGCTCAACATGTAAGTGGTAATTTGTAATCTTAAATATCTGTGAGATTTAATGGCTTTATTTGTAACTTTTTGCACCTGTTCATTGTCTTTAGTGTACACAAACTAATAAGCAATGCGTAGATTTTGTTTAGTTTGGTTCATTGGGCTTTCCAAGCCAGTTGACTTTGAGGAAGCAAGTTGAGTTGTAGTTTACGGCTACTGCTGAAGATGGAACTCGAGTTTTGTCAACCTCATTTCTTTTTGTTTAATTCTAATACTCCAAAATGTTTGAATTTGGCAATATTGATGTTTTTAGCTTCTTGTCAAGCTCAATTCAGCAGAAGTGTTGGTTCACAGGTTTAAACTCTAGGTGCTATTATTTGCTTCGATAGCAGCCTCACACCCCCACCCCTCTTGAGGAGCAAAAGAAGACAGTGTAGATCATTTTTCCATAGTGAAAAGAAAACTAATGCATAAGGCTAAGAAGAGGAAGTGTCCTATCATTATCGAATGTCCCTACTGCTTGCAAAAAGCTTAAATCTTTTCTTTGACGACCCAAATTGGCTTTAGAAGAATGGAATCAGATGTCCATTTGAAAAAAATTTAGTCCTGGAAGCTTAGGATCATGGTCATTTGCCACTCCAACACTACTTGGGTCTAAACTTGCAACTTCTGCTCTAATGTTTTATGAGACCTTAACCGTATTATGTTCCTTATCTGCATTATGTTAGGCTTTAGTAGTTAGAGTAACCACATATGAGTAGAGTCCCAGTAAGAAGTAGATATACACTGTTGGGTTGATGCAGCGTGATAGTGACAGAAGGTTAATAACAAGTACCATAGGACGCATTTTTCCTCTGATTTTTTTTCCTTTAAATACTTTCATCTCGAGTCGCTCTTGCAGATAATTCAAAATAATGTCATTAAAATTTCTAGACCATGTTGTGCTAGTTTCACAATACACTTAGTTTTTGCTCTTTAAATCGCATAATAAACTACTCATCAGATTCATATGACTATTTGAGCCAAATCAACCATAGAAAATCCTGACTGCTCGACAAAAATGGGCTTAAAATCTATCTTTCATTTCTGCCAAACTATAAATGGAAATAGGAGGTAAAGTTGTGTACGCCAAGTTAAAAAATTGGGAAACAACCTTAACTTATTGTATCCATGGTTCAAGAACTCACCACATTGTGGTGAATCTACTAATGGTCGAAGAAATCGTTGGCCTAGTTGGCCATAATGTGGCTGATATATGTTTTGGCCATTTTGCTATGCAAGACCAGGACTATCCAGTTGACCAGTTGTGGACTAGGGGCCTAATCCATTCCTTCGAATCAAGGAAAGTGTGGATGCCCTTGTATGTTGTTATACTTCCTTACATAGGGTTACAAAGGAATGACAGATGGTGGTACAAGATTCAATGGGGTTCGACCTCTAAACTGAGTTGTTATGATTGGTAGCGATTTCTGTTGGCTATCTTTCCGGAGGATTAGGAATCCCTCAGTTTGAGGGAATTCTACTCGAGGCTCTTCTGGATAATTTAAAGGTATTTCTAATTTCTTGCTCCCCATTCAAGGTGCCCTTGAAGTAGTAGGTTTTTCCACAGCTTGATTCTTGAGTGTTGTCTTGTTGCGCTAAGCCATTCATTAAAGATGATATTAATGTATTTAATGAAGTATTTCGAAACCCATTTTTGTTTCCTACTAGCACCAATTTCATTACTCGATAGTAATGGGGTTTTTTCATTCGAGCCTCTTACATACTTTAGACTTCACTGTTATTTTCTCCATTTTTCATATTTTGACTTCTTGTTCGTGTATGTAATTTTGTTACTAATTTTTTTTTTTTTTTTAATATTTCTTGAGTGAGTTCGAAATTGCCTCATAAAAGGACTTGGTAATTAAAAGCAAATATTGAAACACAATTATAATTCTCTCACCAAAGAAGAAATAGTTATCTGAATTAACTTATTTGATCCATACAATAGGAACCAACGAGTATCCTCGCTTGAATTCCACCGCGGGAGACAATTTTTAGGTTCACTGAGCAGACTCCTCCCTCCCTCTCACAAGGGGATGGGACTCGGAGGGGGGAGGACTCCACCCGTTGGACCTAATAATTTTTCTCACATAACCTCTTAAACCTGTTATACAAAGCTATGTGTCATTTATATTTTTGTGGATAAACTGAGATGTTTTATTGAAAGACGTAATGACCTTTTTTTTGGTAAATATGTAGAAAGACCTTTTTCAATGTGAGAGAGAGAGAGAGAGAGAGAGAGAGAGAGAGAGAGAGAGAGAGAGAGAGAGAGAGAGAGAGAGAGAGAGAGAGATGTATATTGGTATCTTTTATTTTTAATTAATTGTGGACACCTTTTTAATAAACAAAAGTCCATAGGTATAAATTATGTTTTATTTTAGATTGTTATATAATTATAGAAATTTACAATAAGACTAACATCTTTCTCCATTTGTAAGTCTTAAGCAATTATTGAATGTCTAAGAAGAAGAATCCCATGAGATAGTTTAGTGGTAGGACGAATTGTAATATGCCAGGATGTTTAAGTTGCGAGTTTGACTCCCATGACAGTGAATCCTCTAAGAGCCTTCCTCAGGGTCATTGAGCCTAATAATTACTCGGTGAGTGTAGGACTGTGAGATTGCATGTGCCTATGAGATTAGTTGAAGCAAAACTTTAGATACCCGTGTTATTAAAAAAAAGGTCCAAAAAGAAGTGTTGAACCTATCGTTTCTTGAACACCCCTAGTTTCATTTCATGTCAAGTTCTTTGGAAGCCGAATTATTCAGTGTAATGTTCTGTGAGAAAGGTACTCGGATGATTTGGGGGTATGCGAGTATGTCAAGTCACGCTATTTACGGGCACTCTTAATAGTAACTTTGCAAAATTTTGCAGAGAATCTAATGATCGTTAATACAACGAAACTGAGACAAGGGTTGAGCCACCATAATCATATTGTTTTCTCCGGAAATTTATGTTCCACATCTCCTTGTTCCATATCTCCTTTCAAATCATGCAAATTTGCAAATTTCACAAGCTTCATAATGACTCGTGATGCTACTTTTACAACATTTGGCTCGAAATTAGGCAGCAGAAATTCACTCTGCTGACAATCGGCATGAGATTTATGGCGTTTTAGTGTTAGTTGAGAGGACCATTAATGTTGTACATAACAAACACTAAAACAAATTTTTTTTTTTTTGGATAAAAACAAACACTAAAACAATTGGATGCTGCCAAAAGACTTGTGCGAATAGGATTTTTATTTATGTAAATCACTAAATCCAGTGCTTTCGCCATCTACAGCATATCATACTAAACACGTGATAATTTGAGAGGAGGAGCAATAAACCATCCAAATATCTTTGAACCCAAAGCACTTGCGCTTGGTGTTAAATGCATTAAAAGTTATGGTAATTCTTAAAACATTGAAAGTGTTGGATGTTGCCTCAAATTCCTAATTTGATTTGATTTGAGTTTTCTTAGTGTGGATAGAAAGTCTATTCCTTATTAAACAAGTATTGACACTCCTTGTCAACGAAGGAATGTATTCTTTGTCAACTAAGAAAGATATTCCTAGTCCACCAAGGAATATATATTGAAGTCCTATAAATAGACAATACCACAAAGAGTTTGGTGGTTTTAGCCCGAGGGTCCTCCCACATGGGGGAGACATGGCATTAGTTTGAATGAGCGCGACCAATTTGTTTGAGCATGTGGCAGAAAGGTGGTGTATCTTTCTTTGGTGTGGCAGTAGTGTGTTGCGGCTACTTGCTTTGGTGGTGTAGCTCCTTTGTTTTGAGCGTGTGTGTTGTATATTTGATTATACCGCTACTAGTCTTGTGTGGCTTTGGTTTTGAGTAGCGAGTGTATTAAATATTTGTTTGGCAGTGTGGCTCCTTTGTTTTGGTGTAGCTGTGTAGTGAGGCTACTAGTTTCTTGGTTTGTAGCAAAGAGATTTGTAGAAGCAGTGTAACTTCTTTGTTTTTGTGGTGCAGTTTCTTTGCTTTGGTGTGGTGCGGGTTCTTTGGTGCCGTCTTGGCAATTTGGCTAGAGGAAATTCACCAATTTCTCTAGTATTTGGTTTAAATATTTGTTTAGAACCGCCCACTTGAATAGGTAATATGAATTCTCTATTATTTGTTATCTATGAGATTTAGAGAGATATTTGGGTGTATTTGAGTTTTGGGTTTGGTGAGATGCCTTTACACCAATTTTGTAATCTCTCTTTATTATAGTAAATTCATTATCTGCTGCCTGTGGACGTAGGTTATTGTCAAACCAAGTAAATCTTTGGTGTTAGTGTAATTGTATATTTTCTTTCTAGTTTCCTTCTTTCTATATTTACTAGCCGTAAACCTGTACGATACATAGGAAAATTACTAAAAATAAAATCTAAATTAATTTTTTCCTTTTTTTTTTTTTTTTTTTTTTTTTTTTTTTTTTTTTTTGTAGTTCAAAATGTTGTAGGACAAGATCTATAAAGAGACTTTACGAATCGAATTTAGGATAGATTTTTTGGTTTAACAAAAATAACTAAGAAAGTATTTACCATAGGATAATTAAAATTTAATATAATGTAATTTTTCTTTTGGCATAAGTTGAATATAGTCAAATTTTTATAAAACACAATTCATGTTTATATTTACAATATGGATCATGTTTTCATCTAAAAATAAAAATAAATAATACTTAAAATAAGAAGAAGGACAAATAAATACATGGGCACATGATTATATGATCAAACTTAAATAATTTTCATAACTCATTTCAAGCTCACATGATTTCATTATAACAAATCCATCCATCTTTCTCCATTGCTAGCAACAAAATTAAATGAAATACATAAGAAAAAAAAAGAACTCTAAAAATCTTGATGAAAATTGATAATTATGATTATTATTAAAAGATATTTATATTGTGTTTATATATGGAATATATTTTAGTATTAGACATTAATTATGATTGTGTTTTATATATGGAATAATATATTCTTATATTAAAGAAAATATGATGTGTCAAAATTCTAATGGAAGGTTTAATAATAGAATAAAATTTAAATTCAATTAATTATATTATTAAAATTTGTCCTTTTTTTTTGTTTGATTTTTTTTTTTTTTTTTTTTTTTAGTTCAAAATGTTGTAGGCAAGATTGATAAAGAGACTTTATGAATCGGATTTAGGATAGATTCTACTTTTTGGTTTAAAAAAATAACTAAGAAAGTATTTACCATAGGATAATTAAAATTTAATATAATATAATTTTTCTTTTGGCATAAGTTGAATATAGTCCAATTTTTATAAAACACGATTCATATTTATATTTACCATATGGATCATGTTTCTATCCAAAAATAAAATAAAAGATACTTAAAATAAGAAGAATGACAAATAGATACATGGGCACATGATTATATGATCAAACCTAAATAATTTTTATAACTCATTTCAAGCTCACATGGTTTCATTATAACAAATCCATCCATCTTTCTCCATTGTCAACAACAAAATTAAATGAAATACATAAGAAAAAAAATGAACTCTAAAAATCTTGATGAAAATTGATAATTATGATTATTATTAAAAGATATTTATATTATGTTTATATATGGAATATATTTTAGTATAAGACATTAATTATGATTGTGTTTTATATATGGAATAATATATCTAATACTATTAAGAGGATTGATGCCCTCATGTCCATTTTAATGTACTGTCAAAATTACCCTTTAAATCTTCCAATTTTCCCAATTTAATAATTAATTTCAAATAATAATGTGTCTTAGAAATAAGGGTATAATAGTCACATCCCTATATAGAAAATTATCCACTTTAGTGCACGGACTAAAATACCCCATATTTAAAATCAATTGGTTTGCTTTTAAAATAAAAAAATAAAGGTTAAAAGAGTAATCTACTGATTTGCACAAATTCAAAAGTTAAAATGATTACAATTCCACGTTCATGTTTTACAATTGTTTTTTTTTTTCTTTGTTTTTTAAGTCTCCCTTTTTTTTTCTCTCTTACATCTCCCTTATCTACTCCACTTTCTAATTTCCAACTTCCCACTAACTTCACAACTCCTCATTTACTCAACTTCTTAAAATGTGTAACTACTCTTAACTTCTTATCCTTATCTTTTTTAGCATTCTATTATTATTTAAGAATTCTCTCTTATTCAGACTTCTTCTACTTCATTTATTCCACGTTAACAGGTTTTTTTTTCTTTTTTTTTTTTTTTTACTTTCATATCCATCTTCCTTTCTATACATGGTGATTTTATGTTATTTTATTTTAAATTTTCTACATCTCAATTATATCTTATTTTCTATGAATTGCTATAATTTAATGTTTTCATGCAGTGAAAAATGTTTGGGTGACAACCAACGGGTAGTGAAGTTTGTGTTTTTTTTTTTTTAATTTCATTTTCATCTTCTTTTCTATTCATGGTGATTTTACGTTATTTTATTTAAAATTTAAAATTTTATGCTTCTCAATTATATATTCTTTTCTATGAACTGCTATAATTTAATTTTTCATGCAGTGATGTTTTAATATTTTTTAAGTTTAGAGTTGGAGGATTAGGACTATACTTGACCCATTTCTATTGTTTTTGTCCACTTTCTTTGTAAAAATCCAGTCGAATGTTAGGTACCATTTTCTCTTGATTTATGTTCGTGCTTACTTTGGTTGTCGAGAAAATGAAGGAAAAGGAAATAAGTAGGATTTGGAATTTCAATTTGGTGTGTTATTATAGCAAAAATACGGAAAACTTATTTTTGATTAGAAAAGAAAGAGAGGAAGTTGAAACTTCGTTGATTTCATTGCATTTTATCTCTTTTTAATCTCACTATAATCCGGTTTTGTAAACAAATGAATCTAATTTACGTTAAAACAAAACCCCCCCACCCCACCTCCCCCAAAAAAATAAAAATCCAATAACACAAATAATCTACACGTAAGACCCTATTTTCTCTTTTACAAAAGAAATAAAAATAAACATCTCATGAGCACACGTTAACCCACATATATCATTCTTATCATTATTCCCACTATTATTCATTTTTCCTAAAAATTAGCATAGTTGGTGTTTGAATTTTAAATACAAGTCTATCTCCCACTTCAAGTCCACTAAAATTCATTTTTCCTTACTTTTAACATTAATTGTGGGACAAAGTAATTAAGAGGATAGAAAGAAAAAAAGAAAAGAAAAAATATGATAAAAGATAAGACGAAGGAAGTTAAACATTATCTCTATTCAATTTTCACCTCTCCATTTGAATTCAAATGTATTTTTTGTTTGATTTAAATTAAAATGTCACTTAAGAACAATTTTATTAGAATACTCCATAAATTTTAAGTTTTAACCTGTACAAATTTAATTCCTCATTTATTTGTGTTTTATTTAATTTCTCTTACCTATCATCTTCTCTTCTCAATATTTATTACCATTATTTAAAAGATATTTTAAAATTCCACTATCTCATATTTTTTTACTCTCCCTTTTATTTCTCTCACATCTCCCATTTTCTAAATACCCTGTTAAACAAATTAAAAAAACCAACACAATCCTTATCTTGAAGTTATAAGATAACCAATCAAGCACCGAGTCTTGACAAGAGTTGTACTTTTCCTGGGGTACCTTTTCCTTTTCTCTCTGAGAAATACACTTGCCCTTTCAATTTAACTTACTCTTAAAAACACCCTCACGTTTAAAAAAAAATAAAAAAAAAATACTCACATTCACCATAACTGAAAATTCCTTCTTCTTTTTTCCCCTCATTTGAATTCAAATAACTCTTATAGTTCAAAAAAATAAACTCATTAATCTTTATCTTATCTCATGCAATTTAAAGATAACTATGAATATTTTAAACTATTATTAAAATAAATTAAGGATATATAAGAAAAATTATTGCATGCAATTTAAAGATAACTATGAATATTTTAAACTATTATTAAAATAAATTAAGGATATATAAGAAAAATTATTGCAGTAAATATCAATCCAAAAAAAACACCATTTAACGTAACAAAAAAAAAAAAAAACACGTTCACGATTAAAAAAATATACTCACATTCATCTTAAGGAAGATTGTTTTGTCATTGAATCCAACAAGTGATGATTGTGTTGTGGTGGCCTTGCCACACAGGCAACATAATCCTAGAAAAACTTGATGAAGAGGAAGGCATGGTCTTCCTTAGTAACAGTAACGTGTATATTAGTTTAAATCCCTTAATTAATTTAAATCCATTAGTTTAAAATGCTTAAATTTAAACTAATATGAAGAAACATAGAACACTGTGGGGAAAGAAAATCAATAACCCTATCTTTGATCCCACTTTTATTGTATGTCAATCATAACATGTCACTTCAATTATTATGAAAATAAAATGAAATTGTAGTCCAATACAGTTGAAAATATAAAATCTCCCCACTACTCACTCACAGTTACTAATTTGTTCATTTTTTTCTTTAAAAAAACAAATTTATTCATTTATATACAATATATTTGGATAATAGTGAATAAAAAATATTAAAAAATTAAAAGTGATAAATAGAAAAAGCCTCTTCACACGCGCGTAGCACGTGTGAAGAGGCTAGTTGTAATTAATGTGTTTTATATATGGAATAATATATTCTTATATTAAAGAAAATATGATGTGTCAAAATTCTAATGGAAGATTTAATAATAGAATAAAATTTAAATTCAATTAGAAAATATATATTAAAATAATAAGGTGTAAAATTGTGAGATTTCAAAAGCTTATGTGACGCAACATGATGAGGTTAACCAAAAGTTAAAAAACTTCGGTTTTACATTATAGTATAGATAGATTAGGAGATCTTTCTCAAGTCATAATTATTTTGTACAATCAATTTTGGTGTGGGAGTGTTATCTAGAGGCCTTCTCACACAACAGAAAGTACCAAATATATCATGTTAATACTTCCATGCAATAGTCAAGAGCCTCAACTGACACTTTCTCATATTTGCAACGAAAGAATTCAGGGTTTGAATCTCTCTCCCCCAACATCGAATTATTAAAAAATAAATAAATTTTCCATGCAAAATGACATAATGTCATTGTCCACTAGATATAAGATATTGTGACCTCTCTACCAATAATCTTAACATGTTATCAGAGTTAAGTTACCTACTCCAACTCCAATTCCAATTATATAAATCCTCCACACACTTTGGTAGTACAAGCCATAATCCAATATCTCCCATAAGTCCATAACCATCCGGGTTTATAAAAACCATAATCCGATCCTTCAAGCCGTAACCATCTGGTATCACAAAAAAAACCGTAATCTGGTATCTCAAGCCCATCTAGTACACAAAAGCCATAATCTGGTTCCACTACCATTCCAAACTCAATCTTCACAAACTTCTATCACCTTGAGTTTGAAGAGGAGATGTTAGAGATTATTATCCCACATTGGAAAGAGTTTGAATGAGTAATAAATATATAAGATATTGGGGTCTTTATATATTTCTACAAATTGATTTTGAGGTTGGATGCACTAATAATCTTAACAATAGACAAGAGATATTTTGGTTGATTTTGGTCCTTCATAAGATAAAGAAGCCCCTTTATTGAGCTCGCTGAGTTTAAACCAACTTTACTTTTACTACGTGGCAATTTCTGCTATGTAAGTATAATAGATCGTTTTCTTGCAAACCAACAATAGGGTCGTTTTCTGCCAAGCTGTTACCGGATATCAGCAATTGTTTCTATGCAAGAGAAAACGATAACAATATTAATTTGATTACAAGACATGAAAACGACAGCTTCCAGTGCCCACCTCGTGTTAATATTATTGGTGAATATCTCGTAATATTAATTAGTATATTACTACAGTAGCAATCAAAACAAGTATGTCTATTTTGGTAGCTCCAAAATGGACATATGGCATTCACTGTATCAATTAATTATTGCTTATCCCATTATAATAAGGTCACTATTAAGTATCCAACCTAAAAAAAAGAAAAAGAAAAAGCATTAGCTTGTTTAGGAGAAAGAACGAAATTGATAGAAAAGAATATTGCTTTCTTATTTATTAAAAAAAAGAATATTGTTTTCATTCTCGCGTTATGACTTATGAGTTTATAAATGTCTTTCTCTCATAAGTGTATTTTTTAATCAGCAATATTCTAAACACAACAAAATTAGGAGGAGCCAGAAGGAATCAAATTTGTTGTGTCTAAACTTATTGTTTTTTAATCACTCCAAAATTAGGAAGAATCAAAAGAAATGAAATATCTTTTAATAATTTTTGTTGAAGAATTCCCTTGTTTTTTTTTTTCTTCTTAAATGTCTATTATGTTATTGTTATTAAAGAGGTGGTATAATAATAATGTTGTTAAAAAAAGAGTCATTTTTATTCATTTCCATTCAACTCCCAACTCCCAACTCCCAAACAATGTCAATTTACATTCTATTCAATTTTTTTTTTCATTTTCATTCTTTTATATTCAATCGATTACATTCTTTATAAACTCTCAATAATAGTGTAAGAGAAATGAAAAAATTACTTGAAAATATAAACGGTTGAAGTCATGCAATTTTTTTTCATAATATATAACCATGACAACAACATGTCTTATGACTCCAGTGGTGGAGCCAAGAAGTTTTGCTTGGGACCGAATAATAATTATGATACATTAAGATAAACTCAAAACATGCACATGTAATCATTAGACATTCGGCCTAGTGGTAAGATCTCTCTCCCAAAAAGTCTCACCCCTTTTTGGGGAACGTTATGCTTAATGATGATAATATTTCATAAAATAAAATTTATTCATTATCATCATGAATTTCGAAAAAAAAAAAAAAAAAAAATCCATGTTCAAAAATTGTAACCCAAAAAAAAAAAAAATCACCATTATTTTGATGTAATTAATTTTCTAAATCTCTCTTATTCCTTCAAGCACTATCTAAATCCTTCTATATGTTTAGCTATTCCTTTAAGCACAATAATGTATTTAGCATTTTTTTAGTCTCAATCAAATGTTGATCAACAATCAAATGTAAATATATGTAAATATTTGGCTTTTTTATTTTATTTTATTTTATTTTTATTTATCAAAAATCAAACGCATAATGCATAGTGTATTATAATCCAATAATCCAAGCTATTCTGATGCAGCGTGTGGGGCTTTTCTTTTTATTACTCTGTTTTGGGTGACATGTGTTATCTGTCATTCTAGATCAAAATCTAGCTGCACTAGAGATTGTCTTTTTTTTTTTTTGATAAATTGATAATTGAGAGAAAGAGGATTTAAACTATGAATGTCTTTGTAGGAATACACCAAAAAATACCAGCTAAGGTACTAGCCTCTTGTCAAACACTCCATTTCTTAACAAAGACATTTAACAACCCTTCTTTTAATTTTAAACGGACCCAACATATTTTGATGCTGCAGTGAGTAAGATAGAGTACAATACCATCTCTTTTATAAATTTGATAATTTTTGGCCCTATATATTAAGGTTCGAGAGAGACCTGGCAGTAGTTTGTTTGTTCCTCATTTCTACAAGGAGACAGACTTGAATTCATAATGGACCACGAGGTGACCTGTATATGGTACATAATAACATGTAATTGATGATACTTGTCCCAATTCTTTAAACACAGAAGTGACATATTCTGTTGTAAAATTAAATCCAACTATAACAACTTCTTTTTTTTTTTTTTTGGAATTTGTAAAATAAATCAATCTAATTGACCCATTCCCCACATGTTCATAGACTTTTCCATCTGTCTTCGACCTCTTCGTATAATGGATTTACGGTCAGTTGGGATTGATTTCAAACTTGCAATTGTTGGTGCATACTTGGGCAAACCTATGGATAATGCACGCTCTGAATTCTTTATATGTTACTTCCTTCCAATGAATATACTTTAAACTATTTAAATACAATAAATAAAGCAATAAAAATGCTCATCATCAAATTTTTTTTTTTTTTAGAAAAAATAAAAAAGCTCAACACATGGCATACGGTAACTACATCCCTTCCACAAGTTCTTTCACTATTTTTTTTTCTTCCTTCTACAGTGATTAAAATTTTTATAGGAAAAAAAATAATCAGACACATTTTTATAGGAAAAAAAATAATCAGACACATGACATATAGTAAATTTGTAGAACACTCTTAATAAAATACAAATTATTTTTGTTATGAGAGTAATATCTAATCATACAAAATGATGTTTGAAATTTGGAGTGTGTAGGTGGGGTGATTTTTAGCCGACACGTGTTTTACCTACAATTTTTTTTTTCTTATTTTAAATCTCATTCTCCATCCTATGGATTATTAGTTTATGTTTTAACTTTTAACTCAAAGATCTTAACTCTTAAGACTTACTGGAATCTAGAAAAAAAAAAAGAATTGAAACATTTGTCTTAAATGAATAAATAAACCTATAATTAGGAATTTAGCCGGCCCTGATTAGGACATCCATTGGGCACTAGCCTAATGGTATCCCTTTTCCCTCACTTGACTTTATAAAAAATAAAAAACTTTAAGATGGGAAATTACAATTTGGACTTATTGTAGCAAAAGTATTGCCTTTGGAGCTTAACTTCTCGCTTCAATGACAGCCTTTGGTAAGGGAATATTATTGTTGCATAACTTAGAAGCCCAATAATGCCACGTTGAGAATCTAAAATTCATCACAATAATTACTTTAAACAATTGATTTGTGATGTCCCAAATTTTGATAAGTGTGTGTTGAGTTTCATATTGGGCATATACTAGGTTGAACTGGCAATTGTAAGGAGCTCCAATTGCAACTTGACTAGTCATTTTAGGGTATAAGTGCATATGTAATTAGCGCTTTGCTTGAATTGTTACAAATGGTATTAGAACTAACTCAGTAATCCTGTGTAGGCTCGAAAATATTAGGCCCTAACGAGGACATTAGAGATTTAAGTGGAGGGAAGATTGTGATATCCCAAATTCTGATAAGTGTATGTATGTGTGTTGAGTCTCATATCGGATATATATTAGGTCAAATTGAACTTTATTAACAATTACAAGAAACTTCAATTGCAATTTGACTAGTCATTTTGAGTATAGATAAGTTGTTACATGATCCTTATCCTTTTCAGGGTGACTCATAGATAGAAAATGGATTTAGTTTTGGCTGATATACTGCTTTTTTAATAATAATAAAGTAAAAAAACTTATTTCCATCCACTTTGCTTTGCTATTTTCCTTGTGTCCAAGTTCATTTAAAATACTCTGTACCATAACAACAACAAGAAAAGGGTCAGACACATTATTGGAGGGCCCCTAGTTGATACACATTATGTGTTTCATTTATCTCATTACCGTACTTACTTTTTTATATGGTCCTAAAATTTCATACTGTTTATTTATTTATTTTTTTTTCCCACTAAATAAATTAAAGTAGGAGATGAGCGCATTAATCATAATTCCATACTCATACTCAATTAAAGTTACAAAAATACCAAAAAAGAATAGTAAAAATATTCAAGCAAAAATGATTTTGGTGCATGAAAACCTTACAAATTGTTTTACAAATTGAGCTGACTTATTTTCTAGAGCAAAATGCATGGGCAAATTTGTCAATTAAAAGATTGAAAGGGACATGTCAATAAATGTGGAAGTGTCAAAAGTGAAAGCATATAGATATAAGGAGCTCTGATTTTGTATTTCGGATATATATGACTTTTCTCTCATAAGCAATTGGGAGACCGATTTATGAAACTTCTTGTCTAGACGAGAATCAAGAAAATAGAGCAATCATATACATTCGAAACATTAAATCCTTTTTCGGATATAAGTTGTATCTCTTTCTTATCCCTGCAACACCAATTATTACATAGACCATAATGTCTTTAGTAGATTAATAACAACAATGTGAATGGTATCTGTGGATTTCGGGCAAAATGGTGGCCACAGACTTACGTGTATCCATTATTTCTTCTAGATGCTTCTGACCGCGTGCTTCCTCTAATTACTTTTGCTGCTGGTGCTCATTGACTCACAGAATAAAGGCCTAGTGCTTTTTCATTTTATTCTTCCACAAGGAATTTTTTTTTTTTTAAATAAAAGCATTACAGGCTTTTATCATAAATAATAATATAAAATTCTATTATACAGTTGGTAACGTGTTTATAAGGGCATAGCACAATTTATTACAGACTAAATTGAAACAACAATGGTCATTGGGGATGGACTTTTTGCTAGCTATCATTCTAGCAAACCTTTGTTTCTTGATTTAGGGCAAAGAGTGCTTTGAACATATGAGTCTAAACCTTTGTGTCCTGATGGGTTTGGTTCCCCTATTTGTAGCTTGCTTCTTTTCTAGTTTTAATGCAACATTCACTCAGCAAAAAATAACGAATGAAAATTGTATCCCATACAAATATTACAAATTAGCAATATTTCTATTTCATTAGTAAAATAAGCTTTTATTTTTTATTTATTTTAATAATCCAGGAGCACAATTAGTGCTGTTTATTTTACATCAACACAATTTTATAATTTTGGTGTCTTCCAAAGTTCTTTCAGTCCCCCCCACCCAAAAAAAGAAAAGAAAAAAGAAGAAGAAAAGTATATAGCTCTATAGAGTCACACTCACATATTCTATTCCATTAGCATACTAAGATTATTATTATTTTATACAATCAGAAGCACACTTAGTTAATGGTTTATTTAACATCTAGTGATCAACACAATTTATAAATTTGGGGTCTTTCAAATTTCTTTCAATTCCTCCAGAAAAAGGAATGTCTCTATAGGGTTCCACTCACATATACTATTTCATTAGCAGTTTATTTATTTATTTTTAAATTAATCAGGAGCTAGCACGCTTAATGTTATTAATTTATTATACATGAAGTTATCAACACAATTTATTATTTTTGGGGTCTTTCAAATCTCTTTCAACCCCACTCTAGAAAAAGAAATGACTCTAAATATAGCCTAGGTTTTTATTTTTATTTTTAGAAGTTAATGCTTTATTTCACATCAACACAACTTAGAATTTTATATATGTAGTTACATACAAATAGTCTTATAAAATTAATGGTACTTCTATTTGTTGCAAATAAAAAGGTACAAAATATAATTATAAGATTGATAAGAATTTATGCGATAAAAGAAGTAATGCAATCTTTCATACTAATGATAAATCTCTTCATAAATTTAATTAGTATGACTCATTATTACTCCAAAATAAGGAGTAATCACTCTGCTCCTTAAATGTAATCCCACAAAGACACTCTGAAGCTTTCATCATCCACCGAGTAAATATCTAGACTCAAAACTTTTATTGACATCAAAAATGATTTTCTTATAATTAATATACCAATGGAAAGAAAAATGAAAAAGCGAGGAAGTCAATGTTAATGAAATCCTTATGTTAGCTTCAACAATCAACAATAAAAGACAAAAATGGCAAAGCAAGTCTGGAAGTTGGACAGTCTAACTCGATGCTTCTCCAGAGTGTAGATTATTGTTTTCAGGGGTGATGTTTTTGTCATTGTGATTCTCCTGATTAAGTTGGATGATCACAAGTTTGGTGGGAGACAAACTACTTACGTGCAGGCATGACGGCACTCCATAATGTGTTTAGTGTGAAAGTTGAGAGGTCCCATTAAACACAGTGCGAAAGTACGGCAGGAAGTCTCACATCCTATTTCCTTCTTTATAGTTTACAATTATAAGTTTAGATTGCAAAATATTTTGCAATGGTTGATATTTTGAGATAATAAAATGATATGAATAATTAGACTAGATAAAAATTAATAAAAAATGATTAATTTGAGTATTGTGATAAATAATGTAAAATATTTTATATCTTGTAAAATACAATGGAGTGCCATAAGAAACTGGGACAAATCAGCACCACATCCTTTGCTAGCTAGGCCTCCCCTGTCTGCGTTTGTATTCTTCTATGAGAAAAGATTCTTCAACTACTCGAGGCATAGCAGTTTCATGCCTTCAATTTGTAATCAAGACATCTGTCAATTGAAAAATAAAGAATTTAGGTAGATTAAAGAAAAATATTCAATTTAAGGGAATCTTGAATAAATAAATCTAAATCCACAACAAATTTTGTAGAAATTTTCACAACTGATGAGGTCACAGATTTTGATGGGTGTATAATAGAAGTGATTTAGTAGTAATTTCAATGAAAGCGATGTTGTATTAATCACAATTTGTTACTTCAACGAAAAGATTATTGATTTTTTTTTATTTATTGATTTTTTTTTTATAGATAGAATAGGATTTGAACCTATAATATCTGCTCCATAATGATTGCTCTTATCAGTTGAGCTAACTGAAACCTATTTATTTAATTTTTATTACTATAACATTGTTGATCATGAAATTCTAAATTGTGAATTAATTCGTCTTTGACTTAGTCTTACTCTTTATGGCATTAATGAACAATAAAAGGTGCACCTAATCTCTGTATCCAGTGAACATGTCTGATGAAATTTTCTTTCTTTGTATTCTTAGTTTCTTTTGAGTTGATCGTACTACAAGATAAGGTATATATCAATAATCTATGCAATGTGTAAGTTTAATATATATATATATATATATATATATATATAATTTCTAATCTATCTAAGTCATATATAGTCTATAAATCCCGACCTAATTGTAATGGCACAACAAATCAATGATTATGCGAGCGAAGTGTGAAGTGAGACATGCCATTAAGTCTATTCTTCTTTGGAAAATCAATAAAAGCAGTTAAATTTAAATTTTAAGCCGTCCTTCTTTAACTATCAAAATATCTTTAAAAAAAAAAAAAATCATTCACATTTGCGCATCATTATGCAATCTAAGCTTAAAATCAAAGTAGAAATAGGAAAATGTCATCTTCATTTATAATTTTAAAATAGATTTATTTTAAGATTTAAATTTAAATTAAATATTATAAATTTAAAAATACATCCAATATCACATTATTTAACAATAAAAATAACAATAACCGACCATTATGTTGATTGCATGAAATCTCCATACACTCAACTGTAAATATACCAAGATATATTCTCCAAACCCACATTCTCTTTCCTTTCCTTTTCTCTCTTCTCTATATATCAACCTCACTTCACACACCCCTATTCCTCACAAAACATCTCTCTCTCTCTCTCTCTCTTCTGGATCATTCTAACCCTAATTTTCTCCTGTGTATCACTCTCCGATACACACACAGAAACACAGACATAGAGCCATGGCTCTCTCTCGTGCCATGCTCATCATGCTGACCATGTCACTCACACTCATAGCATCCTCCATTGCTCAAGCTCCATCAAATGCACCCACCACAAGCCCCACCGCCAAGCCACCATCCACCTCCACTGCCACTCCTCCATCCACCACCGCAATGCCACCAACAACCACAGCCACTCCTCCAACAAGCACTGCAACTCCACCCACCCCAACAGCCACTCCACCATCAACCATTTCCACACCTCCCTCAGCTACACCACCTTCAGTAATGTCATCACCCCCATCAATGGCAAACCCTCCAGCTCCAAGCCCAGAGAGCGAAAGCCCATCTACTAGCCCACCACCTTCACCACCGACTTCACCAGAATCATCGCCATCCTCTTCTTCTGCACCACCTGCACCAACGACACCCATTTCCATGACACCAATGGGGGCCCCGGCGACAACCCCAGGAAGCAAGGGCTCTACTGTTACTGGAAGCAGCATGGCCATGCTAGCAGCATTGTTTGGAGGGATTGCACTCCTTGTTTAATTAATGACACCACGGTCATTCTTGTTTAAATTCATCTAGATTATTTAATTATGATACTTATATGTGCATGTATTCATTTTTTTTTCTTTTTGGTTTCTCGTGGATGATTCTTGGGAGCTGATCTATTTGTGATATTGTGAGGGTAGGAGATGGGTTTGGAGATTTATCAGATTTTACAGCTCCTTTGTAGCATTTTGACTTAGCTCAAATAAGAGGGACTTGTGATTCCTGTTTGTGTTTTTCACTTCTTAATTAAACAATAATTACAGTCTCACATCACATTTTAGTTCATAATTTGTGGATATTGATATCCACAATTTGTGAATATATGTCCACACTTAACTGTTGTAATGTGTTGTGTGTGATAATTTTTCTTATCTAATAATAGTTTTTCTTTTTGGTGAAACCCAATAATAGTATTTCCTTGTTAGAAAAGTGGAACTTTGGCTTTAGAAATTATAAGTGGGATGACAAAGAAAATACTCCACCAATTTGCTATCTGCTTCACTGACTCAGCTTCCTATAAGCTAAAGTTGCTACTTTAATTAAACATGCTTCTTTTTTCTTTTTTAACAATTCGTTGTTAAATTTGTACACCGAAAATGGTGTAATAAGTTATACCAATTTCTGTAAACAACATAAATAATGAGGTATAAAGGATTGGCTCCCAAAATAAAAAGGTAGTTGGGTACTTATTATTGAGAGAGAGAGGGGGTAGATGGAGGGGTTTGATGAATAGGTAGTGTTAGTGGTGGGGAAGGAATGGGAGAAGAAAAGGTTAGGTGCTAGCTGTCAAGATTGAATTATGTGGAAGAAAGCAGGGGGAGGTGAAATGCTTTTGGAGATGGGAAAGAGTCCTTTGGACTTTTTTGAGTGCGGGGTAAAGGATTGAAGCAGGAATGGGCATTTTAATTTGTGGTGGCAGCATATGGAGGCGATGATTATTGGCTGTGGGGCTTGTGACAAAATCAACATGAGTAGGAAAGTGATGCGCACATGGTTTCTTAGCCCCACTTGCATGTCTTTTGAGAGAGAGAGTTTTTTTTTTTTGGGTTCAATTATCACTTTGGTCCTCAATTTGTGGTTTTTGTGTCAAAGTGGTCCTCAAATCTTTCAATTGTGTTAATTTGGTCCTTAACCTTTCATCATTGTGTTATTAAGGTCCTTATCGTTGAGTGATGGATGAAAAATACTTAATATTAAATATTGACATAACAAACCAACTCATACAGATATTCTCATGCCTGTGTAAAAAATATTCTCATGCCACTATATTGTGAGAGATACAACGAACAAACCAACTAAATTCCCCTAAAATCCTATCCTTACATATTGGTAACGTAATAATAAAAACTCTAGAAAAAAATAAAAATAAAAATACAAACACTAACCTTCCATAACATAGTGGTACACATCATTAGCAGTAGTCAGTAGAGTGAAAAAATGTTAGACTAATTCCATAGAGACACAACCATGAGAAGTAGCTCAACTAGTCTGGCCTTGGGTGTGCTCTCCAATGGTCACTAGTTTGAGTCATCTCAGGATCATCTATCCAAGGCAAAGCCTTACGTCTATCGTAGTACACGTGGCTAGTAGGGTGTTACGTGTCCTCATTGGATTAGTCGAGGTGTGCGTATCTACGGAACGTTAGCCCGGACACCCAAGGTTATCACCCAAAAGAAAAAAAAAATTCTATAGGGACACGTAACACTCTGCTAGCTACGTGTATCACGATAAACGTAAAATTTTGTCTAGGTGGTCCTAAGGAGACTCGAATAAGTGACCATTGGAAAACACACCCAAGGTCGGACCAATCGAGCTACTTCTCATGTTTCAATTTTATTATAAAAGATTTACAAACTTTAGCAATATAATAAATAAATATCTGTTATGAATGGACGGGAATTTTGTCTTATACGACATTTTAATGGCTCCCTTCATTGCCAATCACAAATCGGCTTACTCATTAAATTTCCCCTCCCAAACTAAATGTAATGGCTGCAGTTTTATACCGCCTTAGATTGTATTGCAAAATCAAGTCTCCTTAAATCAAACCGACTTGAAGGCTATATAGGTGATCTCCTCTGTAACACTTTAACATATTAATTATATGTATTCAAGATACAATAATATGTGAATGATACTTGAATAGAAAAGTTAATATACTTTCTCATCTTTAGAATTCCATATCTTATCTTGTTATTTATTTTTTTTTTTTTTTTATTTTTTTTTTTTTTTTTTTTTTTTTTTTTTTTTTTTTTTGTCATTAGTAATTAGACACGTCAATTTGTAATGGTTTACATAATAAAATTTGTAATATTCTTAATATTATTCTATCATCATTTTCTTTCTCTTCTAATTTTAGACCAATTTATAAGATTTATGTAATAAAATTTATAATATTCTTTGTATTACTCTGTAATCATTCTCTTCTCTACCAAGTTTTGCAACAATCCTCTCTCTCTCTCTCTCTCTCTCTCTCTCAACAATCCTCTCTCTCTCTCTCTCTCTCTCTCTCTCTCTCTCACACACACACACACAAATTGAAAATTAGAAATTATACCATCTAAATTTGAAATGTTTTCAATTTAGTCTTCTAATTTTACTCTCTTTTTTTTTTTCATTATTTGTTGTCAATTCAATCATTTTGTCCATTTTCGTTAAGTGTCCAAAAAACTAATAATTATTTTTCAAGGAAAACCAATTAAAATAAGAAATTAATATGATTTTCAAAGTGAGGGAAGAATACAGAGAAGAGAAGAAGAAAAAGAAAAAATTGGTTGCTATCTTCTTCATCTTTTCACCACTTTCTAGCAACCAAACAAATCCAAAACATCCAATCCACAAAAACCTAAATCTAAAACTTTCCAAATCAACCTTAAAACTCACCAATAGTATCATAAGAACATGAATAAAAAAAATGGTCTTTGGTTTTATGACCAAAAACCAAAAAGAAAAAAAGAAATGAAAAGAAAAGAGAGAAATTTTGGAAAATGGGATGGAATATGTGACAATTTAAGACAGGTAGCTTCAGACGGTGGCGAGCTGAGTTGCAAGTTAGGTTGTGCTGGGTTGAGACGACATTGCCATCTTGTGTGAATTGTAATGTCATTGGTCGATTACAACATATGACTTTCGGGGTTGTTTACAATGACATTTGGATGTTGGAGAGAGAATTAGTGCAATTGGTGGTTCCAATAAGGGTTGTGGAGTTTGTGGATGAATTAGAGGGTCATTGTTGGGGAAGGGCTTGGTGGGGTTGATTCAGATGAGATTGATGCCGCCTTGGTTGGCAAGAGTCTTTAAGATGGGCAAAGGGACTTACTTCTATATATATAAAAAATAGGAAAATATTTTTATTAGGTTTTTTGGATTTTTTTTAGTTTTAAAAAATAAAAAATATCAAAACCATGTTGTTTTGGGACACTTAACGACAATCCACTTAATAAAAGTGGACATAAAGGCTGAATTGACAACAAATAAAAATTGAAGGACTTAAATGAAGAAGAAAAAAAAAGTGAAGTAAGAGAACTAATTTGAAAACATGTTAAAGTTAGAGGGTATAATTTGTAATTTAACCTAATAAAATACAAATAAATCTTCTATAACACCTCACTCACAAATTGGGTAGAGAATGGTATTAATGGTACAAACAAATCTAATGGTCACAACCATACTTATTTTAGTTTTAAAAAAAAAATTGTGTAAATAGCATTTATGATCAATATATGGGAAAAAAAAAAGTGTTAGCTAGACATATTCAGCAACAAAAAAAAGAAGTGCTAAAGATATAAAAAGATTCAACAGTTCAATTTTTTTAAACATACATTTTTAGTGGGGAAGAGAAAGTTGAATCTGAGCATAGCAACAGGAGGTATCATCTGTCCCAAAGATCATTCACAATTCACCAATTAGATCTTATAAAAATGTAAAGAATAGATTTTATAACCTATTTCCACAGCGCCGCCCTATTTCTTTGCCTATTCAATTATACTAATATTTGTATATTTTACCAACTGAAGCTCATTATATCCTGTGATCGGCAAGGAGCAAAATAAAGAACAGATGCATCTTGCACGAAAAGACAGATTCTCATACTATTTACAAAAGGGTGACGTTTCAAGAAAGTGCACATAAAAAGCATTGGATTCCTCTTAAAGGGCTATATGAGTAAGAATCATTGTCCTCTTCTATCTTTGCCTTTATTCAGAAAAGACATGATAGTATGATAGAGAGCAATGTTTGTAAAACCTTAAGAAATATTACCTGGTTAAAGCAATTAGTCACGGTGGATTATGAATTCCGAGTCCAATTGTTGAGATACATGGACAAATGACAATCTCTAACTCTTCCTAGTTTAGGACATTATTTAAGCTCAATTTTTATAAAGTGATCATGATTGCTTTGTTTCACTTTTCACTTGGGCCCAAATGTCACTCAAGCCTAAATAGTGCCAAAAAGCCACATGTTGATGTTGCCTCAATTTTAGTATTTTTTTTTTTTCCCTTAAAGATACTGTGACTCAAACTTTGATATATCGCTGTAACTCGGAACCCTATATTAATTTATGTAACTAAGAGTTTAAATTTAATTGAAGAATCTAATATACTTACCAAAATTATATTTAAGTTTTATCCTCTCTCTTTCTCAAGTGTGAATTATAGTTAACTTTATTTTTAGCAAAAAAAAGTTACCTTTATTCTTTATCCTTAAATACCACGGCACCTTCTTCTTCTTCTTCTTCTTCTTCTTCTTCTTTTTTTTTTTTTTTTTTTTTTTTTTTTTTTTTGATATTGTCTATCGTATAAACGGTTTGTCTTGTTAAAAACTTATAATTAACTTTATCCTCTTTTCTTAAGGAATAAAATTATTTGTCCCCATATTCAACATAATATGAATATGTCTACACACCGTTTGTTTTAGCCTTCTTAAAAGAATTATTTATTTATTATTTTTTTTGCATTTTTTGATATTTGATATGAAACATAATTATGGTCAACGAAATACATATAGATTGGTTAGCGAAAAATAGTGGGTTTTGGGCTGAAAATGTTTTATGCACTTTAAACCAAAAATTATAGAGTTAAAACCTTTCTGTTTTGGCATTAAAAGAAGGGCAATGATATTGGTGTGAAAATTATTGAAATTTTCACACCAATATCATTGCCCTTTTTTTAATGCCTGTGAACTAGTAAATGTGTATTTGGAAATAAAAAATAAGGTTACTTTTCTAATTGTTTTACATAATATTTATGTTGTGGATGAAAGTTTTAATTCGATACTTATTTTAAATTACAATAAGTATTAAATATATTTTTATACTAGTCAAATAATAAAATTAAAAAAAAAAAAAAAAAACTCATTTTAGGGTTGCAATTGCAATTAAACATAGAAAAACATATCAATTTAAAAAAAAAAAATTTATTTTTCAGAAAACGTGTAATTTCTCAAGAAACACATATATTTTACATAAAATAAGGTTTGGCTACAAACCGGTTTGTAGTCGGTTTGCTATAACCCACTATGTGATAGCTTATAAGATCATTCACATGTATTATTTAAATAAATCATATGATTCATTAAATAGGTTATGTGACTAAAGTATATGTGGATGATCTTAATAGTTAACACGTAGTGGGTTGTAGTAAGCTGACTACAAACTGATTTGTAACCAAACTCTATTCTTTTGCATAAACAAACAAACGAAGGTAGTATCCGGCTCATTGTTTTGCTATTCTCTTTGACCCTCTCTCCAATGCAGGCCTTTACAAATAGTATTGGAATTACCACTGAGATGTGTTCAGGGAATCAGGGCAAACCTTGCAACCCTAAGTTATTCATCTTTTTTGGTCCTCACTTCAATTGCAAATAGTGTATGTGCGCGTGATATTATCCGTTAATCAATACGTGTAATGCATGCGTTGGCCTTCTGTTGGGCTCTGGCCCACCAATCAAGTAACTAGACAAATTTGAGCACTGCTTGAAGTTTATTGCCTTTTTGAATTCCATTACCATTATTTTTGAAGTTATTAAGGAAAGAGTTAAAGACTATTACAACAGTTTGGGCCATTCATCAATTGCCCACTATGTCAAACAGTGGGCCCACCATTAAAGGCTTCTGGTCTTGCCCATATTGCCTCATAGGATGATGGGACGAATGCAGTTGCCAATAATAATAACTATAGCAAAAAATTAGGGTTTACAATTTATACTACAAAGGTGAGATAAATAATTATTAAAGTTCATGACCAAAGGAAAATTAAAAATAAAATAAAAGAGAAATCAATCGGCTGCCTCTTTTAGTTTTCATTTTAGGTGGACAGCAATGCTCCAAATACAAATAGTATTGAACTAAATTTAAGTACAATGGAGGAGTTCAAAGTAAATTTCAACATCAAATGGTGGTTTAATTAAAAGAAATGGTCTTCTTGTGGCTAAAATTTCCTGTGGTAAACAACAAAAATTCGAACATCTTGGCAAATCTTGGTGAGCCCTTAAGTCGATGATGTTAGATAACGCTTGCCTGTTATCGTTAAGCTGTAACTCAAAGATCAATCCAACATGATGCAATCATAAGCACTTGTGGCCAGTATATGTGACCAACCCTGACTAGTTTAAAGATCCATAACCGACCCTAAAATTTTGGAATTAAAACTTGGTTGTTTTTGTTACATCCAAAAAATTAACACTATGTCTTACATTGCACACAACAGTAATGCAGGTTTTCCTGTTGCAGAATTTGATCTGACTCAAACTGATAGAACGCAAAAACCCACACCCACCAAAAAGGAAAAAAGAAGTAAAGGACAAAGCAGTAGCAGTAGTACTACAGAGGAAAAGTTAGTGTTCAGCACTGAGTCTGCACAGTTGAAACTTAACAAGTAAGTCAGGATCCCAAAAAAATTTGTGGAAATATCATGTTCATCAAGTTAAGGGAAGTGAAAGTCTCAGTCAATATACAAAGAATTTGCCCTCCTTTACTTTGCACAGTTGAAACTTCATGAGCATGTAAAATTTATAAAGGAACATAGCAAAACAGAACCTCAAAACAAGAAATTCTTATTAGCTTGGGATCTTGACCAGAAAATAGAGCAAGAAAAAAAGCTTCTGTGATCAGTAGTAATTCCAATGGTCCGTATATAATGCTTAAACTGTTTAATACATTTGTTTGTGAGGTAATCTAGATTTCTACTTTCGTTGTCGCATAATGATTCTGAGCAGTTGGGTTGCAAAGCCAAACCAAAGTCCAAACCCGTAGGCGAAAGAGTATCAGTTAAAATTTGAGGTAAAGCACTTAAATAGGGTATACTGAGATTATCATAGTTATCTTCATCACTTTCGTCTTTGTTTTCTTCGGCACTCAAAACAATCAGTACACGGGGACTTATGTCTACCTGAATAAGTAGCTTGAAGCTTGCTGGGCGGTATTTTCAGGTCTTCCACTAGTACCTGGCGAAGCTTTTCATTTTCCTCTATAAGCTCCTGAATGACTTGTTGGTGTTTCAGTACCTGAATGCATAGGGAATTTTGTTAACTGGACCATTTCAACAAATTCTTCAAGCCAGATGGATAGCAAACTTAGAAGCTTAGAGGAGAAAAAGAAAATAAAAATGTTTTACTGATGACCACACTTGTAAGCATTTAATTTGTTTCTACGAATGTGTAATTCAAGCAACAACTTCAAAACAGATACCATGCATGTATGCAAGTTAAAAAAAAAAAAAAAAAAAACCTAGTCCTGTATGCCACAAACAAATCTATCAACACAGACTTAGCTGCTCAATTGCTCATAACAGTATTCGTTACTATATTGGGTGAATTCATTTCCCAGGAATCAGATAATCCGACATGGATGAGACTTAAGATTTCTTATAAAATGTTATTTCTAATAAAAAAGTGGAGTTTTCTCATTAGATGATCAGTATTTCCCTACACCATAATAAGATAACTTGCAATCAGTTGAAGATCACCAGTCATTTTAAAATTACCATGTGAAGCATGTTGTTTTCTGACCGTAAGCGTCCAGCCTACAAAGGTAAAATCCACCGATTAGAATTTTATACCACATAAAACTCTGCTGGCAACAACTCAAGTAACGTGAATATATATATATATATATATATATATAAGAGATGCATTTATGACAATGATGTGTAACATTACAGGGTAAATGATACTCTTCAGGAGTAACCAAAACAAGAAATTGTATAGGGATTTTACAGGTGCCACGAAACGAATGAATTCAAGGCACAAATATTATACTCTTAGAGATATATATTTCAAATCAAATAAAACAAAATTCAAAAACAGACTTCTTAAATAGTTTGCAGAATAAAGCTTGATCTGCAGACTTAAAAAAGGGAAGAAAAAAAATTATGTACTTCAAGCAAACTTGATAGTGACAAATAGATGTGGTCCATCAGTTACTTACCAAGTCATTCAATTCAGTGTCCTCCCCTTTCAAAGCTGGGTTCTGCAAAAAACTACTGAGAACCTTTTCTGTTCGACTGCCAAAAGGTGAGTCAATTGGAGTGCCATTTGATGCCATATTCTCATAAGTTGAACCTGAACCAATATTGCCATATCCAGGAAGGATTTGAGATGTGTCTTCAGGTAATTTGGTTGCCAACTGCATGATACTTCCCATTGGGTTTTGGCTAAAGGACTGATTCATCATGCTCATGCCACTTTGGAAAGACACTGGAAGAGCACCTTGTCCAACAGGTAAATTGGAAGCAATGCCAAACTTCCGCATCATCTTTTCCATTGCTTGCTAGGAAATTACAAATTTAAATTTTAGACGCATGAATAGCAAATTATAACAAGTAATACATGCATGGTAACTGGTAAGAGAGAAAAATGCATACCACAAGACAAGATTGAATTTGATGCAACACCCCAGGCTTCACAGCGAGGCCTAACATTTAAAATCAATGTTTCAGATATCAAACACAATTATTGTTATAATGTATGAACAAGAAATCATGGATGTATAAAATTCTTTTATTGTATGGGGGGTGAAAGCCTGAAAGGGTATTAATCTCAAATGATGTACCAAAATAAGTTTAGCCATTTCAAGAGGGCAACCTTGTATTATCAGCCACTTACAGTCTTACAGATTGGAAACATCTGAAAACAATATACCAGCACAATTTATTTTTAACTTTGATGTGTTTGAGAGAGTCAAAGGCACATTTCTCAAACAACTCAGCTCCTCTTTATCAGTGCCCTTTTTTCTTTTTCTTTTTTTTTTTTTTTTGGGGGGGGGGGGGGGGTGGGGGGGATTGAGTTTCCTTTGAAAGTATCCATGCCACTCAAATTCTATCTTAACCTTTTTTTCTTTTCTTTTATGAGTGATAAATTTCAATAAAAATAGCACAAAAAGGGGCACAACCTTAGTACAAAACTACATGGATTATATACAAAAGGAAGACCCAAAAGAAGAAAAATAATTAACACCTAAAAGTCAAAAAATCAAGGAACTCTAAAAAGTTTGTGGAAGAGAGTGAAGTAGTAGCCATTGTGTGATCATATAACCTTAAGAATATAAAACCTTTTGTAATACAATTCTTGATATACCAATGATCTCAATGTTGGAATGATTGACAAGTCATGATGGGCTCATTAAGAAAAAAGAAAAACAGAACTAGATGAGTAATAAATACTAAATAAAATAACTATTTTATGAATGTTTTTAAAATTTAAAATTTATTTTATACCTGATATAGCATAAATATATTCATATTTAGTAATGTACATAATTACTGTGTATAAGTCAGATTTGATTGAACATTTACTAGTTTGAGATGCATCAATATTTGAAACTTGTATTTATGTAGGTTGAGCCACATTTGCACCTTGTATTGTTTACTTTCCCTTACAAAAGAGTCTGAACAGTGAATGATTTCTCAATGGAAACAGCCCATGGACTGTGATCCTTGAGCTTTAATATCTTAGTGCTACCAATATATAAATCTGAAATAATATACAACTGATTTTCTCCCATGAGAGTATAACTTGACATACCAACTCCAAAACCATGGCCGAAGCCAACACCACATCCAACGCCAGCTTCAATATTCTTAGCTCCAATCTTTATCAACTAAAAGAGAGGAGAGAAAGAATATTTTAATTAAGAAATTTTTTATATAACCACATCAAAATTAATAATAAACAAATAAAAAGATGAGTTTGACTTACAGAGTCATTCACATGTCTGCTAACACCAGAAAAAGCATCAGTTGCCCCTCTGGTGGCGCTCATAACTTGATTTAGCATTGGTATTGCACCTGGTAAATAGTTTAGATCAAAATCTGCTGTTAAACCAATATCCGCTGATAAGGCAAAGAAAGAACCAATGATGACCCTACTCAATAGTATTCAACAAGACAAGACAACTTTTACCCCCCAGCACCCAATTAATCTCTCTCTTTTTTTTTTTTTTTTAATAAGCACTTAATCTCATGAAGCATTTTTGAAGAATGAAATCGCTCTTACTCCATTTCTTATTCTACTTATAAGACCAAATCATGAGTGGCCACAGCCTATGTTGGCTACAAGGAAATGAATAAAATTACATCCATTAATTGCATTCTATTTTAAGCTTGAGGCTAATCTAATTTGAGTGGAACTGTGCCCCCATTAAGTTAAAGTGGAATCTATGAAGTTGACAAGCACTTCCATAGGGTTATGGTTGTGGTATTCCTATCATTTTAACAGAAAATTTGCGTAAGATGGCAATGAGGTGAGGGATGCTTCATGTTTGAAACTATTGGTTAAAATTAAAAGGCAAGAGTAACTTAAGTAGGGATGTTGAGAAAGATGACTACCGATACATTTTCTATTTCATTTTATGTTTTTGCTATTTGATGAGTAATGAATAGTTCAAAACAAGAATAAGAATTAAATTATTTATCAAGGGTAAAAGATGTGACCCACAGAGTGCACAATGAAGTAAAGTCAAGTATAATGGTCTGGTCATGTGCACAAACACTCATGAAAGCACCAACAAAGAGCAGAGGTTTAATTCAAGTCAAAAAATACCATAGGAACTTGAGAACAAATAGAAAGGCTACGTGAAAATAACCACTCAACTCCAAAGCCTGATGAATTAATTGGAAGTTTGATGCAAAGAGAAAAGGGAGAGTCTAAATGGTGCTCACAAATTTATTTATTTGGGTGAATAAGCACTTTCATTAACCAATCAAAAGAAATCGCTTACAAATAAAATAAAAGTTCTTATTTCTCTCATTACTACAACTGTAACCCTTTTCGATTGGAAGACATATTATATCTTATCACTAAAACCATAACTCTTCCAATCATAGACCTACTATCATGATAGGTTCAACAAATACTTTGGTCCAATAAAGCTCAATGATAAATACTTTTTCATGAAACAAACCCTGTTAGTGAAATTTACGCTCATTGTACACCACATTGAAACAGCATCATAAGCCAAGCATACCATTTTTTTTTGGTTAACATGAGTAAATCCCAAGAACATCTTGTTCATAAACATTTTTATAACAGATGATTTTTATTTTTTTACATGAATAAATCCTGAGCATATTTTGTTAATATATAAACTTATAATGGAGAAGCAGCGCTTAACATGATGGCTATACATGCTACAGATGTATCTACATATGGTTGAATCATCTACTAATAGATAGCTAATTAAACAAGCGCGTTGAAATTGATTATGAAATAAGACCTAGCCTGCAAGGATGTCCCATGTGACTCAATTGCGTTCTACATAGTATTTGAAGCTAGATAATCATCCTTGGCAAGATTCCACAGCTTAAAATGGAAGCCACTACCAAAAATAATAGCACAGGACCGCTTTCAAAAAAATCACATGAGATAACACCATTTTGATGAAATAATTCATTCGTTTCAACAATGAATTAACAGGAAAAAGGGAAGGGAAAAAAAAAAAAAAAAAAAAATGCAGACACAATAGAAAGCAATAGACTTTTGAATGAGACATACAAACATGCCTCCTCATAAACAAATTTTTATACTAGGGTAAAACTTAGGTACACTTCCTTAGGTCAAGTACATTATATTCCCAATTGAATTCAAATACATGGTTGCATTAACCAATGAAACACAAATAATGTTATATTTTCCAAGAATATTTAAATTCAATGTATTTAAATTCAACTAGAAACCTAATGTACTTTACTTAAATAACCATACCTAAGTTTTACCCTTTATACAATATTAGCCATGATAATGCATTCATTCACTGATATAACGACACGCAACATTGAATAGCATTCATCAAATTATCTTGAGTAGCCCACAAAAAACCAAAAATTTAGCAAAACCAGTTCAGACCAAATGAATAGTCTCAACAAACATAAACTATATCAACTTCTTTTCCATTTAGTAGCTGTAAAGACAATATGAACATTCACATATTCCCCACTAAACCCAAATAACAAAAGACCAAAACAAAACATTCAAAGCAAACAATATTTTGTCATTTCCAACACACACACACAAAAGCAACAGTAAATGAAACAGTACATGGATTCTTAGCCACTGATTCTATAAGGGTTTTTCTATCTTTGAATTTGAAGAGCTTTCCCAAGTCCATCTTCCCCAAAGAATTAATTTTTATTTATTTATTTCAGAGACAAGAATGAGAAAGAGAAAGTGAAAAAGAAGGGTACCTAGATTTATAGGCCTGCCAACACCGATTCCAATACCACAGCCAACGCCAAAGCCAGTAAATACTTGACCCACTTTCAAAGTAAACGGATTCTGTATTCGGATTCCCTGAAACTCAGTTCCCTTCCTTTGATTTATCACTATGCCACTCTTCCCATTAATACTACTACCAATACTAATATCATTACTGCTACTACTACTACTGCTAGCTTCCATTCTTCAACAAGCTTCAATCTTTCTTTGTGACTTTTTCTCCTTCTAAAAGCAAAAGCCTAAAGCCACTCTCTTTCTCTCAATTTTTTGGTCTCTGCAGTTTCCCTCTTCTCTGAAACGCTGTGTACAAATCAGTGTGGTAATTTGGTACCCTGGGAAAAAAAAAGAAAGAAAGAAAAAAAAAAAAAAGGAGCCGTAGTGATGGGGTTGAGATTCTGTGTTAACGGATGTAAATATAGGTGGTTACAACTGGACAGGTGTTAATGATACAACTTGCCACATCAACAAAGGATGAGAATGTTCAAATGTTTTGAAACATCAAAGGACAGAGATAAGGTTAAGTTAGAAAGAGAATGATATTGGAGCTACCTTATGGTCTTTGTCTCATTGATGGGTGTAATTTTGAAAAATCTGGTTGTACCTAAGTAGTGAGGTACATAACAAAATGTCAAATTTGGGAGGGTGGACCATGGAACCTTAGTTAATTAATAGTATTTACCATTGGTAGGTAGGTTGGTCTTTCTTTTTTTTTTTGGCTTTTTGGGCCTATTAAAATTTGGGCAAGTCCATTTTTTAATAAAAAGAAATTCACTCTTTATTTGTCCCTTTTTTTCTTTTTTTTTTCATGAAACAAATACGAACTTGTATTTTCACAAAAAAAAATTAATTAGGATTCAATTGATAAATTTTATAGTCTAATTATTATGATGTTTATCCGTAATTTCAAATAACTACAAGTATATATTTCACACGATTATAAAATATAATATCAATATTTAATCATTGAGATATTACCTTAACAGATTAAAATTTAAATGTACAATTTGAATACATAAGAGCATTCTTATTAGGCTTCTCAAAATTTTAGCCAAATAGGTTCTAAAAAACCCATTTTTTCTAATTTAGTTAAAGCACAACTACATCAGACTCTCTATTTTATTTCACTATTATATTTTTTAATATATTTTTATTTATTAATTTTTTTCACAACTCCCAAAATACCTCCCTTTCCCATTTTCCTCCTCCCTCTCTCCCTGTTCCCGCTCCCTCTGTTCCAGTTGTATATTCTCCTCCTCTCTCCCCTCCCTCTTTCTTTTACCCATTCTTTTTCTCTTTCCCGATCGGTGACCTCCCATTGTCGACGTCCAATGATCAATCATTCCATGGTGAGAACGCCACCCACACCCATCGGTGACCACACACTTTGAAAATCGGCCCGTTAGTGAAGAAAAGTCCACAACCACTAAAATCAGTCTTCAGCGATCGACCCATCAGTGAAGAAGCCACCCACAGCCACCAACACCGGTGATCTGTAAGCTTTCCATTATTCTTTAATCTCTTAAGCACATGCCCCTATTGAACTTCAAAACTCTGAACCGAGAAGATGAGATATTTGTATTTTGTATACGGTTTGGCTAAAAGCCAGCTGTGCTTTATTTTTTATTTCCAGTGGAATACTTTGACAGCATCCGATTGCAGACATTTCCAAAGAGTTTGATGGGTTTTATTTGTATGCTGCGAATTATGACTTGAGAAATTCTATGCAGAATACATTGAAGTGAAGTAAATACTACTCGAGGAAGTGCTAATATATATTGATTTAAGGATAGGTGATGTTTCATAAATGTAAATGGAAGTTATATGTTAAAAGTCTTAATTTCCACTGGAACCTCACCTATAAACAACCACAGAAAATTTACAAAGTCACATCTCATTGAGCTGTCAATGTATTATGTATGCCAAATGTATTATGTATCCTAACTTTAACATAAGAAGTGAACATTGTGCAAGCACACACACAAAAGGAATATCTTGTAGTCATTTACATATTGAATGTCTCATCCTTATCTTTAACACTATTTGATTTTCAAAGAACAAGATTATCTTCTAGGCTCTATACTTGCTTTTAATTCATTTGAAATATTGTATTACTAATCTAATGTATGATGTTTTGGTTCAATCTTTTCAGAGTATTGTGAAAGAAAGTTTGAAATTGAAGAATAGGTGGTCTGGTCATTCAATGGATCGTCATCCTATATTTGACATAATTGCTAACGACTCCTCATCGTCCTCTGATGATGAGGTGGAGATGATTATACGAGTTGCTATTGAAGAAGAACGTTTGAATAACGATGGAGGATCAAGACCACGTTGACGCCACACGTTCATTGGGCGTGATTTTGTGTAAGCCACCGAAAGGATTTTTCGTGACTATTTTGCTGAACCACCATTATATCCTCTGAATATATTTCGAAGAAGATTTCAAATGAGTCATTCTCTTTTCCTACGTATTAAGTCTACGCTAGAAGCGATTGAGCCATACTTTGTCCAACTAAGGAATGCTGCTGGAAAGCTCGGGTTGTTTTCTTTCAAAAGATGACCGCCGCCATAAGAATGCTAGCTTATGGAACAACAGCTGATTTGTGTGACGAAAATGTGAGTATTGGAGAAACAACCGCAATGAAATGTCTAAAAAAATTTGTTAAAGCTGTGGTTTCAAATTTTTCTGAAGAGTACTTACGGTCACCAACCAATAATAACATTGCCAGATTGCTAGCATTGGGCGAAAGCCATGGATTTCCTAGGATGTTAAGGAGTATTGATTGTATGCACTGGAAATGAAAGAATTGTCCCACTGCTTGGCAAGGTAACTTTACTGGTCATATTCATGAACCAACAATTATTTTGGAAGCTGTGGCATCATATGATCTATGGATATGGCATGCGTTCTTTGGGTTACCAGGATCTCATAACGACATCAACGTGTTAGAACGTTCTTCCTTATTTACTGAGCTTGCTGAAGGGCGTGCTCCTTTAGTCAATTACTCAATCAATGGTAATTATCTTGCTGATGGCATATATCCTTCGTGATCAACATTTGTTAAAACAATTCCATCTCCACAAGGACAAAAAAGAAGAAGTCATTTCACTAAAAAACAAGAGGAAGCAAGAAAGGATGTGGAGCGTGCGTTTGGAGTGCTTCAATCACATTTTGCAATTGTTCGTGGACCTGCACGTTTTTTCCAAATTGAAACGCTTAAAGACATTATGACGGCCTGCATAATATTATATAACATGATCATTGAAGATGAGCGTCATATCGATGAAGTTGAACGTGGTGATTATGAGCAATTTAATGCAACTACCCTTGATCCAGTGTCACACGCTCCTACACTTGAATTTATGGACTTTATTCGACGTCATCATCAAATTAGAGACAGAGAAACTCATTCACAACTCCAATCAGACCTTGTGGAGCACTTGTGGCAACTACATAGCAATTCCAAAGCTTTTGTAATTTTAAATTTTGTATTCATGTGAAATGCTAGTATTTGAAATAATTGCTAATAGGCTTTTGTAATTTTAAATTTTGTATTCATGTGAAATACTAGTATTTGAAACAATTGCCACTAGGCGTTTGTAATTTTAAATTTTGTATTCATGTGAAATTCTAGTATTTAAAACAATTGCCACTAGACTTTTGTAATTTTAAATTTTGTATTCATGTGAAATGCTAGTATTTAAAACAATTGCCATTAGGCTTTCGTAATTTTAAATTTTGTATTCATGTGAACTCCAGAATTCAAAACCAGGAAGAATCCAGTTGACTGGATTGGGCAGTTCAGGCGACTGGATTAGTCTAGACCTCGAGATCCAGTAGCCTGGATCAGGCAGAAACTCTTGGGTTGATGTTTCAGTTGACTGGGCTAGTTTTAGTCACCTGGATCCCTAATGCAGTCGCCTGCATCCTTCTTTTTTCAACCTTAGGCTAATTTTGGCTTTCTTTAAATAATCAAACTTTTATATTTTAATCCTTTTGAGCAGTTTGATTAATTTTCCTTGAAAATATATTAGTCCTATAAATATTATTTATAAAATGAATTTTGGACTAAAGGATTTATTTTTGAAAATCATTTTGAGTTGGATTTTAAAGTTTGAGCCATAAAGATGAAATATCATAAACTTTACAAAAACCCAATGGTTTGATTTTCAATGATTCCTTTGTCTTGAGTCTTGATGATTTGATCTTCAATGATTTTGTATTTATGTCGACTTTGCATTTGCTTGATATTAATTAACCATGTCGGTCCAATAAAACAGCTAGTCAACATTATTGCAAGATATTATAATGTGTTGTTGGCATTAACCAAGTATTCAATTTTTGTTCAAGTATTTCCAACAACCATTCAATATTTTCTTTCCATTGATTTGGTTTAACCATAACATAATACACAACCAAAATGTACTAATGACATAATACTAATAATAAGTACATATAAAATGTCATCTTTTCTCCCCCTTGGCATCATAAAAAACAAAAATGAAAAACAAATAACTATATACCATGATTCCTTAAACGCTCATTGATTTCCTCCATGGATTGAGCCAAACTAGCAAAGTTCTCATCATAAGTTGAGAATCTTTGAGTAACCATAAATGAGAAGTTGTCCAAACTTGTCGTGAGGTGCCCCATGCTAATGGCCAAAGAGTCCAAACATCTAAACATGAGCTGGAAGTTGTCCTCATTGACACGAGAGGAGCAAGAAGGTGCGGTTGGAGGCTCTTGATCCTCTTGCATTGCCTCTTCATTTGCTTGAGCATCGGCTTCATCCATTTGAGCTTCTTCATCCATTTCTTCTACCACACGAGCACCCTTCTTAACCCATGTGTTATTCTTGAATTCAAACTTCATTTGTTTCATGGTAGTTTCACCATAAACATCCGTTGGAACTGCCTTTCGCGTCTCTTTTTCACCACTTACATTTACTCCGAAATGATTGAGTATAATAGTGATGTGGAGACCGTATAGGAGGACACCATTCTTCTTTTTGACACAAGTGTCCATGTGCCATCCAATATAGAATACAAGGTCAAGTTTGACCTTGTTGAGAATGCACCATATGATGAAGAGGTCTAAATAGGAGATGTATTTGTATGAACTACTCCTAGGAAGGATGTTGTGGGTTATGATGTAATGAATGAGTCGGCTTTCTAATGTGAGCTCAGAAATTTTAGGTTTAATGGGTTCTTCAATGCTAGGATTTCCACACATTTGCCAAATTGACTCTAAAGGGTTATACCCTTTGAATTGCATCCAACTATTTGTAGTATAACGTTGAATAGTGATGCGAGGAACTCCTAAGATAGAGGATAATGTGAAAAGGGTGAGTGAAATGAATTTACCCTTCACATAGGAGGTGATTTTGTCATGTTTATATTCAAAGTGTGTGTAAAAATGTTTAATAAGAATGGTGTATTGAATTTGACGCAAAGAAAGGAAATTTTCCCATCCTTGAGCTTCAAAAAGCTCTTTAAGATGAATGTGGTGATTAGCAAAGTAAGGGAAATCAACAATTTTTTTAAAAACTACCGTTCTACGAGCAATGTTGTCATGGAATCTTACCGAATGATCGGAAAAACGGAAGGTGTTGTCTATTGATGAAGTTTCATCCCTTTGAGCCCTTGATTTCAGCTTTTTCCTTGGTCCTTTATTCACGGATTTCTTTGGAGCCATTCAGATTCAAGGACTTAGGGTTTTGAATTGGGGGTTTTTGGAATGTGAAAGTTTTGAGAGTGATTGAATGTGATTGGGAGTGATTGAGGGCTTGAAGTATGCTTAATATTGATTTTCGACTAAAACCCTAGGAGAGAGAGTAAGAAAAATCGAGAGAGAATGAGAGAAGTGAGAGAAAATTCCTGTCTCGGTTTTACAAAACGCAAATCCAAACGCTTGGACACCTGATCTAGTCGCTTGGATCTATCTTAAAAATCTTTCTGCCTGACTCAGTCGCCTGGACACACATGGCAGGGTCGCTTAGGTTGGGACATCCAGTCGCCTAGATGTACCTGACAGTTTCTTATTTTTTGATTTTTAATCTCTATCTCTCACTTATTCAATTGCTTACATATACTTGTGCTTGATTTAATATCATATCTATATTGCAAATTGAATTGTGCTCTTATAATTGCTTAATCAAATATTTGCTATTTGAGGATAGTTTTTAATATTAAAAAGAACACACATGGTTGCATATTGTGTTTTAAGTGGAGAAGTCACAATGCTTGAAAGTGTACTCCAACTAAGCTAAGTAAAAGCATGATGAGAAAGCCAAAAGCTGCATGAAATTGTGTGAAGGAACTTACTGCAACTTCTTCCTCACTTGCACTGTTGTTTAATTAAACACAAATAAATAAATCTATACAACTTGAGCCTTAGTAAATGTTTCAGGGTATCCAACCACCTAGGTTAGCACCTCAATTGATCAAATCTATAGTGCAGAGAATCTGAATAAATCCATTTATTACTCAAGGGAAAGATATACATAAACCATTCCAATCCATAACGACACACAAAGATCAGCTAATATCAAGCCCAAAATTTCAGCCACAACTTAAGGAAGCAGCAATAAATCATGACAGCCACAACAATCAGATTGCAGAATATTAAAAATGAACATCAAAGCTAGTAGAAACAAGTTTATATATAAAGCTGATGACAACTTCCTTATGATCCATAATGCTATTTAACAGAACTCAATTGCATATAACCTGGAATCAAAGTCAAATACAACCAACATAACTCCATGATTATAAAGCATATAATGCTAACTAGCAAAATCAAAATTTGCAAAATTTGACAAGTTAGAAACATCTAACTTTTAACAAAAAAAATCAAAACTTGCAAATTTTGACAAGTTAGAAATAGTATCTAACTTTCAAACAAAATAAAAAAAAACTTTGCAAAGTTAGTCAAGTTAGAGAGCATATGTACTCTTAATTACAAAAACAAAAAACTTGCAAAGCTTCACTAAGTACTCTTAGTTTGACTCTCAATGATTTCTAGGCGGCGTTGACGAATATAGTGTTGTTGCTGAGGATCCAAGCTAGATATATCCATCATTATAATTTCCATTTCTTGTTTTGCTCGTTCCAACTTAACCTTTTCTTGCCTAATCCGAATCAACTCTTGATCCCGAACGGTAGCGTTGTCAACCTCAACTTTCCTAATCTAAATGAGTTCTTCAGTTTGAGAACATGCCCTTTCAAGAATTTTTTTTTTTTTTCATCAGATTTTAATTTTTTTTGTTCTTGCATGTCACTCAATATCCCTTCAAGATTTGCACATAAGCTATCACTGCTCTTTCGTTTACTTAGTCGAGCCTTTTCAGACTTCCTACCAAGTGGTCTCTCTAAGTCTACAAAAGCAGCTTGGGAGGCATCATCTTCCTCTAATTGTATCGACTCTAAAGCAAAAGGTGTTGCAGCTGATCTTCTTTTTGGTTTTTCCTTCGCTCTATGATCCACCCATTTTGGGTTATTCCTCAAGACATTCCAACAATGTTCAAATTGGAATGAGGCATCATATAACTTTCTAAACATTTTCTTTGCTCGACAAATCTGAAAAATTAACAAATGCAAATTGGATTAGTGAATAGATAGTATTGGTGCGTTAAATTTTGACATCACTTAAAAAAAAAAAAAAAAATACCTTGTCTTGCTCATTCAAACCACTTTCATTTCTTCTTTCAATTTGGACTAAGCACCCACAAAACTTATTAGTCTTAAGTTGAATCGTTGACCAACGATGCATTAGAGAGTTTGCTGTACGACTAGTGCAAGATGTCTTCTCTTTCTGGAAATACTCATAAATTTTCTCCCAATAAATATTGTGTTTTTGTTGATTTCCTGCTATTGGATCTATGGAAGTATTAAGCCATGCTGATACAATGAGAAGGTCTTCCTCTATGATGAACTTAATGCCTAGTGTTGATTTCTTAACAATGGATTCCAATCGAGTTTCGGATGGAAATTGTTCGGTACATACTTTAGCTTGTGGGGTTTCCAAAATAAAATCGATACTCATGTTAGACCCTTCTTCTAGAAGATTTGTGAAGTACACATCTTTTCTCGTTAGTGAATCCATTCCTTGTCAAATAATAAATAATAGTAAGCCTATACGTAAAGCAACAAGATAAACACATAACAAAAATTTATGCATAACAAAATAAGGATAAACACCTAGTGGTTGCTAGTAGATATATTTTGCTACCTAACTCTATTCACTGAACACTGTTACATATTTATATCCAATTATCCATGGTTCTGCCTATTCATATTTTTTACAGCATTATAAATTCACAAATGGAAGAAATGAGGAAGAACTAGTTGTTAAACACCAAAACAGTACCTAAGCTTCTATTAAGAATGCAAACTTTGGCTTCTTTATACGAAGGTATAAAAAGAAATAAACTGAAGATGTTAAAATTTATCTAATTTTTTTTAAAAAACCAGAAACTGATGTTCCCAAAAACAACTCATGTTCTTTAACAATTCAAATTTAACCACTCAAATTAAGATGGTCCCAACAGCAGGAAGAAGCTGAAAAATTCAAACACATTGAACAGAGGATAATGAGAATACAAGAAATGACAATGAACTTATATCAAGCTTTAGCATAATTAAAAATCTGAATTTTATATCTAAACAGACAATCAGTAAAGAAAAATACAAAAAATAAGAATACCCATCAATATATTATATATAGCAATGATAAACACTACAGCCAACAAGATAAAACCATAAACACCATGAGCAAATAACAAATAATCCCATTTCAGAAAAATTATTTCAAGTTTTAATAACAAACACACAACCGGGTATCATATCCATCACCACAATGCAATAAAATTTCACTATAATCATCAAATAAATGAAGAAATTTGGGGAAATTGAAGCAAAATACCTCAAGATCGGTTGGAGGGGGCTGGTTTTGCTGGTTTTCCTCTCACTGGTGAGCATCGTTATTCTTGGCGCGAAGTCGAGAGAGAGAACGTGGTAGACAAAATGAAAGAGAGAGAAAATAAGACTATTTAATTGCTTTGAGGATGAACAATAGCTCCACGGTTTGGGCGAGTTACTGTTCATCCGCTTGAGAGGTTTGGTCGAATGTTAAGGTTAGGGATGACAATTTTGCACCGATCCGACCCGACCCACCCCGCCCCATAGAGGTGACGGGATGGTTACGGGTTACATAAATTGCCTCGATACCCGGGGCAGGGTGGTCACGGATTTTGTTTGACCCGCCCCGAGGATATTTACAAAATTACTCCTAAGGTTTTCATATATAAACCTATTTTTCTAACCCTCATTTCTTTCACTCCTCACTTTTTTTTCCTCTGCCCAGCCTCCCTCACATAGCCCCTCACACTGCCGCCCACCAGCCTCCCTTACATAGCCCCTCACGCCGGCAACCCGCAACCTATCACAGTTTCTCTCTCTCTCTCTCTCTCTCTCTCTCTACTCCATAATTCCTGTCTATTTTTCTGTCATTATGGATATGTTACTTGGGTCGATCTTAGAATTAATAAGCTGCCTAAAAATGGTGTGAGAGATGTGCCTTATGTTTTCATGGACACGATTAGAAGAAATACCTCCTTTTTTCTGAATGGTTAGTTAATCATGATTTGAGAACCTATATGACATTTAATACCTTAAAGTTGACTAGAAAATAGAGTGAGAGATTTTGTTGCAATTTTTCAGAAATAAAATCATAATAGTCATCCTTGGTTCTTAATGGTTTGTTAAATCACAAATTAGCTAGGAACCTATAATACATTTTAGTACCTTAGAGTTGAATTTTTGCTTCTCCTTGCAGCATTAAGGACTTATTCGTGTGCTTCAGTTTAATTTGACATCCTGGTGAGCTGAAAATATCTTCTGCTCTATATCACGTTGTTTTTTACCATCTGAAACAGGTTGGTATTCTTAGGATTGGAAGATTTAAAATGTCACTTTTATGTTGAATATTTGTTTATCTTTTTGGTTTATCATTGCAAATCTGATTCCTTATATTTTCAATACTGAGTGAGCGTAGTCTTTCCAAATGTATAACCATTGCTTCTTGATCTATTTTAATTGGTTGGTTTTTTAGGAGTGCTCAGTTTTATTGAGGTTTTGCTGTTTTTTAGATGTTAGAAATACTTTAGTTTTTCTTGCTTGGCTAGAATGTTGTTAATTGATTACTTAATATATTGAATGTTTGACTTAATAGCTTCAATCTATTTTTGATGACCCTAGACTGGTTAGGAAATACTTAGAATTATAGGTCTGAACAAATTTCTTTCTATCTTTGATTCTTAATTTATTTTCTTGTTTATATTCTTAATTTATTGTATATTACATTTTCAAGATTACATAATTGTTTAATGACCTCGTAATTTTTTTTTTTTAGGGATAACAAATGTCTACACATGAAACCATTAGTAGCTCAAATCCATCTTCTTCTTCTACACCCATTGGGAGTAGTGAATCTCCTTTAACGGTAGATGAAGATAATGGAATTCCTTATTCAAGCCCACTTCTAATGGATGCTCAAATAGATGGACAAACTGAAAATGAAGATATTGAGGGAATGGGAAAGTTGAAATCGAGTATGTGGAGTTATTTTAAGAAAAGGAAAATTGATGGTGTATTCAAGGAGGTGTTCAATTATTGTTCAAGGCACCTTGGTGGGGATAGTAGAAATGGGACTAGGCATTTGTATAACCACTACAAAAAGATGTCCAAGGAGAACGATTAAAGACATCAGGCAACAAATCTTGGTGCAAGAACAAAATAAAAAAAAAAAAATTCAAAGGCTAGTCTGAGTCCTTATCATTTTGATTAAGATGTATCAAGAAAGGAGCTTGCCAATATGATCATCTTGCATGAGTATCCCCTTTCTATAGTTGAACATATTGTCTTTAGAAGTTGTTCAGCTTCTTTTCAACCAATGTTTAAGATGGTTACTAGAAACACTATAAAGAGAGACATTTTAAGCATCTATGACTTTGAAAAGGACAAATCAATGCAATAAATAGATAAGAATCGAAGTAGAATTTCTATTACAACCGATATGTGGACTTCGCAAAACAAAAAACGAGGGTTTATGGTTGTAACAACACACTTCATTGATGATTTGTGGATATTACAAAGCCGAGTTATGAGGTACTTTTATTTTAAAAGTACATATTCATTTTTCTTATTTAAATTATTTTCAAGCATTTTATTAACTTGTTGGCATATTAAGTATGCTTATTTAAATTTTTTATATTAGGTTTATTTATGTGCCATCTCCACATATAAAAGAGGTTCTTTCTGATGTCCTTCAAGATGTTTTGTTGGAGTGGAACATTGATAGAAAGTTATGTACTGTGACCATGGACAATTGCAGTACTAATGATGCAGTTATAAATATTATCATAGACAAGCTTCAACGTAGTTCACTTGTTATGCGTGGATCTATGTTGCATGTGCATTGTACTGCACATGTTTTTAATTTGATTGTACAAGATGGTTTAAGTGTCATTGGACCATGCATTGAGAAGGTTCGTGATAGTGTGGGGTTTTGGACGGCATCAACAAAGAGAAGGCAAAGGTTTGAAGAAACCAGGCAACAATTACATATTGAATGTACCAAAGAACTAGCCCTTGATTGTAAGACTCGCTAGAACTCTACCTATCTTATACTTTTTGTTGCTATTGAGTATCAGGATGTCTTCTTTCGTTTGAAATAAAGGGAGTCAGCTTATAATTGCATGCCAAGTGAGGAAGATTGGGAGATAGCAAGTGATATATGTTAGAGATTGTCATTGTTTTACAAGGTGACAGAGGTGTTCTCAGGTACCTCATACTCCACAGCTAATCTTTTCTTTCCTAAGGTGTGTGAGATAAAAATAGCATTGAATTTATGGTTCACAAGTACAAATAATGTGATCAGGACCATAGCATTTAGAATGTTGGAGAAGTTTGATAGCTATTAGAATGTGATTCATGGGGTTATGGCTGTGGCAACCATTTTAGACCCTAGATATAAGATTGAATTGTTGGAATATTATTTTCCTATCATTTATGGTGACCAAGCTGATGATGAAATTCAAAGGATTAGAGATATTTGCTATGAAATGCTTCTTGACTATAATTTTGGGCAAATGGGTAAGGAAGCTAATTGTGGCACTTGTGCAAGTGAGGATGTTGTAGCAATTGATGACTCCTTTGTTAACTTTGATAATTTTGTTAGTTAAAAAAAGAAAGGTGGGAATACAAAATTGGAGTTGGACCATTACCTTGAGGATGATGTTATGCCAAGAACTTTGGATTTTGATATTTTGACATAGTGGAAAGCTAATGGGCCTAAGTATCATACTTTGCAACAGATTGCAAGGGATATCTTAGCCATTCCAGTTTCAACTGTTGCTTCAGAGTCAGCATTTAGCCTGTGTTTGGATCCTCTATTTAAAAGTGATTTTACGGATTTTTATGCATAGAATGCATTCTGCAAAAATTCCAAAGTGTTTGGTTGGGATTTTGGAAAATGTAAAATGCATTCTAGGTAAAATGCATTTTGCAAATTCTCATTTCTAAAGCAGAAGTCAGAATCTAAAATATTTTGGATTCTTATTCTAGCTTCTACTTTTAATTTTTGCTAAAGTAAATGAGATTCACTTACAATAGTTTATTACTCGAACAACTCTTTTTTCCCTCGTTTAATTTTTCTCTTTCTTTCCTTCTCTTTTGTTCCCTACTTTTTCTCTTTTTTTGAAGTGTTTCCTATTTTTTCTCTTTCTTTCTTTTATCTTTAAATAAGTATTCTCATTTTTTCATTTTGTATCAAAAAACCAGAAAGATGTGCACAAATCATGACCAACTCATTTCTTTATAATTTTTTATTACATTATTCAAATTTTATAAAAATGTGTGCAAAGATATGTACACAAATCATGACCTATTTTTTTTATGAGTAGATATTAATTTAAATCACAACGTAATACTTTATTTCTTTATTACATTGCTAATTTTGTTTTGGTAGTAAATGTATTTTTAGCCTTGTATTGAGATATTTAGAAGTAGAAAAAAATGTTAATTACATAATGTATACTAATAATATATTATTTAATAGGAAGAATGCATTCTTTAAAATACCAACCAAATATAATTCCTTTCAGCATAATCACTTCTTATAAATAATTTCAATATTTTATCAGACGCACTATTTTCAGCAAAATGCATTATAGAGAATGTATTCTCAAGAATGCATTCCCAAAATAGAGGATCCAAACACAGGCTTAATACAAGTGGAAGGTTGCTAAGTCCACATCGAAGTAAACTTCATCCAAAGACTGTGGAAGCATTGATGTGTGCTCAAAATTGGTTATGGGTTGGAATCAAAGGTAATTAAACTAGTAGTTTATTCGAGTAATGATTTATGTTGTATTTGTATTTTTTTTTTTCTAACTATTTGATTGAATTGATTTTGTTTGTAGGCACGTCATCTACAAAATAAAAAGATATGAACATTCAAAACATCCTTGATGATTATGATGATGAAGATGAAAGTGCTGTCACTAGGGTGGAAGAAAGCGGGAATGATTCTTAAAGAATTGGATGTGTTTTTTGTATGTATTATGATTTTGTGTGCTAAACAATTTAGTGTGAAATGGTTTGTGTTAGACTTTTGGTTTTTATGATTTGGTTTGTATTAAGTATTAATGCTTGGATGTTTAAGACATAGACATTGTTTTATTGTCTTGATACAATATTTGGTTTTGATTAATGGTTTGTATTAAGTATTAATGCTTGGATGTTTAAGACATAGACATTGTTTTATTGTCTTGATACAATATTTGGTTTTATATTATGATCTTCCTTTGCTAAAGATTTAGTTTGAATGGAATAATAATGAATTGTAAATCAAGTTTTCATGTCATTAGGGTTCGGGTCGGGTTAATGCATTATAACCCAATTTTCGGGGTGGGGTAGGGTGGTTCGGGAGCGGGGTAAGTTGCCCTAACCACCGAGGCGGGGCGGGGTTGGGTATTGGTAGTACCTGTTCGAGGCGGGGTCGGGTCACCCATGATCTGGTCCTGATCCGCTCTGTTGCCATCCCTAGTTGAGGCTAGTGTGAGGCATTTTTGTGAGTTTTTTGCTCTTTTTTGGTTTTTTATACGGTTTAATGTAGTTGGTGGGAATGCTCCAAGAGTTAATTGGGAAAGTGAAAAAAAAAAAAAAAAATGCAAATATAATCCGAAACAGAATATTAATAGAGAAAAGTGAAGGTTGGGCTATACCAGCCCAGCCCAGCCCAAGTAACGCTAAGACTAGCAGCACTTTCTCTAACTCTCAAGAACCCCGTCATAAAACACAGCCACTCTCTCTCTCTTAGGGTTCATCTTTAATAACTCTGTTTGCTTCCCGGGAAAATAGGTTACAATCAATCTTCCTCCTCTCTTTGATTTTTCGTGAATGAAAAATTCAGAAAACCTAATATTTTACTAAACTCGCTTGTTCCCACTTCTTAGGGTTTTTTGTGACGAAGTCAAGCACAGAGGGAAAAGCTTCTTCACCAATCAACAATGGCCGACGAAGATTACAACGATGTGGACATGGGGTTCTCTCTCACTCTCTCTCTATATATATATATATATATATCATCACACACACATAGACGATGTTGGGTTTCATGAATATGGAATTTGGATTACTGTGGTACTGGTACCTCTGTTTGGATACTCAGAATTCGGATTGAGAATTTTTGTACGACTTTTTTCAATTTCTTGTTTCTAATATTCAATTAGGGAGAGATATGCTTAATTTCTTGTTGCTTGTGCTCATTAGCTGTGCTAGTATTGTAGACTAAATTAGGTTTTATAGGAGCGTTACGGGATTGAATTTTGGTACCTTGTTTGTTGATTACTTGATTATATGAAGCCTGTTTTAATGATTGCATTTTCCGGTGTATTCTGGAATTATATCTTATTTGTGGAAAGGTGATTTAGGGATACCTCTTTGACACTCCTGCAGATACTTTTAGGATTGATTTTATTAGGCTTCATAAATCAGGATTTAAGTTGATAATTCCTCATCAGTAATCTTAATTGGAGAAGGTATTACAGTTTATTTAGTAATTGAATTTCTGTATTGGTATATAAGTGGATGGTGTACAAGTTAAGACTTAAGATTACTTTAGATGGCATGCTGTGTATGACAGGGGAGATGGGTCGGTGTTGATGTTTGTAGTGGCAGGGTTTTGGCAGCATTTGGTTTGTTCTGATGGTTTGTTTCATTTTAGGTTACTTAAGGAATAAACCATTTTAGGTTAAACATTATTAAGTAATAATTTGCCCGACAACAATTTATTACGAACTAAAATGTACATACTATGTGGATCTATTGACTGTTTAAGCTTACTTTAGAAATTGGTCCTCAAGTTAGTAGTATAAATAAGTTGGGTTAGGAAATTTGATTAATCAAAAGACTGCAGGGTCTCTTTTTGGTAGATTCAATCAGTTGGATGTTTATCTTATCAACTGTCCTTGATCTCAGTGAGCCTATTCTCACCAATTGGTGATCCTTTAAAGACGTCTTAGTATTTGTTTGTATATTTATCTTATTATAGTGGGCAGTGCTGGCATTGAGGTAAACAAATATAGTAGGCTTGTTGTTGCATATCAAGAACCATGGTCTGAACTAGCTACTTGAAAACAGAAATATCATCACTAGTTTTACTTATCAAAAAAAAATAAAATAAATAAATATCATCACTAGTTTAAATACTGTCCTAAAAGAGTGGCTTGCCTGCTTTCGTTTTTTTGGTACCCAATTTATCTTCTACCCTGGCCTCTGTGAATATCTTTTTCTTAACTTAATGCTTGTCTGAAATCTTGCTAAAATTAGCAAAAATCTTGCAGTAACATATTTTGTTTAGCCTATATGGGATTTAATGCACTTTAGCGTCTTCATATTTCTGTTGAATGGACACTTCTTAATGAGTGCAGTGCTAGCATTGGCTCTTTTAAAGAGGCATTCTTTTTAATCTAAACAACCACATTTTTTTTTTTGGTAAGTGACTTTTGGGCCCCAAGGGGAGGAGGGGGAAGGGAAGATTTGAACTATTAACATCCGCTTCATGAGGCATGGTCCCTAATACTACATCTACTTAGTCTGTTACGATCTTGCAATATTTTTAGGCTATTGTTGATCTAGGCAATAACTTAGTGATTTTAGTGTCAATTTAAACAAATGACTACCATTGACTGCTTTGAAAACGAAAATTCTGTAACTATTCACATAGCTCTTTGTGTCATGATCTCTCCTTTTGATGCTAAAATTTAAAATGACATCACAATCAATCATTTTTTGGACAAGACTAAAATTGCAAGCAATTACAATGATACATGCTGCATGGCATGAATTATAATTAGTTGCCTAAGCTGTCTCTGTTGCAATTTTAGTTCTGATATAGGTATAAAAATGTTAAAACATGACTCTTATGATTAATTGTCATTTTTTTTGCATTACTGCATTTTAGATATAGATGATTACTGAAATGTTTGTCCCTTGAAACCCAATTGATTCTTTGCAATAAATCGTACTGTTCAACTTTTATGGATATGTCTATGCTTGGCATTGGTGGCTCAAATATTTGATTCTAAACTGTATTTTTTATAAATCTGTTAAAAAGTGCCTTATGAAATTTTTTTGCTGCAGATATGAGGATGAGCCAGCAGAGCCCGAAATGGAGGTAAGGAGTCATTTATTTGATTTGCTTCCTAAAAGAATATGATGATCTGAATCTTTACCTTTTCAAAACAAATAGACTAACATATTGGCTGAATGATAACAGAAAGTAGTAAAAATAAAATTAATAGAAGTAGTAAAAAAGGACATGTTAATTAAGAACATAACAGAAAGTATGACTTTAGATAAAATAGAATGGCGTAAAAGAATACATGTGCCTGACTTTGACTATTCTGTTGAGGATCCATAACCAACCCCAAAAATATTGGTACTAAGGCTTGGTGGTGGTTGTTGTATTGGCTGAATGATGGACAGGAAGGCGCAGAGGAGGATCTAGAGAATAATGCCAATGAAGATGTTCCTCTAGAGGTTGAAGGTGAGGAGAAAGAAGAGCGGGAACCAGCCGAACGTCCTCGTAAGACCTCAAAATATATGACGAAATATGAGCGTGCCAGAATACTGGGTACCCGTGCTCTGCAGATCAGGTTTTCTATTTTGGCCTAACTGTCTAATTTATTCTAATCAAGTTGGGTGGATTCCATAACATATCCCCTTTGTGAGCAGTATGAACGCACCTGTGATGGTCGAGTTGGAGGGTGAAACTGACCCACTTGAGGTTAGATTCTTTAACAGCCATGTTAAATTACATTTTAAAGGCAGTTCCTTTCATTTTTTTTCATTCTCTTTCCTCTTATATATGCATATGGTTTGACCTTGATTAGTCAGGATACCCCTTGCCAAACCCATGGAATTCTGCTATCAAATCTCCAACCTCATTGCATTTATGGGCTTGACTGTTGGTTCTTTTTTCACTATTTTTTGTCAGAGAATATATACACGAAGTTCTCTTTTCTATCTTGAAATAGAACAAGACATCTATATTAGACTTGGCGGTTAGCTTAATTATCTACTAATATTCCACCATTTTTATTCTATAAAGGTGTGTCGAGAATTGGTGATAGCTTCACTTTTATAGGATGATAAAGTGGAGTTTCCCTTGTGTGTGTTTGTATGAGAGACAGCTAGTGATACCTTATTTTTTTATGTCAGATTGCAATGAAGGAACTTCGTGAGCGGAAAATACCGTTCACCATCCGCCGCTACCTGCCAGATGGAAGGTGAGTGTTCTTAATTCAAAGTTTTTGAAATTTTCCCCTGATTTCATAGAAAGTTGTTTTCTAACACTTCACGTTGTAAGCTAAGACAAATTATTTCACAATTGTGCTGCTATGTGAGAGCTGCCTTTATTTTTGGGGCCCCTGATATATTCTTTTTTTTGTTTTATTTGGTTCAATGAATTTTAACAGTTATGAAGACTGGGGAGTTGATGAATTGATTGTGGAAGACTCATGGAAGAGGCAGGTGGGGGGCGATTGATCTGCCTTTGGATCAGTCATTAATGGACTATGGGAGTTCTTTATGATGTGAATTTGAAAGTTTGAAGCTACTTTCTTATGGGCAAAAATGAAAAAGAAAACAAACAAACTGTTATAAACTTCTTGCTACTGATTCTATGTGAGTTATGTATGATGGGAATTGAAAGTTTGTAGCTCCTCTCTTTTGGCCAAAAAAAAAAAAAAAAAAAAACAAGAACTGTTTTAACTTGCTACTCATTCTGTGCATAATTGCGAACATAACTCACATTTAAAAGCGATGTAGTTAATTAGGTGTTTTTTCTTTTTTTCTTTCTAAATAATGAATTATCAGAATCGTACTCTTCAAAGAATCAATATAATGGTTCATTCACTTCGTTATCATAACTGTACTTTTCAAAGAATCTATACTATAATGTAAAATTGAAGCTTTTTGACTTTTAGTTGACGTCATCATGTTGCGTTACATAAGTTTTTGAAATTTTACAATTTTATACCTTATTATTTTAATATATATTTTCTAATTGAATTTTAATTTTATTCTATTATTAAACCTTCTATTAGAATTTTGACACATCATATTTTCTTTAATATAAGAATATATTATTCCATATATAAAACACAATCATAATTAATGTTTAATACTAAAATATATTCCATATATAAACACAATATAAATATCTTTTAATAATAATCATAACTATCAATTTTCATCAAGATTTTTAGAATTTTTTTTTCTTATGTATTTCATTTAATTTTGTTACTGGCAATGGAAAAAGATAGATGGATTTGTTATAATGAAACTATGTGAGCTTGAAATGAGTTATGAAAATTATTTAGGTTTGATCATATAATCATGTGCTCATGTATTTATTTGTCCTTCTTTTTATTTTAAGTATCTTTTATTTTATTTTTGGATGAAAATATAATCCATATAGTAAATATAAACATGAATCATGTTTTATAAAAATTGGACTATATTCAACTTATGCCAAAAGAAAAATTACATTATATTAAATTTTAATTATCCTATGGTAAATACTTTCTTAGTTATTTTTTTAAACCAAAAAGTAGGATCTATCCTAAATTCGATTCGTAAAGTCTCTTTATCGATCTTGCCTACAACATTTTGAACTACCAAAAAAAAAAAAAAAAAAAAAAAAAAAAAAAACATATTTAACAAAAGAAGTAAAAGGAATCAAAATTAATTTAGATTTTATTTTCAATAATTTTCCTATGCGTCGCACAGGTTTGCAACTAGTTAGTATAATAGTTTATTCACTTCGGGCTCCCTTCCTATTTAAAATCCTCCATTTTTCTCCTATTTTTTGTTTGATTGATGACATGTGTTAGATATCTGATTCAAATGTTCAAAATATGCCATGTAAAACACACTTTCTCTCTCTTCTCTTTCCCTTCTTTCTGCAACTCCACCTCAACATCACCACCCAAAAACAACCGATCCATCTTCCACAAAAAGCTCCAAAAATCAAAGCTAATTAGGATTCCAAAGTAAATCAAACTACTCAATCAAAAATTTCTTTCTCTAGGTTTGAGATTCCCAAAAGAGATTTTCTTGTCTTAAGGATATTTTCTTTTAGAGGATTTCTTTCCTCTTTGGCTCAAAAATTTCAAATCTTTGTGACTGGTTGAACTTTCGGATTTTATTTTTTCATTACCGAATCAACTCTGAGATTTTGATTTTTGATATCTCCATTGCTCCAACCAACTTTTGCTAGTTTCCCTCAGATCTAAAATTCCATTGCTCCAACCAACCTTTGGTATCTCCATTTTTTAGTTCAACACCAAAATAGAGAAAGAAAGAAAAAAACGAAGAGCAAGCAAGGTGGAATCTATAAGAAAGAACTACTGGTGGGTGAGTGATTTGTTGTTTTTAGGTAGTGATGTTGTGGTAGAGTTGTAGAAAGAATAATGAAGAGAAACTAAGAAAGTGAGGATAAAAAGATGCGAGAGAAAGTATAAAACGTGGAGTTGCAGAAAGAAAAGAGATGAGAGAGAAAGTGGGTTTTACATGACATATTTTGAACCTTTGGATTAGTTATCTGGCACGTGTCATCAATCAAGCAAAAAATGGGAGAGAATGGGAGGGGAGCCGAACCCATTCATTTCATTATTTAACCGTCTTATGTCATTGGCTCACTAATTAATTGTTTTAAAAATAAAAAAATGCAAATTATTGTAATCTCCTTTAAGGTTTTGCAAAATGATATTTTGTTCCTCTTATTTAAAAAAAAAAAAAAAATGATATTTTGCTTCCTTAAGGTATTCTCTCTCTCTCACCTCACTAGTTCTGCTTTGCAGGCCAGCACAACTCTACCCCTCTCCACCATTGGTTGGAAAACGAAGAGAGAGAGGGGCACAGTTGTGCTGGCATGCGAAGCAGAACAGGTGAGGTGAGAGAAAGAGTGAGAGAGAGAATACCTTCGGGTTTGGGTTCTTCTGATGAGATGGGGGCCGGTCTCTTAGCCACCGGCGAGGGGGATTAATTTTGCCAGCGTGCAAGCTTCGGGGTGGCTGTGAGAGAGATGTTTTGAGGTAAAGACTAGAGAGAGAGAGAGAGAGAGAGAGAGAGAGAGAGAGGGTTTTGAATATTGAAATAGTTGGTTCAATATTTTAGGCGGGCATTGAAAATTTTTTAGGGTTAAATTTGTCTTTTTCAATTTTTGGTGAGGTGTCAAGCTTTGGAGCCTTTGGATTAAACGGAGGATTGAGATTTAACGAATTGCAAGGCCCTGCAATACATTTAATATTGCCTGCGATCCCGATCCCCTTGGGATTGCTACATGATAAACACTGAAAGACATGAGAATGAAAGTTACCTACTCTCACAGCCAGGGCTGACCTAACCCTGAAGCGAGTTAAACCGCTGCTTTAGGCCTTCAACCAAAAAATAAATAAATAAATAAACCCTTATAAATCGAGGCCCCAAATTATAAAAAGAGAAAGCACATAGAGCCCCATAGACAAAGCTACATTAAGCTGGACTAAAGCTCCTGCCAACATCAGAAGAAAAAAAAAAAAAATCACAGAACTCACAAACATTCTTCTTCTTATAACTCTCTACCCACCTTCAAATTCATTTTTTCTTCTGCATTGCACAGCACAGCTGAAGGCCCATCTTCTTCTTCGTCCACTTTTTTGTAAATAAACACTTTAAAGATATGTGGGTTAGGACAAAACTATGTGCCAGCAGAGCAATCACTACTCCCTCCCTTTTATTTTTTCTAGTGCCCTCCACTCCCACGTGATGTTATTGTACTTGACAACTTGTCAGTTAATTTGTTCTTTTTTTTTACTTGAATTATGATATAGATTTTTGTTTTTTGTCTTTTACTTGAATTATGATGTAGATTTTTATTGGACTTGAGTCTAGACTTGAGTCTTTTTTATAAATATATATTTGTATTGGGTTTGAAGTAATATGATAGGTTAGTGACTCACATATTGTTTGCTATAAGTTTAGCATTTTAATTGGGTTGCCCTGTTGTGCAATGTGCATTAATGCTTAACTCTATTTTGTTTTATTTAGCAAGAAGAATGAATCGATTAAAACCTTAGATTCATACTACAACCATGATGATTCAAAAAAACTTCGAACGCTCAAGAAATCCGTTGGATAGGCGGCAGCTCAATAAGACCTAATACCTAGAGCTAACATCGTATAACACGATAATTTTTGTATATGAATGAAGGAAAGAAAGATGTGGAAAATGTTGTTCTAAGAGGGATGATACCCGTTGGTACGGGATTAAAATGATTAGTTTCAATAAATATTTTTTAAAAAACATTAATTTAATTTAACATTGAATGATTAAGGCCCCAATTTAAAATTTTACTTGAGGCTCCCAAAATAATTGGTCCAACCCTGCTCACAGCTTTACATTCTCTTGTCATAATCACTCACAACTCACAATCAGTGTCTATTCTATTCTAAGTTTCTAACTATATAATTGGAAAGCTACAAGTACTAATTAAATAGACTTAGAGTATGCAAACTATGCGGATAACCATGCACCCCATTTTTCAGGCAATATTTGATTCTTTTAGAGTAGTGATTATTTTGAAAAATCTCATTTCCGTACCCAAGGTAATTCTAATGACACAAGCGAATAGCTGAATAGTACTAATAAATTGAATGAAAATAAACAGAAAAATAACAGTATAACACAAGAAAGCACTAGATAATTGACAGATACATAACAAAGTTTTACATTTAACAATGCTTATCACTCAACATTACCTTTTTGATAATTTGTTTAGGTGGTAAGTTGTGATTGAAACAATATTATTTTACATGGACCAACTACTAACACTACTTTTATTATACACTAATAATAACATACCACGTCAACTGCTGTGAATAAAATTATGATTTTTTCTTGTGTTCATAGAGTTATTGTTTTAGAACAAACTTCGCGTTAACCACAAGTAGCTAGGCTATTATGTGTTCATTCCATATATATTTGATCCCACTGGACACTTGGGGAAACATATCAATTCTATTTAGTTTTTAAAATCATTTAGTACACTTTCAATACATTTCACAATCATGCATGGTATACATGTGAGGTCTATGTTTAAAGTGGATCCAAATATAATAAATTATTGTGATGTACCTAAAATCTCAGCAATTTATTTTACATCATTTTAAAAATCTATAAATAAGGGTTTTGCTGTTATGTGCAATTCCTATTTAAATAGTTGAGAAGAAGTGATGGTGATTTTTTTATTTTTTATTTTATTTTAAGAGAATGAGTAAATTCAAAACCACATGTTCTAATAGCAATACTATGATAAACTATCGTTTATCTCAAAATCTTAAATTAATAGAAAATAATGAATTTAATCACTTAATAATTATTCTAACACCAAGCATAATCAAGGCACACTAATTGGATAATTGTAGCTGGAGATTGATAATCGAGACTCTTTACGATAAGTTAAAAAAAAAAAAAAAAAAAAAAACAACCTTGTTACTAACTTACTATCCCCCATTGATAATTTCACTTAACTTGTTTCAAATTTATGCACTCCCAAATTTATTTCAAGCAACATTTGTTTTTTCACATAATAGTGGTTTTAAAATAATGTTCAAAATAAGATCTTTTTATTTAATCCCAACCATGTGAAGTTTTCCAAACTTTTCGATTCATTAATATAAATGAGGAAACAATGCACTAAAATTACAAACAACTCAAAGTCTCTTGATCAGTCAAATACAATACAGGCTTTCATTATTCAAATACAGATTACAACCAAACAATTTCTAAGGGGTAGCATACTCGGATTAGGATTACCTATATATCTATTATGAAATATAAGTAATTAACTAGATTCTTTCCTTTTCCTTTGTATCACACACATAAAGATAATCAAATTAAAATAAAAGAAATTATGACCATGCAGCCCGTCCTAAAGTTTGTTCTCATTAGGAACAGTGACTAAAATGTTCACTCCAAGAGTAGCCTGATTAAGAGGTGGGATTGCCATGACAAGACCATAAAAAGTTGATCCGATCCAATATGAAACATGCATAGGTTTATTCCCATCACGAAACTCTATCTCGTTGGCCCCTATATCATCCCAACCTGCACAAGTGACACGAGTCTTGAGACTCAATTGTGGCTTAGCATGTCCAAATTTAGAATACTTTTCTATCTTAATAGCCTCGGAGCTTTCTTTCACAAACAAATAAAACTCTGAACCCATTTTGCTACCAAGCCTGCTCTCTGTCTCCTCAATACAAAGCAATGAAAGTGACTTGCACACTTCACTGGCCTCCAAATTTGCATTTTCAACAGTGACCTTAAAATGTATAGTTTGGCCACAATCCTTTCTTGGAGTAGAGCTAATAATGCTGGTAGGATAATAACCATTTTTTTTAAGATTAGGGAGGTAAAATACGGGTTTTTTGTGTTCATTATTAATGGAAATTATATTCTTGTGTATGTTTGCCCAACTATTGAGAAAGTTCTCCTTCACCAAAAGGTCTACTAGAAGAAGGCTACAGCTAATTCCAATCGAGTATCCGCCACACTGGAAGTTTGTCACCTGTAGGACTTGAAAAATTAGACAAGTAAAACATGAAATGCGAAATTACATATTAAAAAAAAGACGTCCTAGAGTTCAAGCTCCGTTTTAAATTAGGTCTCAGGTTTGTAATTTTGTCAATTGAAATCCTTATGAAACAATTTCAATATAAATCTCATGTTCATCTCCATTATTTATTTTTGTTATTTGGGACAGTAATAGAGCATAGAAAATGGAAAAACTATTAATCAAACTTTGTATACCACCTAAGTAATTAGTTTCGATTTTCTAGTAATCACTTGGGAAACTTTTTTTCTCAATTCTCTCTATTCAACAGCTGCCATATTAATTTATGAACATACTCTAAGGTGAAACACAGTGTTTAATCATTGATTTCATTCTTTTCTTACTATCCAAATTAACATAAATCCATAACGCAAATGATAAAAAAAAGTTTCAAATTGAAACGATTTCATAAGACTTTAATTCACAAATCAAAAACTTGAGACTTAAACTAAAATATGATATAAATTTTAGTTCTTTTTATGTAATTTCCCCATTTTAAATTACACATCTCTCTAGCTCACTTAATAATCTACACCGTACTATGTATATACCTAAAAAAAATACAAATCTTCAGTCTCATTTTTTGTGTTTCACTTGTGTGTTTGTTTCGCCGTAAAATAAATTCCGGAAAATATTTTTCCGGAAATGAAAAATAATTTCCGGAAAACATTTTTCAGTATTTCCAGTGTTTGTTTCGTACGTAAATTTTTTTCCCGAAAAATAAATACTTTTTAACTTTTTATCTTTTCCAAAATAATTCATTCCATGGCTTCTTCTTTTTTCCAATAATTCATTCATGTATACAACATCCATATCCCAAATTTTAAAGGTGACCAAATCAGGGTTCCATGTTGAAGAAATTTTCCAAACAAAACTTTCGAAGCCTATCATTCTTTGTCATAGGTTGTATACATCCGTATTTCTATAGTGTGAAATCATAAGTATCAATTTTTGTCATTTTGAAGGTTTCAGGATTATTTTAGAGGTTTCAGTATTATTTTAGTCATTTTAGAGGTTTCAGTGTTATTTTAGTCATTTTAGAGGTTTCAAAGTTATTTTGTAGGTTTTAGGTTATTTTTGTAATTTTGGTGGTTCTCGGGGGTATTTTGGGTATTTTATGAGTACCGAGGGATATTTGGATCATTTTGGTGTTTTCAGAGTATTTTAGTCATTTTGGTATTTTCAAGGTATTTTGGAGGTTTCGAGATTATTTGATTATTTTAGAGGTTTTGGGGTTATTTGGGTTATTTTTTAGGTTTCAGGATTATTTTGGCGTTTCCGGTGTATTTTGGTCATTTTAATATGTTCATGTATTTTTGTCATTTTTTAGGTTTCGAGGTTATTTTAATCATTTTTGTAGTTTTCGGGGTTATTTTGGTCATTTTAGGGGTTTGTTGTTATTTTGGTCATTATGGTGTTTCCGGGGTTCTTTTGGTCATTTTGGAGTTTTCGAGATTATTTTGATCATTTTTGGGGTTCAAAGAGTATTTTGATCTTTATGGTATTTTTGGGGTTATTTTGGTTATATTAGAGTTTTCAGAGTTATTTTGGTTATATTGGAATTTTTGGGGTTATTTTGGTGTTTTCGGTATATTTTGGTCATTTTGATATTTTTGGGGTATTTTAATCATTTTGGAGGTTTCGGGGTTATTTTGATCATTTTAATGGTTTCGGGGTTATTTTGGTCATTTTGGAGATTTTGAGGTTATTTTGGTTATTTTAGAGGTTTTATGGTTATTTTCGTAAGTTTGGAATTTCTAGGGTTATTTTGGTTATTTTGATGTTTTCGGTGTATTTTGGTCATTTTGATATTTTTCGGGGTATTTTGGTCATTTTGGAGGTTTCGGGATTATTTTGATTATTTTAAAGGTTTTCGGGTTATTTTGGTCATTTTTGAGATTTTTGAGGTTATTTTGGAGGTTTTAAGGTTATTTTGATGTTTCCATATTTTGGTCATTTTTGATATTTTCAAGGGTATTTTGGTCATTTTGGTGGTTTCGGTGTTATTTTGAGGTTTCGGGGTTATTTTTGTAGTTTTATGGGTATTTTGGTAATTTTGGGGTTGATGGACTAGTATACTCAATATTTTCTGTAAACCAATTTACGGTTGAGGGGAGCAAAATTTTACGATCAAAGTAAGTTATTTTCTGTTGACCAAATTTTCAGGTGTGGCCAAACACCTGAAAATAAATTATTTTTCGGAAATTATTTTAGGGCAAAACAAACACATTCACCAATTACAACTCACCACGTATTTTTTCTTCTTTCTATATAAAATAATTAAGATTTAAAATGAAAATAAATAAAAACAATCTGATACTTATTATATTGTAGTTGATAGAGTATAAAATGAAACACAAAACATAGCAATATAACATATGCTTTCTAACCTAACTGCAAAAATGGTCAAGAAATAACATACGATTTTTTTGGTGGATATGTAAGCTTAATATTACCTGAACATAAAATAATGGAGAGAACTGAGGATTTTGTTCATCAATATCGCTCCAAAACACAAGCTGAGCTTCTGCTTCTTCCTTTTCTTTCAATTCAAGAAACTCGGACAAATTTATAGCGATCTGTGCCTCGATGAGCCTAACACCACTATCATTGGCCACAATTTCTAACTCTCCATTACCATCTTCTCCACGCCAGAGCCTTCCACTAAGTATTGGCTGCTCGGACAATGCTTTTGCTAATGTCTCCTTAGTCCAACCTGCAAAAACCCACCCTGAATCCTCCTCAGTCACTTTCTTGTAGTAAAAAACTACATGAAGACACCTTTTGAATATTCCCGAACCGATAGGGTCCGTGGCCAATACTTGGCGTACTGGTCGCGGATGATCAGTCACCTTATAAGGTGGGACTGTCTGCACAGCTTCAATAGTTAACTTAGGGACATTGGTGATACCATTAGACCTTGCCATTCTTAGAGAACTACTGTAAAACTTCATGCTTGGTAAGGTATTTATAGAGAATATTTTAACAGGTGTGTAATTAGGAGCATTATTTTATATTATAAAAAGTTTATAAAGTGAACAAAATTGTGGTACTTTCCTAAGGTACATGTTGTTAATTAGGGCTTTTATCCTTTTACAGCTAACATGATTGGAATAGTACTGGTATACCTAACTCTTACAGCCATTTAAAGGAAGGTGCCAGTGAGTCACATGTCAAAATTTGGTAACCATGATGAGGTCTTTGTACATGTTGTTGAAGGACATTTAGGGTATAATGAAATACCTAACAGCCAACAAACTTGATGGGTACATTTAGCCCAAGCACTGAATTTTTGTGAGCTTGGCCTTTTTTACAAGCTTCCACCGTTAGACATATAAATCCTTCTTGTTGTGGTTGCGTAATCTCTAATACTAGTTTGTTGTGTGAAAGGACCTCTCGATAGGACTCTCGCATACAAGATTGATTGTACAAAATAAATATGACTTGGAAAAGATCTTCAACAAATATAAATCGAAATAATTTAGAAAGAAAAAAGACACAATCACACCAACACCAAAGATTTACGTGGTTCAGTAATAATTTACGTCCACGGGTAAAAGATGATGAATTCATTATAACAAAACTGTGAGGCCTAACTAAGCCAAAATGGACAATATTTTACTAGGTGGGTGTGGGTCTGAACAAATTTGAGTTATTTGTGTGAGTCAAGAGTCTCACGTCATCGCTTAAGTAACCGTCCAAAACTTGGTTCATAAGTAGGGATGCTTCTCTTGGTATGAGGCCTTTTACCCATAAAGTATGGGCTTTGTAGATGAAAAACAAAACCTTAAGGGAGACCGGGGTGCGAGTGAAGCATATGAGTGAGTCAAGAATCCCACATCCTTTAACAATGAATAGACTTTTTTTCCACATTAAAAAAAACAAAAATCAAGTTAAATTAGAAATTTGAGACAATATTCAACACTTCTCATTGTCTCCCTTGGATTTAAGCACAAATTCTGACCACAACTTGAAAGCAAACGTGAACTTGTATACTTTTTGGACTGAGAGAAAAACTTATGAAATTATTGTTAGCAACTTGACTTGCTCTTATATACCGTTGGCTTTAATTAATACTTAGTATAATAGGTGGAGGATGCACCATGCATCGTGGACAGAGACGGAGCCACTTGGGGACCAAAGGGGGCCATGGCCCCCACTGGCTCTTAAAAAAAAAGATTAGAGTAGGTATAAAAAGTTAATTTGACCCCCTCACATAATTTTTAGGCCCTACTAACACTATTTTTTGACCGTTTCAACAAAAAAATTAGCTCAAAACAAAATAATCAAAATTATCCAATAGCCCAAATCACAAAAAAAAAAAATATAACTCAATCAAAATCATCCCAACGAATTAGCCCAAGTCACAACAACAAATAACTGATAAAACACTTACCCACAAATCGGCACAAATCAGAAAATGTTTTAATCAATTAAATTATAAAAAAAAATAGCTAAAGGATACGTCGTAGTCCGTAGAGGAGAGAGAAAGAGAGAGAGAGAGGCTGCGTCGCAGGCCAGCTGCGGAGTGAAAAGGACTTCTCTAGACCGGGACTGGCCATCGCACCTTGTCGGCTTGGCTTCGCCTGGAGGCTGGAACGCCGGAGGCAGATCCGCAGATCTCTATTTGCCGGCTTGGCTTCGCCTGGAGGTTAGAGGCTTAGCTTCGCCTGGAGGCTGGTACTGGTATCTCTCTCACTCTCTGACTCTCTGACTCTCATCTCTCTCACTATCTATTTGCTTTTATTTAAAATGTTAAAAGTTTAGTCTTTTTTATTTATTTATTTAAAATGTTAAAAGTTTAGTCACTCTTAATCTCTCAAATCACTTATTCACTTGACTTTTAGACTTTAGTCCAACACTTATTCTTTTTCTTTTTTTCTCTTCAGTCTTACGTTTTCTCACATCTCGATACTTGCTTTTTTCTTTTTTTTTTGGGTGCTATGTACTCAGTTGTTCTGCTTGATTATTAATTGCTGACTTAGATCATTTGACTTGAGTGCTCTATTTGTAAGTATTTGATTATTAATTACTGACTTGTTGTGTATGATTTCAGTAATGTAAAAACGTGTCTGCTTTTATTTTCTTCAAAAAATACATTATAATGTATAAAGAATAATTGTTTTGTATCTTTTAAATTATTGATGTTTTGTTAATACTATATGGATTTTAATTTGGATTTTCATGAAAAAAAAAAAAAAAAAAAAATTGGTTGATAAACCGGCCCCCTCTCATGTAAAATCCTGGCTACGTCCTTGATCGTGGACGAACGGATAGTTGATAACTGTTATGGTATAAATAATATTAGCGATGTTCTTTTCCCAATTAATGCATTGAAATCAAAATATGCAGAACTTAGTTAAGACTTTGTTAGCAGGTTAATTAGGCTGTAATTTGTTAAATAGGCCAGCTAGTTTGCACGTGCATGAGAGTTGTGCATTATAATTACGTGTAGAAGTTAATTAGATGCTCGATCGAGTGGAACTCAAATTTTCAGTTTGTCAATATACAAGTCCTTTAGCTTTCATGGTATCAGAGCCATAAATCCAAAAATGGCTTCCCTTCTACCACTTCTTCAACAATAAACTCAAATTCCTCAAACACATCTTTCTTGTATCAAATGTATATATCCAACCCAATCACTGTAAAACTAGATAGCTCAATTCACCCAAAAAAAAACCTAGATAGCTCCAACTATGTCCTTTGGAAGTATTTTGAATGCTCCTTGCTGAGCTTTGTTGATGGCCCATAATGATGTCCTACAGGGCCGGCTGAATACACAATATATATTTTTTAATCTAAAATACATTTTTCATGCTTTATAAAATGTAAAAATTTTATTTAAGTTTTGATAACATTTACTTTTCAATTGATAATCTACTTGTGACATTAATTTTAAGTATGATTTTATCAATTAATTTTGATAAAATTCTTTTTGCAAAAACAACTATAACATTTGTCAATAATGATAAGACACATTTACAAACCTTTTTTTTTGTTAAACAATTTAGAATTTCAATTAACACACAATTTTGAGAGCTTTTTTTAAGACGAGGGAGAGCACACAATCCAACTATTTTTTATTTTTCTCCCAATAAAATTAATTATTGATACAAATAATGGGGCTTAAAAGGACCCTTCAGCAACCGCTTAATTAAAAGGCCTAGCCTAAGAGCTGACAATGATGTCCTAACAAGTTTCTACTTTGATGAAAATATATGGAAATGACACACAACAAGATAACCCGATGCATCACCAATGTAGGGTCCGAAATCAAGGGCTTCTCACTCTTATTAATTCAACCTTGTCACCCTCAGCTCTTTCTCTCTAGTAGTTGGACAGACCACTGCATAAGGCATCTAAAAGAAGCTTGAAAAACAATATATACAAATCAATCTCAAGGACCAAGGACTAATGTATACAAATTCATGATTCAGCACAACACCTTCATTCATGGAAAAAACTCTGCCACGGGTTAGTGAACATGGACTCTATCCATCCTGTTGATGACCTGACTCTCCCTATCTATTCTTTGCTATCACACTCATCTCACATTATTGCTAGAGTTCCAGCTCAACACATCAACTAATATTTAGCAAAAAGAAAAAAAGCTCAAACGCGGCACATTAATAGACTGGGTCATCCTCAATTTAGAGTTTATCACATGTACTCATTCACAATAATGCAATAATGTTACATCAACTTCTCATTTTGAGAAGTTTTCGTTTGGCAAGCATTGTACTCAAGTAAAGATGTATCCCTTGCACTTTCCTTTTTCTGTTTCAATTTCTACAAACCTCTACACACTGACATATGGGGCCCTGCCCTCGTCACTTTTTGAGTGAAATAAAGTACTACATTTTCTTTGTGGATGATTTGAGTCGATTTACTTTGTTGTTTCCATTGAAACATAAATCTCAAGTATTATCATTTGTTCTCTTTAAGCAAACTATGGAAAATCTTCTTGGCCATTCAATAAAAAAATTTCATACAAACTATGCTGCTGAATATATATATATATAGATAGAAAACATGATTTTTCAAGTCTTTTGTTCATCAACAGGTATTTTACATCAATACACTTATCCATACTCTTCTCATCAAAATGACATTGATGAGAAGTAGCATCGATATATTGTAGACATGGTTTTAAATCTTATTTCCCAATCTTTTTTTTTTTTTTTTTTTAATATTTTAAAGTAGTTTCTTGTTTTTATGTGTGTGTATGCGCGCAGATTTTCTAATTTATCAATATATTTCATATTTGACCTTTTTTCAAAATTTGTTGGGAAGGTAGCAGACCCGAAGTACATATATGAATTTATATTAATCATGTGCCAAATGGTTTGTTAATATTGAAAGATCAACAAACCTACTAACTTGTTTATAGAGCAGTTGTATTTATTTTTACTTTTTATTGTTTCTACAATAATTAAAAGACAAATATTTTTAGTAATAAATATTGTCAAAACTAAGTTTATCATAGATAATTTTTGAGATTTGAAAGAATGCCGAAATCTATTTCGATAAATGATTTTGTACTTTTTGTTTTATTAATATTTTGTTACCATTGAGGCATTGAGGGATTTGAACTTCAATTCTTCTCATAAAAGAAACCAGTCAATACCGATTGAATTATAAGGCTCTTGACTAATATATTTTTTCATTCTTGAATTCTAAGGGATTTAAAAAAAAAAAAATGCTTTGACCCCAAAACTTATCTCTGGTTGCATCCTTGATTTTTAGATTACTCTATCATGCATAGAAATATTAAAATTATAACAATTTATTAATAATTGAGAACGCAGTGCTGGAAGCAGAAACCATAAATTCAAACTAGCGTAACTATAAAAAAAACAAATAAATAGAGAACGCAGTGCTGGAAGGTCTCAAAGGTAATGTAAGTTAAGCAACGAATAATTATTAAAAAAGACGTGTATCTATTAACCACCTCCAACACAATTAATGTGTGTCAGAATCAATCCTAATCCTCCCGTAAATAGTCCCAAGAGAATTTAACAAGCAGGCTCCTACGTTACTTTTAATGCAATTCAAATTCCATATAAGCAAAAATTAACATATGTCAGTTAGTATAATTAGTAAATTCTCTTGGTTTCACACTAACTGAGAATGCGAAATCTCTTTGGGGAGAAAGAGGGAGAGGCCTATCCTTTTGAATTATGCCCAGACAAAAATAAAATAAAAAATAAAGGTTATGATTCTTCGAATTGAATAATGCTACTGTTGCACCATTTTTCAAAACAATTGAGTTGTCAATTTTTTATTAGTTCTTATCTAGACTTATCATTAACATCATTTTATTATCTACCATTTATAGCTTAACACATAAACAATTGTGAAATTTTATGTGCCTCTAAGCTTATTGCCTTCGAATTTTGTAGAAACAAGAATAAATTATTCTATTTCTATGGGAAATTTAAGGCTAAATTACATAATCATCCTTGAGGTTTAAGTCAGTTCAAATTGAACCCCTCAAGTTTCAATTTTGCATTAAAATCACTTGGGGTTTTCAAATTCGTGAAATTAAACCTTAAGCCTCATTAAAAAAATTTATTTTTAATAAAAGTTAATATATCATTTTAAATTTAAATAAAATAAAATAAAAGTCAATTTTAATAAAAATTAATAAAATATTATATTAATAATAATGATTGTTAGTTTATTTAATAAAAAATATTTTAATTCATTTCAATTTAAGATGAATATATTACTATTTTTTATTAAAAATAAATTTTTAATTAAGGCTTAGGGTCAATTTCACGAATTTAAAAACCGTAAGTAGTTATAATTTAAAATTGAAAAATGAGGGGTTAGTTTACAATTAACCTAAACCTTAGGAAGTAAATATATAATTTAACCGAAATTTAATTGCATTTATTACAAGCGCAATTGTAAGGATTACTTTTCGTGGAACCATCTTCAAAGGCAAATGAGGGGCAGCTTTCAGAATTACATGTTTTCTTTTTCTTTTCTTTTTTGCTACAAATAATTACATGTAATTTTCTTGATTGGCTTAAACTTAGAAAATGAATGACGACATTTCATAATCACTACTTGATGATGTTCTTGAATATTGATGAGTCATGGACCCATGGTCTAAGAAACTTAACTCATTAAAATGATTGATGCAACAACTCAAAAACAGAAATTAGGGAACCTTTTAAAATTGTGGACACAGTTAAATAGCCACATATATAATCCAGAAGATTCCAGTTTTCAATCTAATCAGGGGGTCCAAACAAAACTGCCAGCACCGAATGTTTGAAAAGATTAACAAAAGCTGTACAACTCAACAATGACAATTAAGGAAAAAGATCGATAACCAACAACAATATAAAAGATTTTTATATGATGTCTACCAGAGGCACTGAATGTTTGAAAAGATCAAGAGAAGCCACAACTCAACAGTTTAGGTGAAAAGATGATATCCAACGACTTACAAGATTTTTATTTATATATGCCAAAAGTTTAGTTCAACTGACATCTATTAGTGTTTTCAATGGAGACAATAGACATCTAAGGGTTCAAATCTTCTTTTCCTCCAACTAAAAAAAAAAAAATTATATCCTCCATTTAGTCATGATAGGATGGAACATTATTATTGGAATATTGAATTTTTCTTGAAACATTATTATTAGAATATTGAATAATTTTCTAAAAAAAGGATGGAACATGAAAGCGTAAATCTCAAGGAACAATAAATAACCAAATAAATTGGACCTCACATCTCCAAGATTAGAGCAAATAATATATTTTTTTTATCTAACTATTTTTGTTCCACTTTATAATCCACTAATTACAACTTACCACGTATTCTTTTCACTTATAAAATAACTAAAAAAAAAAAAAAAAGACACGCGAAAAGTTGTGATTGATGTAGTATAAAGTGGAACACAAAAAGTGAGATAGATAATTTATATTTAGAGCCTTGTGGCTCAATTGACATTGCCTATACTCTTTTATGAAAGAAACCAAGATTCAAATTTCCCTTCCTTAACTATTAAATTATACCAACCCAAAAAAAAAATCACTCACATCAAATCCCACAAATTAAATAGATATTATATCAATTATCACGACAATACTCCCAAATCCAAATGCATGTTTGATTGATAGCTTGCATGCAAGTTATCACTTAACTATTATGCTAACACTCTCATTTACATATGAACCCATACTTCTCATATAGTGTCATTAAGTGGAGCTTAACATGTGGGTAGACTGGAAATAAGATTTGAACTCAAAACCAGATATCAAGATAAACCATTATTTTTCCAAAAGCTTAAATTGATAGAATATAATGGATTTAAACACTTATTATTCTAACACATTAAATAGTGCAGAATCACAAACTATTGTGTTATCTCGCGTAGCAATAAAATTAGGACCAAATCATAGACGTGGTATTAAAACCTAATCAAAGATATGCGCACACTAATTGGATAGTTGCAGCTGACTGATAATCGAGTTCCTTGAATAGGCAAAGTAAAAACTTGTTACTATCTCAGTTTTCAAGAAACATATAATTTTTCACATTACAGTGGTTTTTGAAAATCTTCAAAATAAGAGCTTAATCCCAACCATGTGATTTTTCCCAATTTTTTTTCAATACATTAAACTAAATGAGGAAACAATGCATTAAAATTACAAAGGACAGATCAAAGTCTTTTGATCATTTTGGTGTGTGTTCTAGACACTTGGCCTTTTCCATTGTGTTCCACGTTGATTAAGAATGTGCTCTTATTTGGGTATACAAAGGTGTAGCCTAGAGATAGAATGAGCCGTAATATGTACCTAGGAAAGTGTAAGTTACGTGTTTGACACCCCATGATCAAAACTTCCTTTGAGGCCACCCCCAGGTCATTTTAGTATATCTTTAGATATGAGGCCAATACTGGGTATGGACCTAATCTAGATCATACAGGTGCATCCCATCTCACATCGCGTGCAGGAATCGGAGCAGATTTAATTTGACCCATTTGATTTTCCTCATTTTCCAGACTTTTTGGTGTTGGGCTTATTTTATTTTTATTTTTTTGGACTTTCATAGCTGTTTGTGATAGTTGGTTTTGGCTCGTTAGTGTTTAGCCTTTAAGTTAATAAATTATTTTATTACTATTTGACCAAGATAGTGGCTTATTTGATACACCATGTGACACTTTGAATGATTATTCAGTAGTTCAGAATTATAAATAAATGCGTAGTTCCCCTCTCACATGAATGGTGAGTCCTACTAATTAAATTCATGGGAGGACCTACCACTCTGTCAGAGTGAAGACTATACATTTATTTATAATTCTGGATTACTGAATAATTTTCCAGGCACTTTACCATCATCTTTATTTATAATCTCAAACACACTAGAACATGCCCATTTGATTACTCTGTTTTTTTTTTTTTGTCTTTCACAAGTGTGTTCTTGTTCTCTCCTACACTAATTGCTCTCAAATAAGGGAAAAAACGATTAGCTCTATCTCGATCTTGAAAAGAAAGGATTTATAGAGATATTCTTGAACCTTTGTGTGTGGAAGTGCATCCAACACGAAGTTTGACACTATTGCCTAATCATGGAGGATTATTCTGCCGAAAAATCATTTACACACCAAGTTTTACTTCACGTGGCACGGATTAAATTTTAAGAATAACGCATTTAATTACGTGGTTCTATAGTTTGGTGAAATTGTTGTTTTCTTTGCTAAACAGATTTTGTTCATTCACAAGAAATATTTCTTATATCAAATACATAACAAACTTTCATCAATCATTCAAACACAGATTACATGACAATCATTCAAATACAGATTACATGACACTTACAATTCCATGATACAATTAAACCCATATCAATCCAAGCTATGGAATGGCATGAAACTTTGACCAAAGAACTTTTAAGGATAGCATACTCGGATAAGGATCACATATTATTAAATGAGCTCATTGACTGGATGATCTTCCTGTTCCTAGAATCACACATAGAAAAATACATAAACAAATTAAAATAAAATAAGTTTTGACCATGCACCCAGCCCGTCCTAAAGTTCGTTCTCATTACGAACTGCGACTAAAATGTTCACTCCACGAGTAGCCTGATTAAGAGGTGGGATAAATGCAATGACAAGGCCATCCAAAATTGACCCGATCCAATATGAAACATGCATAGGTTTATTCCCATCACGAAACTCTATCTCCTTGGCCCCTAAATCATCCCAACCTACACACGTGACACGAGTCTTAAGACTCAATTGTGGCTTAACATGTCCATGTTTAGAACACTTTTCCATCTTAATAACCTCAGAATTTTCTTTCAAAAACAAATAAAACTCTGAAGCCATTTTGCTACATAGCCTGCTCTCTGCCTCCTCAATACAAAGCGATGCAAGTGACTTGCACACTTCACCGTCCAAATTTACATTTTCAGTAGTGACCTTGAAATGCATGGTTTGGCCACAGTATTTTCTTGGACTAGAGCTAATTATGCTGGTAGCGGAAGAACCATTTCTTTTAAAGATTAGGGGGGGTAAAATAGGGGTTTTTCGGTTTCATTATTACTGAGAAGTATATTATTGTGTATGTTTGCCCAGTTAATGAGGAAGTTCACCAAAAGGTCTGCCAGAAGAAGGGTGCAGCTAATTCCAATCGAGTATCCACCACACTGAAAGTTTGTCACCTGTAGCAACAACAACAACCAAGTTTTAGTTCCAAAATTTTGGAGTTGGCTTCAACAAACAAATCAAGGTCAACCATTTTAATTCAAATTGGAAAAATAGACGAATAAAAAAATGAATGTTAACTTTAGAGAGAGAGAGGCACAAACAGATAGAGAATAATTTGTGTATTGAATATTTTGAATAAACATATACAGTTAAGAGAATATATATAGGCCTAAACTAAGGACAATATAGTAAATATATAAGAAACCTTAGGAAACCCTAGACTGGTATAATAACAATGTTATATACATATGTTAACATCCCCCCTCAAACTCAAGGTGGTCTGACAGAAGCCATCTTGAGTTTGGAAACAAGATCGCAAAAACGACCAGGAGGAAAAGTCTTTGTAAAGATGTCAGCAATCTGATCAGAAGAGCTAACTGGAAGAAGACGTAAGATGCCAGCAGACAGATGATAACGCACAAGATGACAATCAATCTCAATATGCTTGGTGCGCTCATGGAAAACATCATTATGCGCAATCTAAATAGCACTACGGTTGTCATAATGTATGACAGTCAGTGAAAAATGTGTAAGACCCATATCTTCCAACAGCCAGCGAAGAGCAAGAAGTTTAGAGGTAGTATTAGCCAGAACACGGTACTCTGCCTCAGTGCTAGAGCGAGACACAATATGTTGTTTCTTACTGCGCCAGGAAATAAGAGAGTCCCTCAAAAAGAAACAAAAACCAGTAGTAGAGCAGTGGTTAGTAGGATCCCCGACCCAATCAGCATCAAAATAAGCACAAAGGTCAAGGGTGGAGTGAGCAGAGAAGTGAAGACCATGAAACATAGTACCCTTGATATAGCAGAGAATGTGAATCACTGTAGCATAGTGTGTAGAGTGGGGAATAGTTAAGAATTGACTCACCAAATGGACAGCATGAGCAATATCAGGGTGAGTTATAGTAAGATAGACTAAGCTGCCAACAAGTTGACGATAGAGAGTGGCATCACTGTGATGTGTGCCATCCAAGGGAGTAAGGCGAGTATTCATCTCAAGGGGTGTAGAAACAACTTTAGTGTCAGTCAGGCCAGCATGAGATAACAAGTCAAAGGCATACTTGGCCTGAGAAAGATAATAACTAGTGGAATTAGAAGAGACCTCAAGGCCTATAAAATAGCTCAGATGACCAAGATCCTTCATTTCAAAATGTTGATGCAAGAATTGCTTGAAATCAGAAATGCTGGAGTGATCATCCCCAGTAATGATCATGTCATCAACATAGAGTAAAAGAAGAATCATACCCTTATCAGAGCGGCGGATAAATAATGCTGTATCATGGGGACTGAATGAGAAGCTAAACTGATGCACAATACTGCTAAACTTGGCAAATCAGGCTCGAGGAGCTTGTTTAAGACCATAAAGAGTGTGACGAAGAAGGCAAACCTTGTTAGGACAGTCTGAATAACCTGGAGGTGCCTGCATATAGACTCTTTTATAATATCAGTATTTAAAAAGACATTCTTTACATCCATCTGAGAGAGAGGCCACTGATGAACTGCAGCAATAGCAAGAAGACTACGAATAGAGGTAATACGAGTAACAGAGGCAAAAGTCTCCTCATAGTCAATCTCATATTCCTAAGCATATCCCTTGGTAACAAGACGAGCCTTATACCATTCAATATTGCCATCAGATTTGGTCTTGATCTTGTAAACCCATTTATAACCAATGACAGATTTACCACGAGGCAAATCAACCAAATCTCAAATGTGAGTCTTCTCCAAAGCCTGAAGTTCCTCTATCATTACTTACTGCCAAAGATGATTAGTACAAGCCTCACGATAGGTGTGAGGCTCATGAAGGGAAAGCACAGCTGAAAAACAAGAATAATCACGCAAATGAGCATGAGGGGCTCTTACCCGGTCAGATCGACAAAAGGGGAGGGGAGGAGTCTGATCAGTGACAATATCCACGGGCGGTGTAGGTTCTTAGGGAGAAACCAGAGAGGTAGCAGAAGGAATAGCAAGAGGAAGGTCAGGAGTTTGATCAAGGATAGGATCCAAAATTGGTGGAGGGGCTATAGGAGCAGCAGAAGGAAGGTCAGGAGTCTGATCAAGGACAGGATCCATAGCTAATGGAGGGGCTAGAGGAGAAACCAGAGAATCAGCAGGAGGGATAGGAAGAATTGGAGGAGGGTCTGGAGAGGAAGCATGAGGAAACAAAGGCAGTGATGGATTAGTAAAAAAGGAAGGGGTGGAACAAGTTTTAAATTTAGAGAGGAAATTGAATGTGGTATGTTCCCAGAAAACAACATGACGAGAAATGCGAAGACGTTAAGAGATAAGATCCCAACAACGATAACCTTTGTGTTCAATTCCACACCCAAGAAAACAACACAGACGAGATCAAGGTTCTAATTTGGAATGTTCGTGTGGCTGAAGTAAAACAAAGCATGCACAACCAAAGATGCGAAGAGAAGAATATGAAGGTGGAGTACCATAGAGACATTCAAAGAGAGACACATTTTGGAGAACTGAGAATGGAAGACGGTTGATGGTGTAAACAGCAGTGATGGCGGTTTCCCCCAAAAAACATTCAGGACATGAGGTAGAAAGGAGAAAAGTCCTAACAGAGTCAAGTATGTGGCGGTGTTTACGTTCAGCCCTACCATTTTGCTGAGATGTTCCTGCACAGGAACGCTGAATAATGGTGCCTTGTGTGTGAATGAAATCAAAGAATTGAGAGTTTTTATATTCCATGGCATTATCAGTGCGGAAAATTTTAATGAATTTTGAAAACTGTGTGGAGATCATTTGGGCAAAAGGTGCGATAGATTTGAGCTAATTCAGAGCGATTGTGCATAAGGTAAGATCCATGTATATCGAGAGAAATCATCAACAAATATGACAAAATATTTAGATCCACCTACAGTAGCAGTGGGGCTAGGTCCCCAAATATCAGAGTGAATCAAGTCAAAAGAGGCATGAGAAAAAGAGTCACTATTATTAAAAGATAAAGCTGGTTGTTTGGCCAACTGACAAGATACACAAGTCAACTGAATCATGTTTGACTTGACCCAAAGAAACCACTAGAAGATTAAAGTGCGAAGTTTTTGAACTGGACACATGACCTAAACGTAAATGCCAAAGACTTCAAAGGAAAAACAGAAGTAGTAGGAGCAACATGAGACGGAGGGGGTGTCGATGTGGTAGGTAGGTGAAGTGAAGTGAGCTCGAACATCCGTCCCACTCTACGGCCTGTCCCAAGAACCTGATTCGTCCGAGGATCCTGCACACGACAACCAGAAGAACCAAACCACAAGTCAATAACCAAGTTCACATAATTGACCAACAGAGATGAGATTAAGAGTGAGGTTGGAGAATAAGATATGTGTCAGATAGAGATAGTGTAGGAGTGGAAACAGAACCAGTATAGCTAGCAGAAATGTGCGAGCCATTAGCAGTTTGAATAAGAGGAACATGAGTAGTAGGAATAACAGAAGAAAATAACTGAGAATCAGGAGACATATGATTACAACAGGCAGAATCAAAATACCAAGTATTACCTGAGACAGCAGAGGAAACCTTTATCAGAAGTAGGACAAGAAATTGTTTGACCATGGTAAAGACCATTGGTCCTAACTCACTAACCAAAACAGATGAGAGAGAGGGAGCAGAGAGTGATTCTTTAGCAGCAGCAGCAACAACAACAGAGTTGAGTGATTTTTTAGCAGTAGCAGCAACAACAACAGAGTGATTACCAAGCCTTGGAAGAATTCTTGATTGACCTGGCTTGAGAGGCTTGGTTGGGCAGTTGTAGACAATGTGACCAATCTTGTGACAATACCAACATTGGATGGTAGGGCATTCAAACAGAAGATGTCCCTGTTTATAACAGTTTTTGCAGTATTTCGAACCATTCCTGGATGAGGAAGAAGGACAAGCAGCAATAACAGTCTTGGGAAGTTCATTTTTATCCATTAGAGATGAATAAGAAATATAGAAAATACCTGAAAAACAAAACAAAAAATAATGGGTAAGCTTTTCTTGCTTTCTTTCTTCTTTTTTTATTTTTTTTGGACACCAGCTAAGGTTGATGTCAGCAAGAGGTAGGGTTGATGTCAGCAGCTCACGGAACAGAAGCAGGTCGCAGGGCGCTTCAAGGGTCGGGGAGGGATGGCGGGTCGGGTCACAGGTGGGCGGGGCGGGTCACGGTGGGTTCTGAGTTTTTATTATTATATTTTTTTTTTTTTTTTTTTTTTGTTTTTTTTTTTTTTTTTTTTTTTTTTTTTTTTTTTTTTTTTTTTTTTTTTTCCGGTCGGAACTACCGCCGAAGCGTGGGGGTGCGTTGGAGCTCCGTTGGCCATGAAATTTTGGGGTTTTGCAGATCGGAGGGTGGTCTATCTAGTGGTGTTAAGCATTTGTTAATCAGAGAGGTATAGTGATGGCGAGAGGACTGAAAAGCCACGAACCACCGAGAGATGTTGGTGGCGTGTGGCGACGCATCTGGTGGTTTCTGGTGCTGGAATTCAAGAAGGTTGTCGTGCAGTGATGGGCGAATTCTATGGTTGGTGATACACAAAGAACAGATATGCGAGAGACAAATGCTGACAAAGAACAGATATTCCTCAAAATCGTCTTTTCTAAAGACAACTTCTGACAAAAATTTCTAAAATTAAAAAAAAAAAAAAAACTGAAAGTCTCTTTTGTAAAAAACTTTCAAGTTTGATTTAAAAAAAAAAAATAACCAAAAGTCGTCTTTACAAAAGACAACTTTGACAAATTTGGTCAAAAGTCGTCTTTTGTAAAGACAACTTTTAGATAATTTTTTTTAAATCAGACTTAATAGGTGTCTTTACAAAAGACAACTTTTGACCAAATTTGTCAAAGTTGTCTTTTGTAAAGACGACTTTTGGTTAATTTTTTTTAAAATCAAACCTGAAAGTTGTCTTTACAAAAGACGACTTTTGATCAAATTTGTCAAAGTTGTCTTTTGTAAAGACGACTTTTAGTTATTTATTTATTTTTTTTAAATCAAACCTAAAAGTTGTCTTTACAAAAGACGACTTTTGATCAAATTTGTCAAAGTTGTTTTTTGTAAAGACAACTTTTAGTTAATTTTTTTTTTAAAATCAAACCTGAAAGTTATCTTTACAAAAGACGACTTTTGATCAAATTTGTCGAAGTTGTCTTTTGTAAAAACGACTTTTAGTTAATTTTGTCTTTACAAAATAATATTCAATTTCTGTCCAAATTATGTATTCTAAAAAAAGTATAAAGTAAGACATTAGGAAAAAAATATATTTTGGATCTTAACAAATTTTTTAGCATTCAAAAAAAAATATTTACCTCTCAAAAGGACATTAAAAGGACCTCTACTAAGTTAAATTGGACACTAATTTGAAACACCAAACTAAGAAATATATGCAAAAATTTCTTAATTTCGTGGAAGACTTTGCTATTAGCATGCGATAATAACTATTATTGATTAGTCTAAGAATAGAAAAGTGAAGTGGGTACTAAAAATTTCTATTCCAAAAATAATAACAACAATACAAAATCACTTTATTCTATACAAAAGACAAAGTATAGAATAGACACCTGTCGGTATATTATTATTAACTCTCTTGACTAGTTATCTACAACTACAATAATATAATAGACCCAAATAAAAAAGACAAAGAACATGCTCAGGATAATATATATAAATAAAAGGCAAATGAGTAAACATAAATTTACCTTTGTGTTGTGGAGTTGAAAACAAAAGAGAATACCCTTGTGAGTGTTAAGAGTAAAAGCCTGGAAGAGACCCCACGGGAAAGGAGGAATAAGTTCACAAAAATTACACAATGTCTCAAAGTTTTTGTTTCAGAGTACCATAAGTCCGTATAAGCATATATGTAGTTTTTTAAGAGAAAATCGTCTTTCAGAAAGATGAGTTTTGAAGATTTTAGTAAAAGTAAATCTCCCATCTAGATCTACACATACTTCAAAAGTCGTCTTTACAAAAAAACAATTTTGACAAATTTGATCAAAAGTCGTCTTTTGTAAAGACAACTTTCAGGTTTGATTTAAAAAAAAAAAAAAAAATTAAAAGTCGTCTTTACAAAAGACAACTTTGACAAATTTGGTCAAAAGTTGTCTTTTGTAAAGACACCTTTTAAGTCTGATTTAAAAAAATTTATCTAAAAGTTGTCTTTACAAAAGACGACTTTTGATCAAATTTGTCAAAGTTGTCTTTTGTAAAAACAACTTTTGGTTAATTTTTTTTTTTTTAAATCAAACCTAAAAGTTGTTTTTACAAAAGACGACTTTCATGTTTTTGAAAAAAAAATTTAGAAATATTTGGTCAGAAGTTGTCTTTAGAAAAGACGATTTTAAAAAATATAAAATTTTTGTCAAAAATCGTCTTTTCTAAAGACGATTTTTAGTAATATCCACATGGCAAAAAATTGCCACATTAGTAAATTAAAAACGAAAAATTTGCTCAAAAAGTGTCTTTCATAAAGACGATTTTCACGTTCAAAATTGTCTTTCACAAAGACGATTTTGAATGAGTTCATTTTTCAAATAAGTATCACAAGAATCATGTTTGGTCTAAAAACTTAAAAAAAAAAATGCATATTTTAGCAACTTTGGTTGTGATTAGGAGCATTATCTTTAGGAAAAATTACACTGATATCCCTTAAGTTTGTTGAAAGTACATTAAACTCCATCTTTGTTTTGAATTGCATACAGACCTCTCTTACTTTAAGAAAATAATTTACATTTTCTTCCCTTGCACCTTAACACTGTTAAATCAATTAATGGAAATTTAGAAACTATTATTTAATTTAAACCTCATTTTTCAATAAAAATCTCATTTTATCCCATTAAGAAAATTACAAATTTCTCATTTTATCCTCCACGTTTCAAATCATTAATCAAACATTTCAAATAAACATCATAATGATTTAAATGCTTCCTCATTGCGATCTTCCACTATATATCCTCATCAAACATAACTAGTTCTTTATTGAATAACCCCTACCTAACATATATTTAAAAATAAGATATTTGTGAGATTTTTTATTTTTGGTAATTATGTAGTTGAGGGGGAGAGGATTAATTTGGATTTGGATTTCTCCTTTGAAGAACACCAATAGATGTCAACTAATTAAGTTATAAGGAAAATATATAATTTATGCATGTAAGGAGTACATCATTAATATATTTTCCAAATATTCTATAATTTTCATAACAAGACTCTTAGCTATGAACAGTTTATATATTAACAAATTGTACATTAACATTACGGCTTTCAAGCGAGAAAGACCTCATTAGCCCTTGCCTTATTTTTCCTTATCAATCACATCCAAGAAAATGGGATCAATGGTGACACGACTGTCCACGTGGACCCTGAACTTTTGGTCCCACCACTAGACATTGGTCGTACCATCGATGTACGAAAAAGACCGTACGTGAATGCATTTTTTTTTTTTTTATAATGACCGTACGTGAATGCTGGAAAAGCAAAATGTCTAAAATTGAAATTTGTTGGAAACTAATAAATAAGGGTGTAATTTTAACATCTATTTCAATCTCAAGCTATTCTTCGTAGATTTTTTTCTTTGTTGCTAAATTGTTCGTAGATACTTGATACAAAAAGCTATAAAAAGTAAACAAAATTGTTGTACTTTCCTAATGTCTGGTATTAATCAGGGCTGGTACACGTAACAACAGGATTGGTTTACTAGTATACCTAACACATTTAATGAAGGTTAAGGAAATTGCCCTGTGAATCTGTCGGCAACTTAATTGACTTGCTCGACCTTATATACAATTGACTATAATTAATACTTAATATAATAGGTGGACGATGCACCATGCGTCGTGGTCGGACGGATAGTCGATAACAGGTAGAGTGGTAGACTGTTAGTATCATATTCATAGTATGCTATAAATAATAATATTAGTGTTGGTTCTTTTCCAATAAATGCATTGAAATCAAAATTTGCAGAACTTACACACACACACCAAACAAAAATAATAATAATATGCTAAAATTATGTATGGACAGAAGCAAAACAAGATAGGATACAACAACAATATAGTCAACTTAGCTAAACTGCCACCATGAATGAGAATGAGCTGTTGTGGTGATTATCCAAAGTCCAAACCACCACTACAAGATAAATGTCTGTCACTCCTTATTCGCCGCAACAAGGGTAATGGATAGGTTTTAAACCCTCACAACATATGCATTTATAGTTTCAGACCACTTCATTGTGATGATCAAGATCTGTCGCAATAAACTTTCTGAATGTTTATTGTAGCGGTTTTCTACCGCCACTTTAGATCCAAAATTATGATATTTAGATTTGTGGCAGTATTGTAAGCGCCACAACAAGTTAGTCACAGGTTTATATGTATATATTAATTTGTTGCGGTTTGTAAGTGGTGGCTTTACTATATTTTTCTATTTGTTTTGTTTATGAAAATTTACCAAATACCTATTTTAAATGCAAAGGAAGATATTACTATTCTTGTTCTAATACCTATTTTAAATGCAAACTATTTATCAAATATGAACATTTAAATGACCATTACTAAGTGCCTAGAATAACAGGAAATAATAATAATAATAATAATATTCTCTAATTGGTCCATCTTCATTCATTTAAATAGTATTATAACTTGCAACAACAAATTAAAAAACGAAAATGAAAATTTACAACATTTTCATTCACCCTGTCTCTCAATCATTTTCATAACTAGCTAGCAACAGAGGATTTTGTGCATGTGTAGATTGTTCATTATGAACACCATTACCAGCATTTACGCCCTAAGTTTTAAAATAAAAAGTTAATGTAATTAACATATTGAATAATAAATCACGAATAACTAAGATTTAAAATTCCACGAGAACCACATGGAATAAATCAATTTTGTTCTGATTAGATGTTGGAATAACTAATTTTACAAATAAAATGTCAAATCCCAAAAAGACTACCAAAAAAAAAAAACAATTAGTGGTTTAACCAATCACCAAATGTCAAACAAATCCAAAAATTTATCCAATCATCAAAATCCATTATATTACATCCAAATACACTCAATTTGTGGTTTGACCCGCGTTTGACCAATCTGTCAATTAGTATGCTTAAAGGGATAAAATAAAAAATAAAAAAAATAAAAAAAATAAAAAAAACGATGGCTAATCTGAATGATTGTTTGGAAAGGCTTGGCTGATTAGTGGTCAACAAAGACTATGCTGAGCGATGGTCGATAATGGCCTTATGAAACTCTATTAAAGGTCATAAAAAAGTGACTTTGATACTATGTTAAGAAAAAGAAAGAAAGAGAGTAGAAATAAATTATATATGTATAAATTGTATAAATAGAGGCTTATATTTACAGACACACTATGAGTGGTGTACAAGAAATATGAGTACTGCATAAGAATTAATAATCGGCCTAGGCCTACAATTAAGTAAGAGAATACATTCAATAAAAATCGGGTGTAAAACTCGTCCTTTACACCCTCCAATAGGAAATAGTCACATCATCTTTTTTCACTTTATTTCACACTTCAAAATGAGCTCACCCACACACAATAATTGCTCTTAAAAATATCAAAAACCCAAAACAAAAAAAACCAACCGATGGCAAACCTGATCTGAAGAGAGAGAAAGGAGCGGGAGGGAGAGAGAGAGACCGGCGGTCGTGGGGCAAGCTAGAGAGTCATGGTGGATTTGATAGTGGACCTCTCTTTTTCTCTCTCTCTCTCTCGTGCTGCCTGGAAGTACCAAGATGTCAAACCAACCCACATCATATTGCTATTAAGTTGTGTTGAATAATGTTGTTGATGAGTTTGCTCAACATAGTTGGGTTTAATTGCTTGGATTGTGTCTTTAATCTCCATGAATTGGTTCATTAATGGTGAGATTATAGACACAAACACTAGTTTGTTTGGTGACAGTGGCAAGATGTAGCTCAAGTGTCATTCTCTCTGTTCATTTTTCTTCAAGCTAGAGAACGACCCGCGCAAATGCGTCGGACTGGAGGACGACTCCGGCGACATGGGCGGATCTAATGACTGCCCACCCTCAAATTTAAAAAAAAAAATTATTTAATAGATATATTTATATATAAAAAAATAGATTGATAAAATGCCATCCTCAAAAAAAAAAATTCTCGGTAAATTACTACACACAAAAAAAACAAATAATATCAACAAAAATTAGCCCAAAAATAAAATCACAACAACAACAACATCAATTTATTTGTGTTACTATGACTGATTTTTTTTTTTTAATATGATTGATTGTGTTTTATATTTAGTAAGTTAGTAGGTTTTTGTTTTGTTACTATTTGAGTGTTTGTTAGTTTTGTTAGTGTATAAAAAAACAAAAGGAAAAACTTAAAAAATGTTAATTTTATATTTTATGATGTGTTAGTTTATTTTATGAACATTATTTTACTTTTAATATTTTAGAAATAGTAATGGAGAAATACTTCAAAAGAAAATCGGTTGAATGACAACTTGACTAAATACATAGAGAAATACATTTTTCGTAGTATTGATAATGAAGTAATCATGCAACGGTTTCAAAATATGAAAGTACATCGAAATTAATTATAAAAGGTTATAATGAACTTATAGTGTGTTTTGATGAAGAAATTGTTAATTGCATGGAAATTGATAAATGATGGGAGTTACACTACCATCATTTTAAATCCCAGCATTTATAAATTCAATTGTTTGTATGTAAATACTAAGTAAAAGTATAACTAGCCAATTTTGTGATCATAAGGCTAACTCTTTTTTTTTTTTTTTTACACAAACACCCACTGACCACTAGTTTGATTTGTCTATCTCTTTTCCACTGCCACCTATGTCATCTTCTCCACCAAGACCACCATCACCGCAAGCTCACTACCCCTGACAAATATAAATCATAATTCCCCCATCAATTTGTTACAAGAAGCAATAGGTGTAATAGGTGTAGAAGCTCAAAAGGATCTACTCAGCAAAAAAGAAAAGAAAAGAGGAGCTCAAATGGATTCAAGGTTGATATATGGTCCTATGGAGTCATTCTCAATGTACTACTCGCTGGCTTCCATCCTTTTCAAGGTGAGAGAATTTGATGAAAATGTTTACCAAAAGAGAAAAATCTTCAAAGCCCAGTACGAGTTTCCACCCTATGATTTCGTTCAATTCCAAGCTACTCGTCACCGACCCAAATTGACGGACACCATCTGGCCGCATGTGATACGCGTCCCTTGGTTCTCCAAAGTTTTCAGCAAGCAGCTCATGTTTTCCATCAAAGAAGACAAGGCCCATGCGAGGAGACGCAATTAGAGGCTGACAAGGACGAGGACAAGGCGGAGTTCCTGTGATACACGTCACTTTTTATTTATATAAACAATGTATATCGGCTTCTGGCATTTCATATTTTTTATTTTTTATTATGTTTATTAAAGTTTGAAATCTAAAGGTGTCCACCTTAGATTGAATTCCTAGATCCGTTCCTACCGACAACTTATCCCAGTCTCCATCGGCGTCTCCGACGACACTAGTTTTTATTTGGAAATATTTTGATTATTTTGGATTTTAATGAGATTGTTATTGTCTGTATCACTGCATGTGTATTGCATAGATTTAAAAAGTCTGAAGTGGCAGTGTTCCATTGGAGTGTGTAAATGTAGACTTTTACACAACATACTTATTGAATTTAATCTCATTAAGTAAACCACACTAACCAATATTTCAACTATTAGATCAAATAAAGATAGGCTTCGTAGTAAATTTTGATAAGAAAAAGCACCCCAAAACATTCCAATGCACACTGAAATTTGACCTAAACTATAATTTTTAATGGATTAGGTACGACCGAAATTAGCACCCTTTACAAGAAATAGCAACACTACATGCAAAACAACTTTGAGAAGAGTACTTATCGATAAACAATATGAAGTTCATAGCTGATATCATATCAAAATGCATCGCATGGATCCTAACAAAATACGTTAATCATTTTAATATATTTTTATTATGTATTAGAAAAATATTATTCATCATTAATATTAGCTTAATAATTAATTGTAGAGACTCTCACCTTAAATACGTAGGTACTTTCCAAACATTCAAAATGCATATAATTTAAATGGTGTATATCTTATTCATCTCACTATAAATATCGTGGTATTTGCAAACTCCTTCAGATACAGGATACATATTGAATTTTTTTTGTGAATCTGACCAAATAACTTTTGGGATCTTTGATAAAAATGCTGGGAAGAATTTAAATAAACCTGCAAAAAATCTTGCTGATAATCAATATGAGGTACACACTGATTGATAAATTAATCTCTTCAACTTTTGAGTTTGAAGCAAATAATATATCACAAATATATATATTTCATGACGGGTAAAATATTCTAAGATTCTTTAAACTTTTATGTTATTGCAATAAGACTCTTTTATTTTTATTTTTTCTCAAAATTTAGTATATAAGCTTTTGTATTGTAGCAAACAAGCCCCTTCTATTCATTCTTCCTCTATTCGTTAAAATAAACAGAAAAAAAAAAAGTTTATTTGCTATTATACTAAACTTTATGTACTAAGTTGATGGGAAAAATAAAAGTTAAAGGGGTCTTATTGCAACAACATAAAAATTCATGAAATTTTAGTACATTTTACCCTTTCATGACAGTTTTAAGATATAGGGGAGGTGAGTATAAGTTATTTTGAACAGTTAGAAAGATCAGTGTACAATTATAAACCTTAGGTGAAGTCAGTGTACTTACAATACATCTCAAGTCAGTACAATTTTCTCTACATATATTTTATATCGTAGACCTTTTTTGTTTCTTTGTTATTATTTTCCTTTTCCTTTTCCTTCTTGTGGTTTTGGGAAGAACCTCGTACTTCGCCAACACTGCTAGCTTCGTCATCCATGGCTCACCCCTCATCAATGCTTTGGTGTACTTTTGAGGATAGCAACCTTGCTTTCTCTTTGTTTCTTTTCTTCTAATCTAATGGAGGGTAAAACGAAATTTTTTGCTTAAAAAGTTAGGGTAAAATACTATTTTCTCAATTTCCGTTAATTGATTTATAGGTATTAAACTATAGGTAAGGGCGGAGTTAGGAATTTTATCTAGGGTGTACACCTTTTGACAGGGGTAGAGCCGGAAATTTAATATTGGAGGCACCATAATTGTGAAGCTATATGTGTCTTTTTAACCATACATATAATTTATATAATTCATAGGGTTTTATCAAAAGAATTTTTTTTTTTTTGGAAAATGAAGGTTGGTAGGCTAAGCGTGCATAAAGAGGAGAATGATTCTTAGCAAGAAAAAAGAAGAAGAAGAGAGGGATAGACTTTTGGTTTTGATAAAGTAACGGGGGTGTTAGGTAACTTAATTTTTCAAAAAGAAAAAATTAATGGGGAGGATTAGCGAGTTACGTAACTACATAGAGGTGGATTATTGTTTTGTTTAAGATTTATTTTATATAAAAATATTATAATATAAGAAACTTTATTGCTTTCTCTTATGGGTTGTTATTAACTAGATGGAGGGGTGTTTTCCATGGGAAAGAAAAAATGGAAGAGCTTAAAGTAAAAAAGGGTGGATACATGAGATGATGCGATGAATGAATAATCAAGTGGGTCACATAAATATAATTTATCTAATTCACAGGGTTTAACTTTCAAGTCCAATATTTATATAATATATTTTTTTAGAAGTCAGGACATTTTTGAGACTGAGTTTAGTTATGGGTGAACACTTTTTTAAATTGAGGGTGGGCACATTGTATTTTTGTTTAGAAGTCGGGACATTTTTAGGGCTGGGTTGAATTCTAGGTGAGCACGTTTTAAAGTTAAGGGTGGGCACATGCCCACCCTGGTCATCATGTGGCTCCGCCCATGACTATAGGAGATGTGAGTGTAAATTATTTTGAAAAGCACCGGAGGTTTGGTATACAATTCAAAATGAGGAGGTTGGTGTACTTTCAACAAATCACAAAAGAGGTCAGTGTAATTATCCCTAAAATAAATTGCTCAAATGCAAATTGATATTAATTTATTAAAGAAGCAATTCCACATGATTTGAGGAAAATGTTAGGACGAATTAATATATCTTCCAACTCTATTTGAAGGAACTCCATTTAAAAGATGGTTTAGAAAATCATAGTCACTAAGATTTTCAATGTACCTTTAGATGAAAAAATGGTTGGCACAAAAAAAATCCAAGACAAAGTAATATCTATAAATCCATATCCATAATCCATAATCCATAATAATCTATATAAAACCAAGGCTTTTTTTATTTTTTATTGATCTCATAATATTTTGACATATTATCTTTTGATTCGTCACAATTTTACACATCATTATTATTTTTTATATAAATTTTCATTATAATATTGTATTCCCCTCTCTCACTCTCTCTAATTTACAGATCTGCATCTACCTCTCTACAAGTTCACTAATTTGGTCTTCCGGCTTGCATCTCTCTTCCCTTAGTCGTGCTCAAATTGTCGCGTTCGTTGCTTGAGCATACATACAACTACATCTTCTACTCATCTACTGGGTCTAGCAGGCAAAGGTAGCTAAATGAGGCAAGGTAGATGTGTCAATTGGGCAAAGATATCTGTTAGCAGTAGTACATGGTAAAATACTAGGGTAGGAAATCACATTGGTGACTTCCAAGAAATCACATGATCACATGATCAACATATAGGAAAAAAGATATCTGTTTCCGAACCTAAACATATGAATAGAGTAGAAAATGTTATAGAAATGCTTACAACAAGTTTCCAAACCTAGATGTTGTAGATTGATTATTAACAGTATGAGGTTTGTTTTTCCTTCGGAAATTTAATTATTGGAAATCGAACACCAAATATTTTATTTAATCAACTTTATTGAGATATTTAGTGAATCATCTAAAGAAATGAATATGCAGTGGTAGCAGTCTTTATGAGTTTATGTCATCCAATTTGGTATCAAACCTCTTTCATAGGTACCTTTTGGTTAACTTTCTCTCTCTCTCTCTCTCTCTCTCTCTCTCTCTCTCTCTCTCTCATCCTCATTTTTTTTTCCTTTGGTCTATGGAAACAGAATTACCTCCTCCTCCGGGTATTGGCATGCCCATGCATGGTTTCACACTAAATTACTGATGAAACAACATATGCATTGTTTCTTTTTCTTCATTGATGTTATATGGTGTTGTGAACAATTTTGATGCCAGGGCTGCAATTGAGACAGGGGTTGTCTGGTATATTAGTGATGCATTTGAAATTTAGACCATGTTTTTTTCTTTAAAATCTATTCAATGATGTATTGTTTTCTATCCTTTGAATATGTGGAAGTAGCCATAGGGTCTTGGCCAGGTGTACAAATACTTAAAATTGATTTTTCTTGGTTCAATTCATTGATATTATATTGTTCACATGCAGCCACTGTTATATAAGCATATAACATGCTTAAAAAAATTCTCAAATGTTTCCTATATAATAACAAGCATTTTTTTTTTTAATGAAACTAATATGACTATAGGTAGCTCCACAAAATCTAAGCAACAACTAATCCCCAACTCACTAGTGCAAAGTTTGAAAGATCCAATCAAGAATGATCTATTGTGTGCTCATTGACAATCAACACCGATGATGCAATTGAAGAAAAATTGATTACAATTCCAATAAATCAACAAATAGGATCAGGGCAAGCTCTTGATGAATATCCTCCAATGAATTTGTATGTGGCTCAAGCGTTGAAGATGTAGAAACAGTGATGATGACGTACAACAAGCTTTATAAATGACAACAAACCACTAAACATAATGCATTTAACATGATGTCTTATGTCCAATGTAATTATATCATGTAATTATAATTCGAGCTTACCTCCAATGTTCTGGTGGCAAATCAATACTACTAGGCACTAGCTTATGCAAGCAAGAAGATACTAGTTTAGATTAGAGTACCTATTTAATTTTGAGACCTTGCTATCCAATTCTCTTCAGGGATGTTTTAAATTCAAACTGATCAAATGGGTGTGTATTCAAATGAGAAAACGAAATGAACGGGAAACTGAAGAAATAGTAATAATGAAACGGAGAGGAATAATTAAGTTTTGTTTTGGTGCCGTATTATTGCATTTGAATGGACCTTTTCTTTTGAGAACTATTTTTCTTCAATAAATTAGATTTTATTTATAAAATCTCATTAAAGATTATCAATTGTGAAACTGTGAAAGAGATAAAATTATATCTCAAAAAACAAGAATAACAGTTTTAAACTAAAACTATATATAAAGTTAAATAAATAATATTTAATTGATATTTAAATATTTAAAAAAACCATTTAAAATTATCTCAAAATAAATATGTTAAACCACGTTGAAAGCATGATTTTGATTATCAGAAGAAGCTGCTTTTTCCATTGTGATCATATTAGGCTCCGTTTGTTTCGACTGAAAACGTTTTCCGTAAAACGTTTTCAGCATTTGCAGGCGTTTGTTGCAACGTAAAACAAAAGTCAAACCGAAAATTTTTTCTTTTGACCGTAAAATCGCGAAGGAAAAAACGGAAAACGGTTTACGGAAAAAATTTCCGTAAACCATTTTCCAAAACAAAACACGCGAGGAGCTCAAGCTCTCGACCTCCCTCTCTGCACTCAAGCTCTCGACCTCCCTCTCTGCTCTCTGCTCTCGACCTCACTCTCTGCTCTCTGCTCTCTGCCGTCCCTCCGTCCCGCCGTCCCGAGCCACTCTCTGCCGTCCCGCCGTCCCGAGCCACTGCTCTCTCTGCTCTCTGCCGTCCCGCCGTCCCGAGCCACCCCGCCACCTCCCCGCCCCGCCCCCGAGCCACCCCCAGCCTCCCCTCCCTGCACCGATCTACTTCTCCCACGGTAAACGCCCACCCCTCCGATCTCCATCTCTCACGGATCGGATCAGATCTGATCAAGATCAGATCTTGATCTGATCAGATTGATTGATCTGAATCAGATCTGATTTGATCTGATCAGATCTGATCCGATCTGATATATATTTTTTTTTATATATATATATATATATTTGGGAATTGTTGATTTTTTTTTTGGCTGAGTATGAGTTTTAATTTTGTGTATTGATTGGTTTTGGGTTTATATTTTGATCATTGTGGCTTGTATTCAATTTGGTATATAGTGCTAAGCTCTATGATTGTGATGTTGTTTTCGGGTTAGGTTCACAATCTCACCTTATGTTGTCCGGAAATATTTAGAATTTGCTTGGTTCTTTGTTATTGGTTCTGATCAGTTGGTAAAGTATATGAATGCTAAAATGGCATTTATTAGAAAATTAGTTAACTATCAACTATGTGATCAGTTCATTGTATTTTTTGTCTGTATGTTGTGTTGAGAGTTAAAAGTTTTGGGGTTTGTATGGTTCTGCATTGTTTCTGTTCTGGAGGGAGGAAAGGTCTGAGATAGCTTCCCAACTTAAGGAGATTGCTATAGCTTTCAAGAATCAAGGGCCAGTTGATGCCAATGAACTTTATGAAGCGGTAATGAGCACCGAAGGTTTTGCTGAAGAGATGCTTGCTTCAGCTTTCGATTATATGGTTCAATGGTTATGTATTTATGAACTCTGTTTAGTATTTTGATTATGTATTAAAAATTGGATAAGTAGTGTTATGGTTATATATGTTATGGGAATGGTTATGAACTATAACGCATTGGATGGTGTCCATTGTTTGTTATTATGTTTATTTATCATATGAAAAAACTTGTATTAGTTTCACAATATTGTGATGGATGAGTGTTTACATTTCTAAAATAAATACTTTCTTATTTTAGGTTTTAAAAAAAAAAAAAAAAATTTCATTTTACGTCGCACCAAACACCGTAAAATATTTTCCGGACCATTTTCCAGAATGCAAACAAACACCGGAAAAACAAATATTTTCCAGGAAATCATTTGCGTTTACAAATATTTTACGGTGGAGAATATTTTACGTCGAAACAAACGGAGCCTTAACCTCCGACACCTCCATTAAATTCAATTCAGCCACAAGGCCCACGATAATGTCAAAAAAAGTAAAACACCAATTGAATTTATGTTTTAGGGGTGGAAGGAAATGTGATTGACCAATTAACTTCATTTCAATTTTTCTATAAAAAAGAAAGGAAAAAAAAAAAAAAAAAATACGGATCTCGATGAACATTAATATTTATTTTTTTTTTAAGAATGAGTCCTGTTAACGAGTGTCCTTAGGGTAATAGTTAAAGAAGCATTTAATGCTTCCATTTTATAGAAAGTAGTGAAATTCTAATATTAAAATAATACAAAAACAGCTTTTAAGGCTATTTTAGTCTTTTCATTCATTATTATAATATTAAAATTCAAATTTTGTTATTTTCCATAAAATGTAAACATTTAATGATCCTTAATTCATTGCCCTAAGGGCACTCGTTAACAAAATCCTTTAAGAATAGAAACAGAAAAACTAGATGATACAACGGGTAATTATAGAATACTCCGGGAGTACATTAAATACGTACTCTCTCCTCTCACATAAGTGATGGGTCCCGCTAATTAAATATATGGTGGAACCTATCAATTATATAGGAGGAGGGAGTACGCATCTATACTATAATGTAAAACTAAAGTTTCTTTGACTTTTGGTTGACTTTATAATATTGAGCCACATAAGCTTTTAATAATTATCACAATTTTACGCCTTATTATTTTAATATATATTTTCCTTAATAGAAAAAATATATTATTCCATATATACAAACACAATTATAATAAATGTCTAATACTATATTATATTCTATATATAAACGCAATAATAATAATTTTTTAATAATTATCATAATTATAAATTTTCATATTTAGACAAAAAATAAAAGAGAGAAAAAGTCATATTATGTTAAATTTTCCCGTGCGTCGCATGGATTACCAACTAGTTTAATGTACTTCTGAAATATTCTATAATTTTTCTGATACAACATAAAAATACAGATCTCAATGAACATTAAATAACCAAATAAAGAAGGACCTATTTTTTAGTTTAAAATAAAGAAGGACCTCACATCAAATCCCACATATTAATTGCATATCATATCAATTATCAAAATACTACAACACTCCCATGTGATGAACAATACTCCCATGTGATGAGCATTCACAGCATAATAATTAGAATAGATGAGTGGAATGTTACGTAAAGCTTCCAACTAGTACATCTTGTGGTTGACCATAGCCCAACCTGCAAAAATCCACCCTGAATCCTCCTCAGTCACATTCTTGAAGTAATGAACTACGTGAAGACAGCTTTGGAATAAGCCTGAACCAACAGGTTCCGTGGCCAATACTTGGCGTGTCCATCGCTGCTGATCAGTCATCTTAGAGGGTGTCACTGTCAAAACAGCTTCAATGTTTAACTTAGGGACATTGCCGGTTGACATCTTTAGAGAACTAGTGTACTTCATGATTTGCTTGGTAAGGTATTTACTATTTATAGGGGCTGTTTTAAAAAGGTACGTATGTAATTAGGAGCATTATTTAATTACTTAAATCTTGGACTATACTCTATACTCTTTATTATTTAACAAATTGTAGTGTTACTTAAATTCCTAATGGTGTTATTATTTAATCAGGGCCAGTACGAATATTTGGAATTCCGGTATACCTAACACACTTAAAGACCGTTAAGGAAGGTGCCAGTGAGTTCTTTGGCATATATCAGTATATGTCAAAAAATGTGTTCATTTGAAGGACCCAGCAGCCAACAACTTGATGGGTACCTTCAGCCCAAGCACTAAATTTTTGTGTAGTCAACCATTTTTTTTTTTTTTTTCAGTTTCCTCGTTTAAACATCATTCTCAGTCCTCACCTTGATTCCTGTGGATTTAAGCATGTGCGGCCACAAATTAATTACTTCTTCTTCTTCTTCTTTTTTTTTTTTTTTTAATATTTTTTATTTTAAATTTATTAAATTTTATTTTTCATTTCTAAATTTTTTTTTTTTTTTTTTCAATAGTTTAGTATGGATGAAAAAAGAAGAAGATTTTTTTTTTTTTAAGTTTAAAAACAAAAAGTGTAATGTTGTCAATGGTTAGGGACAGAAAACGAGGTCTTCCATAATTAGAGATGAAAAACGGAATTTATACAAACTATAGGGATCAAAAATAATATTTTAAGTTTAATCTTTTCTATGTGCGCTCCACATATATTAGGTGACTACTACTTTCTTTCATTTTTCCTTTGGTAAGAAGCGAAGTGAATGGTTGTTGATTAAGGGAAGGGCGGGTTGATGAAATCAGTGGATCAAAAAAGAGTGAAGAAGAGAAGAGGCACAGCCCTTTGGTTCTTTTTTTATTAAACCACTACTAGGAAGGAGATGTGAAGTTGTATAACTTCTGACTGCAAAAATAAAAACTTTAGATAATTTTGTGCATGGGCGCGCCACTCATAAACAAGTTAGCAACTTAGCTTGCTTTTTGTTTGGGGTCTTTTTGTTGCTAGAACACGTGTCATGTTTTGATATGTTAATAGTTAGAATCAGGCTTGTGAGGGTAGTCAAATCCAGAACTTATGTCAATGGGTCACTCGTTGATCGTTACCATTGTGCTTTCCCTTGTGACGCAAAGAGCGTTGCGTTAGTCCAAACGATAAGGTTTGTCCTTTAAAATATACCTACTCGGGAGGAGTCCACGGCCGACCCTGAGAATAATGGGACCTAGAGCGATACCAAAAATGAGGTCTTCTATCTAAAACAATTAAGATAAAGTGTCATTGATAAATTACTCTGCATGCAGTTTATGCTGCAAAATTACTAATTAAATTTTTATATTCAATATTTTCTAACAAATCTTGTTCAATAAATAATATGACTAACCCATATAATCTTTCTTGTAACATAATTAATCGCAAGTAAGATTTTAATAATTTTAACTTTGAAAAACTCTTCTCTCAGCAGACGCGAAAGTGGCAGTTATACTTAATAAATAATATTCTGTATGCAATTGATGCATTTGAAAAAACAATTCAAATCCTTAATAAAATTAAGTATATCAATCACTATCGTTTTTTCTTTTGATAAAATCTTTTGTAAGACTTTTAATTCTTAAAATAAATCAATAACATCAAGATCAGAAAAATTATCATGTTTTAAAAAACTTCAAGATTAACACAATACTTTTCAAACTATCCTAATCCAATGAAATTAGCTTCCTCAAATTAAATAAAACCTAAAAATGTTTTCATATATTTGAAGTTGTTCAAACATGTCTTTCAAAGAAGAAAGAGCTTGATCTACTATATATATAAAATAATTAACTCTAAAAGATTCTTCAGGTGATTTTTCAATCTATTATTATCAATCTCATCAAATTGTTTTTTCGTAAGTTGCAATTTCTTTAGCAGTAATCCATGCATTTTCTCTATATTTTTCAAAAAAATGAAATAAGTCTTTTTAATTGATATATGGCAACATCTATATGCATATCTTTAGATTCCAGGGTTTGCTAACTAGCAAATAATACATTATACCAAATAGTCATTCCCAATAAAAACTCAAAGTTTTCAAGTTCATTTGTTGCTAAAGATTCAACTCCACTCTTTGTTTTATAATCATCACTAGTTTCAGATAATTAAATTAAAGCTTCTCGAATTTGTGGAACTTGAAATCTTATTACTTTAACACTTTTGATGTGACTTTCCCAACGTGTTTATAACAATAACTTTAAAGTTAAACTAAGTATATTATATTGTAAAATTTTCTATCGCTTTGTAAAAGAAGAAAATAATGAATATGTATGTTGTATTGCATTGAAAAAGGATTTTGCTTTCGCACAAGAGCTTACCATATCAAAAAGTGTTAAGTTAAAACCTTTTTTATATATATAAAAAAAGTTTTAAGTTAAAACTATGACAACCACATGAGGTGTAAAATGCTCTAACATTTATTTCTAGTAATCTTTTTTGTATGTCTTGTTTTTTTCCTTTCATATTAGATTTATTATCATATCAATGTCCTCTTATATTATCAATATCAAGATCAAGAATGTTTAGTACAGCTTGTAATTCATTAAAAAGTCTTAATCCTGATGTAATGTCCACTTTTGAAAATTCTAAAAAATATTCTTCTATATTTATTGGACTTTCATTCATTATCACATCAATGTCCCCTTATATTATCAATATCAAGATCAAGAATGTTGAGTACAGCTTGTAATTCATTAAAAAGTCTTAATCGTGATGTAATGTCCACTTTTAAAAATTCTAAAAAGTATTCTTCTATATTAATTTATTGGACTTTGTAAAACATGTGCATCGTATTATCAAAGACATTTGTTGAGGGTGCTTTTAGAGTTATTTTATTATTATTGGAACTTGGATTAGAGAAATAAATTATTGTTGAGCTTATTTTTAAAAATTAATCTTAATATTTGGACCTTTTTATAAGGTTTGTTTTAATTATTTGGATCTTTTCAAATTTGTGAATGGGTTATATTATCAATTTTTTTTTTTTTTTTTAAATTTCAAAATTATAAGAGTTTTAAAAAAAAAAATTAGAATGGTTGCACACGCAGACCAAGGCCTCAGGGCCGATTCTGGGGTAAGCCCAGCAAGCCCTTGGGCTTGGGCAACCCCTCGGCCATGGGGCAACCAGAGATTTTTTTTTTTAATCAATATGCATAAAAAAGTAAAAAATAAAAATTAGCCTCTAAGGGCAACAGAACCAACAGTTATTTGATCTCCCAATTAAAAAAAAATCATAAAATAAATTACAAATGGCATAAAACCCAAATCAAACTTACAAATACAATCCCAAAAAAATAAATAAATAAATAAATGCTCAAAATAAACACACTTACCTCTTAAAAAAATGCGAAAAAATAAAAATAAAATTATATTGATATTGAACACTTGACTTGAGATCCTAGCCCATTCAAAAAAAGGTTGTCGTTGAAGCAACAACCAACTTCATCCAGGTCACCGATCGCCTATCCATCTTGCTGGGGTCATCTACCCAAATTCCATTTCTTGCCGTTTTTCTTCTTCCCTAAATAGCGTGTTTCTTCTCTCTTCTCGCTCTCTATCGATATCTTTCTCTCTTTCTTAGTTTATTTCCCAAATTTGAGTGGCAAGAACAAACAAGTGTTTTGTCTACCACTCATTTCTCTAATGTAATATTTTGTTATTTTTAATTCTATATTTTCTTTTAATATTTTCCATTTGATTTGAGAGGGGCATTGGGCAGACCACCATATACACAGACGCCACCCCCCCAACGTGATTTTATCAGTTTTGTTTAATTGTTCTTTAACTTCCTAATTTCTATTTTTCTAACTAGAACTTTCTACTTTAGTACTTTAGTTACTATTCATTCCTATAGAGATTTTGTGAATCGGGATTGGGTGCGGCCAATTTAGTCTGCTTGTATCTACTGTTTCTAGTTAAAAATAAAATAAATTTAGTCTGCTTGTGGACATTGTCAATTTGCCATGTGTTTTGTGGAAAACGCAATTAATTTGCAATTAATTTGTGTTGGGGGTGTTTATTTAATAATTATTTTTATCATTTAGTATTAATTTTGTTGTGGTTTGTAGGATCGCGATATATTTTTTATTTATTTTTTGTTATTAACACAATGAATTTTTTAGTTAAAAAACTATTAGACATAATAATATTAAATATATATATTATTTTGGATTTTTTAGATTATAATATAATTTTTTATTATTTGAAACGAGATGATAATATTATATAAGTTATAGGTACTAATATGACAAAGAATAAGAATGACAAGAACTAAGTGAGGTCTCGAAAACAAAGCACTGGGTCTTATAATAGAAAAATCAAGCAACGAAAAGATACAATAACAAAATCACTAGTGGGTTTGATTTCTATGTAATTTAAGCTAAAAACACAACGTAACCTTGATTATGCATTAAAGAAAATAAAAATTGGACTTTTATGTTTTTTGTTTTTAATATTAAATAATAGGTAGGCAACCAAACTAGGGAAGAGCTTAGGCAACCCAAAGCTCAGGGCCAGCCTTGCAAAGCCTGCATGAACTTTCACATTGTCACTTTCAAAACATAAATGAAAAGAAAAATGTAGGCCACAATTTATTTTTTGGGGCTAGAAATTAAAGTAATGCTCGCCGACAACTTTATCTTGGACTTGATCATCATGCCAAAATGGTATATCGTGGCCGGCCTTGCACCCAGTGAAGAGAGTCGTACCTGTGCATGCAAAATACTTGTTAACGAACGACTGTTAATACTCTCTATTCAAATGAGATTTATACATGTGAATCTCACGTGTAGATGAAACTGGTGTTGTTTATATCCATTATCACTTAATCAAATAATTATAAAAGAAAACAAATAAATTAAAACAATTGTTTATTCGAATGATAAAAATAAAATTCCCTAATTAATGATGAGGGCACCCCCCATTTGTGTAACTATATATGAAGTTTTTTCTTTTCTTTTTTTTCTTCCTTTTTTATGCCACATATAAAACATACTATGCGAGAACTGGGGGACCATGGTCTGCGATGACCTTCCTGAAATGCTTGAAGTTTCTCTACATTCAAGCATAATTTTTAGTAAAACACATGAATTGCTCCCCAAAAATATTTCTTTTACACATAATTGATGTTGATGACATGTCATATAATTGAAGTTGATTCCTCAAATATTATAACATATAATAAGTATTCTAAATGGATCAAGATAATTTCTTAAAAAATATTTCAAAATGCACTTCACATTGCATGGAACATAGTGTTATTAATTTTGAAAAGAAATGTCACGTCTTCACAACTTTAAATTCAAAAATCGTGTTTGACATGCTCTATAATCATGAAATCTAGAGCATTTATATTATACTTTGTTTGAATTTTGTTAAAAAAAAAAACTTTTAATTACCTTTTATATGCCAAAATGATGAGAGATTTTTAATCAATTAGCAACTCAAAACTGGCTACTAGGAGAGGAAGTCCCACATCCAAGAAAAAGAGCTACCTAGTCCATTCCAATTTGTATTTGCTTTTCTTTCTTCCTATTCATTATTCATATAAAATCCAATTCTTATATACTTTTCATATATTAATATTTTGATTGCTTAGGATATTGGAGTAAATTAAACACAAGGATGCTAAAAAAAAAAAACTAAGTTATCACCTTAGAATTCAAATTTATATATATTGATTCGGCCCTGCATAAATGTAACCACCCTTAGTAATCAAGATTATGAAAACACCTATAGGGAATAAAGTTTTTTTTTTTTTTTTTTTTTTTTTTTTTTTTTTTTTTTTTTTAAGATCTAGGGGCGTGTTAATTTGGTAAATCTCAAATCTGTTGAGATTTGTGAGTGAATGTTTGGTGGGTACTATGCACAAATAAATGTTGGAGGGGATTTGGTAATAGAGCATGTGATTGCTGGGAAGTTCAGGCTGGGGAGGAAGATTGGGAGTGGGTCATTTGGGGAGCTCTACTTAGGTATTGCCTCCATTCAATGCTTCTACTATCATTCTTGTGTTTTTTGTTGTTGTCCTTTCGTTTTTTTTACAACATTTCATTAGGCGGCATTCCTAGTCGGAGCTCCAGCAGCATCTTTACGTTTTTTTTCTCCACATGTGGAGAAAAAAAAATCATTCTCTATATATTTTTTTAGATACACTCTCTAGTAAACTCTTTATTTTTTTTACTCTATTTAAATATAATTTATTTATTCTTCTATGCCTTTCAAATATATATTTTTTCTTTATTCTTCTCTTACTTTTTCTGAATGGGATGGAGGAGAGAGAGAGAGAGAGAGAGGGAAATGAAATATTAAACAAAGGGAGTGAAATTAATTTTTTAAGTGGGTGGAAAGCTACAGTAGGTCTCTTGTTGTGAAGAGTTACTATAGCATTTAGAACAAATGAAGAGTGTGAAGAAGAGCTGTTGGACCTCCATATTTTTGGTTTGGCTCTCTACAAGTGGAGAAGAGAGCCAAATAACCACATTGCTAGAGATTATCATAACTCTCCGCTTTGCTGTTTCGAATTTACAAAGTCCAAAAGTTTCAAGGCAACATCATATTCCAAGGCAAAGTCAACTCACTATGAGGAATAATGAGAAGCAACTACGATGGTGCTTATGGAGTAGTTTTCTTCTCCTCTCCAAATGCTTGGTAACTGGCACAAAAATACTGCGAGATGCTCCCTTGCCTTTACAACAAATTTAGATAGACAAATACATAGAGAATTGATGAAGGTGAGATTAAGAATAGATAGACAAATACACAAAGGTGAGAGAAAGAAAAGAGAAAAACAATAAGTCAAAAACATATTTATCTTTATTATTTATGAAAAAATTATGAGGTTAGTAACAGTTGCATAACTGAGCCAACTCGGATGGATAAAGTGATATTTTTTAAAACCACATATAAACAATTTATTTATTAAGCCTATTACATGAATTATGTTGTGTCAATTTGCTTAATAAATTAGTAATTTAAAGATTGAGGAGTTTTGACAAGATTATTGAATAGATTATATTCAAATCAATTCATATAGTCAAATACATGATCCATCAATCCAAATTGTCACCTTTAACTTTTTCAAAAGGCCATGGCATTTGAAAAGTTGAGATTCTCCCAAACCAGTGCATATATGCTGCCCAACATTTTAGGCCCAACGGGCCTCCTCCTCTCACTTAACAGCCTTAACTGAAAAGGGCTTTTGAAATATTTCCCGGGAAAAATCACAAAATAATGAAGTGTTTTTATCTGCACCACTCGTTTCCATGGCTGGCCAACCTCTCTCTTTTAATATCACAAACTTTGCATAGCCACCCCTGAGCTGCTGAGCATCAATGGCTACTAGCTCTTCCTATCTTCTGTTTCTGAACCCTCCTCGCTCACCACCTTCTTTGTACCAGTCTCAGACTAGACCACTTTCACATAGCCAATCTTGGTTTCAATCCAGAAGCAGAACTAAACCCATTAGTGTATCAATCATCAAAGCTCAAACCAATGCTCCAAAGGAAGATATTGTAATCGTAGGCGCGGGAATTGCTGGCCTTGCCACCGCGTTGTCCCTTCACAGGTTGGATTTTGTTGAATCCCAATATTAGCATGGTTAATTATGTGTCCCGTGTTTTAGTGTTTGCATTCTTTGGATCACATACTGTGCTAAATTTAACAAGAGTCCCAATAAAGGGCTAGTTGGAAATTGGTACTAAATGATGTGCCTCTATTCTTTTGAAATTAATTCCATAAAAGTGATCATTTTATTGTGGAATGAGAAATGATAGTCAACAAAATGTTTTTGTACAAGTTCCTAGTATATAACTCTGCAAAACTAATGTCCAGCTCAACTTTCTTAATGTGGCAAATAAGTTTCTATTTATTTCTAAAATTTCTTACCCTCTTAGGCTCTTTTACATGTTGTAAATAATTAGATATGATTAAGGCCAGCCTTTTCTTGAGAATTAATTTTATACTCAATTGACTTTTTGACTAATCCAATGCCTTATAATTCGAATACTTATGAAATATCAGGCTCGGACTTCGGTCATTGGTGCTTGAGCAGGCAGAGTCACTTCGGACTGGTGGAACTTCACTAACCCTTTTCAAGAATGGGTGGCGGGTGTTGGATGCAATAGGAGTAGGAAATGATCTCAGGAGACAATTTCTTGAAATCCAAGGGTATGTATGTGTTCATTTACCTGTTCAATGTCACTCATCAATGACTAAGATAGGTATCAAATTTTACATGTTCCAAGTTGTGACTAAACTGTCACTTTTTTCGTGCATCATCACAAAAGTATCGTCATTATATCCACAGTTAGCTGTAGATATCATAACTTAAGTCTAGTATTGTCATTTTCTCCATGGTTAGCCGTAGATATCATAATTTAAGTTTGGTATTGCTCGAACAATAATACGATTACAACCGAAAAATGGAAGCAAGAATTAACATGGTTTGGCCTGAGAGCCTAAGTCTACAACGAAAAGCCTTTGGCAACTACATTTTTTCTATATGAACAATTTATTACATGAAACTAATGAATGGTATATATAATAATTGACCTTATAGTAATCCTAAAGTTGTAGTAGTTAGTACTGATCCAAAAAAAAAAAAACTCAATGGAACTTTATAGGAAATAGAGTTTTAGTAGTAATAAATAATAATCCATTCCTCTAAGGCTCTAACAATACTGTTGTTTTCTTAGATTTAAGTCGGGATAATTCAGCATTTTATTTCATGCAAGAGATTAAACTTGAGTACAACTTATATGTTGATCGCTCTAGATTATAACTATTTTGCTTAAAAGAAAAGGTTACAGATGCACTTTAAAATGTCATGCAAGAGGAAAAATAATTATAATTGAAGAAATTTCCCTGACCTCGTTCATGGAATCAGCTGTGCAGGATGATGATAAAGTCAGAAGATGGGAGGGAGCTGCGCTCCTTCAAATTCAAAGATGAAGATGAAGGGTATGAATTATCTTTCATGTTCTAGGATGCAGTTTTTTAAATATCATGAAAGCACTTTTCCCCCCTTAGTCATGTAGGAAATTTTCTTTGTTCCATCATTTAGTAGTAATTCTATGGTGGCACAGCCAAGAGGTCCGTGCTGTAGAAAGGAGGATACTTCTGGAGACTCTCGCCAATCAGTTGCCACAAGATACAGTACAATTTTCTTCGAAGTTGGCCAATATTGAAAGAAGTGAAAATGGCGAATTTTTGTTGAAACTTGTAAACGGGACTCGATTATATGCAAAGGTACTTGTCAACGGGATCTGAGTTAAGGTTTTGGGATATTGTAATTTCTACTGATATAGAAATAAAGACTATTTGAATAATGTTTAAGTGATTAAATTTGTCGGTTCTTATTAACCTAAAATTTTAAGACAAGTGCTTAGTAGTTAGTATAAGTTAGCATTTCTAATAGAGTAACTTGCGTTCTAAATTTCCATTAATCATTACATAATTCATCTGAGTCTTTCCAACAGATCGTAATTGGCTGTGACGGGATCCGGTCTCCAATAGCTAAGTGGATGGGGTTCTCTGAGCCGAGGTATGCTGGCCATTGTGCTTTCCGTGGGCTTGGGTTTTATCCTGAAGGGCAGCCATATGAACCAAAAGTGAATTACATATATGGTAGAGGGTTGCGTGCTGGATATGTTCCTGTTTCTCCTACAAAAGTCTACTGGTTTGTCTGCTTCAACAAACCATCACCAGGTCTATTTTGCATTTTTTTTGCATTTAGATTTGGGAACAACACACAATCTTCAAGTTTTGTTAAATTCTTCTAATGATCTGGGACATATCTTAATGCAGGTCCAAAAATTAGTGACCCATTTGAGCTGAAGAAGCAAGCTAAAGAACTTGTCAGGAACTGGCCTTCAGAACTATTGAGCATCATAGATGTTAGCCCTGATGACACAATCATAAGAACACCACTTGTAGACCGTTGGCTGTGGCCAGCCATCAGCCCTTCTGCTTCAGATGGCAAGGTTGTTCTAGTGGGAGATGCATGGCATCCTATGACTCCCAATCTTGGGCAGGGTGCTTGTTGTGCGTTGGAGGATGCAGTAGTTCTGGCAAGAAAGCTTGCCAATGCAATCAAGTCGGAACCAGCATCTGTAGAAAGTGCTCTTCAATCATATGGAAGTGAAAGATGGCCTCGTATCTTTCCACTAACCATACGTGCAAATCTAGTGGGTTCGGCTTTGCAGTGGGAGAACCCGGTTGTGTGTTCCGTTAGGAATAATGTTATCATCCCTAAGGTAGTTAGGCTTGGACCATTGTTGGAGCATACAAATTTTGAGTGTGAACCCCTATAAAAGGCAGAATATTTCATATTTCAGGGCAGTAGGACATGATTTGGGGCAAAAGTCTAGAAAGCTCACACCTTCCGTCCATTTAAACCTTGAAAACTATTGCTGCACTGTAATTCTATGTAAAGAGACTCTTACAAGCTTCATTACAGCTATAAAAACACACATTTGAATAAATTAGCATTTGTTAGTCCTATAAACAAAGCCCTGTGGACATATAGGATCTTCTTTATCTTCATAGTAGGGAACCAATGCTCATGTTGTGTCTATGATCAACTCAGAGAAGAATGACTTAGATGTAGGAAAGGTTAGTGAAGACCATACACTAGGTACTTTGAGAAAGAGAGAGTTTGTATGCATAACATACTAGAGATCTAAGCCAAGCTCAACACTCAATACAGATAATAGAATATATGGAGGTGCTGCCATGGCATTCTAACAATAGGAGAAAGACCTGTCCAAGGCACATACAAGATACAACATCATCTGTTTCTCTTTTGAGTGAGAGTACCCGTTTGTCTATCATCAACGGGGATTGGCAATCTCAAAACCACTGGGTTTGCCTTGTTTTAGAGAGCATGTGCCTCTACCCACTTGCTTGAGCCTCCCCAATTTAAAGTGGTAGATGATCAGGTGACTCTCTCAGCCTAAATTAGATCATCAACTCTATTCCAGTCAAGCAACGCCCAATTATGCATTCTAATCCATCTAAGCAAATCGTTGTTCTTTAAGAGAGCTACAACACATGCATCTCATTACCCCAAATACATGTGAGCTTTTCTCAGCATAGTAATGCAATAAAGCTGTGGTCTTATTTTAGAAATTAAAGCTATAATAAGAATAAGCACATTGAGATTCTGAGAATTGCATAAACTGCACAAAAACTCAATGGAACTTTATAGGAAATAGAGTTTTAGTAGTAAACTAAAATAACATTTATATCTTTTTGTTCAAATAAAATGAAAAACGTAGCATTTTACAAATACAAATGACCTCAGTACTCTTCTCAAATAATATTGTGGGCTTGACAGGCTTGTCATGTAAAAATAGTTGAATCGAAGTCCATCAACTCCAAGTCCGGGAGGAAACTGTTCTCACCATGAAATTGCTGTCAATCTTCAAGCCCTCAATTCTGCCACAATAAAATCGATTTTAATGACTCTATAAACAACTGCAATATAAAAACATGGATAAGAGAATACAGCCACTCCGAATGCTTGTTTAAAGCTTTAAATTTTCATAATTTCAACCCTCCTAAGTCTAGATCACCATGTGCAAGTGCAACTCAGAGACAAGGACAGGCTAACTTCCAACTACTAGTCTACAATATACAGTTCTATAAATATACATGCACCCAATTAAATTAATTAATGAACTTTGAACATACAGACTTTTGAAAAAGTTTCTAGCTTTCCCATTTTTCAATTTAAAAGGAAACAAGACTAGCATAAAAGCTGATAAATTTACATTACACACTCTGCCAGCAAAAAACAAAGCGACAAAACTTAAAATTCATCACCCAGCAACCCATCAAACGTTACATCTGCGTTGAATTCTGCAAATACCCGGATAAGAATTTGGATATAACCATCGAACTTAAGCTTAGGAGCATGAAAAACAAAGCCATATAATGAGAAATAGAGAATTTAAAGCAAATGGATAAGTGAGGAAGTGCAAATAATTAATGATTACCAGGGGTGGAGAAGAACCAGAGGATGGTGGCACAGAGTACGAGAACGAGAGGGATGAGGTGGACGGCGAACTCAGCGGATCTGAGACGAGAGCGTTGTTTCTTGGCAACGTGGGAGAGGGGATCGTATGTGGGTAATACTAGTTGTTGGTCGGTGTCTGAGGAAGAAGATGATTGCGATGAGAAGAACTCCTCCGAGACTCGCGAACTACTTGAAGACCTGTGCATCTTCTATTCTCTATTCTTCTTTGGCTTGCAACAATGAAACAGAGAGAGAGAGAGAGAGCGATACGCTTTGGAAAATGGAAAGTGCTTTGCTTTGTGCTCTTCCTGTGTACAAGACTCCAAGTACGTGTCCCAACTCGGAAACTCCCTGGACGGGACGGTTTTGTTACTTTGATTTTTTCGGGTCAATTAATAAATTCGACTGAATCTACTCAATGCTTTTTCTTCTTTCTTTCAAATTACTCTACAATTTTATTTTATTTTGAGGATATGTTTTTTTACATAATAAAATAATGTTAATAATAAGTCCAAATGAGAACCTAAAAAACCTTCAACATCGTCAGCTTTGAAATTTGTTGTAAGATATATTGTATCTATAGCATTAATCTTTTTTTTTTTTTAATAGAAATAGGATTAGTGAAAAAAGAAAAACTGTGTAGGATACATCTCTTCAAAGTAACTAAAAAATTTTATAAAAATAAAAAGAAAGCAACTAAAAAATTATCCTTACCAAACTAGGTTTTTTTTTTTTCAATTTAAGGGAAAATCTAAAATATCAGTAAGTGTTAACCAATTGAATAATAAAGTTTTTGGCAAAAAAATTGAAAATTTTGATTATTAGATAAACAAGATATATGGGAATTAGAATTCTCATCTTTCATTATAATTGAGATGTTTATGAGAATTGTAATTATTAAGAATTTTGTTAAATAAACAACTAATTTTTATAAATTTTAAGGTTTTAACAATTATTATCGTGAATTTCTAAGTAGTAAATACTACATAGAAGAACCGTATATTATTTGTGTTAAATGATGTAATTCCAGTACGGTCATTTTGAGTTTAATTGATATTTTTAATAGTCATGAGGAAATGGATAACTTTCATTAAAGGGAAGAAATATCATGCAATAATACACTTGAAATATCAGGAGGCACTGCCTCCATCCAAACTAAACAATTCTGACAATTACTAGCTCTACGAGCTAGAGCATGGGCAACCATGTTGCCACTGCGTCGAGTATGGGACAATGAATAGGCTTGAAAGTCACGGAGCATAGCTTTGGCATCTTCTATCACTAGTCCATAGGCAGAGTGCAGAGTCTCAGAGCTTCTCAAATCACGGATTATGTTGGCGGCATCCCCTTCAAAAACTACATTGGTGAGACCCACTTCCTTAGCAAATAGGATGGCTCTTCTGGCTGCCAGAGCTTTTGTTATTTCAATGGAGTGAGTTGCTGGGAGCTTTTGGGTTAACGTTGCTATAGGCAGGCCTGCTTGATCCCGGATCACTACACCAATACCGCCTTCATTCGTTTCTTTAGAGAATGCCCCATCAAAGTTTGCCTTGTACTGGTGAGTAGTGGGCCGTGTCCACTTGTCATGATTGTCACGGGGATCATTTTTATTAGTGGATTGGGATATGGAGAGATGCTCAAGAAGAAGGGTCTGGGCACGGGACCAGATGTTACCATACTCTTCACTAGGAAGCTGAAGCCGAGACTGATTCCTTTTGTTCCACAAGTACCAACATGTCATTGCAAATGATTCAAGGGGGAGTTGAGCTGTCAAACTCATTACCTGCCTGACTAGGGAGATGAACGAGTGATGGGAGTTCTGTTGCAGGACTGCGAAGTCTTTACTGGACTGCCACACTTGAGCTAGAACAGGGCAGGACCACAGGGCGTGGAGAGTATCTTCCTTCGCATCATGGCAGTGATCACAGAATGGGTGGGGAACTACGCTCCGCCTGAAGAGTCCCGCTTTGGTTGGGATCGCTTCGTGGCATGCCTTCCACAGAAAAGTTTTCACTTTGGCTGGGATACGGGCTGCCCATATGGACTTCCACACAGGATCGGGCTCGCCTTGACGTGAGCATGCTGGGTTTAAATTCCGGTTGTGCTGGAGCAACGTGTGGTACCCACTACGAACTGTATAATTGCCATCTCTTGTAGCATGCCAAATCAAGCGATCAGGGGGAGCTCGGGCACTAAGAGGAATCTTGGTTATTGCATCCGCATCATATGGCAAAAATATGGTCCGAATCATGTCTGAATTCCAGGTAGGTGGGTTGCCTTGTATGAGGTCACTTACTTTGGCATCATTGGGTAAGTCCGGAAGGGGGGATATAATTTTTTTATGCCCCTCATCTAGGAGCCAATTTGTACCTCTGATTGAAATATTCACCCCATCTCCTACTCTCCAGCTTGAACCCAACAGGATGAGTTCTTTGGCCTTGAGGATACTTCTCCAAGCAAAGGAGCCACTAGTCTTCTCGGAAGCTTCCATGATATTCCCATTTGGAAAAAATTTTGCACTGAAGACTTTAAAGAACAGAGAATTTCTAACATGCATGAGTCTCCAGAATTGCTTTGCCAGCAATGCTATGTTAAATTTCTGGAGTTCTTTAAAGCCTAGGCCTCCTCTACCTTTCGGTTGACACAACTTGTCCCATTTAAGCCAATGTATTTTACGTTGATCACTCTTCTGCCCCCACCAGAATCTTCTGATAAGCCCTTCAATGTCTTGACATAATTTCACAGGAAGCTTGAAGCAGTTCATGGTATAGGTTGGTATAGCTTGTACCACTGCCTTAATGAGAATTTCACGGCCTGCTTAGGACAGTAGCTTTTCTTTCCACCCTTTGATCTTACTCCAAACCCGTTCTTTTATTTGAGAAAAGCACCGAATTTTTTCCTTTCCTATCAATGATGGAAGCCCAAGATATTGCTCATATTGCTTTATACTAGGTACGCCCAGTATGTCTTTGAGCTCCTCTTGCATTGTGGAAGGAGTATTTCGACTGAAAAATAAGGTAGTCTTCGCTCTGTTTAGTTGCTGACCAGATGCTTGTTCATAGAGACGAAGAATATCCTGGATTTTTTGGCATTCAGAGATGGTGGCCCTGCAAAATAATAAACTATCATCTGCAAAGAAGAGATTAGTTATCTTTGGCCCCTGACGGCATAAGGATACACCATGAATATCTCCCTGAGATTTTGCTTTCTGGATTAAGCCATTTAGTCCTTCCGCACATAACAGGAAAAGGTATGGGGAGATTGGATCACCTTGGCGGATACCTCTTGTAGGGATGATGTGGCCTGTTGGCTCCCCATTAATGAGGAGGGAGTAAGAGACAGTACTTATGCATTCCATGATGAGTGAAATCCAGTTATCACAGAAGCCCATTCGAATCATTACTTGTTTCAGAAAACCCCATTCCACCCTGTCATATGCTTTGCTCATGTCTAGTTTCAGAGCCATGGACCCCACTTTCCCTGCTCTTTGGTTATGCATGTGATGTAACGTTTCAAAAGCAATCAAAACATTATCCGTTATCATTCTCCCTGGGACAAAGGCACTCTGTGTTTCGGACACCACATGAGGCAACACCTTTTTTAAACGATTAGCAAGCACTTTGGAAATCAACTTATAAATAACATTGCACAAGCTAATAGGTCTGTATTCAGTTACCTTCTCTGGGCTCTTTGTTTTTGGAATAAGAGTAACATAAGAATGGTTAAGTGAAGCTGGAATTTTACCTGAGGTGAGGCACGAAAGGACTGCTGCAATCACATCCTCTCCAACAACATGCCAATAGCTCTGATAGAACATAGGGGGCATCCCATCGGGTCCAGGGGCCTTTAAAGGTGCCATCTGTTTCATGGCTGTTATGACCTCAAGCTCTGTGAAAGTGCATGTTAGGTTTCTGTTCATTTCAGCCGTGACACTCAGCTGAATCCCATCTAGGACTTCATCAATTCTTTCCAATGGTGCTGCTGTAAAGAGTTCTTGATAGTAATTTACAAACTGGGTTCCAATCTGCTCCGCATCAGTGACAGTATCTCCATTCTCAAGGCGCAAAAAAACCAAAGAATTACGTCTCCGTCGATGAGAAGCTCTGCTGTGGAAATACTTTGTATTTCGGTCACCCTCCTTGAGCCATGAAGTACGTGATCTCTACCGCCACATTTTTTCTTCCCTGTTGAGCAGCTCCTGAACTTCGTTACGAATGGCAATGACCGAATCATGACCATGCCCACGTATACTTCTCTCTTCAGCCCGATGCAATTGATCAGTTTTCTCTTTTAATTTCTGGGTAACACTGCCAAACTGAACACGGCTCCACTTCTTAAGCATTGTACTGCACCGAGTAATCTTGTCTTGCACTTGAACCATTGGTGGCCCTCGGGTTCGTGAAGCCCAGGCCATAGTAATAGTAGGTTCACAAGTAGGATCATCCCTCCACATATCTTCAAACCTGAATGGACGCCGGCGCTGTTGCTGGCCAGGAATGGGGTACGTATTTAACCATATAGGCTTGTGATCAGAAACGGAACTGTCCAGGTGATGGACCACTGCAGTATGAAATCGCACCACCCATTCATTGGTAGCCATAAACCTATCCAATCTTAACCACGTAGTGGCATTACCACGCCGATTATTGCACCAAGTAAACGGGAAGCCTCGAAAGCCTAAATCAAGAAAGCCACAATCGTCGATAACACTTCGGAACCCCTGCATTTGCCTCTCACTTCGGTTTCAACGACCACTTTTTTCTGAATTTCGGATTATTTCATTAAAATCCCCTGCACAGCACCATGGGAGGTGTTGTGTATTTTTCAAAGTACGAAGGAGATTCCAAGAGTTCTCTCTCAAGTGAGTTTCTGGTGCTCCATAGAAAAATGTTAACTGCCAAGGAGTTTCTGTATGACCATCAATTAGTGTATCAATGTGAGAGAGAGAGTAAGAGGTAATAGTTAAATTAGCATCATGCTTCCAATACAAGACCAAACCACCACCTTTATTAATTCTTTTCACTACAAATTTATTGCTAAAATGAAATCTACAACGAATAACTTCAAGACGATCTTCATCCGTCCAAGTTTCAGAGAGAAACAACACGGATGGGTCCTTTTCTCGCACTAGGCGAGTAAGTTCTTGAACTGTCCCCGGGTTCCCAAGCCCGCGACAGTTCCAACTAATGCAATTCATGGCTCCCGGCAGGGCTGGTAGCCAGCCTCTGCCGATATCTTCACTGTGTTTGATTCACCAACATCACCTGCAAGGAGTTCAGGACCATTTGCCCATTGACTGGTTGCTGCTCTTTTCTTTCTCTCTGGACCCGGTTCTTCCTTAATAAAAACCACTGCTATTTTAAGTGGATGGGCTTGACTAGGGCCTGCACTTCTAGAATGACTTGCACGGGCCAATTTTTTCCATTTGGCAGTGTTCCTTTTCGGCCTAGTTGGACTGGTGAGCCCATTTGAAATATCACCTAGAGGAGTACGTGGCAGTGGGGCTGCTTGCATGAATTGAGGGCTTGGGGTCAGAGCAGCTGGCGTATGGGTTGGAAAGTCATGCACAAAAGCCGGGATTTGATCCTCACCAATATTCTTTTCCGGAACATAATTGATTGCCTGGTCAATCTCACGAAGCTGGTCATTAAAGAGTTCAAGAGTTGACTTACATTGAGGAGTAAAATCTGTAGGTCCCGGATTTTGCTCAACCTCCATATCTGTTTCCAAATTTGGAGGCGTGAATGCAGGAACCCGATCGTGGCAGTCTGGTGGTGCTTGTGGTTCGCTGGCGGTTGGCGTGGGGTGGCGCCATGATTCTTCGCTGGAGGACTTACCACGTTCGCTGGTCAGGTTGCCAGGAACCGTGACCACAGTCTTGCGGGGTGGGCGATCAGAGCTGGCCCGCAACCATGCACCAAACTGAAACTCCTCCACCGACTCAACATTGCGTTGGCGTAACCCAATATCGCAATCTTTCTCTCCATGGTCGAATAGTCCACACCAATAGCAAAAATTAGGCAGCCTCTCATATCTAAAAGCAATCCAAACCGTCTTCCCCACTTCTAGCTTGACCAATCTTCCACGGCACAACGGTCTCGTAACATCAACTCTCACTCGTATTCTCATACAATTTTCACCGCCCCTCTCATCATCACTGGCTGCAACTTTTTCAACATACCCAATAGACCTCCCAATAGTTTTGGCGGCTTCTTCAGTCATACGTCGAATGGGTAAATTATGGAGTTGCACCCAAAACGAAACATGAGAAAATAGCGCATCATCGATGGGACCATCCTCTAGCAATCGTTGGAACACAACCAGGGACTTATCAAAAGACCAGGGTTCATTAACCAGTACTCGTTCCAGGTCCATAGCTTCCTCAAAAACAAAGGCTACCCGATTCTTCCCCAGGTCCTGGACAGTGAAGCTCCGACGGGTTTTCCAAAGAGGTTTGAATGTCCTGGCCACAGAATCGATATTCAACACTCGTGTTGTTAAGAATTTTGCAACCAGGATATTCTCAGATTGTTGGGCAGTGTTCTCAAGGTCCACATTAGATACCTCTTTGTCAGATAAGGAGAAGCGTTTCCACATATCATCAATGGAGTCCATTGGCCCCTCCTGTAAAAAAACACACTTGGAGAAAAAGATAGGGAGATGGAAGGAAAGGGATGAAGGCACAGAAGAGAAAGGAAGAGATAAATACTGCCGTCCTACCCGTGAAAATCACCGGAGGGAACAGAAACTTGCACTAGGGCAAGGACAAATTCTACTGACGGCTAGGGTTTGAAGTGGTCGCCCCCAGAGCCGAGAGAGAAACTCTACGAAACGTTAAAAAAATGTTGATTATTATTATATTTAATAGTCATGTAACTAATAGAATTAAACATAATAATTAACTTCAAAACAATCTCATATGTTAAGAACTAAAATCTCAATAAAACGAGAAATATAGAGAATATGATTATTTTTATAATAAAGTTACGGACATAACATTTTTACAACAATTCTAATATGTCAAGCTGTAAATGGTAAACAATAAAGCTATAAACATAACAATTTCACAATATTATTAAAGTATCCAATTATAAATGATAAATAATAAAATGTTGTAAGTTGTGAGTACAGATAAAAACTAATAAAAATCTATCAACTTAATATTTTTGTAAAAATATTATATCTATAATATTATTCAATGGTAAATAATAAATAATACATTCAAATGAGAACTAATAAAAATCTACTAACCCTGATATTATTTTGAAAATATTATATTTTAGCGTTATTCTTATTTTTAATGTCTGAATCATGCTAGGAATCTCTCCAACTTTTAAGCCACCGTTTTTGACCTCTTTCTTTTTATGAGTGAAAACGGTGTCGTTTTTTTTTTCGATCCGTACACGCGTTTATTATTTTCACTGTGCATTTGACCGGAATATTCACCTCGTTTACGCTGTCGCTGACACGTAAATATAGATAAAATGAAGCAAGCAAGAAGCAACTAGGCACTAGCTGCTGGCCATTAAAAAAAAAAAAAAAAAAAAAAGGTGACAGCTGGTTTTTTCTTCATCAAAGGTACTAAACCATGCGTCTACGTCAATTTTGTTGTAAAATCTCTAAAACACCCTTTTAATTCTTCAATTATACTCCCTCCCTAGTCCCTCCCACAAGATAGCTTTAATTTTTCGGTGGATTTAGTACTTCCTTCAATATTAAAAAAAATCGTATTAAAAGTTGTGTCACTTTTGATATAAGGGGAATATTAGAGAACTTATAAAAAAAAGTGGGGGAATATTAGAGAAAAAGAGTTTTTTTACCGATTTTTCAGGTTACTAATAACTTTTAAATTTGATCTCAAAACTAAGAAAACTTTAATTTGATCTGACGGTGGTAAAAGTCTCATTATACTATCTTGTAATTATTAATTAACAAGATCTAAGTGCAATCCGATAAAACAAATAACATTTTAATTATTGTATTTTTTACTTTTACTTTAAACAGCATTAATATCAACTTTTGACTCGAATTCAAAAAACAAAAAACACTTTGAATTCAATTATAAATCCTCAATGGATTAATTATGATGGTTAAATCATTTGGCATAATCACAATTTTTAGGATCCAACTATTATAATGTAGTATGCGATTTTCGTTACTAACAAAACATTAGCATTTCTATATTTTAATATCGAAATGCCAATTTTAGCAAAAATCACTATATCATATTAGGAATTTAGGCAGCCATTGCTTGGCAGCTGTTTTCTCAAAAAGCGCGAAAGGCATTCGGCATTGAACAATTTGAAGATCATTATGTCTTTGGTAAAGTATTAATTTTAGCATCATTATCATTTTGGAGACCTTTTGGGGCACTATATGAGGCAATATGTGGAGGACCTTGAGATAGGGCTGTAATGGACCTTGACACAGTCGCCACTAAAGCTCTGATGTGTATAGATTAAGCCTTAATGCTCAAATTAATGGTGAAGTAATTGGTCCAATGTCACATCTCTGCTAATAAAACTGTTACATGGTCAAGAAACTACAAAAAAAAAAAAGAAGGCCTAACTACTATTGACTATTATAATCTGTCTTGTAATGTTCTACAATCATATATATCCTATTTCAACTTTTATAATACGCATATAGCCATCACCTACATTTTTGTTACTTATTCAACTCTTAAAGATGCAAAACATAACTCATTCTCTCTCTCTAAAACACACACACGCAATTGCCATGCTGCTCTCTTTTTTCCATTATCAAGTATGTTACTACTTACTATTAGTTGTGGGATTTGCATTTGCTATGATTTTATTCCACCACCAGAATACTTGCTAAAATTGATTGAAGCTAATTTTATCTTGGTAATGATTTTGCAAATTTACTAGTGTATATCACTGGTGGCTACAAATATCATAACTTAACTTGGGTTATGGCCTATATTTTAGTGTGAGCAATTTAAGTAACATCAAAATGTATAAACGGTCTAGGCGTCTATTGCTCCTAAATGTCCATTGTATTTGTCTAACTAAGTTATTTTTTAGTTTGATTATTTTTAAAATGAGATTCATTTTTAATAATTCAATAGTTAGAAGAAGGATTTGAATCAGAGAGACAAAAAGAAAAACATTGTTTTTTAAGAATAAAATTAGCCAATAACTTTATAGCTAAGTGATATTATCCAATCATCTTTCTAAAGAGAATTTAGATTCTAAATCAGACTTGTTAGGAAAAAAAACAAGCTTCATATCAAATAATTAGGGGAAAAAAATTCATCCGAGGAACTAAGACAGCAATTTATTTTATTTGTCCTTTTTGCTTCAAATGCAATGCATAAACGAAAGATTCCTATTCCAACCTATACGCTTTGTCATATTTATCCATAAATTAAAAACATAAAAACAAAAAGAAAAGAAAAAAAAAATACTGAAAAGGAGAGCTTTCGATTTTGATGCCCAACTGGACTAGAAGACTAGGAGGAGAATCAGAAATAAATGAATGGCCAAAATCGTAAACTGGTTCACAGTTCATAACACGTGGCGACATCCCGTTCATGATGCCACGTCACCGAGTCCTCTGATTGATATTCCTTCATTCATAGTGAACCTCCGAGTTTGCGGGTCATTTTAAAACACGCACCCCCTGCTCCATTTTCCTTTCCTCAATTTCTCCTTCCCTTCCGTTCTAATAACTCTCTCTCTCTCTCTCTCTCTCTAATTCGTTCCCGTCAAAATTATCGCCGGAAAAAGCATTCCACTAAGCATAATCTCGTCGAGGTTCTCGTGACTCCATCGCAACTCCGCCATGAATCCCGAATAGTAAGCTTCAATTCATCCTCTCTTTTCTTTCCGTTTCTCACTTTAATTTCGATTCGGAATTTTTTTTAACTTCTATTCATTTTCATATTTCGCTGAATTTTAGATAAATTTTGGTCCAATTCGTTATAGATCTGCGATGATTCATAATCAATACCTTGAAAATCAATTTCTTTTAATTTCACGTGATGCTTGGATTATTAATTCCGTTATGATGATTTTGTATTTGGATTTGGCTTAACGTTTTAGATCTATGCGTTTCCGTACCAGATCCGTTGACTCGTTTCGGTCAATTTTGTTTGAGATAGTTAGAAACGTTTTTTTTTTGTGTGTAAGTGCGCGCGCGCGCGCTCTATAAGATCTCCTTGCATATTTGTGAATTTTGTTATCGCTTTGGTACGATTAGAATTTTAGTGAATAGAGCCGACACTTGAATTTATGTATTGGTTTAATCAGTATGGGAAATTCAGGTTGTGTGAATGTGAGCGTATGATTGGCTATGCCGACAAAATGATATTCACGAGAAACTAAAGGAAAAAAATTTATATATTGATATATTTGTTCGTTATGTTAATGAGTATTGTAGCTAGTAATCAATTTTTGAGTGCCCTAGGTTCATTTATGTTCTAAATTGATGTAAGAAGTATGCGAGATTAATCGTATTGTTTATCATGTGCAGCATGGATTTTGTTGGATGGCTTTTGTTTATGTTTCTCTACTAACTTGGAAATAACGTCCGGCTTTATTTATTTACATATTTTCTCTTTCTGTTCTCTTAATTGCAGTGACTATTTGTTTAAGCTTTTGCTTATTGGAGATTCTGGTGTTGGAAAATCTTGTTTGCTTCTGAGGTTTGCTGTAAGTTCTTACTATCTTTTTGTTCTTATGTTCTTAGTGTCTTTTTGTTCTTATTTACTGTTGGCCTGATCTATTTATGATTATCTAAAAAAGAAAAAAAGAATTGTCTTGGTGTTATATGTCAATGAGTGCATTTACTTGATTCAAGGTAAACAATCATATTTAAGTTCTAGCTCAACTGGCACTTCCTCCTCCCATAGTAATGGGTTGGAGGGTTAGTTTGTGAGTTCAAGATCCCCTACTAAATCAGCATCATTAAGTTAGTGTTCATTTTTTGTTTTTGATGACGAGGAACCTTATTAAGGCAGGGTCCTTTGGACCCACCCTTAGGTAGTAAATATTGGATACACAACTCCACCTACTAAAATCCTTTATCGAGTAATCTAGGGGAAGCTTCTAGTGGGGATTGAACTCAGGATGTCTAAGTCTACCGGTCATCCTAAGCCTCATACCAATTAGGGCACACCGGTCATTAGGATTGTGTTTATCAAGAACAAAACCTGAATAGCTTGTAATTGATGAGCAGTTCCTTTTAAAAAAAAGGCCCATTTTTTATCCTCCGATATTTCTGTTGGAAGGATTCAAGGACTAGATAGATTGTAAGTGTGATGTGGTCCACATTAAACTGAAAGTATAAGTATAAGCATTAACCTTTTTAATGTGGCTTGCCAAAGGAATAACCACTTATGGTTTTATTCTTTTTCATTCAAATTGATGGTATACATATATTCTACCAATTTGATCAGCTAATATACTCACTATAGTGCTTTGCTAATGAAAGGTTTATGGTCTCTCTTCCAAACTATGATAATTTGTTCTGAAGGATTTATAATTATATTCTATCCCTTTGTATTCCAGGATGATTCCTATTTGGATAGCTACATCAGCACCATTGGAGTTGACTTTGTAAGTATTCATTTTTCCACACTGTTGGGTTGCACTATTGATATTTTCAACGTCAATATACAGCAATAACTTTTGTATCATCAATGCTATGTAGAAAATTCGCACTGTGGAACAGGATGGGAAGACCATTAAACTCCAAATTGTAAGTTTATGAATTGTTGTGTTAGTCCTCCTTTTGTCAGGGAAAATTAGTATCAGTTAATAGTGTTGGGGATGATTGCAATCAAATCGAAATTCCAAATTTGTGAATTGCTCCTCCTGCTCTGGAAATGTTCTGGGCTTTTATTTTGATAAACATGTATAATCAAGAGGAGTTTGGTAGTTTTGAAGTGTCTTAAACTAAAATTAGTTCTAAGTGTTCATATTTGTTGAGAAATTAAATGTTTCTACCACACAATATTATCCTATATTTGTGTCTTAATTGCATTGTCTGGCCTGTTTGCTGATTGCCTTTTCTGCTATTCTCTGAACATTCAGTGGGACACTGCTGGTCAAGAACGTTTTAGGACAATCACTAGCAGCTACTACCGTGGGGCTCATGGCATTATTGTAAGTTCTGCCTTTCATATTTTATATACTTGCTGCTTTCCCTTCTAATTTAGCTCCTCTTGTGAGAAATCTGTCTCAAGCTGGTGGCTTTCTGGGCAGGTTGTTTATGATGTCACAGATCAGGAGAGCTTCAACAATGTTAAGCAATGGTTGAATGAAATTGACCGCTATGCAAGTGAAAATGTGAACAAGCTTCTAGTTGGCAACAAGAGTGATCTCACAGCAAATAAAGTTGTGTCTTATGAGACAGCCAAGGTACTAAATGTTCAGGCTCTTCTTTTTATCTTTTAAAAGACTCTTGCTCCCAAAGTCTCTGCATAACACTTGCACGTGTTCTGTCTTTGTTAGGCATTTGCGGATGAAATTGGGATCCCCTTTATGGAAACAAGTGCAAAAAGTGCCACCAATGTGGAACAGGCTTTCATGGCCATGGCTGCTGAAATCAAGAATAGGTACTGTATCTTTGTGGCTTCTATGCTGTCATATTCTTGAAAAGGAAAACTAGAAACACGCTTTTGTTGGTTTGGCAATGGTTATTCACTAGTTCTAACTCTTATAGTTGGGTTTGTATGAAATCTGCTAGTTTAGTTGATCAAATGATTTATTTCCTAGATGATTGACCTTCAATCATTTCTCTTGCTTCTTCTTGTGTGCAGGATGGCAAGCCAACCCATGAACAATGCCAGGCCTCCAACAGTGCAGATTCGGGGACAGCCTGTCAACCAGAAGTCTGGTTGCTGCTCTTCTTGAAGGGAACAAGTAATAGTGATTTATGATGTTTATCTGTGTTTTCCGTGGCATGTAAAACTAGTCCTCTTCCTAATGCTTTGATATGAAGAATATTGTTAATTTTCTTTCCTTGTCAGTTGTTCAGCACTTGGTTAAAGTCCATTCTTTTGAATGTATTTGATTTTAAAAACATTTGTACAAATTAGGAATATTGGTGATTAGCCGTAGTTGCCTTGTGCGACTTCTGTTTCCTCCATTTTATCAGTAGGCCCTGCCTGATGGCCTTGTGCAAATCTGTTTCCCTCCAGAATATCTCAATATTCCCAGTATTATTCAATTTTTATTCTTGATCACACATAAATCGTTATTTTCCCACCTTGAACTTTGGAATCAGTCATAATGTTCTCTTTAAATTACAAAACTTACCATGTACTCCCAGGCAAATAGTTTCTTCTCTTCAGGTAAATAATTGGTCAAACCCAAAACTACATGGTTACATAAATAGGTGAGGCTGACCATGTCAACGCTACCTACTAAATGAAAAACGAGGTGAGACAAATGCAAAAGCCGGAAGCCCGAAATTTTTCATCATAAAGCTAACACTCGGGTCCGAGCAGTAAATTATTTTCACCATGTGGTACACGCATGATTGAAAACCCAAAAGGATAAGTGTGAGCTGTGGAAGGACATACATTTCCTTCACCTATTTTGGGCATCATGAGAGACCTTGCAAATGAGCTTTGCAATGCTTGCAAGCACCTGAGAGCCCATGATGGGAGTACTCTCAAGGATAAACGCATCCCACTGCCGAATGCTCAGGTCATACTAAAAACCACTGTTTCAAGCACATTGTCTTCTTTCGGTGGAAGGATTTTACTAATTTTTATTTTTATTTTTTTAAGGCACTCTTTGAGTACATAGAGAAATCCTACTCTAACCTAATTTTAATTTGTAAACTTGGAGATCAAACTCACCTTCATAGAAAAATAGGAATCAAATAGGAGTGGGGACACAACTGACAAAAGTTAAGGAAACATTTAATGTTATGAAATAGGGATCAAATACGTCAACCAAGTTAACGCTACCTATTAAAAGTAAGGGGTCTTGTTAACGAGTGTCCTTAGGTAGTGAAATTTTAATATTAAAATAATATAAAAATAGCTTTTAAGGGTATTTTAGTCTTTTTATTTATTATTTTAATATTAAAAATTCGTTATTTCAAATAAAGTGTAAGCATTTAATGATCCATAAGTATTATCTTAAAGGCACTCGTTAACAAAATTCAAAAAATAAAGGCGAACAAATTTCTTCAGCATTAATTCCATACCACCCAACCTTCGGAGAAATTATTCAGTCCACCAAGTGAACCATATCATCCGTCCACCAACCCATATATTAAATGCCATGTGTAATAATTAACCACATCACCTTAATTAGATTTTAACAACTAACCCAGTTTTTAACGTTAACGTTAGATTAACAAATCAAAAAACAATTATTATATTTTCAGTGTTTATCTTCTTCGCTCAATCCAAGCCCAACCGAACGGTCCCTTTTGAGAACAATCACTGTGTTTGAAAACTCTGCACTTGCGGGCAACACCAACATACCCCCACCGGCAACAACCCATCCTCTCGTTGACGATGGCAACACTGACAGAGCCAACACCAACGACTACGACTGGCTAGAGCTTTTTTCTTTCCTTTCTGTTGTTGGTCAACAAAAATCTTCTAAACAGAATCTTTAAATCCTCCAAAGATAGTAAATTTTGTATTTGTTAAACAAAATTTCAGGAATATTTACAGTTATAGGTAGTGAATATTGCTTTTGCTTGTAGATTCATGTTTTCTTGGATTATTACGTTGCAATCTATGAAATATTATATCAAATTAAAGCCCTAGGAACCGCAACCATCTCCCAAACCCATTGATAGGTTGTATCTTCACTCAAAGGACCAAACCAAGGAACACCCCGTAGACGAGAAATTAGATTTGGGGATTTCTTATGAAACCCAAAATTTGGGCGATGTGAACTCCAATTCAGACAGGAAAGGTGAGAGTGATGATTTGAAGGAACGAAGTGTAAAAGATGACGTCGCCTGATGCTGAGCAAAAATTACTGAATATATAATATATATTTTTTTAATTTGTTAATCCTAACGTTAACGTTAAAAACTGGGTTAGTTGTTGAAAGTTAATTAAGGTTTGACTTGTTAATTATGACACATGGCATTTAATATATGGGTTGGTGGATGAATGACATGGTTCACCTGGTGGACTGAATAATTTCTCCAACCTTCGGTGCTCAACTGCTCATTAATTTCAGAAACACAAACACTTTTGTTTTTCCAATTTAATAGGTCTAAAATTGGGTAATTTATCCATTTAGCAGCCCTAACGGAATCTCATTTTTCTCCTCCTTCACCTAACTCTTGTGTTCTCCCATTTATCACTCATTAATGCAAGAATAACGATTACTTGTTTACGTGCAATTTATTACTCTCACCCATTACATTGAGTCATTGACAATGCAAGAATAGGAATTAAGGAATGCACCAATAAGGCCACAGCAGGACCGATGCTCAATCCTCTAGCTTGTACTCAGGCATTCAATTATTAAAGTTGGAAACTTTGCATTTATTAGGAAATTTTTGGTGAGTATTATGTATCTGACGGTTTTCAAATCATTTTAAATTTAAATGATTTGAGAATATTAAATGGAACATTTTTTTTTTCATCACCTTGGATAACTGTAGTTTTATTAAGACTGGACCAACAAAAGAGAACAAGGATTGGGTCTAGCGCCATCTCTTTCAAAATCTTGGGCCACCAAGACAGTAAGACAAGTTATGGATACTAGCCCGGTCCAATTACAAAAAGCAGCATGTTAATAGTGGAGCTAGCTGCTTAATAATTTTGGTTCTGAATTTTGTTAGAGGGCCTTGATAGTCGAAAAGATGCTTTTCCACATAGTACTTGAGCGGGACATGCAGCTCCACCCTCGCCACTTCGAAGCTGATGAAAGATGCGGAGGGCACCTGCAGTGGTCGACATTGTTTTTGTAGTGGCAATAACGGGTATAGACAATGTTGGGAAAGGGTTGATTCGTGATGAAACAGGATTTGTCACATTTCCAGTTGTAGAGGCCTATTTTTTCAGTCCACCACGGACCAAATCCAACACCCTAGTGGTCCACCAGAGGCCCAAAGCCCAACAACACTGGTGATCCACGGTAGACCAAACAGGAGAAAAATGGCCCAAAAGCCATCCACCGAGCCCAAAGCCCAAAAGAAGAGAACAAGGCCCAGCCCACTTGGTCATCAAAATTTCAGTCCACCGCACAAGGGGATTCTGAAATAATTTGAAAACAAGAGGGAAAATGGCATACAACATCATTTTTCCCTCCCCTCTTGGCACGGTGCTCGAGGCACTGAGGGGAAATATTCCCAAGAAGAAATCATATTACCAAGATCTGATCATTACAACTAGGAGTGGTCTTCTTCATTAACCATCAGACATGGTAAATAACCAGAAGAAAACGATCTACCACAACATCAACCAAAGCCCAGAAAATGTGGAAGAGAGCTGGTCCTCCACACCACCCAGTGGTCCACGGCGAGTTGTCCAGCAGTCCACAGCAAACTCAGTCACCAAAAAACGATCTGCGGCGGCACCAGCTGCGGCCAATGACGAAGGAAGTGACGAAGAGGATGAGGCAAGGCTGAAAAGACTAAGAAATCTCCCATGGCCGCCCAAATCAGTACCATCTGAAGCTGGTAATGATGAGAAGCCAACTGGGTATTTTCTTTATCCACTGGTCACGGTGGACCTCAGCACAAACCAGTCCACGGCAGCACCATCTGGGACCAAAAATGATAATCAAGCCTAAGAAAGACTTGAGAAATCTGCCATGGCCACCACCACTCGGGGACACCGACCACCACAGCCCAGCACTCCGGTGGTCCTAGCTCCTCCACATCATGGAACTTAGGAAGCAAGGTTTGGAGGTAGGGGAACTAATTTACTTCAATTTGGATTGATCTGCCGTAACAGAAATGGCATTGATCTGCTGGGGAGAAATGCCAAAAACGGTAAGTTCAAATCTAATTAATGCAAAACGTGCTTGAGTCAAATCACCTTAAATATTTCAAGCCATTACCGAGCATTAAATGCTCGTCACTTCCTCCCTCATTAATGGCCTGAAACCCGCCGTTCACCGCAGATCAAATCAGGTCTGCGGCGGATGAAAACCATCAGCTCAGCCCCAAAACATAAAACCTTGTCAAATCTCAGCCCCATATCTCTTGGTTAAACAAAGATTCTCATGATGACGAGGATAACAAGTAAAACCATTAGATATGAACACCATTATAAATAGGGCCGAGAAGAAGGAAAAGGGGTTGGCTTTTGGCTGGTCAGAATCCTTAGACTGAAAATTCTCCATTAGAGCTTACTTCAAAAGCTCCAGAAAATACAAAGCCAACAGCAGTCCACGGGACACTTCCCGTAGGTCCACGGTAGACTAAAAAACACTTTTGGTCTGCCACAACAGAAAACTCCCAACAAACACTCAAACAAACACACAGTACTGGCTCATGTGCGTTTTGCAAAGTAAATGGTTCTCTTCCTACTCCCAAATCCCTCAAGTTCCATGATTTTTGTGTTTCTTTGATCTGCACTTCTTTTCTTGCAAGCCACAGAAAAGGCCGGATGCACTATGTCCAGCCTCTGATCCACGGCACAGGACTTTGATTTCCATTACTGGTTATATTTATCACATTTGCTGTGCTTTCCACCACTGGATGTGTAAATGTGTAATGTACTCTCTCATGCATTGTTTTTCTTGTGTTGTAACTACTGAATGCTCTGGTAGAGGTAAAGTTCAGAATTATCGAGTTTATTTTGATCTGCGGCATTAGCTTCGTTGATCCACCGCAGCCACCTACGTGAGTATTGCAGCCCGGTGGACTAAAGAACGCGAGAGGGAAATGCACCATTAGCCTCCGAGTGGTCTACCACACTTGGAGTAGAGTCTTGGGCTCAACATCCCCCACACACACAAATCGGCCCGTATCCAGCCCGTCCGTGGATTGATACGCGGCCTATACGGTGCTGAAATTTTTGGCATCCACACCAGTCAAGTACCAATGTGTTGTATTCAGGTTTCAGACCTTTTAAAGGCGAGATTTTAGAGGCGGTTGGATGCTTGAAATTGATATCTTGGTCTCTTTCAGGTTAAGATACAAAAGGATAGTGAAGCAAGGCTGAAGATCATCGGGACTCGAGTTGATGCTACAGAAATTGTATGTCCATATTGGAGGGAAAATAATTCAGAAGTAACCAAACCAAAACCAAAAGTTAAGGATTTAACTAAATTATATCAACTTACAGTTCGCTCATAGCCGAGATGCTCCTTTGTGTTCGGTCGGATCCGAACTATGTACCTATTCGGTTCGATAAGCTGAAATATTGTTCGATCCATACCGAATCATGTTATCCACAGCTTATCCACATCTTATCCACATCTTATCCTCAATGCTTGGTCCATACCAAATCATGTTATTCACAGCTTATCCACATCTTACCCATATCTTATCCTCAGTGTTCGGTCTATACCGAATCATGTTATCCACATTGTACGGTCCATACAGTGCACGGTTAGATTATAGCTCGGCTTATGCTGAAATGAATCGGGAATAATTTGGAACCCAGCATTCAATGCCTGAAACATTTGAAGTAAGCAACATTAAATGTTTCTTCTAACAAACTCTAAAATTGGGGGCTGAGAACTGATGTCTACTTTATCACCCATCAATGCACAAAATATCTAGGCAAAGAGTGTTGAATACATCTTATACTTTAAACCCAGAATTAACAGTGATAAGTGGTGATGATAATCACTCAGTAAAAACTGACAGAACCCACGTTCTAGTAAGGGGCATAATAAACAAGTTACTTAAATATCTCTGATTATTGGCAGAGTTAAATTATCGGGAAGAGGAATAAATAAATATCCTGAAATATCCCCTGTAGAAGGCAGGTATAAATAGAAGAAGAGGTAACAGTTTAAGGCGCGTGCATTTTCATTCACCAAACTTCTTTTAGCTCTGTTTATTAAATACTCGATCATCTTTTGATCCATAAACTGACTAAGGCATCGGAGAGCTAAAGGCCAACCCCCACTGGGTTGACCAAGGTTCTAACGATCAATTCCTGTTTTTACAGTTATCTCATACTGCAGGACACGGGAAAGTTGCTCAGACAAACCTCAAAAAAATGAAGAATTTGTCTTTCAGTCAGCTTTTCTGACCGTAACATTTTAAGTTCCTCCACATATTTTATCTTCTTGTCACTCTTTAAAACTTAAAAGCTTAACATGCTGTTATCTTGTAGTTGAACTTTGTAAGTAAAATTCAGCTCACTTGAATTTTACTTATCTAATATATTTCCCCTTTTTGCAGTTCTGCATTGGTACCATAAAAGATGATTTCTTGGGTGTGATAAACGATCCAACAGCTTAGCGAAGTTGCTACTGACGTTTTCTTTGCTTGTGTTACCTGCTAAGTTTCTGTTGTATAGTTGAGTAGCCTGGATTAGTTGTACTATACTCTGGGTCGACACTTACATTGCTGAATCATTGTTGGATAGAATTGTTAAGGCTATCTTTGAAGTTCACATATAATTTTTGTGCCTAGCATTGTCGAATAACCGAAATGGTTTTAGTTTCCGGTTTACAGAAAGTAGGAAGTTGTCAAAGGAAAGGCTCTGTTAGTGTGCCCTTAATTATGGCTTCAGGTCCTCTTGACGTACTCTCTGCTCTAATATAATAGAGCTACCTGCTTGGCCTCGATGACAAATGGGCAATGTTGCTTTGATCGTGGAATCTAGTACCAAAAAAGAGAAACTAATTCTGACGTTAATTGAGAAGTTCTCTATATTGCACAATATTTTTTCAATTAAAATGTGCCCTTTGCTTTCCTGGCTGTTGAACTTTATAACAGATGATTGGGTAAGCACTGAAACTTTGACTAAATTGTTTGTCATCCCACGAATATTTGTGTCCATAAAGCCATTGTGCTTCACAAGGAACGTGGTATAATACAGATGGTTGGAAAGAAGTTTGTCATCTTCAATCTTAAACAAACGTAGAAAATTATATAATTGTATGTCAATGGAGAGTTGAGAGGCTACATATGTCGAGAGTCTAATTTAAAAGTACGTGTTAGAAAAGAAAAACAAAAAGAAGTATGCTAAATTGTGATAAATTATGCCTAGAATCAATAAATGATGTTCCTGTTTTAACTGAATTTCATTTCATAGATAATGGTATCTATAATATGTAGAATTGGATTATTTTTGTAGTTTCCTACAACATAAGGTGGACGCCTTTGATTATTGTCGTAGTTTCCCAAATGTGTTCACAGTTGAATGAACTTATAAAGCTGCAAGTCCCAGCAGAGCTGCCAAGCATGTTCTACCAAAATCATCAAATCAAGAACTTGAATTAAACCAGCCCGCCACCTCAATTTTGCAAGCTTACCAATAATCACCACAAGTGCAAAACCCATCTTTGAAATGGTGGAACCTCGTAGTATCTCTAACAATGATTTCCCTCCTTTCAATCGCTGATATGTACTTGATGGCGCTGTGGCAATCCCCACAGACCCTCAAGTTTTTAAAAATCCGGATTGGAGTCCCTAGTGGCACTTTTATGAGCCCAAAAGCAATGGCTAATTTTTCACTGTGCCATAACAAAAGCTGCTCTTTTTGCTCTTCTCCCACATCATGTAATGCAAATTCAAGATCTGGAACATAGCCTGCCAACTTCATTTTCTTCTCCAATTCTTTCAGTTTCTCATTTATGGCGGCCAATTCTTGATGGACCCTATCACTTGACCTGAACTCATGAACTACATTTTTTACCTCAATCCAACTATACCCAGGTGTCTTCACTACTTGACTCTCTTTCATTAATCGGCGAATTCTAGCAACGTGGTCCCATCTATTCATGGCGGCATAAACATTAGCCAGTTGAACATAAGCAGCTGCACTAGCAGAATCAAGATCAAGCAAGCTCTTTGCAGCATACTCAGCCAGCTCTAAATTCTTGTGGATCCTACAAGCACCCAAAAGTGTTCCAAAAATGGCAGCATGGGGTTTGAAAGTCATTTTCTTTATTAGATCCACAGCTTGAACTAACCTACCTGCTCGACCAAGAAGGCCAACCATACATGTATAGTGGTCTGGCTTAGCTTCAACTCCATAATCTCTTACCATTGAATCAAAATATTGCAGCCCAAGCTCTACAAGTCCTGCATGATTGCAAGCCAATAATACTGCAACAAAGGTAATCCAATCTGGCTTCATTCCCTCATCCCTCATCTTATTGAACAAATGGAGAGCTTTTTCACCCGCCCCATGTTGAGCATAACCAGAAATCATCGCATTCCAAGTGACCACATCTTTTTTCGGAATCTCATGAAACAATCTCAAGGCATCCTCCAAACCTCCACATTTACAATACATGCTAATCAATGAAGTTCCTGCTGTCGTATCACGATACAATGGAGACTTACAAACAAACTGATGAATCTGTTTACCCAATTGCAATGCAGATAAATTGCTACAACCCAATAAAGCGCTACTCAAGCTTGATGGGTTTGGCCTAATCCCAACTCCCACCATTTTCCTAAAAAGCTTCAAACCATCCTCTGCTCGATCGTTATCAACATAACCTGCAACCATAGCATTCCACGTCACCAAATTTTTCACAGGCATCTCTTGAAACATTTTCTCTGCCAATCCAATCTTCCCAAACTTCATATACCCAGTAATCATGGCAGTCCATGCCACCACACTCTTCACTGGCGCTACCTCAAACAACTCCACCGCAGAATCCAAATCCCCACATTCCACATACCCTGAGATCATCGCACTCCACGACACATTATTTTTCTTCGGCACCTCCAAAAACAACTCGCGTGCCTCCCCCATCTTCCCATTCTGAGCAAAACCTGAAATCATTGTATTCCAAGACGCGGTATCCTTAACAGGCATCTTATCAAAGAAAACCCGTGCGGTATCTAGATCAGTATTTTGCAAATAACAAGCTAACAATATATTGTATGACACAGTGTCTGGTTCAGGAATTCTATCAAACAGTTCACAGGCTTCTTTCATTTTACCGGGTTTTTTCGAGTACCCAGCCAAGATTGAATTCCAAGTAACTATTGTCTTAACTGTCATACTTTCAAATACTCCAAGAGCAGAATCTAAATCACCACCTCGAATATAGCTGGTGATAATTTTATTTGATTCAATCACGTTATTGGAGGGAACCAAATGGGGTTTTTGGGATGAGTGAGAGGGAAAATTGGTGGGAATTGCTTCTCTGTTTGGATTGGCATGTGGGTTTTGGATTGTGAAGGTGGAAAGAGAAGAGGTGTAGTGTTTGGTTAGTGAGAGAATTTTCAGGGACAACAAAGCGTTTTGATTCCTTGTAATAACTAAAATTCTAGAAAAATACATTTGTCATGGTTGGAGAGAATGGAAACCGTTGTTACTTGTTCAAAAATTGTAGGAGGGAATGTTTTTTATTTGCCAGAAGTTGAACTTTCAAGTCGTGGGGAATTATGAGAATTCAAAATTCTAAGTAAGAAAGTTGGAGGTGAAAGTAACGAAAAATGATTTCCGTTGCCGGGACTTGAACCCGGGTCTTTCGGGTGAGAGCCGAATATCCTGACCAACTAGACTACAACGGAATTGCACTATGAATCCCTCGTAGAGATATAGAATTATAAAATAAAAGGGTATTTTTTATTTTTTTTGTTTTATAATAAATAGAAGGGTGTTTAGAAAAAGTGAAAAACTAGTGATCTATCATATACTAAACAGTAATTCAGCAACAAAAAAATCATATATTTAGTAAATTGGAAGTATACAAGTGTTTCATTTTTGTGTAATGATATATATTTATGTAACACTTCCCAAAAGAATATTTTTGGAGGGATTTATACATTGAATAACACATACGTTGAAATGTTTACAGCCATCTAATCCGTCTCATTGATTTTGAAAACCATACAAAAATTGAATTTGACCTGATAAATATTAGCAATTCAATTTTTATTTTTATTTTTTTTTTAAGTTTTTCTTTTACTGCATTTTTTAATATTTTAAGGCATCAAACTTCCTTAAACCAAGAAGTTGGATTCATATTTAAGCAATTAAAGCATCAATTGAAATAACATATTTTCCATGCCCACATGCTGAAAATTTGTGGAGGGATGCTAAGGTTTTGCTCTCAACTAAGATATGTGTTAACCATATTCGAAAAGGGTATTATATTTATGTGGAGGTTAATATCAAGGGATAACACATTTGATTTGTAATCATGTCTTATTAAGTAAGAGTCTTTTGGTTCTATTCTCTCTTTCCTTTCCTATGAGAAATCACCCATAAAAAGCCATATTAAGATCTTTTTTCTTCTTTTCTTAACCAGAAAAGTCGCAGGAACGAATCATTTAATACTTATTTAGAGTGTTGGAGTGGGATGGGAGGAAAAAGGGTATGGAAAGGGAAGGTAAGAAAGGAAAAATTATTTATACAACATCCTCCTCAGTCCTCACAACATATGGTTCCCACAGCTATGTGAGATCACAAAATGTGAGAGGCATCATCTCATAAGATACTTTTTCGTAGAAAGTAACACAAACTTTTCCATAATTTTTTTTCATTTTTCATAACTTATTATGGTGATAAGTTGTGGTTGGACTAACAAAAACTTTGATTTCAACACACTGCTTTGTTATGTGCTAATCGAAACAGGTCATAACAACAATTAAAAAAAATTGTCCTTGGAATTGTTGAATTGTACAAGCCCACCAAAATCAGCCAGCCAAAAGTGGAAGTAATTAAGGGAAAGTTGGTTTCCTAGCTACAAACCAATTTGTAGCCAAACCTTGTCCTTCCTTTAAAATGGTTCACAAATTTTGTATTACCCTACTTTAAAACAATGCAGAGAATTTGTCATCCCTATTTACTTATTTAGTTTAATTGCAAATACTGCTCCCTTACTCATTTATAATTACAGAGATTTGAAGCAGAGTCCCTTTCCCTTGGGCAAGAGCTGGTTCATTATTGAACCAGTGTAGGGGCCAAATACAAAATGAGGATTCAAAAATTGCCTGCCTTTAATTCGTAAACATTCATTCTTGCAAAACACATGGTATATGATTCAGCTTCATTGGCGACAAAAATTAAACTTTTGCCTCACCTATGGGTTTTCAAGCAAAATACACAAAACCAACAGTTACTGCATCAAGCAACTTCGGCTGCAGATTCTTACAACGTTAAATTGAAAAGAAAATGCAGCAATTAGGACCAATAAGAGGACTTCTGAAGAGGCATTTCCAGCTTGAAGCATGAATAATTAAACAAATACATGCAACAATGAGATATCCAAAAATAACTAACGGTGTTCATCTATTTCAAAACAAAACTGATGCATGACTTCTCGGTCCAGACATAACATCTAAAATATACACTCAAACATAATATTAAAGATTAGTTTATAAGATGCCCGTGCATAGCCTGCCACTCAAACTCCTGAAATGATAGCACAAGAACCCCAAATGGAGAAATCAAAGAGAAGAAACAAGTGGAAAATTCTCATTTACCACCCAAGGAGGGGAACTGGTGCTGATCTTCAATGGCAGGGGCTTCTACATTGCTCCTGTAGCTTCCACCAAATCCACCTCTTGAACCACGGCCACGGCCTCTTCCACGGCCACCAGGGTTATAGAACCTCTCCCCTTCAGCAGGCTTTAGAAACTCATTTATGCTAACAGACTACACCCAAAAAGCACTAAATTAATAAAAGGAGACAGCAAACAGATTTATCATTCATGAGATGATCAGCACTACAAAACTTCCCAGAGACTAAGTACTCTGTTTGATAATTAGCACAATAGAGAATTAACAACTTTTATAATAATTAGACACCAAAATAAATAAAAATAGATAAAATAATTTTCATAGAAACATACATAAAAAAGATACATGGCAAATTACACAACACTCCATATAGTTTGGGGGTAGTTTCAAATTAAACCCTAGATTTTTAAAAGTTTCAATCAAAACCCTAAATTTCTTAAACCATTTCAATTCCATCCCTCAAAAGAGTCATTGTTAACTAAAACTAACAAAAAATCAAGTAAATTTCGCATAAGGCTATTTCGGGCAGTAAAAGACCCAACACATGAACACCATGTGGTATTTATTACCAAAAAAACCTCAAAAACATCACATCTTCAACAAATTGTATTTATGTTTTAGTATTTTTTAACATTATTCTGTAAACGTTTTAGGTGCCAAAATGCTATATATGTTGTTCACATTTATATGAATTACAACTTCTATGAATTTCCAATACTTTTTGTTAATAATAACTCACTGAAGGGGCGAGTTGAAATGTTTTAGAAAGTTAATGGTTTTAATCTGACATTTTTTAGAATCTAAGGTTTCAATTGAAATCACCCTCAAACTGTACGGAAATTACGTATTCTTTTATTTGTTTAGCTTTAAACATTATGTATCATAATAATTTATGGCAATGTCACTGTCATTAGTACCAAGTTATAAACGACAACAATAAAATTCTGAACATTGCAAAACAATAGGATAAAGAAACACAACACAAATAACATCTGCAATAAGGACAACCAGTACAAAAGTCATACCATGTCAGAAATACTGCTAAAAGTTGAAAACAAAAAAAATAACTATGAGTTCATGCATAAGAGAGACAAACATACCTTCTTAGCTTTCTCTTCTTTGTCAGCGGCATCTTTACGCTTGTCCTTCTCAGAACCCTGACAACCAAATGCCAACAAGTCAACATACTTGCATAAGGTATATCAAATGAATTAAGGTAGCTATTTAAAGAGTTTTAAAGGTCTCACCAGTTTGATAAAGATGTCATCATTGCCCTTCTTAGTTGAAAGCTGCTGCATGGACTGAAATTCTTTGTCCACATCAACCTTCCTTTCCTCAGTCTTTAGTGCAAGCAGAGCCTTCCTCTTCTCTTCAAGAACCTTCTGGTACTCTTCTAGAGTCATCTCCTATTACAAGTATCAACAAGAATATTACGCAATTTTAGGATGAAAGTATTAACTCCTGGAAGCTGTTATATCAACAATGCAAATTAATCAGACTTACATAAAAAACTATCCGGACACACAGTAAACCTCTAAAAAAACAGAAATTGCATAAAATAGAACCACAAATCTCTACAGGGACCATAACTTCACATACTGCGTCAAATAGAGATTGGAAGGAGGATTCGGGGGAAAAGGATAGTGTTACCAGAGCCTATAACAACAAACCCTCAACCCACAGTAGCAACTCTGATAAAACAGAAAAAATATATATAGGAACATACATGAAAGCACAAGGAGCCATGCAGGGCTCTTAAACAAGTTTTATATATATATAAAATAAAACATTCTTAAGAGTAGAAAAATGATAACCTCGTGAAAATCAAGTTTTTTGTGTCCCCACTACAAGTTTAAGTATCTAATCAATGTGTCATTACACCATAACTCTGAGTTAGCTGCTTATGCTGTTTCTTGTTTACACCACCAGTACTCTCTAGGGTTGGACAATCTCTGCAACCCCGACTGGAAAATAGAAACCACGCCAAAATGCTTATGCATAGTATCGAATAATAAAGGTAAAAAACTTTCAACAAGCAGAAGTGAAAGGATTCTACATCCCCATGCCAGCTCTAGTAAAATCTACCATCATATCAAACAATTAGAAAAGTGCACACAACTACCAATAATCAAGGCATAGGTTCTTGCCCTTGCTTTTTCTTACTAGTCCCAACATAGTAATTCTTTTTTTAAGCAGCAAAAATCCCCCAAAATAGCAATTAAAATAAGCAAGCCACTATGCTTCACATGATTGCAATGATAAATCAGAATCGTCATTCCTGTGGCTGTTAGTTTTTTATTTTTTTAGTTTTTCAGACAGCCATATGGAGAAAATGTAATTGCTGGAGAAAAAGCCAATCCAGTATATCAGACATCCTGAACAATGAGACAATTTACCTTATCCTCAGGCTCCTTCTCTTCTGATTCATTAACAGGATTCTCTTTGTTAGCATCACCAGCATTTTCCTCTCCCAACTGCTTCTCAGCACCAACATTCTTCTCATTTTCAGTGACAGGCTCCTCAACATCCCTTATTTTGGCAAAAACAAAAGGCAGATATACATAGATATAAGTAGGTCTCACATCACATTGAAGCAAATAACTATATTATCACAAACAGTATTAATCACCAGAACTGGATTAAGTGGCAACAAATACACTTACGGAGAAATTTCATCAGTTGGAGTTCCCCAGTTACCACGACCAGATCCTTCACGTTTAAGCTCACTACTGGTTATTGAAAAAGATAGGATTAATCACTGGAATAATAACTACAGGACTGTAAGCACAGATGATGTCATCTATCATAATAGTAAAAACAATTATCTCAATAAAAACACTAACCCACGTCCAGTCCCACTGTGGCGTTCATATGTTCTCCGTGGACGTTCCCCTTCAGCAGCATCTCCATTGTTAAAACCACCACGGCGACCACCCCGGAAAGGACCACGAGGCCCACCAGAGCCACGCCTCTCAGTTTGCCTCCCAGCATCTCCCTCTTCAGTTGGTCTGTACCCACCAGAGAATCCATTGTTGTTGCCAATGGCATTCTCATTGTTAACAGAGTCTCGAGCAAATCCACCTCCACCTCCACCACGTCCACGCCCATATCCACGTCCACCGCCACGGCCCCCTCCACGCCCAACTTCATTCTTTCCCTCCCTCACTACTCACAAAGAAAAAAGCACAAGATAAGTTTGTTTTATATATATATATATAAAACACATGATAAGATATGCAAAACACATGCAAGTCACCTATTAAAGGTGTTAGATTTTATGAGCAACATAACCTCAACAAAGCATTCATATAGACAGAGAGATAGAACATTGGAACTAAGCACCGTGCTCTGGACAGATATTTTACATAACAGTTTCTTAATTTTCACTCTACTTACAAAAAAAAAAAAAGTCAGATTACAGCATACATAACCAATAAAAAAATTCTATGAACAACAATCAGAAACACAAATTACTGAAACAATGCCAAATATTTATTAGTTAGTTTATTATCAGTAGTAAAATCACTATTAGCAAACCACAAAAGGGTAGAGCAACAATGAAACAAAGAAAAAGCATACGTCCTTTTACAATAAACCCACCAATCACAGTAAATACAACACATTATGCCCCAAATATATTGAAATCTCGAACATAAGATAGATATGCATAATACAAAAATAAATGAAAATGAGGAAAAAGATAAAAAATTTTGAATGAGTTAAAAAAAAAAAAAAAAAAAAAAAAAAAAACTAGACATTCAATACATAAATACAAACTATAATCAATACCAATTTCAAAACAAGTCCACAACTATTACCAAATCTCAACAACAAAGCACAATAACAAAAAAAACCCACTTCAAGCCACAAAATCCATATAACAAACAAACACTGAATAAATCAAAATCACTTAGAATTATTAATAGTCAAAGCTTTTTATTATTATCATTATCATTTTCTCATAAACCAAACAAAAAGTAAAAAATTGAAGCATTGAAAACCGAAATGGAAATCGAAGCTGACCAGCTTGAGCCGGAGGGAGTGGCTTGGAAGGGAGCTTGGCTGGCTTAGCAGGCTGAGCAGTGGGTTGAGCTGGAGCTTGGGGTTTCTTTGCAGGGCCGAGCTTCTGCTCCTGAGCCGCGACGAGTTGACTCAGGTCCTCATTGTCGTCGTCACCCAGGAGATCAAAAGGGTTCGTGGTTGCCATTTTTCTTTTTCGCTCCCGAATCGAAAAAAGAAAAACCCTAACTTTACGAACCGTACACAGCAACCACGAAACCTTTCTAGTGTTTACTCAACGCCATTAACCAAAAACGATTTGACTGAGATTGAATAATAAGAATGAAAAAAAGATGTGTTTGGGAAGAGAGAAAATAGAATGGAAATTGGGAGCTATCAAATGGAAAACCCTAATGCGGCAGAGAAATGAGAGGGTGACTATACCTAATCTTAAAAACCCTACTTGTAATCATTCAGTGCGGACCGCTTCATTTTAAGGACTGTGGGTTGTGTTCCTCAGCCGATTGATGAGGGAGGCATTGAGTGTTGGACTGAAACGACAACGGTTTGCTAATTTACCATTATTGTTACTTCCCATTTTTCAGGAGTAATTAAAGGGGGAATTAAGTTTCTTAAGATTTTTCTTATTTTTCAAAACTTACTTTGGTCTTAAGTCATTCCTCTAACTTTCTTTTATTTTATTTTATTTTTTATTTCAAATTACACTTTCTAATTTTATTAGTTCTATGAATTTTTCACCAAAACGACATCGTTTTTTTCACACTTAACTACAAGCTATTTAACAGAATTGAATGAAATGATTGAATTGAAAATAAACGAAAGTCATGAGACTACAATAAATAAATAAAAAGAGCAATGCCACAAACATAATATTTTCACAACAATTTTACTACAATACTGAGTTGGCAGATTTTTATTAGTTCTCATCTGAACCCACCACTTACTTCATTTTATTATTTACCATTCACAGCTTGAAACCTTAACATTATTGTGAAAGTTTTGTGTCCATAGCTTTATTGAAAAAAAAAAAATCAAAATTAGATGACTTAAATGAATTTGACCAATGTTAGAAGGTGAAATTTGTAATTTAACCTAAAATATTTTTTTATTATTGTTACTTTCCATTTTCTAGAAAATTAATTAAAATGAAAAGTGCAAAAAAAAAAAAAAAGGCTAGAGTTATATTTTAAATTAAGTCCTAGATCTTAATTTTGTTCATTAAAATCATTTTTTAAACAATTTCAATGTCAAGTTTGGTCATTTTTTAAAAATAATACATTTGGCCAAATAATACTTTCTTAAAAAAAAATTGAAGCTATAGATTTTGGCCAAAACGAATTTCCAAAATCATTTATGATAAATATGTATTTTAAGAATGATAAATAATTATTTTAGTAATTTAAAAAAATCGCATTTATCTCTAAGAATCATCTCATGTTTGTATGTCTACAATTATGTAACATTTCAACATATAGGAATTAAAATTTTGGTTATCTTTTAATTAAGCTGGACCCATCAAAATTAACAAAGTTTAATTATATGCGTGCATGCTTCTTGTGAGTTGTGACCCCATTCTTTGACCAATGAAAATTGTTTTTTTATATCATCTTGATCAAAACATTGATTTTAACTTAGAAAAGGACCATTATGCCCTTAAATTCCATTATTACCTAATGTGACGTGGATTTTATCAAAACATATAAAATGACCTTCTTACCATTGGGCACCAATTTGCTAAAAAAAAAAGGGATTTTACATGTCTACATAAACTACCTGAAAAAAAATTGATTAATTAAGAATGAACAATTTGCATACTCTAACAAATGATGTCCTTACAAGTTTTTTTTTTTTTTTTTTTTTAAGGAGTGGATAAAATTTTTATTAAAAAATGAACAGTAGTTTTAAACTTAGATATGAATGTATTTATATTTATTCTTGTTAGATTGATGTTGTTTTCTCTAAACCCTAATTCCTATAGAGGGCCTACGTTTCTATGGAAGTTTGTGTATTGTTTTGTTTTTTTTTTTTTTTTGGCTCAAAAAAGTTTGTGTATTGTCTCAATACAAGTTTGCAACATCCCCTACAGTGTGGGGTCATTTGTGGTCCAAATAAAGCAATAGTAGGTAAAACAATATGGATTCCGATTGGAATGAGATGTAGAAAAAATCCTCCCTTACTAAAGGGTATAAAACGAACCATTAGGAATAAAGGAAAGGCAGCAACTTTTAATTCAATTTAAGAGCATAATATGTGGTTTTGATCGTAGTGACGTCTAGGTTTGATTTGGATTATATCCATGATAGTCTAATGGACGATTTACCTTTTTGTCTTTATGATATGAAAAGACAATTTTGCCCTTGAATCAAGTTTAAACAAAAGTTGCAGAATGAGTTGTTCACATAATCAATCCTAATTAATTACAATTAATCATATGTGGTTGAACCCTAATTTTAAGAATGCATTTAATCTGTTTAAAATTGTCGTTTTGATTGTTGAGACTCATAAAATTGTTTTTTCATTAAGTACTTGTTCAAAATGATGATTTTGCCCCTTGTCATATAATGACATTTTTGCCCCTTTGTAAATTCAAGTTTTCTTAGGTTCGAGTCATAAAATGAATGAACTGTACATTCAAGTTTTCCTAGGTTCGAGCACTTTGGCCATTTTTGTTTTTTTTGATAATCAAAGGCTAAACCAAGTGTTGCCCTTAAGAGTTCAACTATTATCTTTATCATTATATCTTGCATACTTTGGAATCCTTAAATAAGCTCAAATTAGGGATTTGGAGCTTCGTTACATACTTACATGTACTTTCAATATTTTCCTTCTTGTTTTTTTTTTTGGTATCTCTCACTATGGTTACCAATTTGTTGATTCAATTGAGAGATTTTGTCTTGAGGCTCTGCCTCGAGGTTTTTACCAACTTTGTGCTAAAGGTTTGATAGTTTGGTAATGTCTCGATGAAGAGGACTTAAACTAAGGTGTGATGATGTAATTGTGATTCGAGAATGGCTATAATAACAATAACTAAGTGTAGAATTTGAATAACACACATGGGGGCTAGATTAATTCAGTGGAGTCTTAATCGAGACAATAAACTACTTAATGGCAGATAGAAAAGCAAATTTGAGGTTATGATAAACTAAATAAAACTACGTGCGGGAAATTAAAGCTTTAGAAGGGAATTTACTTGCATTAACATGACAATACAATTATGATCTAGACTTATTCTAAACTAAATAGGGAAATTAAAACAAGCATAATTTAGGTATATTGTTGGCGGTCATGACATTTTTTTCCGAAATTTCAATATTATTTGCACTTTAGAGTGGGAGTTAGCAAAAGCCCAAAGCTTAAGCTTTTAAGAAATGGTAATTTTTTAAGTGCTTAACCTAACACTTCACCTCAAGCGTAGGCATAGACGCTCCCTTAATAAATGAGACCTAACATATGTGAGATTTTTAATTTTTGAAATGAGAGGTAGAGTGGAGACAAAGTTCGAACTCATAAGCTTCTGCTCTAATACCAACATAAATTATTAATTCTCCCAAAAATTAAAACTTTTAAGAAATAGTGAATTTAATCATTTAACTATTATTCTAACAATATCATCAAACTCCTTTGACCGTAACTTCAAAAAATCTTTTGTTCATGTTTATGGCCTTAGTTTTTTGTATTTGTTATCTTGCCATATGTGTTTGTAACCTTTTTGTATGCTATCTGACTCTGTGTATAAACCTTGATTTCAGTTAGTATTTATAAAAAATATGTATAAATACAGTTATCTATGCAAGAAGTTCCATGTTGGTAACGATGATAATACATGTCTTATTTTCATAATCTTTTTGACATTTCCCTTGATGGTCTATTTAAATGGATTTTTTCCATTACAAACTAAAGGAGAAAATCCTATTGAAGATGGACAAAGTTTACCTCCAAACCAGTTTGGAGAAATCTTCCTCCAACCTATTATGTAACAATTCATAAGATCATGTACATATACTTTTAGTCACATAATTCATTTAATAAGTCACATGAGAGTTGACACATAATGAATTGGAGGAATATTCCTTCAAACTAATTCAGAGGTAAAGTCTATCTATTTTCGTTGTATTCTTTTCCTTGTTTAATGAAAGTTGCACATTTAGCCAAAAAAAAAAACAATAAATGATAAAAAAAAGGAACAAGATTAATTGAATTTTCATGACACCTGCGGCAGAATGCGATGAAAGGCAATTTTGTATCTAACTATCTTATCAGTTAATGTTGGAGGCTTAGAATGTTGTAACTCTATGCAGAGTTGCCCATTGGCCGACTAATTCTTATATAATTGTTTTGATCATTCATTGGCCGGCTGCTAGATACATCTTGTATGGGATCTTAGTTGTTTCCGGAGTTGTGGATATATAGAATCTTAGGTCTCTTCACTTAAAAAATAAAAAATAAAAAATTAATTTGGTTTTCTACCAATTCAATAAAGTTCAATCTGTTCACTCAACTATTAATTGTGCCAACGTAGTCTTTAATTATTAATTATATCAATTTAGTTCATCAACTTTTAAAATTATATCAATTTCATCATTAGATCTGCTCTTTATTTAAATTTTAACAAAATTAACTAATGTGTTAAATGAAGCAAATGTTAAAATCTATTATGAAAAGTGTAAAGATTTCAAAATCAAGTGATTCTCAACTATTAATTCCATTTAAATTTAAATTGAGAGGAGATTCAATAATAAAATTGACTGGATTTTAAAAAAATTACAACTAAATTAATACAATCTATTAAGACTAGGAATGAATTTGTTTATGGAATGCTTTTTGATGGCCCTACTTGTAGGAGGGATCAGGATCCTCTCCATTTCACTTTGAAATGGAGAGTCTCCATTTGATGGTTAGGATTTATCTAAATGAAATCTAAGGTTTAGGATGTGCCACGTCATTTAAATGAAAAAATTAATGTTAACCGTGGATTTAACGGAGTATTCCTTCAAAACTACCGTTAAAGAGAGAGAAAAGAAAAGACAAAAAAGAAAAGAAAAAAAGATTGAATTAAATCAAAACAAACAGATAAGGATGGAGACATCGTGGTCTTAGAGAGCAACCATGACTCTAAATCTGAAAGTCCCAAATTTCATTCCCCTCTCCACCACAAAAAGCCTGGGTAATTGAAACACCCCAATTTCATTTCATATAGGAATAAGATAGAACATATCAACCAGAAAACAACACACATCATGGAAAGTGGAAACACTCCAACTAGTAAAAAATCCTAAATAATGAACGGAACCCATGAAGGATAATGGAAAACAAGAAGGACAAGTCATGTAAAAATGAAATCAGGTAAAACAAATGCTAAATTAAAGTTGAACGGCTTCAATTCCTTCCTCATCGTCTCCGCCACCATTCGCCTCGCCTTCAATGGTTGCGATTCCTTCCTCATCTTCACGCCTTCAACTTCACAGAGCATGAGCCCTCTGTACTCATATCCTACACCCCTTCACAGAATCGGCATTGGAGAGGACCATGACTGCTTAGAAAGGACTCATGACTTATCAATTCCCATCTCTATGTGTGAAGCACCAATGTTTTAGATACCCAAAGTCATGGTTGGGGTGTTTCAGTTTCAGATACAAGTCATGGTTGCTCTCTAAAGACCACAATGCCTCTCTGTCCTTTTTTCCTCCATCCTCATCTGTTTGTTTTGTTTTGATTTTATTTAATTTTCTCTCTCTTGCTTTAACGATTGTTTTGAAGGAATACTGCGTTAAATCCCCTGTTAGGGTTAATTACCTCATTTAAAGAGTTGACGCATTCTAGACCCTAGATTTAATTTAAATGAATCTGAGCCTTCAAATGGAGACTCTCCATTTCAAAGTCTCTCCATTTCAAAGTGAAATGGAGAGGATCCTGATCCTACTTGTAGAGGCTGGGTAAGCAGTGAAGGCTCGTTTAGTAGACAACAAGCGAGCAACCCTCCGCTCAACCAGATTGTTCTATACCCAATAATTAAATAATCAATTTAATAATTTAACTAAAAAAACATCCTCAAGACAACAACTAAACTAGAATCCATGAAAATCTTTACTATAATCCATTATATTCCTCGAAATTTCCAACAAAATAATCTTCACTTAAAAAAAAATAAATAAATAAGGCACTTCAAGACAATAATTATACTAGAATCCAGGAGAATCACTATATAATCCACTATATTCCTCGAAATCTCCAACAAAGACTAGCGATTATAACAAAGTATAAGATCAGGCATACAAGGTAACGTGGCTATAGGATAATAGGACCAGAAAATGAAGATATCGTCCTGAATTAAATTATCAAGGGTACCCCACTTATCCGGCAAGGGCCAAAAGTGGGCTTCATGCAGTTCCAAAAAAGAAAGGAAAAAAAAAAAAAAAATCGAATAGCCTAGATTAAGCAGAGATTCCCTGCCTAACAAAAAATAAAATAAAACCAGGGGTGCCCAAATTAATTCGTACTATATATATGGTACTGGTACCATTGATTGAGACCAAATGTTCTCAAGACCTTGTAATGGCTCTAGAAATTGAAGAACAACATGTTGAGTCACTCTCCTCCATGGATCACAATTTATGTGTCAAAAATTTCATATGGTCCAAGGAAGAATGGCCAGCAATAAATTATGATGAATTTGTTGATGGAGATCACATTCCCATTATAAGCTTCCGGGGAATTTTAGATGAGAAAAAGAACCAAGATTATGAGATTTTGTGCCAAGCCATGGTAAATGCTAGCTCCAACTGGGGATTCTTCAAATTAGTAGATCATGGGGTTGATTTAAAAATCATAGAGAACATGAAATTACGTTGGAATGAGCTTTTTGATCTTCCTATGGAGCAGAAATTGAAGGGTGCTAGATCTGCCAGCTTGCCGTTGGGCTACAGTGCCACAAATCCTGATTATGGAAAAAATTTACCTTGGGCTGAAATCTTACAACTACTTCAATCACCGCAACAGGTTGTTGCTTTTGCAACAAAGGTGTTTGGTGATCGACATCAACCATTTAGGTAGTCTTTCTTTCTCATAAGAGTAAAAAAAAAAAAAAAAAGATAATGGAAATTATAGAATGACAAACATTGAACAATTAACTATTTTATTTTTATTTTTTATGGTTGTTATAGAAATTGTTGTTTGTGTATAATTATCCACATGGGCAAGTATATAGATACGTATATGCATGTTCATATGAACATCGATGGAAGTGTGCATACACGAAAAATTATTCAATACTCTTGGAACACAAATAAATGCGTATTCTCTTATCTCACAAGAATGGTGGGTCCCACCATAAATTTAATTAGTGAGACCAACTATTTATGTGAAAAGAAAAAGTATGTATTAATATACTCCGGAAGTACTGAATAATCACTCGTCTACACAAATTTGTAATCTTACATTGTGACACACAAACACATTGTTTACTAAATTGGGTACTAATTTTTTCTTTTTTTGATAACCTTAGGTGCCCAGGCCAGTTTACACACACCTCAACTAAACTAATCAATTGGTCGCTGCTTTTAGACTAACTTTAGTTTCTCAATATTTCAACAATGCAATGATTGAGTACATGCATGAATTGGACAAACTAGGAATGAGAATTTTTGAGATGTTGGCACATGGATTGGGCCTCCAAGATGACTTCTTTACTAGGAGCTTTGAAGAGAAAGAGTCTACCATGATCCGAGTTAACAGATATCCTCCTTGTCCCCTTCCAGAAAAGTGTCTAGGACTTGGGAGACATTCAGATGTTAGGAATTTTAGGGAAATCAAAGGAGAACAAAAAAGCTTTGAGGCACGATAAATCGCTGTCTTTAAGACTAGATTTGCCCCCTCTCCTCAGAGATTGCTAAGGGATCAAACAAATTAGTCTCCAGGATACAACAAAGCCAAGAAATTAATGATAGCAATTCAATTAATTTCTTTAGAACTTCTTAGAACATATAGTTTTCTTGCATATATTGACTGAACACGAAAATCCCTTTTATTGCAAGTGTATAACAGTCAAAAGTCACCATGAAAAGGCACTATTTCAACCTATTATTAGTTATTCTAGCTAATGGTTTCAAACTTTTCATGCCATTGTTTAGGTGCTTGTTTTAAGCCATATAATGACTTAACCAACTTACAGACTTTCTTTTCATTTCCAAGAAGCACAAAGCCTTCCGGTTGATCCATATAGACCTCCTCGTCTAAATCTCCATTTAGAAAAGCTGTCTTTACATCCATTTGATGTACCACCAGCTTATAAATGGATGCAAGTGCTATTAGCACACGAATAGATGTGATCCTAGCAACCGGTGCATAGGTATCAAAGTAATCTATTCCCTCCCTTTGCCTAAATCCTTTAGCCACTAACCTTGCTTTAAAGGTTTGAATTGTTCCATCAGTCCTATATTTTCTTCTAAATACCCATTTACAACCAATGGTATTAGAACCTGGAGGAAGATCTACAAGAATCCAAGTATTGTTAGACAATATTGAGTCCATTTCATCATTAACAGCTTCTCTCCAGAAAGCTGCATCTCTTGAAGCCATAGCTTCATTATAAGTACTTGGATCTTCTTCCACATTTCCTACAAAAGGAAGCTTGCTAAGGACCTTTTCTCTGTTTCCTTCTACAAGGTAAACATTTACCTGATATGAAATGAAATCAGGACCAAAATCCTTTTCTTTTCTTACCCTTTGACTCCTCCTTTGTTCACTTGATGAACTTGGTTCTATTCTCTTGTTTCCACTAAGAGAATCATGAACCAATGAGTCAGATTCTTGTGTTTGTTTTGGTTCTATTTGAGAATCATTAATAAACTTGTTCTCAATGAATTCCACATCCCTTGATTCTACTATAGTGTTGGAACTCAAATCCAACAATCTATAAGCCTTAGAATTCACTGCATAACCAACAAACACACTCTTGATAGCTCTAGGTCCAAGCTTGGTTCTTTTAGGATCTGGAACTCTAAAGTAGGCTATACACCCCCACACTTTAAGATAACTCAAATTAGGCTTCCTACCATTCCATAACTCATATGGAGATGACTGAATTTTCTTAGATAGAACCCTATTATGCACATGACATGCAGTTAGCAAAGCTTCACCCCACAAATTGAAAGGTAGCTTTGCACTTACTATCATTGCATTCAACATGTCAACTAGTGTTCTATTCTTTCTTTCAGCTAAGCCATTTTGTTGGGGTGTATAAGGGGCTGACCTTTGGTGAATTAGTCCATTTTCCTCACAATAAATGGTAAACTCTTGTGGAAAATATTCACCACCTCTATCACTTCTAAGAATTTTAATTCTTTTATCCTTTTGATTTTCAACCTCAGTTTTATACTTCTTAAACATATCAAAGGATTCATCTTTATTCCTCATTAGATAGACATAAGTATACCTAGAGAAATCATCTATGAAAGTGATAAAGTAACGTTTTCCACCTCTAGTCAAAATACCATTCAATTCACACACATCAGAATGAACTAATTCTAACAATTGTGAATCTCTATTAGTGGATGGAAATGGCTTCTTTCTTATCTTAGATTCAATGCATATTTCACACTTATCATGCACATCTTGTTTATAAGATATCAGCCCATGCTTTGACATATATTTCATATACTTGAAATTTAAATGTCCTAATCTAGCATGCCACAATAGAGAAGAATCCACAATATAAGCACAACCAACATCATTCTTATTAATAATCAAACTGAGTTTGTACATGCCATTACAAGAATAACCCTTTCCAACAAACACACCAAACTTAGATAAAATAAGCTTGTCCGACTCAAGGACAGCTTTTACACCATTCTTAGACAATAAACTAGCTGAAACCAAGTTCTTCTTAATATCAGGAACATGATACACATTGGTGAGTTTGAGTTTCTTTCCACTACTCAAAATCAGCTCCACAGTTCCTGTTCCAAGCACTTTAGCGGTGTTATGATTGCCCATTAAGACCTCTAACCCATTGCCCGCTTCCACATACTCTTTGAACAGCATCTTGTTGTTGCAAACATGGATTGTTGCACCAGAATCATACCACCACTCGGATGAATTTTCTGCTGCATTAGCCATATGCACTTCGGTAATCATACCGATTTGCATTTCACTTACCATGGCCACAATCTCATCAACAACATTTGCCTCACTTGTGTTCAGTTCCTTTTCTTTCATTTGGTTCTTCAAGAATCTGCATTCTCGGATGTAGTGACCTTTCTTTCCACAATGAAAACAGGCCCTACCTTTCTTGTCTTTGTTGGAATTAGTCTTCTTAACAATTTTCTTGTTTGGCCTGAAACTTTTATTAGTTTTACTACTTCCAACTCCACCATTTAGGACATAATTAACAGTCCCTTCATTAACTTTAGACATAGAATTGGTACCCTCACGAATTCGACTCTCTTCTTCGATTCTAAGGTGTGTACCAATCTGTTCTAAGGTAAGCCCTTCTGCCATGTGCAGAAGCTTCTTCCTATAATTGTTCCATGATGGTGGGAGTTTAGCAATGATTGCTCCCACTTGAAACAATTCTGGAATCTTGATGGATAGATCATTTAACTTATGAACCAGAATTTGTAATTCATGCACTTGGTCCAAAACAGAAACATTATCCAACATTTTGAAATCAAAATACTTTTGAATAATGAATTTATCCGTACCTTGCTTCTCCGTTTTGTATTTAGTCTCTAGTGCTTTCCAGATTTCCTTTGGAGAAGTCATGGTTGTGTACAGATCATACAACCGGTCGGATAATGTATTCAGAATGTGACCCCTGCACACCAATTCATCTTCCTCCCTCTTGATTCTTTGTTGCTTCAATTGTTCAGTGTCTTCAGGAGTAGAATCCGGAATTGGCTGCAGATTGGGGTCCAGAACATAAAAAATCTTCAATGCAGTCAACAGAAATTTCATCTTGTCTTGCCAACGGATGAAGTTTGACCCATCAAACTTATCTAATTTCACAAAGTCTTGATTCATCATCTTGTAAGCCATTTTCTCTCCTTCCATTGCAGTAATCTAGTCTTAAAATTGTTAGGAATTTTAGGGAAATCAAAGGAGAACAAAAAAGCTTTGAGGCACGATAAATCGCTGTCTTTAAGACTAGATTTGCCCCCTCTCCTCAGAGATTGCTAAGGGATCAAACAAATTAGTCTCCAGGATACAACAAAGCCAAGAAATTAATGATAGCAATTCAATTAATTTCTTTAGAACTTCTTAGAACATATAGTTTTCTTGCATATATTGACTGAACACGAAAATCCCTTTTATTGCAAGTGTATAACAGTCAAAAGTCACCATGAAAAGGCACTATTTCAGCCTTTAACGGTCAATAACTGCCTTAACTGCCGTGATCCAGTCGCCTGAATTAGTGGTCCAGGCGACTGAGTCAGGCAGAAAATCCCAGGCACGACATCCAGTCGACTGGACCACCAATCCAGGCGACTGGATCAGCCAAATACACGTTCATCCAGTCGACTGGATTGGTGGTCCAGTAGACTGGATTGGGCAGAAACTCCAAACTTTCAAAAACGTCAAATCCAGTCTACTGGATTCAAATCCAGTCTACTGGATTCAACTATTACAACCTATTATTAGTTATTAAATATCTGAATAGGTTGTAATATATATAAGAGAATTGCAAGAAATAGTTTCTGCCCAATCCAGTCTACTGGACCACCAATCCAGTAGACTGGATGACATGTACTTGGCTGATTCAGTCGCCTGGATTGGTGGTCCAGTCGACTGGATGTCGTGCCTGGGAGTTTCTGCCTGACTCAGTCGCCTGGACCACTAATTCAGGCGACTGGATCTCAGCAGTTAAGGCAGTTAATGACCGTTAAAGGTTGAAATGGTGCCTTTTCACGGTGACTCTTGATTGTTATACTTGCAATTAAAAGGAATTTCGTGTTCAGTCATTATATGCAGTAAACATATATGTTCTAAGAAGTTCTAAAAGAATTAATTGAATTGCTATCATTAATTCTTTGGCTTTGTTGTATCCTGGAGACTATTTGCTTGAACCCTTAGCAATCTCTGAGGAGAGGGGGCAAATCTAGTCTTAAAGACAGCGATTCATTCGTGCCTCAAAGCCTTAAATCTCCTTTACATTCCCCTAAAATTCCTAACAATTTTAAGACTAGATTTATGTTGTGGAAGGAGAAAAATGGCATTTGAGAAGTGATGACTTTCAAAGGAATTCATGGCATCGAGGAGAAGATGATCGTGGTCTTAATGCTATGATTGGATTTCCAATGACCAAGATGGTTACCATTTGTGCTCATGGATGATGCTTGAAACGCTGCATCAGGTTTTGAGAATCTGGTGGCGCCATAATTGTGATCTATGGAACAACGATGCCTATGTAAGAAGGCGTGCTCATTTGATGACATCCAAAAGAATTTCAAGAAGGTCAAATTTGATGATCTGACAACAGTTTTTGGATCAATATATGTTATGTATATTGTGGTTATATGGCATGCAAAGAACCATTAGACCAAGGCATGGCCAATTGGTCATGGTGTATGAAAAGATGGTGGTGATACACATAAAGATGATCCTGTTTGAAAGGTTATGTTTTTTGAACTAAATTTGGTTTATTGATTACCTTTTGTTTTATTGGTTTCACTAATCATTTAAGGTGTACACCATGTGATAAGGTTAATTCAAGCTTGAATGTGTGGAGCCAAAGAACATAAACTGGATATGATTGAGACGCAATGTACATCCAGTTGGTAGATTTGAGTAGACCAAGTTGGGACATGTGAAAGCACATCAATGCATTCAAGGTGGATGTGTACTAGGATATTCATCCTAGTGAACTGTGAGTTGGTAAATTTGATAGTGCTTTTTATTTTGTCACATGATATTGCAATAATACTTGTTGTTAGTATTATTATATTATCATATATGGTGAGTGATAGTAGTTACATTAATTTGTACATGGTAGAGTATAATGTAATATACTTATGTGAATTAACTCACCATACTCTCACATGATTAAACCCCATGAATTTGATGCCTGTAATGTAACCACAAAAATGCAAGAAAAGATGGAAGGATTATAAGTGCATGATCTCACTTGATCGCATGTAAAGAGTATTTACATGGAAGTGACTGAATTGAAAAATGTGTCCATAAGCGCAAGATTTCAGTTTATATATGCATTATAACAAGCATTGTGGTGGAATTACATTGATTTGATTGCTGCATGGAATGTAGCTAAGTTTTTTAAACTTGAATTCACATTTATTGTGAAGATAGGCATCATTGATCATTTTGGAAATGATTTGGAGAGGGATGTGAGGAAAATGGATTAATTTATCAAAGGTCAGCCCCTTATACACCCCAACAAATTGGCTTACCTGAAAGAAAGAATAGAACATTAGTTGACATGGTAAATACTATGATCATAAGTGCAAGGCTACCTTTTATCTTGTTGGGTCAAGCTTTACTTACTACATGTCATGTACATAATAGGGTTCTATCTAAGAAAAAATTCAGTTGTCTCCATATGAGTTATGGAATGGTAGGAAGCCTAATTTGATTATAAAAAAAAAATGTGGGGGTGTATAGCCTAATTTAGAGTTCCAGATCCTAAAAGAACCAAGTTGGACCTAGAGCTATTAAGAGTGTGTTTGTTGGTTCTAAGGCTTATAGATTGTTGGATTTAAGTTCCAATACTATAGTAGAATCAAGGGATGTGGAATTCATTGAGAACAAGTTTATTAATGATTCTCAAATATGGAACCAAAACAAACACAAGAATCTGACTCATTGGTTCATGATTCTCTTAGTGGAAACAAGAGAATAGAACCAAGTTCACCAAGTGAACAAAGGAGGAGTCAAAGGGTAAGAAAAGAAAAGGATTTTGGTCCTGATTTCATTTCATACCAAGTAAATGTTTACCTTATGGAAGGAAACAGAGAAAAGGTCCTTAGCAAGCTTCCTTTTGTAGGAAATGTGGAAGAAGATCCAAAGTACTTATAGTGAAGCTATGGCTTCAAGAGATGCAGCCTTTTGGAGAGAAACTGTTAATGATGAGATGGACTCAATATTGTCCAACAATACTTGGGTCCTAGTGGATCTTCCTCCAGGTTCTAATACCATTGGTTGTAAATGGGTATTTAAAAGAAAATATATAACTAATGGATCTGGCAAACCTTCAAAGCAAAGTTAGTGGCTAAAGGTTTTAGGCAAAGGGAGGTGCATCAAATGGATGTAAAGACAGCTTTCCTTAATGGGAATTTAGACGAGGAGGTCTATATGGATCAACCGGAAGGTTTTGTGCTTCCAGGAAATGAAAAGAAAGTTTGTAAGTTGGTTAAATCATTATATGGCTTAAAACAAGCACCAAAATAATGGCATGAAAAGTTTGATACCGTTATTCTAGCTAATGGTTTCAAACAAAATGGAGTTGACAAGTGTGTCTACTCAAAGTCTACTGTTGAGTATGGAGTCATTGTGTGCTTGTATGTGAATGATATTCTTATCTTTGGAATAAATATGCTTGGTGTATGTGAAACCAAGAAGTATACAATTTGATTATTCCAAAGTGTGGGGGTTTTCCATATAAGCTATGGAATGTGAAAACCCAAAAGTGTGGGGTATTGAGATCCAAGTGTATGGTGGTCTTTAAAGGACTTTTCGAACTCGGAAAAGACTAAGTTAAGACTCTATAGATGTGTTTGTGGATTAGGTTGAGAATCTTAAAGTCTTGGTGACTTAAGTATGATATTATATTGGAATCAAGTGATGAATTTATTGGAGTTAAATTCTATGATTCTTGAAATATCTATGAACCTAATCAAACACTTATCTTGACTGTAATTCAAGAATTTCTATTTGCAATAATAAGAAAATAGAAATAAGTTCATGAAGTGAACAATGAAAGAGTCAAAATATTAAAAGTGAAGTGACTTGATCTCAATTTTATATACCTCTTATATGCTTTCTATGAGTTATGATCTTGAAATGAAATATGATTTCCTAAAATCATAAGAAAGTCTATAGTTATTGGAAATGGAAATTAAGGTGAAGTAACATAGTGTGTAGACTATGTAAGTTCTTATTGAGATTGAGATGATGCTTTCATTGTGTATGAAATGAAGCTTCTTGATTTAATACTTTTCAAAAGTATAAAGAAGCTAACTCACCTTTATTCCAATCTAAAGTAGTGAAGTTATTGAAAGCATGTTTTGAGTGTGCTAGTGTAATTATAGCATGTTGTGTCATGCGTTGTATTATAAATACATGGTTTTCACATAGACTTTCAAAGCTTTGTAAACAAGCTTAAGATCATTAGAAAGCATTGCATAATTGGATATCCAAAGAGTAGGATACCTAATTGTAGTTATTATTGTAAGTGATAAAATCCATGTTAAGTTGGATATTCACTTTTGGTGGAAGAGCCAGTTAATAGGCATGGAAGAAACAAAGTGAGTTTCTTAATCCACCATAAAGATTGTATGGTTGGCAACGGGCAAGAGAAAGTGATAACATGAGATGTTATATAAAAGAGATGTGGCCACATCCAATGATAGTTATATCTTGCACTGTAAGAGTGAAGCCACCATATATGAGAAATGAAGTTTAGACATTTGAGTCTAAAACTTGAGTATGTAAGACAATAAATAATTTTTGAGCTCATAATTATTGTCTACATAAAATCAAGTGATAACTTGATAACACCCTTTTACCAAAGGTTTATCTCGAGATTTGGTAAAGGTAACTTCCATAGGAATGGGACTAAAACCTTTTCTAAAAGAATCACCAACAGTGGGAACCCAACCTTGAGTAAATTCATTTGAAAAAGGTTTAAAGGGTAATAACAAGCTGTTGATTCGTGATTAGTAAGAGCATTAAAAAATTGTGTCCCATTCAGGATGGAATAGTGCAGTCTGTTACGTTAGGAGGATGAGTTCTTACTCTTAATGAAGTTCAAATCAAGTGATGTCTGTGTAACAGGGACATAAAGAAGGAACTTCACCTTTGTGAACATAGGAGTGGTGCCGCTTCTAAACAAGAGTTAAGGTTTTCTCTTGTAAATGTTCACTAAACCAGGTAGAGCACAAGGCCATTTAAGTGCTAAACTATAGGAGAACTTCTAATGTTAAAGATCATTGCTGTGTGTGTGTTATTTCCGGTTTTAAGGTAAAGAGTTTTGGTTTAAGCGAATGAGCCACCATTAACTCTCTTGAAACTTTGAAGTAATTACACTAGAAGAGGGTTTAAGTTGAAAGACACCTTCTTTGATGCATAAGCTTTGTGTGTGCTATAGACTGAACAAGAAAAATTACAACCTAGTGGGGGATTGTTAGATATTTAATATCTGAATAGGTTGTAATATATATAAGAGAATTGCAAGAAATAGTTTCTGCCCAATCCAGTCTACTGGACCACCAATCCAGTAGACTGGATGACATGTACTTGGCTGATTCAGTCGCCTGGATTGGTGGTCCAGTCGACTGGATGTCGTGCCTGGGAGTTTCTGCCTGACTCAGTCGCCTGGACCACTAATTCAGGCGACTGGATCTCAGCAGTTAAGGCAGTTAATGACCGTTAAAGGTTGAAATGGTGCCTTTTCACGGTGACTCTTGATTGTTATACTTGCAATTAAAAGGAATTTCGTGTTCAGTCATTATATGCAGTAAACATATATGTTCTAAGAAGTTCTAAAAGAATTAATTGAATTGCTATCATTAATTCTTTGGCTTTGTTGTATCCTGGAGACTATTTGCTTGAACCCTTAGCAATCTCTGAGGAGAGGGGGCAAATCTAGTCTTAAAGACAGCGATTCATTCCCCCATGCTCTAACAATATTGTTACAAGACCATGTGGGTGGACTTCAAATCTTAAAGAGTGACAATAAATGGGTTGGAATCCGACCTATCCCGAATTCGTTTGTCATAAACATTGGTGACACCCTTGAGTCTCTTACTTTTTTTTTCTTTCTAAATCCTATATCTCTTACTCCCCTCTTATACATAAACACACATAAATGTGCTTAAAGGATTCAAAGGACTTCATAGGCGCACTCGATATAATTTGAAAACTAAGATTTTTTTTTGTTGTGTTTATTTTTCTGTTGTTGTTTGTTTTCTTTGTTCTGTATATGTTTTGTGCCGCCCTCATTGTAGGGTCATGGACTATGATGTATGTCATTTTTGCCACATTCATTGTGGCGTCTTGGGTTTCATTGTGTAGTCACTTTGGTTTTCTTCCATCTTGATTGAGTGAAAGTTTTTCATTGTTTTGATTTTCAATGAAATTGTTTTATTCATTAAAAAAAAAAAATCAAATATGTCATTAATATCTTCATTTTTTTTGTTTGTATATTTCGTCAATAGCTGTTTATATATAAACAGAGAAAGAGTGGAGAATAGGCGTTGCCCTCTACAAGACCAGAGGGTTGGTAATATAGACATGACATCACAATTCCAAATTGGTGAATGGTCTAAACTCTAAAGTAGAAGCCATGATGATATGGTGGAAACTTTTGTTGAATCAAAAGCACATGGAGAAATCTAATAGCATATTCAGGAAACCCAATAGAAATCATAGGGATGAATAATTTGTTGTGAGAGTTGACAGTTATGTTTAAACTTTATTATGATTATTTTTATTACAATCTTCTATTATATTATTATTTTTTAACTTTTTTGCTTGAAATTGTTGTTCGTTTGTAATATATCACCAAATAAAATTTAGTTAGACATGAACCACTTTCCAAAAAAATAAAAATAAATTGTGAGGCCTTTTCGCTTGAGAAAAAAGTTATATTGTGAGATGGTCTTATGCATCGTCCCTTCTCATTTGGTGGATCTCACACACCTATAAAAACCCATATGTTATGAGGGGGGGTTATATATATCGGTCTTAATAAGATAATTTTACCTACTTGATAGTCTTAGACAATTGCCTAATTGGCCTAATTGAAGAACCAGCTCTGGACTTCATTATGGATGCTGGGCCTAGATCAAGACCCAAAACTGGCCGAAAGGCAATGGATTAATGGGAGGCTTATTGCCTAACTCTCGTCTCTCGCTAACATATCAGATGTTCTAAACAAATCTAATTGAGATGGGATTCAAATTCTTCCACTTGTTCAGTTCTTCTTATTGACATCAAATAAAGATTTGGATATCAGAAAAATTGAACTATTTAATTTGTTAACACTAATTAATCTTAGTGAGGCTAACAAATAATAACTTTTTATTCCCATCAACACACATTTATAGACACTACCAACTTTGTAGGCATGGACTAACGGGAGGCTAAAGAGTGTCGTACACAGAGCAGTGGTAAACAAAGAGAAGCAAAGGCTATCAGCGGCATATTTTCTCAGCCCAACAAGTTCTGCAATCATAGAGTGCGCTCCTCAGCTCATATACCCAAACTCTAATCCCAGAAAGTATATCCCTTTCACTTGGGGAGATTTCAGGAAGGAACTTCTAGTTCAAAAGAGGGTGTTGGGAAAAACTGCCCTCAATAGATATCTCATATCAAATTGAAAAGCCTATATATTTTTAGTGATGGGCCAGGCCATGTATAAGTAATAAATTGAGAAGCCTATATATTTTCATTATCTACTTTATAGTCAAGGCCTCAAGGGTATTTTCTTTTTAAATAATAAAATGGATGTGGTGAATTCAATCCATGGAGGAGGAAAGGTTTGGGATATATGTAATCATTATATCTTGTAGTGGAAAAGCATTGTATTTTCATGGATTTTTTTTTGGTTGAATTTCCAACCCCCCCAAAAAAAATCTAATTATGAATTGCCCTTAGTTTGAAGCCCATCAATATAATTCTAAAAAATATTGTGTAGATTGTGATCTGGAAAGAAGGATGTGGATGTATCGTTCTAGTGGGTATATAAAGTAAAACAAACACTAGAAAATAAAATAATTGAAAGTTTTTATGGACATGTGACTCTAGAGTCTAGAACGAATGTGTGGCACACTTGTCACCTTGAAATAAGATGATATGTGGAAAAAGGATAACTCTCTTTTGAAGGGTTATGAAGTACTCTTAAGTCTTAATCTGAAATTGAAATAAGATAATATGTGGAAAAAGAGATGATTCCCTTTTGAAGGGTTATGAGCTTGAATCAATTTCAAATGGTTGTGTATAGTTGGAGGCTAGTGAACTACTCTTAACCACCTACTAACCCCATCAACAAACTTTTTTGATTGAAAGCAATTATCATCTTAAAAATAACGTTAGCAATTACTATCTTAAAGATATCGTTTGATAAACGCCTCAAAGTCACATTATCTTTTCAATCAAATTGCAAAAACATCCCATAAACTGACCTCCTTTATTTTTTATTTTGTGTTATTGTGTTATTGACCACTGATTGAGATATCTGTAATGACTAGTTTCCATCAATCACGATTGATAGAAAATAAAACAAAATGATCAATTTTGTCATTACAAATAGCTTAGGAGTAAATAAAACAAGATTAAAAATGCAAGAGGTTAGTTGCAGCCCAGACCTAAGGAATGTTTTTACAATTTGGCTTTGCCGTATATTTGCTAGATCATTGTTTCACTCATTTTCCTCTACACCTCTTTATTTTTTGAGATATCCTCTACACCTCAGTTGTGGAGGCAAATGGGAAACATTTTCATGAGATATGTGTAATCATAGTGGACAACAATATATCAAACTAAATTACTTTTTTTTTCCCCTATACCCTAGGTTTTCTGGAAGGAAATTTCTTTTCCATGATTTTGTTTTATTGAATTTCCCACCATAAAAAGAGTCTATTTGTAATGTATTGCCCGTTATTTGAAGCCATGCAATTTTGAAGTCCATCAATATATGTTTGTAATTGTTATATATCAAATTTTTTTGTTTATTTCCCTCATTTTTTAGGTAAATTATATTGACAACTCTATGATGACGAAATTAAACTCGTTGTCCCCAAATTTTTTTTTTTAAATTATCTTAGAGTAGAGTGTTAATTGATTGGATCATTTGGGGGAAAAGGGACAACGTGTCAACTATTTTGATGATCTGAGGATTGAGTGTTATTTATTGAAAAATGAATTGAATTTTGCTATATCTGTGTAATTTACCTTTTTTTTTTTATCTAGAATGGAAAAGAAAAGTGAGCATTTGGCCGGTTTACTAACTCCTAATACAAGAAGATTCATTTTCAATAGTCACAAGTCACAACTAATAACGCGTCCCAGATTATATTGAGGTCACATATGGATAAAATTAAACAATAGACTAATCTTATGTCAACTATGATTATTATGTAGGGCATTATATGTTTAGACTATTTGAATATTTTAATCTTCAAACAGCATTATTGTCAACTCACAATACTAGCTAACAGGAATATGAATGAACTCGTAACATTCAATATTAAAGACTCCAGACTAAAGACACATTCAAAGAGAAAATCAGAGCCTCTGAAACCTTTGTATTATTGAATAGACTCAATAAATCTATCTAATTCAATGGCACGTGTGCAAGACAAGACTGTTGCAGTCTTCCCGTTGTCTCTACCACCTAAAGAGGGTGGGATAAACCAACCAACTATATACCACATATCCTATGCTTATAATTAGTCTTCTGCATGTGCATGTAGTACATTTTAGTTCATGCTTATAAGTCTAACCAAGAAAGCATAATGCCTTGCACAGCTGCACAGTTAGCAAAGCCATGTAATTCCAGTCGTCTACAATGCACCATTATATTTCCAACCTCCGAAGATTCCTAGAATTTACCTGAGTGAGACTCTAATTGCCCCCTAAATCAAACTGTCAAGATTTTAGTTCCATAACTTGCTCAAGCAAGCCATGCAATTTTTTTTTTGGTTCTTTTTTCACCGTCCAATCCCTCCAGCTTGTTTCTTTTTAGTTTAAACTCAATTCCAACCGTACTTTTGGATAATGGCAAATATAAACTTTGACTTTTTTTTTTTGTTTGTTTTTGTTTTTTAGTATCTTGAGTGTTGTTGTACTTGTATCCATTTGATTTCTAATTGGATGCTTTGGAACTTAGTCTACTATCAACTTAGTTTGGTCCATAAAAATAAAAATAATAGATTACTTGCTTGATTTTGTGTGTAATAAAAGTGAACAATTCACACTTGGTAGAGATCACGAATTTGTCGGACATGCATACATGCTTGGTACCTTCTCACGAAATAGTATTTTCTTTGGTTAGGAATATGGGTTAGCTGAAGATTTGGAAGTTGGAACCCAAAGGCCAAGACATGCATCCCTGTAACCTACTCTCCAATTCATCCATAGTGGATGTTGACCAAAGTGTCTTATCCATGAAATTAACTAAATCAAATTAAAGGAATTTTTTTCCCTTAAAATAAGTGATAACTCCGAATTTTCTAAGGCCAGCTAAGAACTAATTCTTTTAAAATTAATTAAAAAAAAAAAAATACTTGTGGGCTTCACGCAATGTCTACAAATTGACAAGTAGTCCATTGAATGGCATTATGCTAATCCATGTTGATATATGTTAATGACATGTGTATATATGTTAGGGATTTTACAAATTTAAATGTCAACAATTACAAAAAATAATTTAAGCGTTTTTTTTTTTGAAAGGTATCAATCACATTTATTATCAATAACTTTAAATTTTCTATAAACATATATTTAGAGTTATAGTAACAAAATTAGTAATAATTTTAATATTTTTTATATACGTATATGCATATATATATATATGTGCACACACATTCATTGCTTGGATTAATACAAAGGGTTCAAATGCATGCACTCATATTAATTGGTCGGTACAACAATAAAACTAAGGATACAATGTCTTCATAATGTTTCACAACATTACTTAGGTGACAAATATATGGTACATAGTAGATAATAAAGTGGTGGGTTCATGTGCAAACCATTTAGTTATATATTTTTATAAATATATGCTTTAAATGTTCAAATATTTTTAAATCTAATGAGTTATATATGACAAAGAAGTTATGTTAAAGGAAAAATTAAATGAGACATTAAATACTTTAAATATGAGTTAAAAATAAGGGGGAAATTGCATGAAATTTAATCTAAATTAAAATTATATTAATAAAAGGAAAAAATTTGGAAAACCAATTGGCGCCATGGCCCCCCTCTCCCACCCTCCCTCCATTCTTCAAATTAAATTGCTCGGATATATTGGATCGAGATCCCATGCAATAGGTAAAATGGTATTGCTAAACAATATTTTTCAATGGATGGTAATTTTTCATCTCGATTGTCTATTCAAATAACATTAAAAAATTGTTTAAAATATTTAAAATGTACTTTTTCATTGGTTTTTATTGGACGACCGAGATTAAAACTATTGCTATAACAATAGTTTTTTACTATTTCATATCACTGTGACACCGACAGACTTTTAGGTTGACTCTAACTATATGTTTTTATGCTAAAGTCTCTAACTATATATATATATATATATATAAGTCACTATCTTCTTTGTTGGCATGCACTAATGGGAGGCTAAAGCCTAAAGGATGTTTCTACAAACGGTGGGTCAATAAAAGAGAAGCAGAAGCTATCAGTGGCTTGCCCCACAAGTTCTGCCATGAATTCATGATAAGGCTCAGTAGTCAGTACCTCCTCCGCTCATCACCCAAGAGGCCAAGACCCAAGCACCGACTTTAGAAACTATTTGCTGCGAAAGATACATAGCACGTACGATTCATATACTCAAGGCAAACTATAGTTATAACAAAGGAAATGATAAAGGGAATAGGAATTCAATAATAAATTAAGTAGATTGGTAGATCTTATTTTCAACTTATTCAGCTTATTTTATGTATACCTCAATTAGGTTAAACTGCATGCACACAATAGACACCTCATATACAATAGATACTATGTATATATTTCAATAAACTTCCTACTAGCAGATCTTCACTGATTGGATTTATATAAAAAATAAAAAAATAAAAATAAAAAAGATCTTTAATTATTGGTCCAAACCATATGCATATATAAGCAGCATCAATTGCCATTATAGCATGTTTAATCTTGTCGAGGTGATGTCAAAGAATAGAATTTTACTCGCAATATATGAATATTTCCATATATATATATATTTTTCATTGCAAAGTTTTATTTAGAGTCGGAAAAGTAAATGCAAGTTTATTAGCTAACTACTAAAGTTTTGTCTTTGTCCTTGTATTCAACAAATACCCTTCAAATGATATTGAGGACACAATACAATTACAAGCAGTATCAATCGTATGTTAGATATGAACTGTGTAACTGATCAATTGAGCATTATAATTTATTCTTATGATACTCTTTTAAATTGATCAGCATCCAACAGCAAAACTGTCGACTCATGCCAAACAAAACGAAAGACATTCTTTTCAACATTATTAACTGAAGACTAAACACAACAAAGTAAACAGAAATTTAATGAAAGAATTTGAAAGTAAGGAATCTTTGGGTTGAATATATTATTCAACATTTCAACCCCCATGAAGTAAAGAAAAACCTGCTGCAGAGTTATTGTTGTCGATTCCCACCTAGCTAAAATAAGAGAGGGAAACATGTCATGTATCACGTGCTCTAGAAAGAGGCTAATTTACCATGAATATGCTCTTCTCCTTCAGAGAACAATTTCAGTTTTAATGGTACAAAAGATGGTAGTTTAACTTTTCCCCATATGCAAATTGCAAATAATTTAACCAACTTCTTGAACATTGAGAAAATAATTTTTCTTGTCTTGTCGAGTTGTAAAATTAATTTTTCGAAAATGAATTCCATATTGAGAATCGATTTCCCTTTCATTTGAAAAGACAACTAAGTTTTCTTCGATATCCAATTTCTGTTTAAATCTAACTTTTGTGTTTTGGGTAATGAAAGTTTTGTGATTTTTTTTTTTTTTTTTTGATAATCAGGACAAAGCAAATAGAAAAGGTCAGATCGAGATCCCATGCAATACCAATTAAGTGGTTGAGATTGAAAGTTAATTTCTTAACTCTCAATCTCTCAATCTCAACCACTTAATAAAAAATTGTTAAAAAATTCAAAAAGCAAAAAATGAAAAAGTTAAAGAAGTTGTGAGAGGAAAAAAGAAATTACACTCATGCAATACTTTTTAAATATTGCATGAGATCTCAATCCGTAAAAGTCTATTTCACAGTACCCTTGAATTTTTCAAACATCCAAGAGTCTATATGGTATTTTTCAAACATCCAAGAGTCTATATGGTATTAATTACATCATTTAAAACCTACTCCCCCCAAGTCAAATAAAGAATGGTCATCACCATGACTCTTGTAATTCAACTAATTGACATATCTTGGTGTTCTCCAAATAAGACATCGATTTAGGATGAGAACTCCCCCCTCCCCCCAAATTATCTAATTATCAAAAGACAAAATGATTATTACTTTATTTTAAATGATGTACGTTATACTATATTCACCTTTAAATTCTCAAAATACTAAATTTTTACTTTGAAATATTTCAAAAATAAAAATAAAAATGGAAAGAACCATTCTACTTCTTTTGGTTGGTATTGAAAACTAAAGAAAAAAAAAAAAACATACAAATCCCGATATCTACAATTGAACCAACGTCTCAATTATACGAGAGTACAGAAGGGGAGGCTTGCTGGCCGGACTAAGCCTTAAACTACAAAATTAACTAACAAAAAAAATAAAATTAAAATTGCAGCAGAAGAAAAGGTATGCAGGCCGCATGCCTAGACTTTAGTACAAAAGGAACATATGTTTACATTTCTTTTCTTAAGTTGGGCATCAATCTTCCCATTAAGAAATGTCTTGTGGTCCAGTCTTCATCTTTCTAGCAACATAAAAATGAGTATACAATTGACCAAAAAGTTATTTTGGGGGCAGAAATAATGGTCAAAATTGACACAATCCACAAATTTTCTTTATAGTTACCTCTATATGAAATAAATGCACAAGAAAATGGTGTCGGCATATTGTTTTGTGGGAAAAGGATCATGTCCATATCAAATTGATTATTCTAATTCTTATTTCTGTAAGTTTCCCGGTAATAGGAATAGGAATATCTGTGAGAACTCTTATCCATATCTTACCATTTCTTCAGAATTGTCTGCTCATAGTACGATGGAATTGTCCGATTATAGCCCGTCGCGTTGCTTCAATGGCTTGATATGAAAGATGACCAGCTCTACAACTTTTAGTGCCATATCTTCCAAAACTAAGTTGTGTACCGTTCGTCAAATTAAATATTACAAAGGTAAATGTAAATATAGTGTTACGTCATTTAAAAATTTAAATAATATGACATTTTGTACACTATATTAGTTACGAGAAATAAAATTAATCTTAATCGTGAAATAGACTCTTTTCATTTTCAATTTGAAAAGATCTTATTTCTTGTCGGTGATGTTGAATATTTTATTTTACGAAGGAGGGATATATATGTTACCTCCAAAGGGTTTTGAACCCAAACTCACCCCAAAAGCAGTCAAGCATGCCGATTGAACTACTGGTGGACATAGTGATATTAAGCACAAGAAGAAGAAGAAAAAAAAAAAAAAAAAAAACCCTGTACTCTCATTCAAGTTGCAATTCACATTGTAATTGCCACACAGTAAAATGACACTAGCAAGGCAAATGGATGGCGATTTCTTATATGGATTTTGTTAACTAGTGCCCTTAGGGCAATAGTTAAGGAGCATTAAATGATTACGCTTTACGGGAAATAACGAACTTTTAATATTAAAATAATAAATAGAAAGACTAAAATACCCTTAAAAGTTATTTTTGTATTAAATGGAAGTATTAAGTGGAAGCATTAAATGCTTCCTTAACCATTGTCCTAAGGGCACTCGTTAACAGGACCCTTCTTATATTTAACTCGTTTAATTAAGCCTTTCTTAATTCTGTGAAATTGCTACACAGTAAAATGGATGGAGAAAAATTATGATGGATTAATTCCAATCAGTTGTTGATGGAAAATTATGATGGAATCAAACCCTGATCATCTAATTGGGTTGACAATATTTATTGTAAAAAAAAAAAAAAAGACTTCAAGTTCTGGACCTACCAAACCGTGTGAAAGTCTCATTTTTCTGTGCATTGAAAACAGTACTCCGTTACCCGTTTTATTCAAACTATATAGACTTAAACAGAATAGGTTTGTCAGTATTGTAGCTAAGCTATAGATATGTTTCCCATTTACCAACCCTAATTCTTCTTCTTATTATTAAAGCAACATGGACTTGGAAATTGATAATTAATGCATCAAAACCCCTAAAAGGGAGACACAACATATTTACTTTGTAATTTCGCATTCGAGATTTCACATTTTATGCTTACAATTGTTATTAGTTTATCCATTCTGTCTGGTTGTTGGCTCTCTCTTTCTCTCTCATAGTAAGCCTCATGCTTTCACGCATTACACGATGCTGTTTTAAGTAATTTTTCTACACAATTGTTTATTGCTAGCTAGTTTAGCTCGACCAATGAATAAACTGTTTGATAAAACAATTCCTGTTTAGCTCTACATTTCACTTTCTATACTCGCCTCAGTTGCGACTGCATGCGGGGTCCACGGTCGCTTTGTAAGTTCAAGGATGAAGGCCTGGACGACACATATTTTCTTCTTCTTCAACTTTAAAATTATCAAATCTATGATGGGTCGGTGGTCTTTCTTTGTTATTGGTCGAAGGTCATTCACGGGTATCCATCCCCTTTCCTTTTGCATTTTCATAAGCCCTACATGTCGTTTACTAAACAGTACTTTAGTTTGTTATATAATTAATAAGAAGAAGGCAAATCATACTAAAAGTCTTCCCACGTTGCTTGCGCCTCATGACCGTGTCCCACGCGGTAGTCATCTTTTACCTTTTTCTAAGTATAATAACTACAACCAGAAACATCTTCACGAGTTGACAATTCGTGTTAATAATAGATAATGAAATGATGTCAGTGATTACCCAAATGAGAATTAATAACAATATGCCAACTTTACAATTGTGAAATTAAAATATTGTGTTTGTAGCATTAGTATTTTAAGCATGATATGATCAATTACAAACATTTCTATTAATTTGTTGTGTCCTACTCCCACGCTAGCTCCCTAGCTAGCTATGATCCACTGTAATTAAGGATAATTAGTAGTGCTAAAGCTTAATTAGCCTTTGACTAAATTAATATATATTGTCTGTCTTTAATTAATTGTCTTTAGCCAAATGTATAAACGGAATGTTTTAAGAGTAACAGGGGCAACATGTGGAGTGCATGTCTAGGTAAGATGTTGTGCCCTACGTGTGCGTGAAGACTGATGGAGTGAGAGGTGTGCGTGTGTTGTGTGCAGTACTCCTGTTCACACATGTTTGTGAAGGATAAACCACGAGCTTTGAATTCTTTTTAGCTTAATTAGTCTTTCTCCACCTACATTTCATGTTAAATTTTCTTTTGAGGTGTTTTCGGAGAAAGTGGATAGAGAGACTACTCAGACTAGGATTTGATATGGTAGATTTATTTTATTTTATTATAATTCGATAGTTGCGAGAAGAGGATTTGAGTCTTAGATGTCTTTATTAGAGACATCAAAAAGTGTTAATTAAACTACAAGACTTTTGATACTATTATGGTAGATTATTGTATATAGTTGTACTAGGTATTAAACCATATATATTACGATTTTGGTCCAAGTTTAATTTTTTTATTTTTATTTTATGAATTATCAATTGTATTTATTTAGGATTAAAAAACGATTTAATGTCATCCTTGCTACTTTTTATTTTCTTTCTTTTATGAGTAATTTTCATGAAATTATGTTACAAGTCAAGTAATTTGACATGTACATATACATAATACATGTCTTTTTGGAATGACTCATTTTTCAACTTTTCAAAAATGACCTATTTGAAAAAGTGGCATTAGACAAAATATGGTACTTAAAAATTTGTAATTTGAGAAAGTGCGGTTTTAAACACCCTCCCAAACAGGGGCATAATTAACTTTAATTCTAATTAAAATGAGAGTAAAGAGTTTGAAAAACATATATAAATAAGAACAAGGATAAGATTAAATCATTTTAAAACTTATAAAACTAAATTGATACCACTGTATTATTTAAGAAAGGAGGAATATCTTGAGAGGTGACTCAACTGATTCAACCTTAGGTGTATTTCCTAATGGTCACTAATTCGAGTCCTATCAGGGTCACCTATTCAAGGCAAAATATTGTGTCTATCAAGGGCAAAGCCAGGAATTTATTTTAGGGCGGGCTGGAATATCAAGTAAGTAAATATCGACGGTATGAGAAAATTTCATTAAATAGAAAGAAAAATACACCTAGTCAGGAGGGGACATAATGAACTTTACCCCTCAATACATATTCTATACATAAGCAAAAAGAAAAAAAAAATGCAATGCAAATACAATAGATATTATCCTAAATAAAGAAAAAAAAAAAAATAAGATACTACTTAACTGAGGTTGGCTTGACATTTTAATCTACAAAGCACAAAGATAATTTTTTAAATAAAATGTTTTTCTTATCAGACACGTGTCTACAAAACCACAAATAGTGAAATTATTCACTGCTGACACGCACACCTATGTGCGTACACCACCCACCCACACCACATTCAAGTCTAAAGTACTAAAAATCTAAAATATAAAAGTTATCTATACTGTATACTGATTACTGTGTATTGATTACTGAGACAATGAAATAAGTAATAAAGTAAAAGAAATTCATAAAAAAAAAGTAATAAAGTAAAAAAATATAATTTAAAAGTTAAAACTAGCCACTGGCACTGCCGTACAGCTCCTCTGCGGAAATCAATTAATAAAAACTCAAAATCAATAAAACTAGAGACTAGAGAAGCAGAAAATAAGAGAGCCCCTTTACCTGTACTGTTGTACAGCTGTAGAGAAGCAGAAAATAAGAGAGAATCAGAGAAAGAAAAAAAGGTAGAACCTGAGAACTGGAGAAGGAGAAGAAAGAAGAAAAAGAAAGAAAGAAAGAAAGAAAGGGAGAAGAGAGAAGAAAAAGAAAGAAAGAAAGAGAGCTGGTGGCCCGTGGCCGGTGTGGCCAGTGGTCCGTGAGTGGCATCACCGCATCAGGCCGGTGGCGTGACGGCGTGACTGGCGGAGGCGCTGTGCAGAGATGAGAGAGAGGCAAAGAGGCAAAGATGAAATCATGAAAGAGGGAAAGAGAGACAACATACCAGAGGGTTCCAGGCGGAGTGGCGGAGGCGCTGCGCAGAGGAGATTTCCCGTTTTCCACAGTGAGGGCTTTATTAATTGATTTTGAGTTTTTTTTTTTTGGAATTAATTGGGAATTTTATGTTTAGATGATATTGAAATTGGAATTAATTGGGTTAGGGTTTGATTGGAATTGTTGGGCTTGATTTTATCTTTAGATGATTTTGGGTTTTAAATTGGAATTGCTGGGCTAGGGCTGAGATTGTGATTGAAATTTAGACTGGGCTAGGTATAAGACTATTAAAAAAAAAAAAAAATTACCTATGAAATTTTTTTTAAAAAAAAAGCTTGACTGGTCAAGCTTATACACAGCTCCGCCTCTGGCGTCTATCGTGTTATATGGCTAGTGTGTTACGTGTTCCTAAGATTAGTCTTGGGTGTGCATATCTACAATGTGAAAAAAAAAAAAAATAAAATAAAAAAAAAAAAAAAAAAAAAAAAAAAAAACCATTTTCAACGCCAACGTGTGGTTTAAACATAGAAATAGTAGTTTGTCGAATTTTAAATCACATCAGTGCAAACATGGAAATAGTAGTTTGGCTAATTCTAAATGGACATCCACTTTCTGTAGTTACTCTAATAATGTATTCTCAAAATCAGTGCAGATCGCATTATGTTTACCGCCGCTGTAACTATCATGGTGTCATTATACATTTGGAAAGTTTTTTTTTTAGGAAAACTTTTGGAAAAGTTGAAAAGCTAAAAGCAGTGAATTATTATAATATATAGTTTAAAAAAGAAAGCATTCATAAATCATAACTCATAAGGCTAATCGCCAAGCCAATAACGAGAATAAAGTTGCCTTCGGTGATGCATCATGCATGCATATATAGCACATGTGGGGTTCATGATTTTCATTTCATAATTTCAACTTTGAAGCAAAATTTGCACGAAAAAAATCTTGTTGTGACGTGTGGCGGCATTAGGGCTTGTCCAGCCATCAATCACACAATAAATCTAAGTACATAACTTTTTTCATAATTTTTTCACAATTATTAAGTAAACATTATCTTAATTAAAGAAAATTAAATGATGTTAGCTAGTTTTGGATTTATATATCAGTATGTTGTAAAAAATGTTTTACTTCAACATTACTCCCAGTGTCATGTCGCAGTACTATAGTCAGATAGATTGATGAACTAACCCTACTACCCTAGCATTCTCCTAAAGAAGATAAGCATGTGCTCTTCCCTCCTATCACAGGAGCGGTTGGTGATCGATCATTCTGGTCATGTAGTGGAGCTAGAATTTTGTCACTCGTTTGGCCCATAAAGTAGTGAGAGAAAAAGGGAGAGGGGACATGCCAAACGCATATTAAGAAAAAAGAATCTCTGGATTTGTTGTGTTTTACATGTTTTTGACATGTGGGATAATATCATTCAAAAAAAAAAAAAGACATGTGGGATAATACCACACACCACGGTGGAAACTATAAATTACTAATTTTTATAATCATCTACACCACAGGATTTCTTTCATGTGATAAAGCATGCAATTGTAAATCAACCATATTTTTATGTAACAATTTACAAAGAATATACTGACCCCACAATGCATGTGGGAATTTGGCAATGTGTCATAAAAATGAAAAAGGAGAAAGGACGGAAATTTAATTGGCAGTATGTTTCTTTATCATTCCCTGGAGAATCCAACATATAAATGTTCACAAAGCACATTTGATGACTTATTAATATTGCGTCACTAAGGATCCAATAATATATCTCTTCTGAAGGCATCTCTTATATATATTAAGCATATAACCCGTGCAAAGCACGAAAAAAACTCTATATAAACACATAATGTGTATATGATCAAAATATATATTCAGAATTATTTTATGAAAAATATGTTCCATAAAAAAAATAAAACTGATAATAAAAAATAGGTGGAATTGCACAAACAACAGAAAAATAAAAGGAATTAGATAGTGTATAATAATTGAGAAAAAATAGTTATCTTTAATTGATAAAACAGAAAATAAGTTAGAATCAAACAAAAATAAAAGATTACCTTAATTCAATTGCCTCTTAGATCCCCTTACAGTCATATAAACGTACAAAAACACAGAAATAAAAATTGATCATGATAGAAAAATAAATAAATAAAAAAGAAAAAGAAGTAGAAGAACAAAACTTGTACCAGATTACCATTGTTTATATGTTACGTAAGCAGATTATATAAGAATAAGGAACCTTCAATTTAACGTGCTTTATTTATCTCCCTTCTATCAAGGAGTATGTATGTTCATCAAATGATATCTTAACTGATTGTTTACCAATCAATGCTTTTACACTAAAAGAGTACTCCTAACACAGAGAATTTGTTATTATCTATTTTTATTTAAAAATGTTCGGCAGTTATCAAATCAAACCACTTAGGAAATGTAAACAACGTATAATTTTTTTTTATAATCTTTAAGAAGTCTTCTAATATTAGGAGATTATCATAATTGTAATATTTTTAATATGATATTTTATTAAGATGTCTTTTAGTAGTAAAAGACCTATTTTAAAGAATTTGTTATTATCTATTTTTATTTAAAAGATTTTTATTGTGATATTTTATTAAGATATCTTTTTAGTAGTAGGAGACTTATTATCAAGAATTTGTTATTATCTATTTTTATTTAAAAGTGTTTGGCAGTTATTAAATCAAACCACTTAGGAAATTTAAATAACAAATCATTTCAGAAATTTAAACGATAGATAGACATGCAAACCACTTAGGAAATCTAAACAACGTATTACCTCAAAAATTTAAACGATAGATAGACATGCCACTTGTCATGATGTGAGACATTCTAGGTTTTAACGCTCATGTCTTCTGCTTTTATATATTATATAGATGTTAACATATACAAAGTAGGCCAAGTGGGAAACTGTATTTTAATTTTAAGTGAAGTTTTTTTACATAACATGGATATATTGGTAATGATTTCACTTCTACTATGTTTTTTTTTTTGTTTTTTTAATGGATTCACTTCTACTATGTTAATATGTTATTGCAACTTTCATTATATCATTCTCGAAGTCAAAATCAGATCCAAAGTTGCATTATGTCACAAAGTGCTGTATCTGTATGTTATGTTTTTAATTGGACAACTTAATTAAGAAATGAAATGCAATAATTAGTGCCTTGATAATTCCTCATTATCTCCACTAGATAGAATGTACAAATTAATTTTAGACCCCATTAATTGGAAACACTCATTATCACTTTGAAGTAACAATTTGTGACGAATGCATTAAAAACATTTTGCTAGTGGGCACCTTAGATTATTGTTTTGCATATCTTCTAAATTTGCAATAAAATCATCATGCTAGTGGTCATTTTCAAGTTGTGCTATGAGCATTATGAAACCGTCCTTTTTTGTTTTGTTCGCCCTTATGCGATCTGCATTGTACACCCCACTTTTCCTTTTTAAGAAAAAATGGGGATGTTTCATGAACGTGCTGTGCTATGCGTGGGAAACGTGAAATGGAAACAAAAGATGAAAACAGGAAAAAATATATATTTGTTGTAAATGTTAGAAAACATTATAAATAAAATTCACATTCATTGAAAGGTGAATTGCTTTTAATTGGTAGATATGTAAGAGACAAAACATGTTCACCATTTAATGGAATCAAAACTTTGTCTCCTCCTACTAATTCACACATGGTGATATAAAGTAGATTAGATTCCGCTTCCACACAACCTACCACTAAGAACATAGTATTATGAAACCATGATATGTTACTAGTTTTTTTTTTTTTTTTAAATGATGTTACTAGTAGTTAGTGGCAAAATCAAGATTTCAGTTTAGGGGGGCAAAATTAGAAGATAAGATTGAAAACAAAATTAATTTGAAAATTATTAATTGATATACGTTCGTTTAAAATTCAATCCGAACTCATTGTTATGCTCATAATCTCAATTAACTACAAGTGTGCATTTCATATAATTAAAATAAGGAAACAAAAATCATCAATTCATAATTATTAATATTCAAAGTAAGAGATTGATCTAAATACATAAAGTTTAAGCATTTAATTTTGACTCCATCATATTTAAAAAAAAAAAAAAATTGATAAAATAAATCAATGTAAAAGTGTGGAGTACAGCAAATACCTAATTGTAAATGCGTTTCATTGAAAAAAATAAAATAAAAAGAGTGACGTGAGGCATGAGAGTAAAAAAAATTGAGATAAGCCTTGAACTTGAATTGACTTCCGTGAGGTATTGTTCTCTTTAAAGTCTCTTTTTATATCAGGGGGCAAGGCATGGTGGTAAGAATGTAACTTGTAAGACTATGTTTCTTTCTAATATATAAGTAAGAATTAAATTTTTTTGAGCAATCCCTCCGCCATTGCCAGCAGTTTATTATCTTGCTTAAAAGTAAAATTGGAAACGGCTCTTTTTTATTTTATTGTATTTACGCCAGTTCAAGGAGAAAATTACGTAATGGAGTATGTGGAATTGTATAACTACGACTACTAAGGAGTTTAGGTAGTTGGTTTTTTTTTCAGAATATGTTGAATTAGTAACTTGTGGACATCAATTGCTCTTGCAACACTATAATTTGACACAAACTATTTGACTTGAATGTCTCTTTTTACTTTACTCATTCAAAATTCAGCCTTTTACTACTTCATCCACACAGCTGGCAATAATGTTCTTTGGCAGCCTATCCTCTAATGACCCACAGACCCAACTACTTAACCTCTTGAAAATATATATTGATGACGAATTGACGATGACATATGGAGCTTCGAAATCATCGAGAATATTCAAAAAACATAAAGGGGTTTAGGCTGAAAAATCAAGCTAGGTTTGAAAGACTGGTTAAAAATGTATTTTAAAATTAATCCATAACTACGTATAAAAAAATCTGAAATATTAGTGTAGTATTTTATTTGCTCCCATTCTTGTTCAACATGTACGGAACACACGTTGCACAGGACCATGAAGAACTGGACAATAATGTTATAAACTAAACACATTTTACAACTTTTTTCATAATTTGTTGAGGTGATAAATTATGATTAATGTACATTATTTACTTTCACATATTTGTTGGAATATTGATTAAATGATTAAATTCACTATTTTCTAATAGTTTAAACTTTCGGAACAATTGGTAATTTCTCAATATTCTCATTGTTAATATCATTTTTATTTTAATAAAATTTATTGTATACTAGGCAATCCAAGGGCATCTGAATTGTACATAAAATAGTTGAAGCTTCTTCTATTTTCATGCAAAAGATGTTAAGGTTTTTAATTTCTTAATTTTTCAAATACTTTGGTAATCCACCTAATTTAAAAAATAAAATAAAATGAAGAACAATTTCTCTTCATAATTCTTTCCCATTATAAATCATGAATGACCAGTGTTTCAATTATCTAGGAGATGAAAGGATCACCTGTTCTCCATAACATTTCAATATGAACATGAGTGTTCTTTATTTTATTTCTCTCAACAATGAAGGTATGACTGAGGGAAAAAAAAATGGCAATTTGCAGGGATATAATCATTTTCTATAGTCGTCAACAATCTAACAAAATGAAAATTCATTTATGTGTATTCACATCACTGTTCACAGGGACTATGGTCTGCTTACCGTACAGATTGTATGCTAAATTGTTGGGAGTAGAATAGTAGATACCTTGACCCAAAGTCCAAATACAATAAGAGAGTTTTTGTCAACCATTTCCTTGAGCCCAAAGTCATTTAACTTTAAATTATTAAATCTAACTTATTAGTTAATCTATCTTTAATTTTTTTATATGTAATTTGAATTATAAGACATTGTCATAGATGGAGAAGATTTTATACATATATATATAAACATAATTATGATAACATAACTTTTGAAATGGTAGGAGTCTTTAGGGGCATTTCAGTCAATGAAAGCTTTAAAGCGAGAGATGGCATTTGAAGATTGTGGCAGACTTTTAGGAATGGCTTTGTCTTTGGCGAGGAACACCCAGTCACGAACACACGAATATTCGAGTCTTACAGAAAAGGTCAATATTGTGTATTACCTCTCATACCCTTTTGCCTATTATATTTTTAAGGGTATAATTCAATTATATATTTATATCACTTGCCTTTAACTATATTGACATCATCATTAAAAATTTAGAATATGGTTCAGATTGTAATAATGGACAAAGTCAAGGGCATCTAGCTAGACCAACTCTCTATATATAGGTACATTGATCCATTCAATCCCAGTTGGTTTCAAGTTCAACTTGCAGTCTCTCTCTCTCTCTTCCTCAATTTCTCATTGACTCTCTCTATCTCCCTCTCTCTGTGTATCTCCATGCAGATCGGTTACACGCTTCCTGCTCATAACCTCAACCTCTTTCAGGCCGGGCGAGCTAGCTTTCAATGCCAAACCTCTCCATTAAACCCTTTAACAAGAACACACTCAACTTCTATCAAGCGTGAGACATCGACTGAGTTAACTCGGTTACACATAGCCAATCTAGAGAAACTCCTTCAAAAGCCAGCAGCCCCAGCAATTGAACTTGACCCACAACAATTTCAGAAAGATTCCAATAATGGGTCAATCGAAATAAAGGGAAAAGGTATGTTAGAAGGCCTTAACTTGGCCAAGCTATGGCCACAAATGAAAGCCGCCGAGGAAATGTCACCGAGACATCTCAATCGGCTCCAAAGACTCTTGTCAAAGACAGCTGAGCACTCTCCAAGAAACCATCTTGGTAGCAAATGGAAGGAATATCATGGTAGCAAGGATTGGCAGGGACTTCTTGACCCACTCGATGAGAATCTCCGCCGAGAGGTGGTGCGGTGCGGTGAGTATGTGCAAGCTGCCTATCAGTCTTTCCATTCAAATCCTGCCATGTCAGCCGAAGAACCTCCCTTACCCCGCCACGTGGCGTTGCCGGATAGGACTTATAAAGTTACCAAGAGTCTATATGCCACATCATCCGTCGGTTTGCCCAAATGGGTGGACGATGTGGCTCCAGATCTTGGGTGGATGACCCAAAGGTCTAGTTGGATCGGATACGTTGCGGTTTGTGATGACAAGAGGGAGATCCAACGGATGGGGCGGCGGGATATCATCATCGCCCTCCGTGGGACTGCCACGTGTCTTGAGTGGGCCGAGAATATGAGGGCCCAATTGGACCAGATTCCTAATGATGAGAGTAATAACAATAACAACGACAATAATAACGACTCGAGGCACGGGCAAGCCAAGGCGGAATGCGGGTTCTTGAGTCTATATAAGACCTGCGGCGCTCACGTGCCAAGCCTGGCCGAGTCCGTGGTCGAAGAGGTGCGAAGGCTGATGGAAGTATATAAGGGTGAGTCCTTGAGCATTACCGTCACAGGTCATAGTCTTGGTGCGGCCTTGGCATTATTAGTTGCTGATGAAATTAGTACATGTGCCTCAGACGTACCTCCGGTGGCAGTTTTTTCTTTTGGTGGACCTCGTGTCGGCAATAAAGCATTTGCCAACCGTATGAATGCCAAAAATGTGAAAGTGTTACGAATTGTTAACTCACAAGACGTAATCACTAGGGTCCCCGGTATGTTTGTGAGCGAAGAGCTAGACCAAAAGCTGAGGAACTCAAGGATTGGAGGGGTACTTGACATGCTTGACAAAAATATGCCATTGGCATACTCACACGTTGGGGCAGAACTACGGGTTGATACCAAAATGTCACCGTTTTTGAAGCCGAATGCTGACGTGGCGTGTTGCCATGACTTGGAGGCTTACCTACACTTGGTGGACGGGTACATGGCATCCAATTGTCCATTTAGAGCAAATGCTAAGAGAAGTTTAGTTAGGTTGCTACAAGATCAGAGATCTAATGTGAAGAAATTGTATACTAGTAAGGCAAAAGCCTTGACCTTGAATCTTGATAGAGAGCGACTGCCAATGTCTACTTGCTTGCCTAGTCCATCTTAATTAACACTGCTTAATTGTAAAAGGGTATACAGTTATAGAAAAAAATTGAAATAAGATATCCATGTGTTATACTATTATGGTTGTCTTTCACTTATCCATCCAATTTTTTTTTGGACAATCTCAACATCTGATTCTTATACGAAAGGACGGTGATGGTAAGGTAAAACTACATGCTTCATAACAGCAAATACTTCATTGATCCTGTGATAGATGTTTGTAGACAAACTAATTTGTTTAAGTATTCTCTATCAAACGAAGCCTACATGACCAAGAAGTGGTTTTTTCCTCCCATAAAGAAGTGGTATCCTAATCTTTGGCCTAATCAAATCCACTTACTTCCTATGAGATATCTTGAAAACCTCATAAATTAATAGTGTGGTGGATTAAACCTAAGACCTTCGGATTTACATCACACCTCAGACCAATGAGCTCACCACCTGGATGCCCACATAGGATTGTTTTATTTTATTTTATTTTATTTTTTATTTTTTATTTTTTATGAAATCTGTGGGGGTGCTTTTTAAGTCAAACTTAATTTGGCTTAAAATTTAAAAGTAGTTACACTCAAATGTACAAGATTAAGCTAAATTAAATTAAGTGGGTCACTTCATGATGTGCCCATAAAATCATTTACATTATCATTATTCCTATAATATTTTTATTGGTATATAGGATAAATCGAGTCATTTCACTTGGTAACTATCGCTTAAAAATAAAAACATCGACTCAACCTTATTATAAATAGAAAGAAATGTGGTTGGATAAGAGGTGACAAGAACTTTTTAAACAAACACATAATCCATTAAATCTTGTTTGTAGAGAAAATTTTAAGGCCTAAACTTGTGGATCTCTTGTCTTAAAAAAAGATAAAACATCGATATTGATCTGAAGAGACTCTCATATTCATCTTTGATTGTTAATTAGGTGATTATTTGCTTATAACGTACCCCCAAAAAATAACCAATCTAGTTTATTGTACTCAAATATATTTCTTATAATTTGTATTCGATTGTGTAATTCACATATGAAATTTGTATTTACAATATTTTGAAGAATGTGTTTATTATTTGATCGAGTCTTAAAACATCAACAATTTGTTTATATTACAAAAGAAACATCCATCCAGCCTTGGCAGCCAAGTTATTGCCGAACACACATTTTAATTTTTAATTTTTTATGAGTGAATAAATAACTCATATCATTGATTTATATAAGTGATCCAATAAACTATTCATACACTCGTTCAAAATTAAGACTGTCCTTTCATTTTCTCATCTTCGTATTTAGTAAACCTCAGTGTCTTAAAGTCAGTTCCTAGCAATTTCGAGTACTCGGTCGGTTACTCACCTGCTCAATGAGTTTGGCATGTGTTTAATATGAATCCGAGTGCTTACCGAACACAACAATAGAACATTACAAAAAACGTTGGATTGTCTGTCGCTTTCACCCATATGCCTAGAAAAACAAAATAAATTGGTAAAAAGTAGATTCCGGCCAGGACCCATGCATGGTACCAACTCCCATATAAAGAATGGCAAAACTTTTTGTATTGGATAAAAAGTAATAAGTAAGTTGTCATAATCCAAAGTTAAATAGTGTACTGAAGTTTAGTCCAATGCTCCAATGCATACTCCAGTGCACTACATGTTGACTAGATCCAACAAGAGAAATTATTGGGTCTTTTGGTGGTGTCCTTCCCCTATGGATGTGGATCCTACTCATGGGTTCCACGCAAAGGCCAACACCACTGTAAGAGATAAATTATTGGGTTTTTTTGGGAGGACAAGATCCTACTCATGGGTTCCACGTAAAGGCCAACACCACTGTAAGAGATAAATTATTGGGTTTTTTTGGGCGATGTCCTCCTATGGATGTGAATCCTATTCTATATATATATATATTTAAAAAAAATTATTCAGTCAATTATGATTGTTTTAAAAGTATCTAGTGATATAATTTTATATTTTTTTTTTGGTCTCGTATAGACTAAAGTTGTAGATACCGTTTCAACACCCGTTTCGGTTTGGCCATTAGAATGAGATATTTCGGTACCGGTCAATACCGGCGTTCCGTTTCAGGTTTACCGCAATATATATATATATATATATTGATTTACTACTCTATACATTTATTCATCTAAATTTATAATTTGTTAGTTAGGAATCTTTCAAATTATAAGCACATATCAATCTTAATATTAATAATAATAATAAGCTTACACTTGTATTTTGAATAATAAATAATAGAAATATGAAACCTAAAGAAGTACCACTTAAGGTAATAAATAAATAAATAAATTAAAAGAGTAAAATTTATCCCAAAGTGTAAAATAGAAGAGTTGAATAATGTGAATATTTGAAAATTAAGTTGCTACTAAACCAAAAAGCTACAGACAATAAAAGGTACTAACATAGAAATTCAAGTATTTTATCGATTGGAATACTATAATCATTTTTTTCTCCTAACCCAACACCTTATAATAATTGTTATCAAGAAAAAAAAAGAAAAGTTATAATAATAAATATGGAAATGAGTGTACTTGCTTTGTCATGTGATATCTGTGACACTGTGACACTGTAAATGGTGATCTTTTTGTGCCAAAAATATCACATTACTCTTCCAAGTTCCAAGGCCCTCTTAGAACTGTAGAAGTTGATGCCATTGTTCCAACACACGTGAAGAAGAAGAAGAAGAAGAAGAAGGAGCGGGGAAGGAGAGAAGAAGAAAAAGAAGAAGAAGAAGAAGAAGGGGAAGACGCAGAGAGTCAGAGAGAGAGCTTCAGCGGAAAAAACAAAAAAAGAAGAAGAAGAAGAAGGAGTTGGGCAGAAAAAACCGAGAATAAGAAGAAAGAAGAAAGAAGAAGAAGGAAGAAGAAGAAGAAGGGACGGAGGAAAAGGAGAGCAGAGAAAGCTCTTGTACTGGTGACTGATTTTTTTTTTTTTTTTTTTCAGTTATTTATTCATGCCAGCCAAAATTGGCCGGAATGACCGAAACTCACCGAAATGGGTTGAAATTTTTTCCGAGGTGGTAAGGGGGTTTCTTGTTCTGGTTTGCACACCGATACAAGATTTTTTGGCCGTTCCAGCCGGAATGGAACGGTATATACAACTATGGTATAGACTCGTCTCTTAAAGAAAGTGGTATCTTATGTAACGGTAACATATAACATCTCTTTTATATGGCATATTACAACTTACTTACGTCATGGTTTGCAGGTGACTTTTGTAATTAGTGGCGGCTCTAGGAAATTTTTTCAGGGGGTTCAAGCTTGAATATATTTACATCATTAAAATAAATAATAAAAAGAAAAGAATGCAAAAGAATCGTGTTGTCTAAGTGATTTCCTTATAAAAAATTTACCCATAGTAATACTAAAAGAGTAAAGGATAAACTGTGAAGTATTTGACATGTGATGTGAGTACAAATAGACAAAAAAAAAAAAACTAAATTTAATTAAACTATGAATTTATAATTAATTAAATTAGATACACTAACCACTTAAACTATTAATTAACCACTCACAAGGAGTATCCAAAGGAATAAGGTCTTACCTCACAACTCATAAATAGTTATCAACAACACCAAAATATTAGAACATCAAATGCATAAACCAAAAAATACACATGTAATCTACTAATTTTGTCATTGACACATTTTGCTAAACAAATAAAGTGTATATGAAAACAGACAAGATTGCAAAGTATTCAACTATAGAGCCTAGTTCATCCAATACAATGTGAGTATTTTTTTTTTAAAGTATATTAGGCATATTTTAACTGAAATTGGGTTTTAAGTGCTTATGAATGCTCGAAGGTAAGTAAATTTAGATTTAAAAAAAAAAAAAATTAATTGAATGAAATCTAATTGGGTTGACTAAAGAAATGGATTATTGATAACCAATTGTAATTATTTGGGCTATTTTGTTATTGTTGTTGTCATTTGATTTTTTTTTTTTTTTAAGAGTTTAATGAGATTTCAAGTTAGGGAGTTCAATTTTTTATTTCAGGAGGTTCAGTACCTATATAAATATTTAACAAAATAAAAAATTACCTATATATATATATTTGACCTATATTGAAAAAATATCTAGGAACTTAGGGGGTTCATTTGAACCCCCTGGCCTCAACGTGGCACCACCACTGTTTGTAATTAACTACAGTGTGCATGGCTTTAGTCAAAGTTGGGTTGAGGTCATTTTGTTAGGCCTAACAATTAAAAAAAAAAAAAAGTTTTTATTTAACTATTTAAATCTATTTTTCAATAAATGAATATAACTTACACAATTGAGCCTAATACTTCAAATTTTATCAAAACTTCTCAAAATACCCAAATAAATTAAACTAAAAAAAATTAAATAAATTTTCTAAATCAAATATTAAATTAAATTAACAAATTTAAAATGCATATATTTTTATACTTTTAATATCATTTATTGGATAGAGTTACATGAGTTGAAATTTTTTCCAAGGTGAATAAGGAACGCGATGGGCCCACCCAAGTGAAAATAGAAGATTAAATACAAAAATCACCCTTGAAGTTTGAGTGGGTGACATAAACTATTAAGATTTTTCGAAAATATTCGGTTTTCCCCTAGTGCAAACATCATTTAATGCCGTTTGTATACTTTTGACCAAAATCTAATTTGTGGTCTTAAATAAATCAAAGCGTGGATGAAAACTTTTATTTCTTCAATAATGTTATAACCACAACAGATTTCACAACTATTAAAATAACAGATTATGATTAGTGCAACATTACTTTCACATTGACACTACTTTATTATATATCAATCACAATTTACTATCTTAACAGTTGTGAAATTTGTAAATTTTTAGAAAAAATGCACAAACGATGAAATTTATAGTTTTAAAAAGACAAACCCAATATTTTCGAAAGGTTTTAATAACAGGAATTTATATTTTCATACTAATTTTTATTATTTCCGCATTAATAAAACAAAAATAACAAAGACTGGTATGAAAATAACACCAACCTTAATAAATTATGTCATTAACTCAACCCTATTTTAGATTTTTTGTAATCCCACTCCCACCTACTCACGAAAACGAAAATAGAGGGCAATCGTTGGGGTTCCGAGAAAAAGAAAAAGTTGACTTAACGGCTATTTGGTGTTTTAGTTTTTGGTCTTTATTAAAGTAAATAATAATAAAAAAAAATAGCATGGGAGTTTGAAATGAAACCGGAAATAATTGTAAGGACAAGAAATAAAAAGGAAAAAGAGAAAAAGAAGCCGTTCGGCCCGTTTTCCAACTTCTAGGTCTACTTTTTTTCTCGTTAGGTAACCTAACGGCTCGCCGGTCCTCTGAACAGAAAATATCCAAAACCTCCGGCGGATATTCCGACCCGGTAAGTCGCCTCAATCATAATATATATCTGTTTATATTTAAAAATATGTGATGTGTTTGTGAATGGAATTTGGTGTTTCAGTGTGAATTATGCGTAATTGGTACTATATGTGTTTGTGATTATAAATACTGATATAGTTGTGATATGCCAAACAAAATTTAGAAATTCTAACTCTGCGAATTCAGGTCTATCTTTAAAACTTGATAAATTTGACAAAGCAAACATGGGAATTTGAAATTTTAGAAGTTGGTTATGGTTCATGTGTGATTAAACAAAGGGAAGTTTCTCTACTTGTTGGCAAAATTTTAGGGTGTGGAAGGTTAATTTACTGTTTGTTCTTTGTTTGAAATTTGATTACTAATTTTACTATAATTCTGTTACACCTTGATGATGTTTATTCAATGGGAATGAGGTTGGCTACCCGAATTTGTTTACGAAATCTGGCTATTTCTAGGGCTATGCCATGGATAATGCTGATGTTACAGTCCTAGATGCCCCCATTTTGTGTTCATTTGCAGCTCTTGCTTTTTATATATTTTGCGCGTACTGGGGTTGCACCCCCCGTTTATTGAAACATTTTTGTTTCTGATGGACGACAATAATAAAACTTTTTTTTTTTTTTGATAAGTGACAATAATAAAACTCAAACACGAGGTTAAAAGGACAAACAAACTGCGGATGGCTGCACAAGGCAAACCAGATTACAACTTAGCTATGAATAGAAACATGAACTCCCCATAGCCCACACAACACCCTGTTTTGCAGGGAATCCTTAAAACTCTCACTCTCCCCATTTCTAAATCTCGTATCATTCCTTATAGAATTGAAAATACTCTCTTCAGTGCATTTCTTTGGAGGCAGAGGTGGTAAAAAGTTGCAGCAAAAGGCGGTATACTAATCAAAGTCTTCATATCTTTCTTTGTCACTTTGTCAAAGAATGGACACCCCAAGGAATGATATCATTCCAACTAGTAAGCTGATTTTTGCAAAGGAATAACCTTATGACCTGAAGAAAATCCTCATAGAAAAAGTATATTCAAAGAAAATGTGGTTTCTGGACACAAGACACCCTCTATAAAATAAGCAAAGCATATCACCTTGGTAGCTCCATGCAACCAATCTATCACGGGTGTTCAGTTTATTCTTGATTGCTAACCAAGTAATGCCGGACAATCTAAAAAAGGAGATAAAAATGGGGAAATGAGAAATAATAAAAGATAGCACTTAGAGTTAGCTTGGAATCAGTACCAAGCAGAAAAACTTAGGAATAAGCACGTAAGCTGTTAGGAATCAGCATCTAGCTATTGGAAAAATTCCAATTCAATTTTTCATTCATCAAAGGATGCCAATCAGTACCAAGCAGAAAAACTTAGGAATAAGCACCTAGGCAAGGGAGGAGGATGAGGATTTCTCCCGAAGGTAACCTAAGAATCCCCAAAGGATGCCAATTTTCCATCCATAAGAAGATAGATTCATGTGTACCAACTTGAATTAATTTCTGCATAGTATCTGACTCATTAGGGAAATCCTCATCCTCCTCCCTTGCATCCTTACTCTGGACCACTTTGTGAAATATTACTTCTTGTTGCCTCATCCTTTGTATACTTTCCGTGTACTAGGATTGCGTTTGTTAATGAATTTTATTTACTTATAAAAAAAAAACTCGCTTTAGCTAAAATAGCAAGAGTTCCTTCAATGCCACTCACTCGTTTGGTTACCAGGACTAGAACTTTCAAGTACTTCCTTCCTGTTCCCCTTCGTACCCACACTCTCAGGTTTGGCAACTTCAGAAGGCTTAGCAGGGGACAGGTTTGGCTTGGTTTGTTGAACCTTAGGTGCCCAGGTCTTCTTATTTCTCTTATGGCAACCATTGGTAGAGTGGCTAAAGACTGTACAATGATCACACTTCAAAGGCTTCCAGGGATACTTAATTCCAACCTATAGATTTTTACTCATCTATGGTGTCAATGATACCACAAAGTACTATAAAATAATGGAGGCATTCATGAGAATCCAAGAGATGAACCTCTTTGATATTTTAGATAATGACAAGGAAAAGGAAAATATTTCAAGTGACTTTCATCTTCAGGAGTAATTATGAGAGTAGTGTTGTCGTTTATGTTATTATAGCTTTGATGATTTGATGTTCTGAAGTAACTTTTGACTGGTAAATTATTTGTTGGATATTAAGTTTTAGTATATTTCTAGATTTGTGTAAGATACGTCAATGTAATAATCATTTTTTTTTTTTTTTAAATAAATAAATAATTGCTCCCTGGCATGACTATAAACTGCTTAACCCGTCGGAGGTGAATGCCCATTGATTACCCGGCAACTGGTTCTGGCAGGTGGGGTCAGTTGCTCATAGGTTTTACTGCCTAGAGGCGAGTCCAAAAGGCTCTTCTTTAGAAAGGTTCCCTACGTTATCAGAAAATAAAAATAAATAAATAACATTAAACTTATTTAGGAACAACTGAATGTACAAACCTTATTAAAAAAAGGTGAGGATAGTGCTAGAATCTCAACTCCTAGATTACTATTGGGCGACGGAAAACATTCTTTCTTTGGATAGCAGCTATGGGGAGAATTCGAACTATGGATAATCTAAGGAAACACTGTCTTATTATTGTAGATTGGTGTTGCATGTGTAAGTAAAGTGGGGAGACTATTGATCATTGGCTTCTTCATGGTGATGTTGCGAGAGAGCTTTGGTCAATGGTGTTTAATTTCTTTGGGGTTCATTGGGTTATGCTTGGTGGGGTGGTTGAGTTGTTAGCTTGTTGGCAAGGTTGGTTTGGTTGATGCCATAGCATAAACATTTGGAAGGCGGCCCCTCATTGTCTCATGTGGTGCATTTGGAGATAGAGAATGATAGGTGCTTTGAAGGATGTGAATGCTCAATCTTATATCTGAAACTCTCATTCCTCAGTTTTTTTTGAGCAGATGAATGTTTCAAGGCAATTTTTCTTTTTTTCAATTTTCTTGAAATGGTAGATCTTTGTAATTTTCGATCTTAGTTAATGGTGTATCTTTGTATACATCCTGTGAGTTGGGTATCTGGAAGATATTTATGCAAGAGTATTATTGGGTTGCGCCCTTTTAGTGCCTTTTAATGAATTATTTTTACTTAAAAAAAATTGTTATTTATTCAAGAGTATTATTGGGTCTCTGGAAGATATCCTGATTTTATGATTATTTACAGGAAAATGTTGTGTATGATATAATGATTAGATCATGTAAATGTATGCCGGTTTTGACACTTATCTCTTGTCATAACACAGGAATCCTGATAGCTGTTGAATCCACTTGGGAGTGTAGATAAGATGTGCCGGGAAAATTCTTGTGTTCATTTGTCTGTAGAAGAGGCAACCGCAGCTGAAGAGACTCTCTTAATATATTGCAAGCCTGTTGAACTATACAATATTCTTCGTCACCGCGCTATAGACAATGTACTATCTGGCATTTCATTTCAGAATTTGTGTGTTATTTTTTACTCATTTATGTTCTTTAAGAATGTCTATTTTGGAACCTTTATATTCTATAAGCACCAAAATTTTCTTCTTTCTTGTGAACAATCCCTTCTAGGAATTTGATAGAGTATTATTGTCTGATTTTAATTGTTTTATAGGCTTGATCATTTTGATACCAATGTTAGTCAACCTTATTTATTACATGTTGCGTACTAATCTCTATGCCCCTTCACATGTTGGCACCTTATATTTATGTATTATTTTGGTGCTTACTTCTAGGTCCCTGCTTTTGAAAAAAAAAAAGTCCACTCTGTCATTTAACTTTCTAATAAAGCACTTTCTTTGTTGTAGCCTTCATTTCTTCCGAGATGTTTGCATTACAAAATACAAGCAGGGCGTAAAAGGAGGTATGAGTCCCATCTTAACATGTTTTCTTCCAGAGTATTGAAAGTATAACCCCATTGATGTCTTTATTTTATTTTATTTTATCATTTTTTGCATATCTTTCAAGGCTGCTGGAATAGATTTTTGCATCAATGCTCACCTCCCTATAGAGAAACTTACTGCATCAATGTCAAACTTATATATGTGTTGTATGATGTATGCATGTGTGTATGTATATGATATAATTGGTGAAACAGTAGGATCAGCGGCTAATTAAGCATAATAATTAGCACTGTCAATCAAATTGAGTTGATCTAATGGTTGGAGGTGTGACTTTCTAACATTGAGTGCTTGGATAAGATCCCCAATCCACTACCTTTTTGTAATTTAATAATAAAATGGCCTAAAAAGACTAGCCTGTGGAGAAATCCACAATCTAATAATATAATAGGCAAATCTGCACTCAAGACCACGACTTCATAGCAGGTTCATTCTCCCTCAGGGACAATTATGTCACCTTGTTCATAACAGGATTATGTGGATTATAAGTAGGTAAGCAATGGGTATCTAGTGAGATTTATTTATTTATTTGTTAGTTGGTACTCTGATGAGTGAATTCTAGAGTGCAAGTGGTTTATTACAAACCCTCTATAATAATATGAGTTATGCTAAATAATTAAAATAATGACAATGTTGATGATAAATGATTAGTAAAAAGATACTGTGGAGAATTTTGCTAGTGACATTTTGGTTTCAGAATTTGGATTTCATGTTTGTAAAGGAATTTGTTCTGTGAAAAGGACAACTTTCACAAATATAGTGCAAGCCTACCTGCTCTTGCAAGTAGGGTTTGTATTTGACATATGAGAAAGAACTAAGGCTCCCATTAGTTTTCTTCATCTTTAGAACCTTTTCTGGCAGCTCCTCTCTCTTCCTCCCCCAAAATAAGTCCATCTTTAGAACCTTTTCTGGCAGCTCCACTCAAAGCCCCAGGGCTAGATGGTCTACCTGGGTTATTCTATAGGCATTATTGGCCTATTGTGGGGGATCAAGTTATAGCAGCAACTCAAAGTTTTTTTCGGAACAACTGGTTGTTAAAGGAACTAAATCATTCCTTTATCACCCTCATTCCTAAAAAACAAGGAGCTTACTCTTTCAATGAATTTAGACCAATAAGCCTTTGTAATGTTTGCTATAAAATCATCTCCAAACTTCTTGTAAATAGGATCAGACCTCTCTTAAACAAGCTGATTGACCCTGCCCAAACTGCTTTTGTGCCAAATAGACGGATATATGAAAATTTGGTTGTTGCTCAAGAAGTGGTCCACAACTTCAAACTCATGTGAAAGAAAAGGGGCTATTTGGGGGTGAAGACTGATTTTAATAAAGCATATGACAGAATGGAGTGGAGCTTCCTAGAGAAAGTGCTGAAGGCTTACGATTTTAATGAAAAATCTATTAAACTAATGATGCAGTGTATAACTACTGCGCAATTTACTCTTCTCCTCAATAGTGGTATTTGTTCAAGTTTCTCTCCAACTAGAGGGTTACGATAGGGAGATCCTCTATCACTCTATATCTTCATTCTGGGCAGTGAAGTACTTCTTCGACTAATTGAGAGGGAAGTTAATCAAGGAAAGATCAAAGGGGTCCAAATTGGATACTCAGCACTTCCAATAACAAAACTAAGCTATGCAGACGATCTGATTTTTATTTTGTAGAGCTCAAATGGATGAGGTGAGGACTCTTATGAATTGTCTCAGCACCTATTGCTCCTGGTCACATCAGGCTGTAAGCTTGGAAAATTCAGGTTCTTTCTTCTCCAAAGGGTGCATGCCCAGTTTAAGAACCAGCTCAAATCTCTCTGGGGCGTTAATCCACTTCCACAGAATACTATGTATTTGGGGGTCCCGCAATTTTTTTTTTTTTTAACAAGGAAAGATTTCAATTATGTAAAGGAAAAACTAGAGGCAAAGACCAGTAGTTGGAAGTGCAAAGCTTTATCTTGGCAGGGTCAGGCAACTTTAATAAAGTCCGTTGCACTTGCAATTCCAACCTACATAATGGCAGTTTGCAAATTCCCCAAAGGTTTATGTGAGGAGATGGATTCAATGCTTAAACGTTTTTGGTGGGGGGCGAATCAAGAGTCCTCACAGTACTTCACTCCTACAGCTTGGTCCAAATTGTGCACCCCAAAAATGAAAGAGGGCTGGGTTTTAGAAGCTTTAGTGACCTAAATTCAGCAATTTTGGCAAAGATGGCTTGGTGGGTTCTATGAAAAAAAGATAGTCCTTGTGTCAAGCTATTGTTAGCAAAATATATAGTTCATGGTAATTTGTTAAATCACCAGTTAAGCCCCTTTGCATCATGGACTTGGAAAAGCCTGGACAGTACCAAGCACCTTTTAACTAAAGGAGCATGCCTCATTGTAGGTGATGGGAACAAAATTTTAGCTTGGGATGACTAAGGGTGTCCAATCGACCACTCAAACTGACTCCCCACCCAAACCGACCGACCTGATTGCACACCCGCTGCCTGGGAGCACCTGTTTGGATGGATACGGATTGAGATTTTGAAAAAATTTGGATTTCACAGGTCATGGTTTTTATATTTTTGGTTTTGGTCGGGTAACCAACCGACCCGACCGACCAAACTGATATAAAAAAACAAAACAAATATCTAACCAGTGAGTCCGTGACTCACATCCCACCCCATCCGTCCCTCATCACTCTCTTCTCATTTCATTTTTGTTCCTCACTGTCTCTCTTCTTAGTCACGGCTCTCTCCCTCACTCTCAACTCTCTCTCTTTGAGACCATTAGAAACATGAAGAAAAACAAATGAAGGGTTGGAGTCGGGCTGGGCCTGGGCCGTGGAGGTCTCCAGGGTTTGGAGGTGAACTGGACAAAGACGACGCCACGGCTAAGGACAGTGACGCGTGCAATCTTGCCGTAGGTGGAGATTGGAGTTTGTGAGGGGTTTTGGGAGAGTTCTGAAGCTTGGGTTTGAGGCGAGCATACCCAACCGTGAGTGTTTTATTTTTTGTATTGACTTGTTCGAGCTTCTTCTTTTGTATTTGGCGATGATTTTCTTGATTTAATGGTAGTCTCGATGATTTTCATGATTTAATGGTTCTCTGAGAGATTTGTGTATGAGTGAGACTTGTTGTTGCCAAATCTGGAGAGATCTCGTCAGATCTAGTGAGATCTACACCGTCTCCTCCAACTGACCGCAATCGACTGGCTCGATTTGACCACTTGTGTGGATGGTCAACAGATTAAATATCTACAAACCTGACTCAGTTGAGTCGGGTAATGGATTACCCCAAAACCTGACCCGACCCATGGACACCCTTAGGGATGACCCATGATCCCGGATTGTCCATCTTTTAAGCCGAAACCAAAAGAAGGCTACAATTATGAAGGCTCATTGACAGTCTCCCAGCTACTAACGCAGGACAAACTAGATTGGATGTGGATAAGTTACAAGCCTTGTTAGATATGGAAACAATTAGTGTGGTTCAAAAAATTCCATAGCTTCAAGGATCCAACCTGAGGGCATGGATCAAGTCTTCTACGGGGAAATTTAAGGTCAAATCTGCTTAATTGGTCTATTGTGGATCACGAGCCTATTGATCAACTAAGAGGTAACATTTGGAAAGTATCAATTCATGAAAGACTGAAAATGCATTTATGGAGAATTGCTTCAAATGTTCTCCTTACTAAGGCTAAAATTATCAGATTCATTAACATCAATGATGACCTCTGCTCTTTCTGCAAGAAGGAAAAAGAAACTATTACCCATATGTTTTGGTATTGTGAAGTCGCTAGAGTACTCTGGTTTGGGAGTAGTTAGGGTGTTAAAAAAAATGATTTTTATTTGGAAAACCAGAAGCAGTTGATTGAATTAATCATCAACCCCCACCCCCCCTCCCAAAAAAAAAAAAAAAAAAATTTGGTGGACCAGGATCAAAGCAGTAGTTTCACCTTATATGGAGCTCTATTGCTGGACCTAATTTGGAGAATGAGAAATAAGGTGGCCCATGAGGGGCAATTAATCACAATTGAAGAATTATACAGAGGCCTCAACAAAGTTTTCCTAGAGCACGGATCCGTAGCTAAAGGAAAGCAATCAACGGAAAATTCTAGACAAGGCTGTAGATGGTATAAGCCAGATCCAGAATATATTAAGATTAATTGTGATGCTGCAATTGCTCACAACAATTTTGTTCTTGCGATTGTGGCCAAAGATTGGAGAGGGAACGTGGTGTTTGCTCACTCAAAAAAAGTTCACACCAATATCCCTTTTCAAGCAGATGGGCACTATGGGTGGCTGGCCAGTGCAATCTACAAAACTTGATCATAGAAAGTGATTCAAAAATTTGTATTGATGCAGTTAGTAAGAATGGTTCAGATATCCTGTGGAGAATTTCTACTATTATTAAAGATTTCATGGACCTTGCATCCCACATCCCCTCTATCAATTATTGCTGGGTTTTCAGGGAGTGTAACAATGATGCTCATGCCTTAGTTGTCTAGTCCTTACAACATGCTTATTTTGGTTCTTTTGACTCATCTTTTGGCCCCCCATGCTTTATTGATTCTTTGTTGAGGGAGGCTTGATAATCTTTTGTATGGTTCATTCTGTGTAGTTATTAATAATATTTCTTGATTAAAAAAAAAAAAAAAAACCCTATTAAAAAGAGACTCTAAGTCTAGAATGGTTTGAGACAATGCAATTTGAATAAGAATTTTGATTAGAGATGTTTCTCTAAGCTTGGTGGTGATTCCAAGCTATTCATATTTTTTTATAGGCTGAAATACACTATGTCCCTAATGTTTATATGTGTTGCATATTTGGTCCCTAATGTTTCAAACGAGTGTAATTAGTCCTTAACGTTTCAAAAACGCGCATTATTAGTCCTTTGTATGCTTCAGTTACATTTCTATGTACATGGAAAACGGAATGATGATGTGACATTTTTTTAATTGATGTGCCTATTATTTTATTATTTTCCCATTTACACGTTGGCATTTCACCCATATCCGTGAGTCCGTGACCCATTATTTTACAATCCGAATAGGCAAATCGAATCCTAATTTGCTTCTCCTTCTTGGACTATCTTTACTCCAGTGTAGGAAGTACTTTCTTTTTCAAATCAGGCCAAGCTTTACTCCAAAGTTCAGCACAGCTCAGTCCCAGTTCAGCCAATTCCCTTGCTACCTCAATTGGCCAACTCCCAGCCTCTTGATCCAAAATCTCCAATAAATTACCGTAACTTAAAGCAGATTCAACCATATGGCTTAGTGTCATCGCTGGTTTTGCAGTCAGCAACTGCAAAATCACCATTCCAAAAGCATGAACTTCAGACTTTGGAGAGATTAACTCAGTCCTTTGGTACTCAGGATCTATATGGCAAAGTGTCCCAACAGGCCCTGTGTCCTTGTATACGGTAGACATAGAAAACGGATCTAAATGAAGCATCGTAGAAAGGCCAACATCACCAATCTTGCTAACAAGGTTATGATCAAGCAAAATGTTTGCTGGTTTTAGATCGCAATGGATAATTTCTTTTGGCTTTGAGTTGTGAAGAAAGACAAAAACTGAGGCTACTTCCTAGGCTACTCAAACCAAGGGATGGGGGTGTACCATTTTTCCTAAGCAACCTGTCCTCCATGCTACCATTTTCCGTGTACTCTTTGACTAGGCAACCTTGATTTGGACAGACTCCGAGAAGGAGAATCAAATGGGATTGGCCATTGATTTGGGGATGAAATGGTTAGGGTTTCAAATGGGGTGAGAGACCACTCAATTGGGGATTCGATTTGATTATTCGGGTTGTAAAGAGATGGGGCACGTGTATGGGTAAAATATTGTGTAAATGGGAAAATTATAAAATAATTAGCCACACCAATTGAAAAATGCCACATCATCATTTTGTTAGCCACACACACAAAAATCTAATGGAAGCAGACTAAAGAACTAATGGTGCACGTTTTTGAAACGTTAGGGACTAATTGCACTCGTTTGAAACATTAAGGACCAAACGTGCAACGCATGTAAATGTTAAGACCAAACGCTTAACTATGGAGACACGTTATTTGTTTTTTTCTTCTACAAGAGTAAAAAAGTTACTTCTTATGTAATAAGGGTGTCATAGTAATTTTATACAAATTATCTTTTCTGCTTTCCTTTCAGTTTTCCATCTTCTCTGCTAAACACATGTGAAGGAAAACTAAATATTTTCTATCCTTCCACTTTTCCATCTTCTCAACCAAACGGACCCATATTCTTTTCTATCATTCAATCCTATATTAAATATTATTCTCTATTGTCTTCCTTTAAACATATCCTTCATCTCTACTTCTACCCATGTTATTTTAGACCTCTTTTCACTCTATTAACTTGAATTAAACCACTCTTTCACTAGTGCATAAATTGCATCAATTGATCTATGCTGTGCCTATTTTATGAATAATAAAATAAAATAAAATACAATTTCAAATTTATTTGTTTATCATCAATTTACTAATCTAATTGTCTATGGTTTCTTTGTTTGCTGTATTGTTTGGTTAATATCTTTGGCTGTATATTTTTTGTCTAGGTTGAACGCTGGAATTGTAATATTCAACTATAGGGACTACAACAACATGCTACGAAAGACTGAAGGTATTGTGAAGTTTCTTTATACCTGTAGAATTGTACATCTTCTCTATGACCTATTTACTACAGTTAATGTTATGTGACCAAAGACAGTTTTTATTTTTTTCTTGTTAAACATTTCTTTTAAATACTTTTTTCCCCTCAATGGTTTTGTTGCAGTTGCAAATGACTATTAATTCATTATCTATTATGTTAATAGCTATTGTTATATCATAATTATCGCTTGTATTATATTAACTGCAGACAACACTAGGAGGTTTGGCCAGGTGGTGGTTGATCTGTTAATGATGTAGAATGATAGATTTAAATTAAATTTAGAATGGTACAATTGATCAATCTAAGTTAAAAATAATTATAATTTTGTCCTCCTTGTTTTTGTCTATATGATGTTCAAATTATTCTTTTTCTTCTCATTCACTGTACTAATTTTACCCCTTATACCCTAGGCTCTGTTATCTTGGTGTAATGGTAGATGAAGCAGTTGAGTAGTGGAAAATCAAGTTGAAAATCTTGAACTGGTTGATAGGGGTTTCAGAGTTTTCTTGATGTCATAATTCTAGTGCTGATTTCAACCTTGAAACCTGTTTGTCAACTACAACCAGACACAATTTTGTCACTGGCTGTGATAGCATTTTATGGAGAATTTCAATTGTCAACTTTATATTTGAAAAGCTTTATATATCCACTGTTCTCACCATGAGTCAATTCTCTAAGTTATTAATCATGTCTCCAAGCAAGTTTGGACTTTGGATTCAAATGGGTTGGTAGTACAGCCAAATATGTTACACCCATCATATGCCCTATGGGGATTATAGAATTTATAGGTTAATTCAGACCTAGACAGGAAGTTGTTGTGGGAAGTATTAACAGTGGTTTATGGCTGGTGGGAGTTGCCTGGTGCATAGGAGGTGATTTCAATGTAGTTTGCTTTCCAAGCGAAAGATTGGGAGATAGAAGAATGTCCTCTGCTATGTGGGAGTTCTCAGACTTCATCTCGGATCTTGGCTTGCTGGACCTTCCATTGTTGGGAGGCAATTTTACTTGGTCCAACAATCAGGAATTCCCATACATGTCTCGACTAGACAGATTTCTTGTATCTACAGATTGGGATGATCAATTTTCAACTCTGGCCAGACCTTGCTCCCTTGTATAATCTTGGATTACAGCCCTACACTCATGGAAAGTGGAGGTTTCAATCATGGAAGATCTCACTTTAAATATGAGAAGATATGGTTGAAGGCTACTGTTTTCATAGATAAGGTGAAAACATGGTGGTGAAGTCATCAGTTCCATGGAAATCCTAGTTTCATTTTAACTAGCAAACTTAGAGCTCTATGGAGGACTTTAAAAATTGAATAAGGAAGCGTGATGATGTGTGAGAGTGAGGAAAAAAGATTTATTAGTTGAGATCCAATGTCTAGATGCGAGGGATGAGAATGAGACTCTCTCAACTCTAGAAGAGCTGATGCAAAGGTGGAATTAGGGAACACTATGCTATTGGAGGAAATCTCATGGTGACAAAAATCTAGAGCATTATGGCTAAAGGAGGGTGAAAAAAACACAAAATTCTTCCACTGTCTAGCAAACTCTCACCAGAGGAATAACTTCATTTGGAAATTATCCAATGGAAAAAACAATTGGGACAACCAGATAAGGGAAGAAATAGTTAACTTAGGTGTTGTTATACTTTGAACCAAAAGATTGGAGACCTCAGTTGGATGGATTAGTCACGTTGACCCTTACTGTTTATGTTGTCAATATAGTGATGTGTCTATATATGGCCAACTATCTCAGTTTGGTTAATTGGTGGACTAAGGTGAGGGGAAATGATGATATTAGGGCTTATAATGGTGGAAAAAAGGGTTTAAGGGTTGTTGATTTACTTTGGTTTCAAACGGCTAGGGTTTGATGGCTGAACAGTGTAGGGTATTGAGAATTACGTTGCAGGAAGTTCCTGGAAGTGACTATTTGAATGATACTGGGGTGTTTGGTTGATTTGATTGTTTAGGATAGAAAAGGCTTAGGGTTATGTCATTAGAGCATTGTGATGGAAACCAACAGAAATAAGGGGCTGACCATGGTGTAACTAAAGAAAACACAACAGTGGACAATTAAAAGATGATTTGTTTAAGTTGAAGTTCTTATTTTTTAAGACCCTATATGAGTGGACTTTGATTTCTCGTATTGTTTCTACTATGGGCTGTCTAGAGTTCTTGGTTACCTTGAGCTTTCGTTAGTTTTCTTGTGTTTTTCTTTATTTTTGTTTCTTTGTTTGGGCATTTCCTAGGTATACTTCCCTGTGTACTAAGATTGTGCTTTTTAATTAGATTTTATTACTTTTTAAAAACAAGTGTGGGGCATTAAAATAATTGTTGTAGAGGATTGTTTAGGGTTATGAAATTCAGGTATTATGATGGGAAACGAACGGAAATAAGAGGCTGATCATGGCCATGTAGTCCTTTGGTCCAGTTAAGTTGTAAAATACGAGATTAGGGTTGAAGGAGAGGAAAGATATTTGAAGAGAGAGATTTGAGAAAAGGTTTAGGACTTGATCAATCAAAGCCCACTCCATAGCACATATTCTTATTAGAGTGATATAACAAGATTACAAGAATACTCTTTTTTTTTTTGGATGAAATATTACAAGAATACTCTTACACTAATATAAAATAACAAGTGAATAGAAAAATAACAATAGTAACTCTTAACAGATCCAAATTTCAGATTCTTGTATCAACACTATAAATTTGGGATCACTCCATTTCCTCACGCAGACCTTTTTTACATTGAAAGAAAATAGTGGTGAATTAAAGAATTGTTGTGGAGAAGAGAAAACTAGGCAGCCATGACTTAGATACACCCTAATCAAAATCTGATTTCATTTGAGTGTGATGGATCATATTATATAGATTTTATGCTTTTAATCATTCTTCCAAGTGTAGGACTCTTGGGTACCCTAATTCGGACTATTAAATATAAAAATTTATAGGCCAACTTAAAACTTAAGTAAACACTCTATAAGACACTTTCAAACTCCTAGAGAGACCGAATTTTGGTGTCTTCTTTGGCCCCATTTGGTTATATCCCGTTTGTCCAGTTTGCTGGTAACATACAGGTAACGCCATGCCATTTAAGGTAACTCTATGTCATTAGGGTACCTTTATGTAATTTTGGGTAAGAAACCTTAATCTGGATAACATGCATGTCATTTAAGGTAACTTATCAGATGGGATAACTTCATGTCATTTTGGGTAAGGTGGGCTACTGTTGGGTAATTCTGTCATTTTGGGTAACTCTGTATCATTTTGGGTAGGTGACCTTAATCTGAGTAAAATTCATGTCATTTGATATAACTTTATGTCATTTAGGGGCATGTCATTTGGTGTACCTCTATGTCATTAGGGTAAATTCATATGTCATTTTGGGTAATTTAATCTGGGTAACATACATGTGATTTAAGGTAATTCTATCATTCTATGTCATTTAGGATAACTTTATCTCATTTTGGATAAGGCGCCAAAATTTTGGTAACATGCATGTCATTTGGGGTAATATTCATTATTGCAACTTATTTACGGAAAAGCCACAATGGGACAAAAACGGATAATAAGCAAACGAGACCAAAGAATTTCCCCCAAATTTTATGTTAGTCTTGCTTCAATTAAAACTGGCATGCAGACCCAATAAAACAACATTCATTGTTGTCAAAACAGAAAGTTACACAAGAAAGAGCATCAACAATTTTTTCTCATGATTGCATCAAGTAGTCAATGGAAATGATTTCAATGAGTTCAGCATTCAGCAATTTGAGAAACATCTTGAGTGAGGAGTTTGTGGCCAAAGATGTAGTTAAAATATGATGTCTATGGTCCTATAAGAGAATGTTTGTTTCCAGAAGGTTTTTTGTTTTTTTATTTGAAATGGTTTTGATTGGGTGCATATTCTGAGACACTCATTAATAAAGATAAAAATAATTGGGCTCTTCTATTATTTATAAACTTTGCATCAAGGTTTCAACTGAAATTCACTTTGTTTATTTTATCGTAGTACATCTCGATACATAAACAAATTAAAAGGAACTAATATTAAAATGACTAGTATTTCTGTGCTCTCAAGGAAGATCACAAGTTGTCTTTTCTAATTTTTCATGTGTTTATACTTCATATCAACATCGAACTTGTGGTACTCAATTAAATTCTAGTGAGATGCTAATGATTTTTTGTTTCTTTTCAACATGCAGTAATTGAGGACTTCTCTTGTCCATTTTGCTTGATGCAATGTGCAAGCTTTAAGGTAGATGTCCGTGTTGGTTGTGTTCTTCTCTTTGTTATTCATTCATCATCTCAAAGTTTTAACAGAAAGTATGAACTATCCATTTCTGCTAGAAGTTGAGGGAAAACAATCCTTTAAATTTGAGGGTGGTTTAATGCAGTTTAAATAGACTATGGGAGGTGGATTTTATTTGGGAAACAAAACGTGAATAAAATAAAGGGAAAGAAAATGCTTTATTAATGATGATTGATCTTATTGGACTTCATTGATTGTGATTGATACTGAGACTTTGAGGATTTTATTCTCTTTTATTTCCTTTATTGGTTTGGTAAAAAATTTGTTTCCTTGACTTCTATGATGTAATCTCGAAGTCTATGTAAAGGCCCAAAATGTAGTTATGTAAGCAGTTGATTATGAAATTAGAAAATTGGATTTGGAGTTTTCTATTGCTTGGTACTGATTCCAAGAAAGCCTAGGTGTTGATTTTTAGGTTTCTATCATGCTTGGTGCTAATTCCAAGTAGCCCTAGGTGCTGGTGCCTAGGTTCTATCTATTTTTCTATTTTATTTGCTTGATGCTGCTTACTTCAAGCAAACCCTAGGTGTTGATTCCTAAGTCCTATCCCTTCATTTTTGTTCATATTTTGTTTCCTAGATAAAATCCCCCTTCTAGAGTTTATTTGTCCTGCATGAGTTTTGGTATTCGAGCAAACTTCATCCGTCACATCTGTTGTTTGAAACTAATCGCCAACACATCCATACTAAATCAATCTACACAAACTTTACCTCTCACCCACCAGCCTCTAATTTCGGATCCAAATACTAAACAGCAACAACCACAGTAATCAAACCATCCATAGATCACCGAGTTCCCCTTACCCCCCAAAAAAATCCCTTCCTAACCCATCTAGGACCTCCATGAGCTACACTCGACAGGGTTGAGTTTCTCCCACCCCGGGAGAATTGGTGTGAACATAAAACTTTTTTTTTTAATGATGATTGTGTTATGACCTGGTCAATTGGCCAAGGATGTGGGACTAGAGCTGCGGATGCCTCATGCAATTGCTAGAGACGTTGTGCTAGCGATGTTGTTGCTATTGATAGAGATGTTGCGGATAAAGATGATAAAGACCAAGTTGTTCACGTTGTTAATGTTGCTGTTGCGGATTAGGATAGGACTAGATTGGAGTCCTTAGTTGAATAAGGTCATGAATAAAGGATTCCTAGATTTTAGGAAACTAGTAGATTATTTCATATTGCATTAGTATTATCCAAAAGTTAATTGTTTGTTATTTTATTTAGTTGTAATCGGTTAGCAAAGGTTTGAATTTAAAGAGGAGCATGAAAAAAGAAAGGAAGCAAAAAATTAAACCCAAAATCCTTCTCTCAATTATTCAGGAGATTTTTCATATCGAATTGACGTTACTTTTCTATCCCACAAACTTGGTTCACGATATTTGGTATCAAAGTCAGTGTGTGGGATAGAAAAGTACTGTGAGTTTAGTTAATTAGAGATGATAAATCTCCCGAATAATTGAGGGTTTAATTTTCTGCTTTCTCTCTTTATTCATTTTTAAATACAAACAATTGCTAACTGATTACAACTAAATAAATTAACAAACAATTAAATTTTGGATAATATTAATGCAATATGAAATAATCTACAAGTTTCCTATAATCGAGGGATCCTTTATTGATAACTTTATTCAATTGAGGTCTCCAATATAGTCTTATCCTAATCCGTAACATCAACATTAACAATTGAACAACTTGGTCTTTATCATCTTTATCAGTAGCAACATCTGCTAGCACTTGTATGAGGCATCCAAAGCTAGGACATTGACATAGAGTTGCTTATCCCTTAAAGTTTGGAGTAAAATCCGCAAAATGCTGCTTGTGCTCTTCCTAACTGTTAGAGTAAATCAGAATATCATCAATGAACACCACTACAAACTAATCTAAGTACAGCTGAAAAACTTTGTTCATCAAATCCATAAAAGCAGCTGGTGCGTTAGTCAACCCAAAATGCATCATGAGAAACTCATAATGGCCATATCAAGTTCGAAAGTCAGTTTATCATTTTTTTTAATCTTCAATTGATGATAGCCAGAACGTAAATCAATCTTAGAGAAAACCAAATCCCTACTATCAATACTAATGACACAGTATCGATACACCCATTGACCACATAACATCTCACCTGAGGGTATGTGTCCAATTTTCGAGGAATAAAATTTTTAAGGAGGGAAGGATGTAATATCCCAACCAACTAAGTGGTTAAATTGGGATTATATTTATCCTTTTTTATTTATTTATTTATTTTTATTTATGCTTTAAATTTCTTTATATTTATATGGAGTTGTGCATAAAATTTTTTTATTATTATTTTTTTGATAGGTAATAATAAGTTTTATTGATCTGAAAAGAAACTTCAAGGTACACTAGTCGTGTACTAAAGAATAACAATTATGGTCTAGCAGAACAATAATCATAAAATTTTATTATTGTAAAACCCTATAGATAATTAAAGCTACATATGTTAGCTTTCATTTGGGCTTCCAGATTCAACATATACAAATTACCTTGATTTTTTAATCACAATAAACACAAAAACTACATTGTTGACAGATTTGTAACAGTTTCTCATAAATTCCTAAACAAATATGAAACCTCATTATTTTTCTATGAAATTTCACATACATATACTAGACACATGATGTATTGATCCCCAACAAACCTTTTCTTAATTACTATTATGGATAAGTACAAAATTTTAGATATAAATTCAGCATATCAACATACTCATTAAAGAATACAACTAAGCATGTTTATACATATACCCATTTTACAAAATCTCCAATTATTAATTCATCACACACAACCTTAACATCACAATCCACAATTCATTCAAGCATACTCATATCTAACTTCATCCCCAAATTCATCCTTAGCCACATGCATGTAAAAATACTCATTCAAAAGAAACTATATCTTTTCCTTTCTTACCTTGAAGCTAAATTATGTGGTTCCTGTGTAGATATCAAACCTTGTGAGAGGGAGAGATATTCGGATGAGAGAGTGACAAAGCTTCGGATGAGAGATAAGAAGAAGAGGGGGGCCGGAGGGGGGGGGGGGTTACGTGTTTCAAATTGGGGGAAGAGGAAGGGTTATGTGTTGTATAAAGATACTGACTCATCACTGTTGGGTTAAATTTATGCAATAGCCCCCACTATTTCTCTTAAATTTTTATTTGAGTCAGGTTTGCTTTAAGTCAGCATCAAGTGAGTAAAATAGATAGAACCTAGGCATAAACACCAAGGACTGCTTTGAATTAGCACCATGCATGATAGGAACCTAGGAAAGAAAATAAATTTCTAACCAAACAAGGAAAGGAAATAACTTGCAATCTATTATATTAAATGTGAAATAAAAGATAATAAATCCTAACACTCAGCATCAATTGGGTCCAATAAAGGCAATCATCATTAATAGAGCATTTTTGGTGTCCGCACCATGGTGGACAATTCACTTGAAAAATCTTTTTTATATATATTTTGTTCTTCGAATAAAGTTGTACAAGTCTTGGAAGGAGATGGATTGCTAATCTACAGTTTTAAAATTATTTCATTCTAAGAAATGTTGATTTTCATTTAATTAACTTTGGCGTAATAAACTACCAATGTTTAAGCAATTACGAAATGGTGAATTTAATAATTTAACCATAATTTTAACACCTCCCCTCACCTGTGGGCTTATACTCCCCCTTAATAAATGAGGTCCAACTCATGGGATTTAACTTTTAAATGGGAGGTAGAGTGGAGATAGGGTTTGAAGTTAGGATCACCCCCTCTAATACTATGATAAACTACTAATTGTTCCAAAAGTTTAAACTATTAGGAAATGGTGAATTTAATCATTTAATCATACTTCTAACAATGTTCGTACCAAAGCTTATTTTCTCTCACGAGTTCCACTATTCTAAATTAACTGCAGTTGGGAATTATTTATAATACTTAGGACATTATAATTTACAATTTGAATCTGACTTGTTTGTAATACAATATGATGCTTTATTTATGTTGGAATTGTGTTATGATGTTTTTGCCAAATTAGTGCCATTATTTTGGCGAAGAATATGGTCCATGGGTTCCCTTTATTGGAACTTTGTATCTATTTATTTTTGTTTCAAATTCGTCAGGCGCTCTTTTACCTTGGAAAATCATACAATTACCTCATGGGGAATTAGCCGCGCCTACAAATGATATAAATGCTATTGTTGCTTTAGCTTTACTCATGTCAGTAGCATATTTCTATGCTGGTCTTCATAATAAAGGATTAGGCTACTATTTCATTTACATCAAGCGAGTGTTTTCAAGAAATTTTTTTTTTTGATAAGTAGAGTGTTTTCAAGAAATTATTATCTAGTGCTTTGGTTTCTTAAAGTATAGATGAATTATTAATATCTTTTTTCTATTAAAAGAATTGGTAATTGTCTTTGACTAAACAGAAGAATACCTTGATATTTGTTTCCAGGGTCTGCGGTATCATTTGTGCTCTTCACATGACCTATTCAACTTTGAGTTCTGGGTTGGTAATTTAGAAACATCAAGTCACTTGCTCTGCTTATTGAGCCCTTCTGGAAAGGCTTGTAAGAAACATATTTTTTGTAGGTAACTGAAGAGTATCAGGCAGTGAATGTCTCTGTGAAGATTGATATATTGAGATCTGAGGTAAGAACTGTGTTATTATCCTGGACATATTATGGACACATATCAAGGTTGAATTGAGTGTTACATGTTGGACAGTAGAGTGCTTGCAATCATTAGGAGAACTTTTGTACACACTTTGTGTATCCAAGAACATTCTGTGTATTGAGGAACTCTCCCCTTTTAATATAATTCTTAAAAAGAAAAATCAATGGCCAAGAGCAACTTATAAGGAACTAAGCAGCTGACCTGGTTCTGACTTACAATTTTCAATGAGAGGATTTCTCTTCCTGAAGGACTCGTTAGAGACTTGGTTATGATATCTGTATGCAGATAACTGAGGAGCGTGGGAGTTGACATATTCTCTAGGATATATTTTGCCCATCATTTTATGCCTTTCTTGGCCTTCTGGATAAGATGTAGTGTATATGCTGCTCTTCATGCTAATATATTTATTTATGAACTTGTATAATTACATTATGCCTCGTGTGTTTTATGTAGCGTGTAGTGCCTTATGTCAGTATTTAGGTTCAGTTCATATTGATAGAAACCTTTTCTCAATGAAAAAGCATAAGTTCTTTTCCAACTACTGTATTTCGTCAAAATATTTTTGTACACAGACAGTAGCTGCTGGAGTGGACCCACAACCACAAACGTTCTTGTTCTGGTCTGTTTTTGTATCTCTGGTTATAGCTTACAGCTTCTTGTTGAAACCCTTTTTGTTTGTTGCTGAGAGTTGAGAAGGTGAATCAAATTGTATGTACAGCTCAAGGCCACGAAGGCGAAGGCAAAAGGATCCTGATCAAAATGAAAAGCATGTTAATGTACAGTTCCTGGAGTTGGACTCACCCAGACTAGCTGGAGAAGGCATACACAAGGGGTTTTTGGAGAAGGATGATGGTATATTTATCTATTTATATATGTTGTTTTGTAGATTGGTGAAGATGGTGGTATAATTATTTTTTGTGTTTACTATAACAAAATGAAAATAATAATTAATACTTAGTCTTCACATTACAACTTGTAAGCACCACCAGTTTCCTCATTTTATGCAGATAAGTGGAGAAAATATGAAATATAAATATAAACTAGCCTTTGTAAAGTACTTGCATGTTACAACCTCTGAGAATGTTGTAGACCTCCAAAATTTTCCTTCCAATTTTGGAAATTATTGGGTGGAAAGGAAGTTTCATAAAATATTCTTGCCTTACTTTCTCCAAATCACTTGTTAGTGAACAAGGGAAACTTAGTTTGTTTTCTTCCCTTCCCCGCTACCAAGCTTGGTGATGGTCTTGAATTAAATGTCTATTTTACCATGCTAGACTAATGGGATACATCTGGGATAGTTGGAATATAGCTTTTAAATCTATTCTACCATGGAAATAGTTAAATCCTATTGATTTATTTAATGCACTTTACTTTGGAAGGTTCTAACATTTACTGGTGCTGCAGTCCTTAGGACCTGTGTTAGCATATCTAGCTCGTAAAATAGTCAATGGCAGATTATGAACAAATTCTTATTGCGCCTTGAATTATGTACTGATGAATATAGAGTGATTTGGGATCTGCCATCAACACATCTACTATCAGCTGACCATAATCATACTAATCCAAAATGATTGAAATTCATTCTTTCATTTAATTGTTCACTCTGTGAAAGATGGTCAATTTTAGATATTTGATTATGATTGCTGCTATGTGATTATGACTGCTGGGTTTAGTGTGCCAATAGAGCTACTTCGAGAGAAGCTTTGATGCAGGGAGCAGAGTCAAAATATTTAACATTTTTCCAAATTTCATTTTTGAATTTTGAAGTAGATTTCTTTTTGAATTTTGAATTGGGCTTTAATGTGGTGGTGAAGCCTAGGGTTTCTGGCAAATTCTAGGTGGTGAAGTCTAGGATTTGTCCTGTTCTTCTTTCTTCTCTGTTATTTCTATCTTCGACTCTTTCCATTCTACATCAACTCTCCATCCTACGTCAACTTAGTATTAGAGCGTACACTGCCACTATAAAGCCATTACTAAACCCTACGTGGTTACCCAAACACAACATCTAGCTAATTCGATCAACTCACCTCTACTCGAAAGCAACCTCCCCATTGAAGCCCCCTTATCACAAACCCCATCCACAATTTGTTGCATTCCTGGCCACCGCCAAGCTTAAAGAAATATCTCTAATCATAAATCTTATTCAAATTGCACCTTTTCGAACCCAGCGAGGTTAGCACACCTAGCTTAGCTTCTTGTTACAATTATTTGTTGAAATTTCATTGTACAGAGCCATTGTAATATTAGAGGCACCTACATTTGATGGTCGTCAAGACCCAAGGGATGTTCACCAGTTGGATACAAGTTATATCTTGATCCTCATATTACAATGGTGATTCATGAGGATCAAGATAAGGCTGTAACATTTGCAACACTGATTTTATCAATTCATTTGATCATTTTATCTTTCCAGACGAATTTAATATGGTAGAACAAAAAGCTTCTTTGTTCTTAGTGCAATCAGAAGTTCTTCGAGAGTTGGTACAAGTGTAAATCGCTAACACTGCAAAGCTCGAGGTTGAGTTTTCTTTAACTAGGGGAGAATGATGCAAAGAGCACAACCAAAATTATTTAATATTTTTTCGAATTTCATTTTTGAATTTTGAACTAGATTTCATTTTGAATTTTGAATTTGGGTTTTAATATTGTTGAGAATTTCATGGGATGATTTTAGGGGATGTAATTGTAGCTTAATGTATTCTTTTGGAAGTCTGATAAAAAATAAATAAAAAAAAAGACTCCAGGAAGTATTTTGATTGATAATTTTCTTTTGAGAAAATTTTTTCTTCTGCTTTGTGATGATTCGAAGCACCCATAGGTGGTGAAGCCTAGGGTTTCAGGAAAATTCTAGGTAAGAAGCCTAGAATTTGTCATGTTCTTCTTTCTTCTCTGTTATTTCTATTTTCTTCACTTTCCATTATGCTTCAAGCTTAAATTAAAATGATAGGTCTCATTTTTTTTTTTTAAGAAAAAAATCCTTTTAAATATTTTGATGCGTGACATTGTTGTAATATATGTGTGGAAAAAGATTGCCTTTTGGTTCCATCTTCACATTCCTTTTGTGTGGAAGACTGAAATTTTACTTAATGGATCAGATGTTCAATCCTGTAAAGGGGAGAGGGTTTCCAAGTCATTCCCCAGTGAGGAAGACATGCAGAATGGAAGGGTTGGAGGAGGAAACTATGGTCCTGATTATCCTAGTGTTATTGGGTGCATAGAGCGAGTTGCGTCCAGTTCTAATGTTCCCGGTGTTTCAATTGCCATGGCTCAATCTTCCGTGGACCCTGAATTTGTTAAATCGCTATCTGGAAGTGATCCTGCAGTGCCTGCTGCTAAAGCAAGGAAATTAAACGTGGAACGGTCAGACCCTAGAAAGTATGTTCACCAAAGGTTATTTATGCCTAGATTTCCTATTTTCCACAGCATTCCATAGACTTCAATCTGTATTATTTCTTCTATTTTGGTTGTAAAAGGCCTTTATTCACTTTATAATGAAGACTGAACATGACATATTCACTAAGTTGAGCTGAGTAAGCGTGCCATAAAAAGTCTTTTGCACTTGATAAAACTTTGATTTTTTATTTTGATTATTTTTGTTACCAGCATCATTTTTCCTTTTGTGATATTTGAACCTAGCATTTACCACAACCCCATCCCTTCACCTCTTGACAAAGATAGTATTGGAGTTTGGATCTTTGTCTGGCTTAGGGAAAGTTGGAAGTTTTGAGAAATTTTTAATTTCCACATATGCTTAACTTTCAGATCTTTTACATCATGAAAGGTACTAAACTTTTGGATCCTTTACAAATACCGAGATTGTCTAGAGTTGTTGTCCTTTTTAAAAAAGTATAATTCTTTCACATGCTGGTTTATTTATGTACTTTTCAAATTTTTGTTTTTCCAGCCGTGTGCTCCTGCAGAAACGACAGTTCTTTCACTCTCATAGAGTTCAGGTGACCAGTGATTGTTATATCTCTTTTAGAAGTTTGTTTCTTCCTTTCTCTGCTTCTTTATTTGTTTGAGTTATATGATATTGGATGCATATATCACTTGTCAACCGGATCTTAGAATCGTTCATATAATTATTAACACTAATAGCTTTATTATAATTAACTTACAGCTCATAGTTTTTGTATTGATCCATCTTTAGATTCTTTACATACATTTTTTTTATATGTATAAACTAAGAATTATGGAGATGCAAGGTATTGATCCTTGTGCCTATGCTCTACCATCCGTCTTTATAATTACTGGTGAGATTGTAATATAGTTTCTGGAGGACATCTTCTCAAAAAAATTTTTTGAAGAGTCAACTGTTTTAAAGAAAAAGAAATGTTTTTATGATAAGTACAAAGGGACACAGTAGGTATATTAGCAATATACCCAACCTTCCCTTAATAATCAAAGGAACAATGAATATATGAAATCATTCAAACTAGATGGTCTACTACCATCCAATAACAACCTGCAAAAAAGACACCCAACAAAGTGTGATTTCATCCTTTTTATTGAAAGCCCATGCTCCTCAAAAGTCCTTCTATTCCTTTCCCTCCATACTTGCCACATCAAGCATGATGAAATCATATTCCATGCTTTATTTTGAAACGAGCTCTTCTCCTCCAATGTTGTTGCAATTCATTCTCTGTTTTGGGCATCACCCATTTTACTACAAATACAAAACTGGACTTCTTTTCAACAATTCAGAGGGTATCTTTCTCCAATAGCCTTACTCAATATGGTTAATGTTTACAATTTAGCCAGCGGCTGCGCTTTCTTTCTACATTTTAGACACTCATTTATTTAAATTTAATTTGTCAATAACTGAGTCATTAGCATGACAAAGATGCTTCTTTTCTGTTTTATTTATTATTATTATTATTATTTTCTATTATTTCATTCTTTTATATATTTTTTGTAAATAGTTCTATATAATGCACTGCATATCTTCTTTCTGTCATATTGCTTTTGAATACTGTTGCTTGCCAAAACTGGCCCTCACAGACCTTGTTTAAGATAAATGTATAAGCTATATTTAAATGGGATACATGTAATGAATGCTCAGAAAGCGATTAATATGAAACAGTAATATCATTATATCTCCTTGAGAATTTCCAACTCTTTCTCATGGTGTTCTGAGGATGTTTCTTGTTAAGTGATGTTTGGCAGGCATTTCTTTTCATATAAAAAATAAAAATAAAATCTTCATACTGGTCACTTTTGTTTCTTAGCTTATCAGAATATTTTCCACACAGCATCTCTCTTTTTTAGTGAATACATTATATGTAAGTGGTGCTTTTTTAATTCTCAGATCTTCTGGTTTCTTACCTTCAGTTTATTCGGAGTCTTAGCTAATAGAGTAATTGAAGTATTGAAGTCTCCTAAAGGATAGGTACTTCGAGGTTTAAGACTGTGCAAATGAGCTGCACATTTGCTCAATCTAAGAAGTGGAACTTTAGGTATTAATAACTTGCAAATATATATTGTGTCTGATCTGATTCTAGACCTCATTGTAGTTAATGTTTTTGGTTTAATATTTAGTCCATATCAGTTTACCTTTTCTTATGATGATGTTAAGATTTTCTGTGAGATTTGGCTAACCATTCTTATGTGACATTTTTCCCTGTGTACTTGTCTTTCCTAATTGATTCTTGCTTAGGAAATCCTATATTGAGTATTGTGCACTTGAAGTGCTAGTTCTTATAAGACATTTCTGATTTCAATTTCGGTAACTTTCTAACCTGAGAGGCGTGATTTGCTTTTTCTGGTGGCTACTCGGAGTTTTTAAAATGTTCTAAATCTACATCCTTTTCATTTGTATTTTTAAAATATTTTATCAATGGTATGTGAGATAATATGGATGACTGGTTTAATTTTTAATGCAATCTCATTTTTGTACTTGAAGCCTATGGCATTAGATGAAGTACTTTCAGATCGGGATAGTGAAGATGAAGTTGATGATGATATTGCAGACCTTGAAGATCGAAGGGTATGCTTGATGATTATATCGGATCTGTATTACTTCTTTTTCTAAATTGTCCTTCTTGTTACAGTAGTAGAGCCTTCTTTTCCTGAATAACTTTTTCCCTTCATTCTCTAATGCATGTAACTTTGGATAACATTGTTATTTGATATGTTTTAGTCAGATCAAGGGTTTCTTACCAAATACTAGTTTATTTTTCCATTTGCTTGCTTATACTGTATTGGCACTCTCCTTATTTATTTAATTTTCATACTTAAATATCTCCATCATATATAACATCCAGAGGAGTTGGCTTGGTCAGCTGCAAAGGACTTTCTTGACTTTGGTTTGCTTTTGTACATCTGGTTTGTTTAGATGAACCAAGCCCAAGTTGATCGCCCAAATTTAGTTGTTTTCCTTGTCCACTTTTAGGACTCCGAAATTAAGAGCAAACTGTTCTGTTGCAGATGCTTGATGATTTTGTGGATGTTACCAAAGATGAAAAGAAGCTTATGCATCTTTGGAACTCATTTGTGAGAAAGCAAAGGTAGTTATTATTTCTTGTATTGTAAAGCATTCTGATCTTTCTCAATTTTTTATCTTCGTTTATCTGGCTACTTATTCCCTTTTGTTTTAGTATGTCATTATGTTAAGCAAATTGAAATGGTACTTGGTGCACCATTTAACACTAGTTTCTTGTAAGGTATTTAAAAAAAAAAAATGTCTCTTTTTATTCTGGCAGGGTGCTGGCAGATGGTCATGTTCCCTGGGCATGTGAGGCATTCTCGAAGCTTCATAAACAAGAGCTGGTCTCATCTCCAACTCTCTTTTGGTACTTTTCTCGCATAACTTTGCCCTAATGATTTAAGCTGCTTTAAATATCTTCCACTTAATGTTCATTAGTTTATCCTGCTAAATACATAAAACCACAAATTTATCTATTATTCATATACTAATCTTTTTTTGTTGTTAAATGAAATTTGATAGTGGTTGCTTGCCAACTCTTTAATCTATCAGAGATCATTTTTATGCGTGATAGGGTATCCATGATACTTGTGGAATTACACCCCATTTGTGAAATTAAGTCAATGTTAGATAGAATTATATTGTGACAAGTGGAATATATAAATTAGGGTGCAGCTTTATTGTATTGTACCTGTATCCTTGGGCTTTGCTAGAGGATTACTCCTTTTTGTCGATAGAATTCTGTACCTTTTTTTTTTACTAAAGAATATTAAAAAATGGAATACTTGAAAGAGTGGGAGTACAAGTACTGACTTATTTGTATGGGAACCTTTTTTTTTTTTTTTCCTAAGTCAGGTTTTAGATGTAAAGGTTCTTTCTGTAGGTCATTGGAAATTCTTTTATTGATAATCTACACATGTACCTAGTGGGTCTTGAACCAATGACGTCACCCTCCCCCTGAAAAGTGTCATTCGAGTTAGAGCTCATTGGTGTGTAATTGGAATCTTATGCTCCTAGAGTCAAAACCAAATAAGATGGCTTTCTTGCAATTACTTGAAAGAAATTTAATGACCTAAAGGGGATGGCAGTCTAATACTTTTTCTATTGAATGACATTTCATATGCTACTTTAATAATTACCAAAAAAAAGAGGTTACTTTAATAAATTTACTTTCATTAGTAGTCATCACATTCTCTTGGAACAATATGCTGCTTATACCTTTTTATTGAAGACTGATGACATCTTCAAACCTGTTTGTACTGAATTGCACTGTGCCTTGCTGATCAAGTACCTGTAGAATACCTAGTTTCTTGAATTGATAAATTTTGCATATCTTTAATCACTTTATAAATATCCGAAATTGGGATATAAATGCTAATGGGCTCAGGTGTTGGAGGCTATTCATGATCAAACTTTGGAATCATGGTCTTCTTGATGCCTGCACAATGAACAGCTGTAGTTTAATTCTTGAAAAATGTCGAGACGAGGGATCAGACGCTATGAAAAGCTAAAGAGGAGATGACTAACTTCTTCAGATTTAAAGAGAACAAAGATAATACAGTGTATGTTACATTTTTTTTTTCCCAACTTTTCTTGCCTATTTGTCAATCATTATTAGCCCAAATGGAATTCACATTCTTTTGCACACAAAGAAGGAAATCCTGGCTTCCCTCTTGGTGCTGTATTCTTATTTGAGCCTCCCTTTTTTCCTTTTTTTTTTTACTTTGTTGAGGAAAGTAGTTTAGTTTGGCCTTTGCAACTCATGGGTGGGATACCTGACACCCAAATCTCTTATTATTTCTTTCTTATAGAATTGATTGTAAAATATGTTATAAATCAGTTCCTTTTTTCTTTTCCTCTTCTTTTTTTTTTAACCCTCTCTCTCTCTCTCTCTCTGTGGTGGGGGAGAGGAATCTTTTAGTCATTTACTCATTTATTTTAAGCTGTAAATTCAGTCATACACCATTGTTATTATGCTAGGAGGCCACCCGTTCAAACCTCTTATGGTATCATCAAGTGCAATTGAGTATGGTTTTTGTCATTTTGTTCCCTTGTTGCTTGCGAATAATTTCCCTGTTTAGTGTCGAATGGTTGTAGTACTTTTGCTTCTCGTAGCTTCATTCAACAGCATGGAAAAGCTTTTCTACAATCGTAAGCAGCAGAGTTTCTTTCTGATGTGGTTCCTCCATATGAGCACTGAATCTTGACTACTTATATATATATATATATATATATATATAACCCTAAGGGGTTGGCCCAAGTGGTGAAGATCTTGGTCTTGGAGGTATGCTCCCTTTAAGATTCAAGGTTCAACATCTCTTGGGTGCAAACAATTTCTTGGGGCCATACTCCCCTAGTCAAAAGCTAGCGATTTACAAAATAAGACTACCCAAATATAGATAAATGCATGTTTTAAAAACCGAATCGTTGAAAGAACCCGAAACGACATTGAATGCCAACTCTGTAATTCATCTTGTTTGAGGCTAGGGTGAATTACATGAAAATCTCATTCTTATGCAATGTTCTTTTGTTGAATAAAATTACACATAAAAAGTAGCAATGCCCTTATGGACACACCATTAGTGATTAGTCACACCTAAATTCACTATTTGTTGAAGTGGCATGTTGCGAGTGGTTGAACATCACTATCACTGACCTCTTGTGCTAGAGGTCTCTGAATTTAGTTATTTTTTTTTCTGTCAATCATAACTTGCCACTTAAGTAGGTTGTGGATTTGGGTGTGTCAAATGTGATGTGTCCTTAGACTTTTCCAAAATGCAATAATAATATAATATAAAGATTTTGTTATCAACTCTGGAATAACATGGTAATGGCAACAACACAGTGATCAAGAACTTTCTTAAACAATCATGACACCTTCACTCTTAATTTAATAATAATTAACTCATGCATCTTACATACGCTACAAATACCTTCTTTTAATTTCAGGCAACGAATGTTAGCAAGACTGGTCAAATAGTTGTAAGCAACAGTTGTAATGTGTAATGAAACAGAGCATTCACAATCGGTGCTCTAAAACCCACAAAAAGCTAAACTAAAGAGTATTGTTCACTAAATGTGCTAAAATCATCCTCACAATCGATCTTGTATTATTGTTCATATTTTTACAAACTGCTACAGTACTAGGTAAAGATACCTAATACTGTAGCTCATGTATTCTTAAATCTCATTTTTTTTATTCCATCTTTCTCTCTCCTCTCATTAATAAATATATATCATATATTATCAGCCTTCTCTCTCTCATTTGCATGTTTAGAATTTGACATGTTGAGATTAAAAAAAAAAATAAAAAAAATTAAGATGAAGATAAAGATTAAGAAAAAATTAAGATGAAGATAAAAAAAATAATAAATAAATAAATAAAAATTAAGATGCAGGTAAAGATTAAGAAAAGATTAAGATGAAGATAAAGATAAAGATTAATCTCTTCTATTTATAAATATACTAAAAAAATTAAGATAAAGATAAAGATAAAAAAAATTAAGATGAAGATAAAGATTAAGAAAAAATAAAGATTAATCTCTTCTATTTATAAATACAAGTTAAAACATATAATATTGCAAATATTTTGTTTTGGTTAAAGTTTGTTTTTGGATGTGATGAACTAAGTTGAATGATGTGGCTTTCGACCATTCGAACAGGTCGGTAATTGATGAGGTTAGTTATATTTATTGCTTCTTGAATTACGCATCTTAGTTACAAGAGCAGAGCAAGTCTTGAATGGATTCAAGACTATATTTAACAAACTTTGTTGAATGAAAAGGTAATAGACAAGCCTACATATATGGAAATCAAAGTGTATTGAGCAACTTTTGGATCTAACAGACCATGTTGAAAATATAGGGATTGAAGAAATTGTTAAAATAATCCGTGAGTTTGCAAAACGCGATGAAGAAGTGGTAGACAAGGAGAAACTTCAGTTGCAAAAGATAGTCATGAAATGGTAAACAATTTTTTGCTTTTTAAATTTTAGTTTTTGTTTGTGATTTAAAATTTATATAAATAAAAATCTCGTGCATTGCACGGGGTACATGCTAGTTAAAATAAAAGTTCTTTCTCTCTCTCTCTCTCTCTCACTCACAGCTCTTCTCTCTCATTGTGGGGTGTGGGTCAGCGGCGTGTAGTGTCTCTTCGGCCCACAGATTGAAGCTTTGCTATGGGTTTGATATCGTCGGCGTGGGTCAATTTTGGGTTGCTATTGTGGGGGTGTGGGGTCAAATTTTGCTAGGTTTTCAGGTTGCTGGTGGTAGATCACTGGCGTGTGGTGTGGTGATTGGTTTGTTGGGTTGGGTTTTTGTTGCGATTTGGATCCGATTGATGGTTGTTGTTTGTTGTGGGTGGGTTACGATTTATTGGTGTTGGTGGTATCAATTTGTTGTGGGTTGGTGGTTGTTGGAGCACTGGATTGTTGTGGGTTGCCAGTGAGGGGTGTGGTGTTTGTGGGTGTGGGGGTTTCCGGTGTGGTGTGGTTCGCGCCGTGGTTTGGGGTTGTTTGGAAAACAAATATAATAAAAAATAAATTTTTTTGTTATACTTTAACAATAACTATAGTAAAATAAAGAGTGAAATGAGAGATATTTTGTAAAAGATGATAGGTAAAGTAGAAAATGGGGTTGTTGGAGAGCTAAAGTAGAAGTTTTTTTGCTAATCGGTTGGGAATGCTCTAAGATTGCCTTTTTTTTATCCTCCATCTTTATCCTCAGACATGGAAACGTGTAATAATGGATGTAAGTCTTTAAGCTATCTTGTGTATTACTTCTACATGACACAGTCTTTTTCTTTAATAAGTTAAATTACTTATCAAAAATCCAAGAACGGGTGTTTAACACATGTTACTAAACTTAAGCTCACATTTGAAGCTTTATTATTTGCCGAACCAAGTTTAAATAAATCCAATCCAAACTTGGATCATATGTTCATAAACACTAAAACACTTTCTGTGATTATTATGTTGCAACTTTAGACAAATTGTTAACGTTATGTTCTATAAAAATGATTACTATTGAAGTACAAATGAATTAATTAGTAGATTTTTGTAGTTTGATGGCTAAAATGCATTAACAAAACTAGAAGATAGACTCTTAAGTAAGACTTGTATTAAGTTAATTTCTTTAATCAACATGACTGTAAAATGAACTAAGGTATTTGTGAGTGGTTTGAGTTTAATTCGTTAAGATGCTTATTTAAGCTCATTTATCAACTAATTGAACTAAATTTAAGCACATTTGAAGCTTGATTATTTACCAAACCAAGTTTAATTAAGTCCAATCCAAACTTGGATTGATATGCCTATAAACGCTAAAACACTTCTGTGATTATTCTGTTGCAACTTTAGACAAATTGTTAAACATCATGTTCTATAAAAATGATTACTATTGAAGAACAAATGAATTAACTAGTAGATGTTTAAAATATAGTTTGATGATAAAACTAGAAGATAGACTCTTAAGTAAGACTTGTATTAAGTTAATTTCTTTAATCAACATGACTGTAAAATGAACTAAGGTGTTTGTGAATGGTTTGAGTTTAATTCGTTTTAGCAACAAAAAAAAAGAAGAAGTTTGAGTTTAATTCGTTAAGATGCTTATTAAGCTCATTTATCAACTAATTGAACTAAATTTAAGCACATTTGAAGCTAGATTATTGACCATAACAAGTTTAATTAAGTTTAATCCAAACTTGGATTGAAATGCTCATAAGCGCTAAAACACTTTCTGTGATTATTCTGTTGCAGCTTTAGACAAATTGTTAAATATTATGTTCTATAAAAATGATTACTATTGAAGTACAAATGAGTTGATTAGTAGATGTTTATAAAATAGTTTGATGGCTAAAATGCATTAACTAAACTAGAAAGATGGACTCTTAAGCAAAACTTGTATTAAGTTAATTTCTTTAATCAACACGGGTTACACAACTATAAAATGAACTAAGGTGCTTGTGAATGGTTTGAGTATAGTTCGTTAAGATGCTTATTTAAGCTCATTTATCAGCTAACAAAACTAAACTTAAGCTCACATTTGGAGCTTGATTATTTTCCGAACCAATTTTAAATAAATCCAATCCAAACTTGGATTGATATGTTCATAAACACTAAAATACTTTCTGTGATTATTATGTGTAATTTAGACAAATTGTTAAACCTTTTGTCCTATAAGAATGATTACTATTGAAGTATAAATGAACTAATTAGTAGATGTTTATAATATAGTTTGATGGCTAAAATGTATTAACAAAACTGGAAAGATGGACTCTTAAGTAAAAGTTGTACTAAGTTAATTCCTTTAATCGACACGGGTTACACGACTCTAAAATGAACTAAAATGCTTGTGAAAGGTTTGAGCTTAGTTGGTTAAGATGCTTATTTAAGCCCATTTATCAACTAATTGAACTAAACTTAAGTTCACATTTGAAGCTTAATTATTTACCGAACCAAGTTTAAATAAATCCAATCGAAACTTGGATAATTGGATTGATATGTTCATAAATACTAAAACACTTTCTGTGATTATTATGTTGCAACTTTAGACAAATTGTTAAACGTTATATTCTTTAGAAATGATTGCTATTGAAGTACAAATGAATTAATTAGTAGATGTTTATGATACAGTTTCATGGCTAATATGCATTAACAAAACTAGAAAGATAGGATTCCTAAGTAAAACTCGTATTAAGTTAAATCGTTAATTAACACAGTAATGCTCGTGAATAAACTCGAGTTTCATTTGTAAAATTAATAAACTAAGCTTAAACAATAAATTTGAGCTCGATCGTAAGCTCGAGTTCAATAACAAAATAAATGAATTAAGCTTGAATGTCTTGGTGTTCGACTCAGCTCATTCACAATCCTATCAACTCGAAATTTAATATGATGCAAAGCATAACTTTAAAACATGCCAAAACAAGATTTGAGATTTCATACAAAGTTTTTCTTTCTTTTATTTTGGTAATTTTATAGAAAGTCATACTACCTTTAAACTATAACAATAATAATACAAACAATCCTAATACAAAGGATAAAAACATAGTAATTATTCTCAGTACTTTGCAAGTTGAAGTTACTTCACTCTCACAGTCTAAAACAGCAAGTAAAAACTAGCTAAGACAGATTTGCACCTGAACCCCTTGGTGAGAGGATTTTACTCCTTGGGTACTTGATTCTCACCATCTTCAGGAGGTTCAAGATTTAAGTCAAAAAGCGGCAGCTTTTTAAGGTTCCTTCCCATATTTGTTCCATTTTGCATCTTATTGTCATTGTTCTGGACTCCACCAACCTCCATTTTAGTCTGCTCCATATGATTTGGCTGGTTTTGTTTTGCATCCACTCCATTCTGATTGTTATTGTTCCTAATTGCACCAATTTGCATAGCTGCAAAAGAGGAAAAAAAAGGAAGCCAAAGAAGTGATGAAGATGAAATTTATACACACAAGAGAGAGAGAGAGAGAGAGATTTAGTGTCTCTACCATCTAATTCTATACCATTTTTCACCAAGGGTTTCTGTAATCTGACTGCCTTAGTAAACATCAATGTGTTGAAGAAGATCAATTCTTTCATCTGCGAATCCCTGATTTTGGAAAACCCGCATTTCTCGGTCCACATTGTGACAAGATTGTCTATCGACGGAATGACCAAAGACTCAACTTTAAGAAAGCTGAGGGCCTGAAAATTAGATCAGCATGAGAACTTGTTCTAACTTCTAAGCCACTAAGTAAAAGTACAAGGCTAAGGGATTGAATGATATTAATTCAACTCAGTAAGTCAAAAAGTCACGATATATTTCACAACTATCAAAGTGTCAAATTATTAATGATAGACAATAAAGTGGTGGACCCATATAAGAATCAGTAACAACTTGTCAACTCAGCAGTTGTAAAAAATATTGTCGGAAGCATTACTGTATTCGACTTTGCTTAAGAGAAAAAGATATAGGGTGTGTTTGTGTGTGTGTACGCGCACGTGTAACCTGAATATTCTGATTTCAAACAGATGACATCTCAATGTCAATGGGGGGAGAAATATAAAGTGAGCTGTTTCTGGCACATTTTTTGGTGGATAGTTTTTAAAACAATCTGCTAATTACAATTAAAAGCATGGAAACTCCAGCTACATTAAAAATCTTCTAAGCAGTATCTCTGTTATAACACATGATAGATGATAAATGATCCAATCAGCTTGGAGAATAACTTGTCATAATGTTTTTTTTGGGGGGGGGGGGGGGGGGGGGGGGGGGGGGGGGGGGGAGGGTGTTAGAATTTCCAACAAAAATAGAAAAAGAAAAAAGGTTCAAAACAAAGCAGAATCTAAATTATGTGACACATGCTCTTCCTAAATATTCAAAAACAATTACCACTAAAGTTCTTCTATTTCTTCTATTCATACTTAGGTTATATTCACACACAATAGAGAACATTATTCAACAACTTACAGATTCAATTGCAAGCAGAAGCTTTGGCCACATCCCTTTATTCCTATAGTTTTCATGTGTTGTAACGAAGGGCATCTCCGCAACCTTTTTTCCATGTATCCTGTAGAACCGTGACGTGATGATTTTAGTCATGCAATTTTTTGCTGATTGCTTATTTGCTGAAAGTTGGCTAAAGTATAGTTATACTAGAAAAAATGAAGTTTTAAAAAACTGTACATACGCAAATAAGCTAAAAAGCTAAAACAAAAAGCTGATGGCAACCGATAATTAATTTCCGTGCATATAGGCTTGCCGGCGCACACACAGAAAGATACCTCACAGATTTTGGACATACCTCAGAGATGCTGCAGAGATTATTTCATCATCCTTCTCAAGAATAGCAGTATAAAAACCTTGAAAGTTAATCCGGGTCAGATTTGACCTGAAAATAAAGTAGTTATTGTGAGCTATCGGATTGTTGTTTCTTGAACTTAAACTATAGATAATGAGAATAAAGAAAAAGTGACTGGATAATTTTTTTTTCAAAAACTAAATGACAAACATGTTGATAAAAGCCAGCACTGTTAGACTGTAGTACAAGATGTAGAACAAGTTATAGTTATCTAAGAAAGAATTCAAAGGGTTGCTTTGCTTACCCTCGATTGTATATGACACTTTCAATCACATTTACGCCAGTGTGACGGTCTATGGTTGCATCAAAACACTCATTCATCATTCCCCACACAACAGCAATCTTGCAGTTACTTTCTACAATCTGATGAAAATTACTAGTAGGTCGAGCTGATCGTAGATCTGTTTGGCGGATTAGAGACCAAGAGAATCCTCCTCCTAGCTCATTTCTGACTCCCAATGTTCTCTCCAAGTGCTCAAAAATCTACTTAATTAGGTCAGAATCCTTACAATCAACAATACTTCAAAAAAGAAATTGGCAACATCTTTTTTTGTCCCCTCCTTCTTTTTGCCACAATAAAAAGTACAATTAAAAAAAAGTAGACATTCTCAAATAAAAATGTGGAAAGAAATATGAACATACCTCCTTGCAGCTCTGCCCACAAAATGATTTCGTGGGAGGCGAGATGATTGGAGTCACTGGGCTATTAAGATCTAAGTCTTCTTCGATGTGGCATGACCAGTGATCTACAACAAGCACAAGTTAAAATTGATCACTTGAAATTATATAAAAAAAAAAGAATTTTTAAGAAGCTATAAATCCCAATAAATTTAAGGTATGAATGAAAGCACATACATTTCTTCTGACATTGGGAGCATGGGAATATTTCATCATGTGGATAGCCAGGAAGACCACAATGTTTGCAAACACAGTAAGGACAATGCCAATCATCTTGAGGAATACTCTAAATTTCAAAGTACAACAAATAATTTAGAAACAAAACAACAATTTATACAGAGAAAAAAAAAACTTGGCCTATAAGACCTTTTAACTGTGAAAGAAACTACGCTGCTTACCTCCATGCCCAAGCAATCTATATGAAATGTGGAAGGACATTTATCACAGCATATCAACTCCCCTCCATCCGCGCAGATCATACAAGCATCATCATATTTGTCTACAGCATTCTCCTTAGGCTCAATTCGGTTAAATCCACAATGTCTTGATTCCCTGGTCCTTGCCAAGGCCTCAACTTGGCATTGCAGGAGGGAAACTTGTCTCTTCACTACGAAAATGTTCGCATAAGGTCGTTTCAGATTACTAGCAGCATGAACTTCAAATTCCCACACTCTAATTTCCATCTTACAACATTGACATATTATACCAGCCCTTGTAATCATTCCCCTTAGCATTATTTTGCCACGAGTTTCGTCCAAATACCACACTTCAGCCTTTTCTTCAATCAATTTCAAGTCCATCAACCATGACAAGATTGTTCTTTTTATCTGAGTTTGTCCGGCCTTATTTGCATGCCTAGCGCGTTTCACAAGCGAATAAGGAGCTCGTCTTCTTCTCCTTGAACTTCCTCCAAGTTGACCACTCTGCTTTTCACCTCCATCTACTCTCTTCCTAGGCGGACGACCCCTTCTTCCCCTCACAATCGAACTTGCAGTCCCAGCTTCCACCATTTCAACATCTGTGGACGGTTTTTGATTGCATGTAGTTGTGATGTTTTGTTGAGCTTGTCTTCGAGGCCTAATCCTTGAGTAGTCAGGATCAGAATGACATGAGTCAGAGTCACTGTCTGAACTACTTGAGCTCACGTAGATTTTCTTTTGCTTTCTGTCTCTCAATTCATAGGCCATGGTTTTGATTCAAAAAACACTAAACTTTGTTCTGAGAAATACAATTTTTTTATGCAAAAATCCCTGCAACACAGAAAGTAGAGCTTAAAACAGAAACCATGAAGGCAAAGCTGGGTTTGATTCAACAAAAGCATTGGGATAATGTTTTGTATCATGAAGAGGATCATTTTGATTTGTTACCAATCTGATTTTTAGCTTTTGTTTTCATCTTAATTGAGATTTATAGTGTTCTGCACTAATTTGGAAGTGTAATTAAAGTGTAAGACGAAGAAAACAGCTGGCTCTTTGTATATGAGTAACTGTTGAACTAGAAGTAAAGAATTGGACCTTGAAAGCCCCAATATATGGCATTAAAATTCTTAATCTTTTTATATAATTTTATGCTTGTGTGTTCTTCCTTCATGTAAGTATACCATGGAAGACTGCAATACCTTTTTTAGTGACAAACATATTTTCATTTCCTATACGAATTTGTATTTAAAAATTATTGAATTCTCCTACATTTACCAAAAGAAGGTACAATTCTTTGTCCAAAACACAACAAATCTCACAATATTCACAATAAATTGAGGTGTCTAGTGTCAACCCTTCACAATTTAAAATAAAATAAAATAATAAATTATGCCTAGGTCCACATACAACAAGCCACTTTTGCTTGTGAAATTATTGTGAGATTTGTTGTGCCCAAACTTTCTGATGTACTAATTAAGGAGAGTAAAGCTATATTAACAATTATCCATAATTCCAAATGATAGGATGATGAGTACTTTGTGCCAAATGTAATGGGGTAGAGTCATTACTAACCATATATATAGAGAGCGAGACAGAGATAATAGAATCTTATAAAGATAATCTAATAAGAAAAACGACTCTCATAAGAAAAAGATATATCATCTAATTTTATTCTTTCATGTGAACATATTTAACAAAATTGTTTATGAACTTTATGACTTACTCCTCATTATATCACCCCATTAATATATATTTTTAATTTGTTGTGCACATTCAAAATTTTCTAACTTATTCATAACACACAAAGAAAAATCAAAATAGATTCCCTATCATATGAAAAATAAAAAAATAATATATATATATATATATATATATATATATATATATGTGTGTATATATATATATGTATGTATATTAAATCTGCGTGATCAACTATCCCTATGAACTTCTTGTTTATATGAAGAAAAAAAATTATGTTTTTAAATAACAAAAATATAAAATTAAAGAAAAGGAAAGCAATGCAAAAACATACTACCAAAAGTATTTTCAAAAATTGTTTCGGAGAATTATTCTTAAAAATAGTATGCTTTGAACAATTGATATTTTCTAAAAATGTTTCTTGTTTTCGGGAAAAAAAAAAAAACTAACCAAACAATCCTTTAATTTATTGTATTTTTTACGATGCCAAAAACATTGAATACACCTTTACAACGTAAATTTATCTTCTTATTTTTTCATGCATTACTTTTTGAAGTACACAAAGATTTTCATCTTTCTAATTTTAACTAATCCCATATCCCAAATTTTCATTATATATATATATATATATATATATATATATCATAACCAAATAAATAAGATTAATATTGTTTTTCTCCTCTTAATCATATTAACTCTTGTCTAACATATTTGACTTTATTACCAATTTCAGGATTAGAATATATTCAACCATTGTCAATATCAATATCTATTAATTTTTTTTATCATCATCATTGAGTAAGCCTTTAGATTTATCCCAACCATACCCACCCCTTTTTCCCTTTGAGCAAATAACTAAATATTTTTAAAATATCAGTTCAATGATGAAAATAACGAAACCATCATTTTTCAAATCTTGATATCATTATTATATAATATTTTTGTGTGATTAATTAATTTTATGAGTCAACCCTTGGTTCTTGAGCTATGGCCCAAAAATTTGGTTTGACTTCTAATAAAATTTCAGGACATTATTGGTTGTGATTGTTTGATGCTTCTTAAAATTTCCCCATCATTTTGTTTTAGAATTTCATTCTATATACAAAAAATACTAAAAAGGAAACTATATTTTTTTAGAATAATTTGTATGCCACTATACCATTGCCTACAAACTATAAAGATCAAATTTAAAACCAAACAAAATTGGGGGGAAAATCATTTGAACATTTTACCAAACAATTAAGTTGGTAAAGGGAAATCATGGAACTAGAATTTCACACATAGTGCAAAAATAAAGAGGAAAATTTTTGGATTTCGAAATTTATAAAATGCGCCAAAATAATCTGATTTATAAAATTCCCTTCAAGATCATCTATCAAGTACATATAACCAAAACTCTTTTTTTTTTTAACTAAAAAAAAATTACCAATTACATGATCGACGTGTTAATTTGGAAAATATCTTATGAACAAGACCAAGCAGATGAATTAGAAAATGAATCATCGTGGTTTCAGCATAATTTTGTATGTTAAGAAGTAATCGAAAAGAAAAAATTACCTAAAATTTCTTGAAGAGCGTTTTCACTCAAGATCCTTGACATGCAAGTTCTGAAAGAGTTTCTTCAAATGTTAAGCACTGGCGTCGGTAATAAAGAATCGAAGAATTCTTCAAATGCCTTCAAAATTGATCAAAGATTAGCACAAGAAAATGGAAGGTTTTTTTTTTTTTTTTTTTTGCAAATAAGAGATTAAAAGAGGGAGATCTGGTGAGTAAGGAGCCTGAGAAACGGCTTTATATCATATAGTTGCTTAGAAAAAGTGACAATGTTGCGCTGTCACAGACGAGCGAGACACTGGGCAACAAGTTCAAAGTGCATGCAAGTTTGTCTTGCTAAGTGTCTGAACGACTAAGAAAAATCTAAAATGGTTTTAAAACTCCCCCTATAGAAAAAGTTGAATGCTAGGATCACCTCTCCTTATGAGTGCTCACATAGAAGAGATTACCTATTATAAATGAGGATTCTTTGTTGAGAAGACTATTTTTTCCAAAGATGGGAGCTACATAAAATTAAGGAAATTTTCATCACCGGTAACCGAAGCCTATAACATCAACTAAGTATAGATAATATATCCAGGCTGTATATTTATTACATTGTGTTTGATTTAGAGTCGAGTTACAATTAAGAAAATTTGTACTTCTACGAGAGTTCACTCGAATTGGCCAAAGTTTTCGACTCACTTATGCCCATATAAACTATCTTGGCAATAAAATCTTGTCTAGACTTGTAGTGGGGTATTATATTAGCCAGTTGTAAAATTTCCCAGTTCCCATATGTAGATATATGTCAATGAATTATGATTTTAATACAATTTCTCACATATGGAGAATTAAAAACATAGTTGCGCATTTTTCGCGTGTACTTATTACTAGTAATTTTGTCTATTCATCTTCTTGTTTCAATGTTTATCTTACTAGAAGGATAGTTTATAGCTGTTCTAAGTATGCAACACCAAATGGTTTCTTATGTAGATATATGTCTAATCATTAGAATGACTATTTACAATAGAACATATAAAGTTTTTCTACATAGTTGTAAGCAAGATTAACTATTAATAAAAAAAAAAAATCAGGAGTAGCCAATTTACCAAAGTAGTTGTTCTTGCTTTTGGAGAATTTTATTTGCTTGTCAAATGGAATATGCTTTTCTCCTTATTAGAACATCCTTTTCTACCAACAACAAAAAAAAAAAATCCTTATTATTTTCAACAATAAATCATATTTTGTACCAATTTATTCAATTTCATCCGAGGATATATATATATATATATATATATAAACAAATTATGAAGGTGATTTTCTATGTTAAAATAATACTATAATGCTCTAATATCCTAATGCCACTTCTTGCTTGAAAGTGCAAGCTTATAAATGTTTTTTGAAGTTGTGTGGGTAGGTAGGGGGAATTAAGAATATTTAAGCCATTTGCCAAACTAAAAAAAAAAGAAAAAAAAAAGAGAAAGTTATGAGTTATGACAACCAAAATAGGGCAACTCACCTTTTGAAGTCATCCATACACGCCCTTAACTTTCCTTGCGCTGCGCTTTCCCACCCAAAAATATTATTATAATATTTAAAAATTAAAAAACAAAAACAAACAGCGCCAATTATCCCCCGCCAAATTTGAATAAAAATAAAAACAAATATTAAAAAAAAAAAAACCATTTTGGCCGCTTTTTTTTACACACACTTCTGAGTTCTGAGAGAGAGATGAAATGGAAAATTCAAACCCAGAGCCTGAGATCCAAGTTGTGTTTGATTCTCAGGTACCAAATTTTTATTTTTTTCAATCAGTTTTTATTGTTTTGGGGTTTGGTTCCTGAGATTATATAGTAAAAGAAAATGAAGTGCTTTGGAGGCTTGTAGAAAGTAAAGGGTTGGAGTGGTTTTTGCAAGATTTTAAGATTTCTTGTCTTGTCCCACAATTTTTCAGCAACTAAAGGCTCTAACTTTCTCGTTTCTATCCCTTTTTTTTTTTCCGGGGGTTAGGTACTGGGTTCTTCATGCTCACTCTCACTTCCTTCTGGTATGTATTACTTTTTCTAGATTCTACAATTCTTAATGACTGTTTGGTTGCTATGAAAATAGAAACAAGGAAATGAGAACATGGGTATCTCATATTTCCGGGTTTCCTTTCTCTTTTTGTTGTGTTTACTAGGAAACTAAACAGAAACTTTGAAAATCTTATCCAAGTTAGTGAAAGATTGAAACTTTTTTATTTCTTTCTGTTGTGGATTGTGTCAGAGCCTCTTGATGTTAGAAACTGGTTCTCAAGCTATGAGTATGAGTCTCCTGTACTCAATTCGAATGACAATTTTGGGGATTCTGTTTCTAAAGAAAGTGAATTTGTGAAAAATGAATTGGTTATTGAAGAGAGTGAAGGAGGAAGAGAAGAAAGTCATTGTGGAATTGGGAAAAGAGATGAAGGGCTTGCTGGTCAGAAGTTTTGCTCAAATGGGTCTGTGAAATGTAGCAGCTTTTTTGGAGATCATAAGCTCGAAAGTCAGTCTTTTAGTAAGGTACTCTTCATTGACATGGGTTTAGACTTTAGAGAGTGTATTCTAGTAGCAAAGTCATGATGTTGCTATTTAGCTGTGTTGTATTGTACCATTGGAACTATGTTCCATAACAGTATAATCTCATAAATGTCTCACATCCAATGCAATTTTCTTGTTGCAGCTTGCGGATTCATTGCACTCGCCTTCACTCCTTTCTGGTGTGTGTATTGCTTCTTCCACAATTTATACCATATGAAATTATCTTATAACATGAAAAAGGACACCCAGTGTTGGCTCCACTTAAGTGGGGTTCTGGAAGGGGTGGCTTGTGGCCACTCTCAAGACTTGAACCTGATCAATTGTGCTTGGCAGCATTATCTTTGTATACTTCCCGTGTATTAGGGTTACACCCCTTTTTGTGTGTGTTTTTAATGGAATGATTACTTAAATATATAACTTAGATTTGAGATCTTTTTAAATGTTTGGCTGCTGGAGAAGTCTTAGAAATATAAATGAAATCTTTAAATGAACTCATTCTCTTGCCCTATGATTTATAAGTAGTTAAATAGAAGTGGAAAATCCAATTTAAGAAAGAAATGAGTAATTGATTTGTTTTTGTTTCTTGATCTGTTAGAGCCCCCTGACATCAGAAACTGGTTTTCAAGCTACGTGTATGAGTCTCCTGTATTGGGTACAAATGATTTTGGAGATTCTGTTTGTAAAGAAAGTGAGAAAGATGACCTTGTTGTTAAAGATACTGACAGTGAAAAAGAGGAGACATTGGAAGAATACAGGAAAAGTAGAAATAGAGGTGAAGTGATTATTGGTGAGAAGTTGCACTCAAATGGCTTTGTAAAATGTAACAGCGGTTTTGTGAATAATGAACAGAAAGGGCAGTCTTCAAGAGAGGTACTCTTTTATCCATCTCTTTTTTTCCTTCTATTTGTTCCCCCTCCCCTTCTTTTCCATCTAATTGCAGAAATTATATAGTTCACATTTCTTATGAATAATGATTTTTATTTATTTATAATTCAGTTGTATTATTAAAAGTAAACCAAGTACAAACACAGGGTCCTTGCTAGCATCCTAATGCCATAGGACACCAAAGAACAAGGCCCTAACAGCTCATACAGCAACTCAAACACCAGAACACTAAAAAAGAGCCTAGAGTTACAACAGTTTTAGCTTTGAAGTACAGACAAAGAGATTCCCCAATTAGTGCACAGCACTCTATCAAGAATGGAGTTGCTTGTTAAGCCTTTAGCATCCATTCGAGCATTAACATCTTTTTGAATGCATCTCACAATCTGCCCGTCTTAATTTCCCCTGCATAGATTCTGTAATTCTTTTGAGGCCACAAGTGATAAACCGAAGCCCACCATGCCAATTTACATAAGGAGGCTCCAAAACTTCTTCCTCTGAGAATCCTAATGCCCCAACTGACCGGATCATCCCAATTAGTAGGAACATCTGTCACCAAACATAACCCCATGATATCGTTCCAGACCCTCTTCGTCAATAAGCAATCAAAGAACAAATGGTCTCTATTCTCTATATACCTTCTGTTCCAACTAAGCCCCATTATGTCTTCCTTGCTTTTGTAGAGTCCATCTCTCACCATCCTATAAAACCATGATAAGGAATTGCATCATGAAAGCAAATCAACTTCCACCAAGATACTTCTTTTTTGCTTCTAATTTGCTCCCAAGTTGCTGCATAACCAAACTTGCCTGAGGAAGAGGCAGACCAGATTGCTGTCATAATCCTTAAGTTTTACCAAACTAGGCTTTCTTTGAATCTTTACCAGATTATCAGACCTATCTGGCTTCCAAATCTACCCCTTATTCTTCAAAACACTTTCCACCTTAGCTTCAAGAGTACTGGCTGCATCATAGAATGCCCGTACTCTGATACAAGATACCATCTGTATGCCATCTATCATGCCACAAGAATATGCTTTTCCCATCACCAACTTCATATCACAAGAACTGTCTAGCTTCAGCAACTTCCTCCACCCCCAAGTGCACTCATGAGGAATTTTCACTGTCTGAAAACACCTTCCTCTCAACAGTACCTCATTGACCCATGCTACCCAAAGAGATCCAACTTGGGTGAAGATATTCCATATATGTTTCAAAACAGCTACTTTGTTCCAGTCCACCCTTTTTAGCCCCAAGCCCTCTTCCTTACCAGTTTTTTTATTATGTTGCTGAATCTTAAATCAAAAGTACTTGAAGAAATAAGTCCAATTATCAGATTATTTAGATTCATTTATGAAGTGTTCCTGCTCCACCCCTCCCCCTCTTAAAATAAGATAATTCTAATTATTTTAAAAAGGTAAAAGTATTTATTGGTTTTGTCATCTCATTCCATGCTTTAATGTTTTCAATTTATAGGGTGACAACAAGCTTAGAGGGAATGGAAATCCATCTGCTCAGAACAATTCGTCTTTTGAACAAAGCTTGAATGTCAAAATATTACAAAACCATGGAGTTAGTCCAACCAAAGATGCATCAAGCTTGAATGATGAAGGTTCTCAAAGAAAGAAAGAGCAACCCCAAGGAACTCATTGTATTCCATTGGATATCAGTAGAACTTCAAGCAGTGATAGGAAATCTCCAAAACAGTTGATTTATAGGAGGGGTTCCATAGAGGAGTGCCTGGACGTGAAGGTCCAAACAGAAGATGTTGAGTGTGTATCACCTAAAAGCACTTCAAAGTTAAATGTAGTCAATGGAAGCAGTGGCAAAGAAAATGAAGGAGACAATATTTCAGAAAATGGTTTTGTTGCAACGAGGAAGATGGGCTTTACAAGGACAAACAACGAGAATTCCTTGAGAATGCCAAAAGGGATTAATAAAGGGACAGTTTCATCAGCTGGTGGAAAGGTTGGTGTCATAAAAAGAAATGTCTTAACAGAAACAACCAATTTTCAACACTCTGATGCAATGGCGGTTACTGGGAAATGGCGGTGTCCTCAAAAGAGTAAGCCAAATCTAGGACCTCCTTTGAAGCAACTTCGACTGGAGCAATGGGTTCGCAGGGTGTGAAAGCTTCATATGAAGAAATTTTGGATACTCAGGAGACTTTAATCCTCTCTTAACAAATCCTTGGTCAGTCACAGGTATGATTCTTTGATAATACACATGGCTTATCAATTCATTGACTTGCTTGACCCTTGAATATGAGCAAAGGATAAGTAAGTTTGTTGGTAATGACGATTCGAATGTAGGTTGCTACTTGCTAATCATCCGAATATCACAAATTTGTGTTATGTCTTGTGCCTATAATGAGGAGATCAAAATCATTAATATCTAATGTCAAGCAAGGATTGTCCTACTGTACATTTCAATAGAATGTGTTCCCTTATGTCATTTGAACTTCGGAGTGCTTATGCTTATAGCCAGAAAATTCTGTGTGAAAAATACTGAAATTCGTTTTTTGTGGTGTCAAAGAGTAACCAATTGGCTTTCATCAACTCAACAATTTGGAATGTTATCTAGGCTAAAATTTGAGGGTCTCTTGCATGAGTACAAAGTATATTAAAGAGAATGTGTGCTACCAAAACACCCAAAAAAAAAAACACATCAGCATGTTTTACGATTTCCAATAATAATGGTGAATGATGTTAAATGACTGGCTGCATCAGGACCTAATGATATTCAGCTGAAATTCCTTAATATGTTATTCCTTGATGGGTCCAATCCACTGAAAATCAGTCAAGGGAGAATTGGTTTGGTTAGAGGGGGACTTCGATTGGTGCACTGGACCTGTTGAGATCACTACATGTGTCAAATTATTGACACGTGTCATGATCTCAACGAGTCCAGTGCACTGGAGCACTGGACCCAAGTTGCACCCGTTAGAGGGAGAGTGAAATCCTTAAAACTGAAATCCGGATCTTCAAGATCCAGATTCCTTAAAACTCTAAATAGTTCCATTTCAACCATAAAAGCTTAATTTGATTTGCTATTGACAATAAATTGCCAATTCACTCCACAAAACATCTAAATTATTAATATATTGTTCAATGTTGGGTGCAAAAACAAGTGAAAAGTAAATAACTCGAAAATATTTAGCAATAGATCCAATTAATAAAGATCACCATGAGTACAGAATGAATTATGCCTTCCATCCATACTTTGCTTATCAAAAAACACAAATAAAAATTAGGAAGATGCAAGATATCAATCTTTATGACTTTTGCTAACAGTGTAAATGCTCTACCATTTGACTTACATTCGCTTTCACGTTAAAACTTTGAAAGTAAAAAGTCTTAAAACCAGTTAAGTACAAAACATTAGTGGAAAACTCCCTTTATGAAATTCGCAATCTATATTACACTCAAAATGAAATTTTAATTGCATAGAAAAAACACTTTTTTACCAATATTATTCAATTTTGGCTACCAAAAGAAAGGAAAAATGTGAAAAGTAGATAACTAAAAGATATTTAGTACACAGAGAAATTGCGGAGTTTTGCAAGGTATTGATCCTTTTTATAAGCAATGTAAATGCACTACCATTTGAGCTACATCCCTTTTCAGGCAATTGAAATTTTGCATAAAAGAAACCAATGTCCAAAATTAGAGCAAATATCCATGTTTGAAAAATTTGACAACTGGGAAAAAAACAGAAGATAATTACATACGGACATAGTTTGGTTACAAACCAATTTGTAGTCAATTTGTTACAACCCATTATGTGGCCGTTTATAAGACTATCCACATCTATTACTTAAAGAAGTCATATGACTCATTAAATAGGTCATGTGACTAAAGTACACATGGATGATCTTATTACTTGCAACGTAGTGGGATTGTAACAAACTCGCTACATGCTGGTTTGTAGCCAAACTTTGTTGATTACATTATTCAACAAGATAATATTATTATTTTAATAATTCAAAATGTTAGACATTATCCTCTTGGAGTTATCTTGTTGTTGGCTGTCTACCATAATTTGAATTTAGACTAATAAAAAAATAAAGATAATAACGTTATCCTACAAGATAATATAATTATTTTAATAATTCAAGATGTTAGACATTATCCTCTTGGAGTCATCTTGTTCTTGGCTGTCTACCATAATTTGAAATTTAGTCTAATATGAATAGTATGCCATAAACACAACATTTTCATAATAATTTCACAACAATATTGAATTGACAGGTTTTTATTAATTCTCATTTGCACCCACCACTTACATTACTTTATTATTTACCATTCACAACTTGACACTTCAATATTATTATGAAATTGTTATAAAAATATTCCGGTTTTATTGTTAAAATTAATTTAGGTTAGTCCTACGCAAGCATGTTTATAGTACGACTACTTTTTTTTTTTTTTTTTTGTTAAGATATAGTAAGACTACTTATGGACCAATCAACATTAAGCTGTCATAATGCCATGGTCAAAGCATTGTTTTGCACATGAAAAAGACCAATTTACCAACAACCTCAGGTGATGTGAATTTTAAGATCAAGATCAATTATAACTCATAAGGGCATAAGGCCTAACCAATAACCATCCATTGCCCTCTTGGTAGGGTCTTTGCTGTGACGTCATGTCACCTTTGTTGCCCTCTTGATAGGGTCTTTTCTGTGACGTTATGTCACTTTTGCTGCCCTCATTGTAGGGTTTTATATCCCTCTAAGTAGGGTTGTAAATTTCTTTCAATAAAGTCTTTGTTATTTATCAAAAAAAAAAAAAAAACCAATAACCATCCATGAAAGTGGACAACCAAGTTGAGCTTAAGAGTTTAAGAGTTTGACTCGTGACACGTCCCATTATTGTGCCGGTGGTCCCATCCTATATCTAAATCGGGTTTAAGTAAGCAATAAGCCGTGAACACACCTGCAAGTCTGCAACCTCTATTGTTTTTTTTTGGTTAAAAATAGTCTAAAGCCGTCGCTTGTAATAGCGTGTTCTGGGTAAAAACAACGTTTTTGGTGTAAAGACAACGAAAGTTGGAGTAAATTAAGGACTCTATCCCCCACTCGCGGCTCACAATATATCACTCCGAGTCCGAGCAAAATTCCCGTTTGAAAAATTCCAGCTCAAGAAAATGGTTGCTTTTAGGTTCTTAGCGCGGTCACTGACCCATTACTGCTTGAATAAATCGAAACCCAATCAACAATCGCTAAGCTTGATAACGAGTTTCACTTCAAATTCCCACACATGGCGGTACCAGAGTCTCAGAACTCTCATTTTGGAGTCCGCCACTTCCGAATCAGTCAAACTGAATAGACTCTCCAACCCAGATTCCGGTAACTTCCTCATAAAACTTCAAAACTCCAAAAGCTTACGTTTTTTGCTTTTGTAGCTACAAACCCACTTGAGAATGTGTGTGTATCTGTGTTTTTAAGAATACCCATTTGAGTTTTTTATATGTAAAGGAATTGTGGAGGTTCAGTTGGAGAGACCAGGAGCCAAAAATGCGATTGGGAAGGACATGCTGAGAGGCTTACAGCAGAGCTTTGAAGCAATTGAAAAGGACTCCTCTGCTAATGTTGTCATGATTTGCAGTTCAGTTCCAAGGGTGTTCTGTGCAGGGGCTGATTTGAAGGTAATATTAATAAAGCTATCAACTTTGGTATTTTGGGAATGAAACTTATGCATGAAACAGTACAATGTAATGTAATTGGACTAACGTTGCAATGAAAGTAAGTTTTTTTTTTTTTAGGAGTGTTATGAGGAAGAAGGAATAAGTGTCATTTAGGATTTGATAAATTGCATTTTATTGTAATTGTAATTGTAATTACCATATGGGTTCAATCCCGTATGTGGTACATGAGTTGTGCTTGTCTACAAGAAAGAATAATTATTATATAGGCAATGTGTGCAAAGGCACTTACTGATGGATCATTATCTTTGCTAGTGTGAAACTACTTCGAAATTGGATTGAAAAGTTAAAACTCACCTATGATGTTATAAAGATTTTGGTAACTTAAAATAAAGTACTAACATGATTAGCTGACAAATTGCAATCTGTACACATTTTCATGTTGAATAGTGCTTTTAATAATAACTCAGTTTACTAGGTCCAGTCAGATAAAGGCTTATAGTTATGGATGTTTCGTTTCTTTTCATGAGAAAATAGTGACAAGTAGAAGAACCACTGTATGAAATATAATATAATAAACAAGGGTGTTCTTGGAGGAGGAGGGAGATAGTTTGGATGGGAAGAGTTTATGAGGACTGAAACATTTTGTTTTCTGCTAGTTAGGTGGTTAATATGTGGTATGCTTCAAAAAATATAATTATCTTAGAATGGATGTTCATCAAGAAGAGGACGTTTGCTCTGTTCCAGGACATATTTTTGGCTGTTTGAGAATTATTGGCTTTATGGTGGTTGCAGAGTGCAGTGAATTAAGCCTAGAGATGTGTTTAGTTTGTATATACGTCGGCATTTTGGTGATGGAGAAGACGATTGGTGTGTAAGAAGCATCATCTTGGTTTATATGAAGTATTTGGCAGAGGAACAGAAATGCACTTGGAGGGCTTGAGCCATCTATGTATACGATAAAAATAAACTTTGTTAATAAATTTCTCTTCATCTTACTGTTCTTTTAATGAATTTTTTTTAAACTTTCCTTATCTCTTCATTCATGGGGTCAAGGATCTTGTTCAATGTTCACTTCCTAAATCCTTCAGAAATGCCCTCTTTTTTTTTTTTTTTTTTTCTTGTGTATAAAATTTCTAGGCAAAATTATTTATTAGCTTTGCATCTTCTGTCTAGTTGGAGGAATTGGTTTGGCAAGAACACTTCTTTTGTTTGGAATCTATCCCCTTTATGCTTGTTGTGGACATAGTGAAGGGAGAGGAATCATTGAACTTTTTAAGATGTGGAAAATTCAGTGGTTTGGATGAGGACATTTCTCACTAGATCATATGGTCTCGTGTTTTGGGCCCTAGTGATACTCATTCTCTTGTAGATTTCATTGACTCCCTCTCATTTCGATTGTAATTCACAGTTGTTGTAATTCTTTAGTCTTATCTTATGTATACATCCTATGTGCATCACATAGTTCCTCTATTCAACTAAAACTCTACTACTAATATAAAAATTTCTAATAGAACTCCCTTCTCCTATTTCTTTTTCAAATTTTTAGTCTTTTCAGGATTTGTTGGCCATTTGGTCTTACTTTTACAGACTATGAACCTGACTCTTCTCTGGTTGAAAAACTATATATTCTTGTAATTATGCTTGTGTTCTTTTTTTCATCGCATAAGACCATATTTACAGAGTCTTACCATAAACATGCTTGACAGTCCTGCTATTAATTGGGTTGGCAGGAGCGCAGGACAATGGATCCCTCAGACGTTCATTTTTTTGTCAACTCACTTCGCTTAACATTCTCATATCTAGAGGTTAGTCCTTATCATATATCTGTATTTTTTCTGGTAATTGTGTTGCTATCAAATTTGGCATTGTTACAAATGGCACATGAAACATCTCTAACACTTAGACTCCAATCACCCATAACGATCGAGATTTCATTTAAGGCTGGTCATGGTTGAGTAGCAGATTCCCTTCAATTAAGCTTCAAGACTGGATTCGTGCGTCAATCCACTGATCAAAGAGTTCCAACTACCTAAATTCTGTTTATATATCTTTTGGAATGCTGAAGTATCTTACCAGTTATTCTTGTGCCATAAGTCTAAAATGTTAATTTGGGATTTATAATTCATGTTTTTACACAAACATAAACACACAGGTATCTAGCTACAGTTTCGACTGGAACAGTTTTTTACCAAATTGATTTTATCATGCTGTAGTTTTCACTCTTGTTCCCACTGTATGCTATGTTACTTAACACTCATGCAGACTTGCATACTTATTACCATTTCTCCATGTATGTGTTAGTTCCTTGTAAGATGTGTTCATATTGGTGCATTTCATCACTTCTTTCTTTGTCATGAATACTCAAATGAGTTTCTTCACCCTGAACACTGACATTATTTACTTGAATCCATTTTTTCCAGGCACTTCGTGTGCCTACTATTGCTGTTATTGAAGGAGCAGCATTGGGTGGTGGACTAGAAATGGCTTTATCATGCGATCTTCGGATATGTGGTAGTTCTAGATTTATAAACTTCATAATTAATTATAATACGTCCACTGAGATATCTCACTGCTTGCATGCCTTGATCATTTCGCATCTTGGATGGCTCAGGAGAGGATGCAGTTTTAGGCTTGCCAGAAACGGGACTTGCTATAATCCCTGGGTGTGTAGACTGTTTAATAAATCTCATTAGTATCTAATCAGATTGATAATTAAATTTAGGGAATGACATCATCATTTTTGTTTGGCTATTTTGGACAGGCTTCTTTCTGCATTAATATTTTTTAGTGATTATCATCCCCTCATGGAATTCTGGCCTTCCACAGGGCAGGTGGGACTCAACGACTTCCTAGATTGGTTGGAAAAGCAATAGCAAAGGAGCTTATATTCACTGGTCGTAAGATTGGTGGCAAAGATGCAATGTCCATGGGTATGTATGATCAGTTGCTGCTTTGTTTTCATCCCATATTTAGTTACAGAAGTGTGTGCTATGATGCAGGTCTTGTTAATTACTGTGTTCCTGCTGGTGAAGCTCATGTAAAGGCACTTGAAATTGCTCGTCATATAAATCAGAAGGTAAAACTTTCTCTCTCCTAATCTAACATGTACAAATAGTTGTCTTGTGTATAACAATGATGCAGTTGTGTGAAATTAGTTTTATGCAACCATATCATAAATTTGCTGACAGGACTTTTTCGATGCCATGATTTCATTAATGTCCCTGTGTTGATCATTATGATCATTGAAGAGATGAATCACTGATACAATGCTCAGGATTTGTGTTTTATGAGAGTTTGGCTTATTTAGAGCATGAACTAAATTACTTTCCATTCTTGTTAATTGTCCAAGAAGAACCAGTTGTAATTCTTGTTCATTGCTTGGCACTTTGCACATTTTTTACCCCGCCATGGTAGGGTCCTTTGGACCCACCCCTGGTTGGCACTTAGCTAGCGCATATTACCATTTAAATAATCCATTTCTATGGTAGTTACAACTTATCAAAAAAAATCTTTTAGGAATTTAGCCATGAATGGAAATTGCATGAATTCCAATTTTTATCTAACCCCCGAATGGAAGGCCACGAGTATGCTTTTCGTAATAGGCACTACAGTTTAACATTACTTAGACCACTAATGGAGCTGCATCAATGATCCTCTATTTTTACCCTCCTAACTTTATTTTATGTAATTGCATCAATGATCCTCTATTTTTCCCCCTCTTATCTTTATTTTATTTAATTTTCACCCATTGTATGCTTAAATACTTATAATATAGGGTTTGTACTGATGACGGAAAATGTATTAACACGTTCGAAATTAGTACTTGAGCCCAAAAGCTAAACGCAACTAATTTTGTTGGGCAAAGACAGCATTGTGCATGATTATTTCGCAATCAAATTAACACGTAATATTCTCAACAGGGTCCAATAGCAATAAGGATGGCAAAAAGAGCCATTAACGAGGGAATTGGGATTGATATGGAATCAGCCTTGGCATTGGAAGAAGAGTGCTATGAACAGGTACTGAACACAAAAGATCGCCTGGAAGGCTTGGCAGCATTTGCTGAGAAGCGGAAGCCAAGGTATACTGGTGAATAAAAAGAAGAGAATCTTGCTAATAGCCTACATCTGAACAAGTTGGCTTCTTCAGTCTACTGTTCTTGTCAAGTTAATTTTTGGGCCTATGAGGGAAACAAAGGTATACTGTCGAATAAAAGGAAAAGAATTTTGCTAATGACCAACATCTAAACAAGTTGGCTTCTTAGGTTTAATGTTCTCATCAAGTTATGTTTTTGAGATGGCCTACTTTGTATCAATAGTGAAACAATAAAATTAGCCCTCATTGGCATTGGGGTTCACTCCTTCAAATATTACTCTATTCTTGCAATTTCAAATAGTCCACAATATTCCTGCAATGGAAAAAGTTAGATCATTAGAATTATCCCCATCCCCATGATCCCCACCAATCCATTTATTTATTTTTAACCCCACAAGTTTATAGAGTGTGGCTTTATGGAGTCCACTCTCAAAGTCAAGTGAGAGCCAAACCAGATAGCTCGACCAAAAGAGCAACCAAGAAATAAGTGATATAAAGTTTGTTCCTCCAAGCTGCATAACGAGCATAAGGATGAGGATGTTATGTTCCAAATGAACGAAGTGACCTTCAATGGCAACCTAAATTACTCCCATAATTTAGCTCAACTAAAAGAGTTAACTGAATTCATATTAGAAACCTTCTGAGTACCCTGACCTTCCAATGAAGGTAAAGGGATGCTATCAATTGTCCAACCTTATGGCCGGTCCCAAATCCCAATGATCTGCCCCATCGATAATCTTGCATAACAAAACTATCGGAAGAAAATTGGAGATTCAAACCAAGTTGAAAACAATCAGCAGCATGTATAATTGGTAGAGTGAGTAAGATTTTAGGTAGAAGTGATTTAGAGGAGGCAGTCATGTGATTGCAGCTCAAAATAAAAAAGAAGAATTACCTGGTGTGATTGAGAAGAGGATGCACCTTGAGAATGAAGACAAGACCTGATTGAGAAGTAATGCATGTGTAGTAGAAGAGGGAGCCTCGATGGTGGTGTTTATAGGAACAACCAAAGATGGAGGTGGTATAGTTTATGTAACGGGAAATAAATCCTTACTTCAATGATTCAGTGAAAGACCCCTCTGGGTGAAGTTGCTAAGATAGCTTTTGAAGGGGAAAGAAATCCTGCATAGAAAAATAATGGTTAGAAGGGATGATCCCGCGGTAGGAGATCGATCACCCTCCGATGAGAAAGTCAGTGATGATCTGTTTTAGAATAATGAGATAGTATATTCTAGCTATTTTTCCTCCCTTTTCTCCGTGTGTCTATTGTTCTTACCATCTTTCTTTATATAGCCTTTCGCTTGACAGTTTATTTCTTATTCGAATGATTACTTTGCCCCCAAAAAGGGGGATGTCAATTCTTGATGGGACATTAAGGCACTTGGCCGTCCTGGCTTGCGTGGCTCATCTTGTTGCATTTATGACTTTGAGTGCCCCCCCCCCCCTGAGGAGTACTATCAGGTTGGTCACCTCGCTGTATTTTAGTTAATGCTCTCAATCACCTTTCTGACGAGTATTAAATGCTAAGATCCCTCAAATCTGCTCAGAGGATCAATGTGGGCCGTTCTGATTGATGCGGCTAGGGCCTTGGCCAAGCCATGCCGCTCTAGTAACAATGCCAGTCCGGATGTGCCGCTCTGCATGCTCTTTTGGGTTATTTAATTACTTTTCCCCTCACAATTTAAGAATTGGCTACTACTATAGAATTTCAAAGAATGCATGCACATGTGTGACAGTGATCAATGAAATGACTTATGATGCGGCAAAATGTGCAATAGAGTCAATCATTCTTTGGATTAGATCACTTATGCTTGGATAAATTGGAGAACCCATTCTAGTTGGATAAGTGATCATAAGCACTAAGGGCAATCAGTGATGGAGTTGCCAGAACATTTTGACTCTATTGGGAGTAATGGGTGTACATGTGAGTTTCTTCCCAAACAAGTTCATTGAGAGCTTGATCAGTTTTAGGAAGGGAGGAGTAGTGAAGTAACTGGCTACAAACAGGCTCAAAATCATAAAGGAGTCACATAAAAAACTAATGAAGTCGTTGCTGCTCTTGATACTCATGAAAGCACTTGGTTTATGAAGGATATTCCCTAGTTGGCTTGGAAATGTGGGAATGAAACTAGTAAGGCACTACCCCAACTGGCCAACTCATAGTTGAGTCTGTAGAGTGTGACCATAAGCTAACATTGTTTGTCACAATTAAACCCATCATATATAACGAAAGGCAACTATGTCTAACACTTTCTAAGTTGTGTCATAACTGCCAAATTCCATGTTGATGGATGGAACGGAAGTATTATGAAGCCAGGTGATGATATGATGATTGGTACTCTCCCTATCTTCAAGGCATGATGCGAAGTCATCATCAGTCTCATTCTTTTTCTGATAGGAGCTTTACGCTTCCTAGTGACAAAAAGCTAATGTTTCCTGAACTGTGTAATTATTCCCATAAAAAAACTATGTAGATGGGATGATAAAATATTATTTTGTGACATTTCTAGAATTTAACAAAAAAAAAGATTGAAAATTTGAAATTAGGTAAGATGCATTTGGTCCAAGTCAATGGTCTCCAAAATTTTGGGGGGGGGGGGGGGGGGGGTTTCCTCAGTTTTGGTGTTAAAAAAAAAAAAAAAAAAAAAAAAAATTTTAATGATTTCGTGAACTTAAAATTTGATGTGTTCATTTAGGTTTTTAATAGTTGATATGGCATGTCATATCAGTTTGTAAAGATCTTGTAGTAAAATTTGTAGTAACTATAACATTACTCTATGAGAAGATCTCATAGAGTAAAAGAGTCATAATTCTTCGTTCTTAAGAAATGATTTGGTCAAAAGATAAATGAAACATAGGAAGTCACTAAATCTCTAATTGTACAATTATTTCTCCATTATCTCATGTAAGTAATTACTAGCTTTTATTCTAACCCATTAAAAGACTTAAATTTTTTTTTGACAGCGTATAAATTCTTGTCATGAAAATTTTAAATTAGCCCGAGTAGAGTAATTATTCAGTACTTCCGGAGTACAATAAATGTGTATTTCCTTCTCTCACATGTATGGTGGGTTTTATTAATTAATTCATGGTGGAATCCATCATTCATATGAAATGAGAGTACATTTATATTGTGTTATGGGAGTATTGAATAATTTTCCGTCTGAGTGAAGGTTTGTGTATACAATTTGTAATGATGGGTAGCACCAATGACAGTGATAGGTATTTCTTAGATTATATTTATATTTTCTAGAAGCCCAACCTATCTGTCAGGGCAAAGCCAGTAAAACATTATCTTAGTTGCCTTAGAAACTATTTTGAATTGTTGAAGGAATAATTTATATGTTAAGCTATAGCCTCAGGTAATTGACTCTGCTGCAAATTTGGGTTTTCTCTTCTGTTTTCCCTAATGATAGAGGTTCAAATTTGGGAACTGATGTAAACATACTAAAAATGAACGTCCTTGGATGATTTCAAGACAAAAATATGAATTTGACCATATGCATACATCGCTTGAACCTTCTAGTCTTGTCAGTATAACTTAAAATTACCATAATCAACTCCTCCTTGTATTATATATGGCAAAGCTAGTACCCATTTCCAACTTGTATATGGTCAAGAGCCTAATGTAAAACACATGACATTCTTTTTTCCTCCTTTTCTTCCTTGTTCTGCTATTTTGTCAAAAAGAAATCTTTCTTTTCAAAAGTTTATGGAGGTGGAATTGCCTTCAAACTCAAGAGAAGGCATGGTGGTGGAAACTCCACTCTCGGGTCAGAATCCGAAAAATGAGCATCCGGGTAACTTTAATGGAGGGTCCTCCTCTAGATTCAAAGGAGTAATTTTCCTGAGTAGTGGCAAATGGGGTGCACGGATCTCCCATAGGTACAAACCATATTGGCTTGGGGCACATCAGAATGAGGAAGAGGCAGCCAAAGCTTATGATAGAGCAGCCATCAAGCTTCAAAGACGTGATGCCCCCCTCAACTTCCCTTGGACTAATTACTCTGATCATGAGAGTATATTCCAAAGCCGGTACTCGAACGAAGAAATTCTGAATATGATCAAAGATCAAACTTACTCATCCGAGTTCAAAAGGTTCCTATCAAGTCAAGCTTCAATTAAAGGAACTCCAGAATTTAACCTAATGAATGAACAAGGTATCTCATATCAGTTACTCTTTCACAAGGAATTGACTTACAGTGATGTTGCCAACAAAAACTTTCTCATCCCAAAGGAATACGCATTGAAACACTTCCCACCACTTGCCATCATGAGTTCAGACAGTAATGAAGAGAAGAGGGAGCCCATCAAATTAACATTCTACGATCAACACCGCCGTTCATGGACTTTTCAGTACTCATTTTGGAAGAGTTCCAAGAGTTATGTGTTCACAAATGGCTGGAGTCGCTTTCTCAGGCTGAATAACTTGAACCATAAAGACATTGTCTTTTTCTATAGATGTGAGAAAGAAGAGGACAATACTGTGTTTTACATGATAGATGCACAACGAAAAACTGTGGAAAATTCTGTCATTGGCAGGAGGATGAACAATGGCCTAGAGGTTGCTGGCATGAGACAAGAAGAGACAAACAAAGTGGTCAAGCTATTTGGTGTGCAGATTAGTTAAATGACCAATCTTTTACCTTTTCTTTTGAAATGTTGAAGGGAAAACGAGTAGGGTTTTTTTAATATCAGTCATGAACTTTCTTAGTTTTTTTAATCATTTCATGGTTTCGGGAAATTTATGGGGGGTAATTTTATGTAACTGAGAGAGCATCTAGTATGAAAAAACTAGTTGCATTGTTGCTCTAAATGTTCTTTCAGTAATTTCATGATTAATGTTGCAACTTGCATGTGTTATGGTTTTCATCATAATCACCATCTCCCCCTCCTTTTTCCCCCATAATGGTGAATTGTTTTAATGCATGGATGAACTATTTTCATTAACGTTAAATTTTGGCACTCTATTTCATTTATCCTCAGGTTAAGTCTTGCTCACTCAAGCAGTAGTGAGTTTTCCTTTCATGTTGGCTGCAATTTGTGTTTAGATCGGGTTTTTTTTTTTTTTTAAAAGCCCTACTATATTATCATATTATGCAAACACAAATTAACCTCTAATGCTTTTTGATTTGCACTTTTTATAGTAGTCTTATTTGGCACTCAACAATCATCTCATTAACGGTACGAATGGAGGACTCGAATATTCAAAATGGTATATGACATTAGGATTAAAATCCAATTTTGAAACATAAGGAGGGCAAAAGAAAAATGATCCCAATGAGTGTAATTTACATTTTCTTCATGTAAATAAACATGATAACTTGGTGAATTCATAATAGTTTAAAACTTATTTGGTAGAAGCTTGATGCAAGATTCATCATGTCAAGACTCAAGGAGCAACTAAAAAAGTTAGCCGTTGATATATATAAAATATGCGAAAATGTTTATCATACATCTACATGGGCTTGTACATGAACAGTACCCATACATGAACAGTAGCCATAACAGGACATGCCTCATGGAATGTGATCTCTCTTGTACTTTCGGTTCCACTTAAAGAAGAAACGAGTTGAATTTGAATCTTTAAGTGGAATTTTGACGAATGAACTTACTAAGACTTTACCAAAACTATCGCAAGAATATCATTAGATATTTTTGGAGTCCAATCTCGTAGTGGTCCTACTCCCACATGAATGGTGGATCCTACCATAAATTTATTTAGTAAAACTCACTATTATGTGAGAGGAGGGAATATCGCATTTGGCAAGAATAGTGCCAGATTTGATGAGTATAATGTCACATTTGATGAATATAATGCCAGATTTGACGAGGATGGTCTTGGATTGGATGAGGATGATGTGGGATCTAAATCAAGGAAAAAAATGTTTGTCGTTTGATGGAGCCACCACCGTGTTACAATGGATTCAAAGATAGGGACGGCGGGTGGTGGTTGACGTTGACGTGAAGGGTTTTTTTGGTGGTGTGAAGGATGTGTCAGAGTTGGAGTTGGGGAATGTGGTGGTGATGGTTTCACCATGAAGGTTATTTTTTGGATAATGTGCCTAGGATCTCACTCAATTAATTTGAACACATCATATTATGTTATGAGAAATGCTATATACATAATATTTTCATGGTAATTTCTTAACAATATTGAGTTGGCAGATTTTTATTAGTTCTTATCTAGACCCACCACTTAAATCACTTTATTATTTGCTATTCACAGCATGACACCTCAGCATTGTTGTGAAAATATTATATCCGTAGTTTTATTGTTATATTATTGAGTGGGAAGACCATTAGACATTATTGATATAGTTTTCCTGATGTATTGAATATTTATCCAATTTCACATAAGGGTTATAAAGGTTTTTAATTTAAAAAATTTATTGCTTTCACAAAAAGGTTATAAAGGTTTTCGATTTCAAAAATTAATTGACAATTCATATAATGGTTGATATGAAAAATTGAAGGTTTAGATTTGGCAACTGCAAAATTTGGCATTCCAGTTGATATGCCAAATTTAAAATAATGATGGACAATAATTATCTTTTGAATATAATATTAAAAAATAATGAATAATTCCTAAATTTAGAGATGGCAAATTTGACATTGCTCTTATGCCAAATGACAGATCAAATTTGACAATTCAGAAAATTGTATAGGTGCTCTAACTAGCCATTGAGTGGGGCCACATGGAGGGCGGCCATGTGGGTGGCGCAGAGGGTTCAGATTGGTTGGGAATTTAATGGGTTTGGTTGGGATATTTGCTGTGTTGGTGTTGTTCATGGTTGTGTTGTTGATTTTGCTTTGCTTTGTTGGTGTTGTTCTTGATTGTGTTGATGATTTTGTTTTGCCTTGTTTATGTTGTTCTTGGTTGTCTTGATGATTTTGCTTTGATGTGTTGGTGTTATTCTTGGGCTGGTGATGGTGATGGTTTGGGACTGTTGTTTGATAGTGTTATGTGAAGTTGTTCCGGTGATTTGGCATATATAATAAATGAAAGTAATATTTTAATAAAATAAAGTTAAAGAATAGATAATCATATGTGAGTGTTTGAAAAAGTAGTGTCTTAAGCCAAATTTTGACTAATCCATTGAGAAATGGGAATGCTCTTACTTTGGACAATGCAAAATTTGATTTTTGTCAAATTTAACATCAAAATCTATCCTTTTTTTTTTTTTTTAAATTCATTTTTCACATGGACCTACATCATACTATCCTTTCTCTTTTCCTTTATTTCTAGTTAATATTTAAAAAATAAATAAAAATTCTCTATATTTATTTTATAGTCGGTCCCTCCTCTCTACTTCAATGATCGACTTCAATGATCGTTATTGCCACCATACAAACCCTAAAATAAAACCACTACCACCATCCATAGAAACCCATAAACCCAAAGCCACTTTTACCCACCATACACAGTGGCAAAATCACCAACAACCACAAATCACCCATGTCTAACACCTAACTTAACCAAAATGCCAACAACACAATGCCAGATTCACCAAAACCCAAATTGACATGCCTCAGCCATGGTTGAGCTTAAAGAGATTCAGTTGAGAGAGAGAGAGAGAGAGAGAGAGAGAGAGAGAGATGTTGAAAAGAGTGTTCATTTTGCTAAGCTATTGTGCTAGTCCAATTTGGCTATGCACCGTAGCTAGCCACAACAAATGTTAGAGTGTGTTTGGTTAGACTGATTTTAGGGGGGATGGATAAGAAAGTAGACAAATAGGGAGAGAGAAAATTATTTTCTCTTGTTTAGTAATAGAGAGAAGAGAGATGATGGAAAATAGGACGAAGGTTGTTTTCTCCCCTAGCCCACCAAATTCAGAGGAAAATGCAGTAGAGAGACAATTGCTATTTTACCCCACGTTTGAAAACTACTGTTAAAATATTGCTTATTATATAATTAGGATGTAATAGTATATTGCTACAAATCACTATTTTTCCCCTACCAAACAAAGGAAAAATTCACTACGTTTCCTTCCTTTCACTTTTCTATCATTCCTTCCAAACACATAGGATTAAGGTTGTCCAAGGACCTAGTTAACTTAACCCATATAACTTGCCTAATCCGATCTAAAAGCATTTGGGCAGTTTTGACAAGTGGGTCGTGCATATATCAAGTGGGAAGTTTTTATTTCCCTGATTTTCGGGTTGGGATATGGGTAGATGAAACCATCACCCAATTAACTTGACATGTCCGATTCCCATACCCTTCCATATCTCTCTTTCTCACTTTCGTTTCTTTCTCTTCTTTCTCTCAAATGAGTCAGATGTGGCATGCCCAATGCCACCAAGCTCACTTTTGCCCTCCGCCCAACACCGACAAGCCCAGAAAACCTTTGACCCATTGCCAAGTGTCGTCGTCAGCTCTTCCTCCTTGACTTCTTGCATTTTCCATTTAGGGTGACAATGTGACACAATGAGTATGAGATGTGATTTTTGGGATTAAAAAAAAAAATTCAATTAAGCATCACCTACCCTACACTTGACAAAGTCGAATCAAGTGGCAGGTTGACACCAAACTCAATTTGACTTGACCCATAGATAGCCCCACATAGGATGAAAAATTAGTATCTTCTCAATCATTTCCATCTTTTCCACCCTTCTACTTTTCTATCAACCCTATCAAGCATATCCTTACATATAATATCAGAATTGGTTAGCAAAATTATAGTTAGACTAGTCCATTGCGAACGCTTGAAAACAAAACCCACGGTAGTAGTAGTGATTCAAATTCAAGGATATTGATAGAAATCAAATCGGACTCTTGTCAAAGTGTAGTGGTGGTACCTAACAATAACGGGCTGGGCTTACCTTTAAATGGGTTCTTAATTAGTTCCAATTACATGCCTGTGGCCCATCTACAGGCCGAGAAGGGAAACAATGCGGAAATCTTAAAGCCCACCCAAAACCTATATATAAAAATGAAGAAAGAGCGACTCCCATTTCCCAAATCTGCACAGTCCAGAGAGAAGTAGAAAGCAAGGCAAATCAAAGTAGAAGAAGTAGAGTCGCACTAGGACTGTGATTCTGTTAACTGTGGGAGAATATATATATATATATTTGTAGAAAGTAAAAGCAAACAAAGCAAATAGAAAAATGGCTGCTTTAGACGAAAGTTCTTCATCCAAGAGGTGGCTTCCTCTTGAAGCTAACCCTGATGTTATGAACCAGGTATTTCTATTTCTATTTTTCTTTTTTCTTTTTTTTCTTTTTTCACACTTCAATCTAATTTAAGATCTGTTTGGATGTCAAGAAAAGGATCGGAAACGATAAGAAAATAGTATATTTGGCCAGATTATCGGCGCATGAGAAATAATGATTAGCTTTAATTTGATTGAGCTGTGTTTTTTTTTTTTTTTTTTTTTTTTGTCTTTTTATTTTTGGGTTAACTCGAAGACTAAGGTTTGTGATTTTTATTTGATTTGATTTTCCCTGAGGTGTTTTGGGGAATGAGGAGACAAGTGGAGAGTTAGGGTTTGATATGAATATTTGTAAGAGAAATTTGTTGTAGTTTCTGAGTGGATAGGTTTGGGTGTGTTGTGGAGTTTGAAATGAAGATATAGGATAATATTTGTAACTGGTTTGTTTTTTTAAAATTTAAACAACTAAGAATTTACATTTAAAAAACCAAGAAGAAGTTTTCACATGATTTTGAATTTTATATTTTTCTTAGGAAAAAGAAAACGTTCAAAAAAATTATTATTATTTTTTTTAATTTTTCTTTTTTAATAAGCATATAGATGGTGACTAGTTATTAGACAATTGGGTTTTGACTTCTTCTAGAATGCTGGATTTTTTTTTTTCTTTTTCAGAAGCTGTTTAAGAAAATAGTAATTATATGTTTAGGTATAACAGATAGCAAGCAAACAAATACTAATTTTGAGTTTTGACAATCAATGGTAACATGACTATAGTATTCAATCCTAAGGGGTAGCCCATTTGGCTAGGGAACATGCTTCATAAGACGGATCTCACTGGTTTGAATCTCTCTCTCCTTCTCTCCCTCTCTCCCTCTACTCTTGGGGCAACTTAAAATAAGTTTGTACCCAGTGCAGAAAGGATTCCGTTTCCATTGGGTCTAGTTGAGGTGGTTGGTAGGTAGTCTTATCCCCATTTTTTGAGAGTTTGATTCGTGGATTTGAACACTCTATGCATCACATGGGTAGAAGGCACTTGTGATCACACCAAGGTCCGATGATCTTTAAAAACATTATTGGTTGCTTTCATTAAAAATGAACCCCATCCCCTCATGTTTACAAATACTTCCAAAAATGCCTTTATACCATTAGTTTTCTGACCTTTCATAAAGGTGATCTTCATGATTGTGTCCTTCAAAAGGATGTATCTTAGTTTGTAGCGTTCTCTTTTTTATAGAAGTAATTAAACGGATGTGAAAGACATTTAAGATTTATTTATTTATAATCATTTTGCAGTTCCTTTGGGGCCTTGGCCTCCGAGAGGATGAGGCAGAGTGCTTTGATGTTTATGGCCTGGACCTAGAACTATTGGACATGGTACCAAAACCTGTACTGGCCGTGCTGTTTCTTTATCCTTTAACCTCACAGGTATTTTTCTATACAATTTGTTTTTTCCTAGCTGTTGTATTTTTTTTTTTAACGTAAAATGTTTTAATTCTCCTCAGAGTGAAGAAGAGAGAATTCTACAGGCAAATGAAAAGAAGGTGAGTGCAATAGCATCTGTATGTAAATTACTTTTGTTGTTGAAAATGGTTTTCTCATAATTCACTTTCTTTTTTCGGTATGCTTTCCTAGTTTCCTGTGATCAAGACTGTGGCTTGTAAATAATCGGCAATTTAAGAATTTTGATTAGAACTTAATATCACATTCTGTGACTTACCCATGTATATTTATACCATAGTAACAATAGAAATTGATCAGAGAATATCTTTAATAATCAAATGAAGATAACTTGATTGGAAGATTGTAGGGTCAAATTAATGTTTGTACTGTTTCATATATTATAATTTTTGAACTCTCATTTTTCCTCTTTTTTATTAGAAGAATGTTTTGTACTATTTGGCTGCAGGAAACTAGCAGCAGAGTTTATTTTATGAAACAAACTGTCGGCAATGCTTGTGGAACAATTGGACTTCTTCATGCTGTTGGGAATCTCACTTCAGAGCTCAAGCTTGGTAAGTTTGTAAAATTCTCTTTTCAATTATGTGTCCTGGTCATATATGTGGACAGTAACATGTTTTCTCTGTCATGGGGTGTTAAAATGTTGTCTGAAAAATCATGTATGTAAAAATATTGCAATCTTATCAGAAAGATCCATTCTATCTTTCTTCCCTTTTCTTTTTACTCTCTTTCTTCTGCTTCTTTTGTTGCTTTGCCTGAGAAAACAACTGTAAAATCCTTAAGGGGGAGAAGAAAGCTCTGTTGGGCATGTAATGTAATGCTCATTTTTGCAGTAGCATAGTGTGATGCTCATTCAGTTTTAACATCTTCTCTTAATTAATAAAATAGTTGAAATAAATTTGGAAAACAAAGAGCAGGAGGAAAGAGATATCAGATGTCTGACTTTTTTATTACGCGAAATATATGAAAAAGAAAAAGAAAAGAGTGGTGAACAGTTTGCAGCTAAGTGTCTGCCTTTTTAGGGTGACACTGAATGCATAGCAAGAGAAAGACTTGGGTTTGTAGTTTGTACTGCATAGTCCTGAAACTTGGTAGTCCTGTGTGGTTGTGCTCAGATTCTCTTAGATAAATGCTTCTGTAAAAGATAAGAATTTTGATCCAAATGCTTTCTGTCTTTTAATGATTACTTTCTATTTTCTTGAAGTCATCATCGTATCAACTAAGTTTCCCTTCCATTTGGGCTTTCTGTTGTTATTTTCAGTTGAGGAATCATTCTTGGATAGGTTTTTTAAAACTACTGCTACAATGGATCCATCGGAGGTTCTATTTCTACTGTCTCTTTCTCTCCTCCTTCCCTTCCTCTCCCCTCCATTGAGATGATCTGATGATTTACCTAAATGGTTCTGCTTCTATTTTTTACATGTTCTCCACATACTTGGTGTAGCGTGCAGCATATCTTGAGAAAGACACAGAAATGGAAGTTGCTCATTCAGTAGCAGCTACTGCTGGCGAAACAGAAGTAAGTTTTTTATTTTATTTTATTTTATTTTATCCCTATTGAAAGGGCTTATTGTTCACTAATTCGTCAAGCGAGTGGTAATATGTCCCTTTAAAATTCGCATTTTTAGACAATGGGGAGTTCTAACTTTTGGATACTAGAGTAACGTAATGAAGGAAAATTGGGATGTAGATTGTGTAAATTTACCTGTACATGTCAATTTCTTTATTAATTAAACCATGCTTTAAAAAGAGATATGAACACTTGGCCATATATTGCACTGAAGGAAATAAATTTCATACAAAATCCTTTTCTATTTCTAGGATGTCCAATTTATAGGAAAATTGTATGATTAACATGCTAGGGCTGTAGGTTTAACACTAGATCAGCATAGCTTATGGCAGAGAGTTTATGCCTGGAGTGATTAATGTAAATAATGGAGGGTTGTTGGAGCTTACGCTGACAGGCACTCAGAAGAGAAATCAGATGAAGTCTTGGAGTAGGTTCACTGGCATAATAGATGTTTGAGCTGGCTTCTCTCTCTCTTGTGAGGGGAGAGGTTTTCTTTTGATGCTATCAAGGAGGTGTTATGGTTTTCGCCACCATATTGAGGTGATAAAATTATCACGGGCCTTACAGGATGAGTTGAGAAAGAAATATCCTGGAAGTTGGTGTGTTGGGAGTTGAGAACTAGAGTGTGTAGCTGTAGGAACATGAGGGTTTGGTTTCTGTCTCATTTTATGTTGTATTTAGAAATGTGTCGATCGTTACATGCCAGATAGCAACAAAATGTTCATAGAGAAGTGTTCTAAAGGTTGAAGACTGAATTCTAGAGTTTAAGTAAGAAAAGGCCAAATGTTCCCCCACCATTTTTTCACTTCAGCATTTAGCTGAAAACCAATGATTATTGAATTAGTCATGTGCCTACCTTCTAATTATTATATTTTCGGTTAATATACATTGTGCTTCTCCTGTCTTACCAAATTTTCATGGCAGGCTTCAGATAATGTGGACACTCATTTCATCTGCTTCTCATGTGTGGATGGTACTTTCTTAGATGACTGACTCTCTCTCTCTCTCTCTCTCTCTCTCTCTCTGTGTTTTCTAAAGTCAAGGGAAACTGAAAATTGTGATACACACACATGTATATATGCTTTGTATATTTAATTTAATAAAGATTCTTTTGAAAATAAATTAATCCAAATGTTTATTCTGGTTTTTTATCTGATTTTTCTGTGTTTTCAATGAACAATGAAGGGGAACTTTATGAGCTTGATGGAAGAAAGACAGGACCAATATCTCATGGTCCATCCTCACCAAGCAGTTTATTGCAGGTAAATATTGCCTCATGAAACTATTATAATCATACGCCGTCTAAAGCCTTGTTTTCTAATCATATATGGTTGACAAGAAAACATTGGAAAAGGAATATTTTAGTTTGTGAATGAAATGAAAACAGGAGGAGTCATTGGTATGGTGTGTGTGTGTGTGTTTCAAAAGCCTTAACATCTTCCAACAGCAACAAAATCTCCTGTTTTAGTTGGAGAAGGCTTTAAAAATGTCATTGAGTGGAAGAGGAATATTTACCTAGTAAAAAAAATGAAAAACAAGAAAAAGAAAATGGAAGTACTGCTTTTGATTTTGAAGTGGTAGAACAAGCATAGGCACCGTTCTGTGTTGTTTCAGCTTGAGCGAGTTGCCTCAGGAAAGTAGAAAGCTGACCTGAACCCCTGCCTGGATTAGGTTTGGTTTGGGTGTCTGGCTGCCAAACACCGTGTTGGGCTGCAAACATTATAACCTAGGGTTGGGGCCGTAGTATCCTCCAATCTGAGTTACTGCGTTCAGTTTTCTACCCTTGATCTGGAATGCCTTCATAACTTTAGCCTGTGACCTGCATATTTTGTTTTAAATTTTAGCTTATGATAATATATTCTTTATTCATAACAGGATGCGGCTAAAGTCATACAGGGCATGATCGAGAAGAATCCCAGCTCCCTCAACTTCAATGTTATTGCCATTTCAAAGAAAACTGAGGGTGCATTTTGAGGTTCTGTTTAAGCTCATTTAACCCCCTTCATTAATCGTTCAAGTGTTAATGATGTAGTTGGTAGGCATCTACACACCCGCACTGCCTTTTTCAGTTTGTATGCACATCAACCAGCATTTTGGCATAAGCTCATGGTTCTGTTTCCATAGAGCAAATACATTGATCCTGTGGATAGCTATAGGCCAGACTGTTTTAGTGTCTGGTCCTAAACTATGCTTATAATGGCAGCATGTCTAGTTTATATTTTAGGGTGTCATCATATTTCAACCTTAAATTGATTTTTATGCTAATGATTTTGGGCTACCAGAGAATGACTATGATGGGAATCTGTTTGCCATGAACCGTTTGTGAAATTGATATATGCTTCTTTAGTTGTAAAAATGGAAATGCTATGGTGAATCAAATAGTAAATAATTATTCAATTGTCTAGTGGATTAGAAATTAAATTAGGCTCGGAAAACAAATCTTATTAGAAATTACACTAGGATCGTAAAAAAAGAAAAGAAAAAGAAAGAGTATTCTCTTTTTGATAACCAACAGAATTATATGATAGAATCAAACAAAACAATTACAGGAATCCTTCCTGCACTCTAACAAAAGCTCAGCAGGGAGGTCAGTACGAGTGATACATCCCAAAAACTTCGCTTTGAACATAGTTTGGAGTCTCCTTCGATCACAATTTTTTGCAACCTGCCATCCCTAGCTAGGGTTAAGGCCCAGCAAATTGCCCTTGCTTATGCAGCCTTAGGGCCACACTTTGGAATTTGCTTGCTTTGTGACCTTTGTCCATCTACTCACAAGTAGGGGTGGGCTCGGGTCGGGCGGGTCGGTTTTGGGGGCAATTTTTTATCCTACCCGACAGAGTCGGGTTTGCAAAGGTTGAACCCGTTGACCATCCGTTAAGGTGGTCGGATCGGGCGGGTCGGTTGATCGGTTTTGGTGGGCGGGTACATCGGGTTTATCCAGTTAACCGATCAATAAAACAAAAAATAACAAACAACTCAATAATAATGCAAAATCTAGAGAAATCCACAACAAAAATGAAAATTACAGAGACCAAAGTACGGTCGGTTGGAGGAGCTGGTGGCGTCGTGGAGGAGATGAGGGAGATTTGGCCAAAACCCGGCGAGATCTCATCAAATCTGGCAACCAAACTCCTCGTATGCTCACCTCACGAACGCCGACCTCCACACCATCTTCTCCACGCGTTATCTTCCTCGACAAAAACAAAAAACCAAAACCAGAAAAAGAGTGAGGTTTGAGAGTGGATTTGAACGACGTCGTGGTGGTGGAGATCGACGGTGTGGTGGTAGAGATCGACGATGTGGCAGTGGAGATCGGACCACGCCGGCGGTGGTTTGTGAAACTGAAGGAAAATGAGAAAAGGAGAGGGAGATGGAGGTCGGGAGGAATGAGGGAGGGGAAAAAAAATGAAAAAGATGAGAGAAGAGAGAGTTATCAGATTGGGGAAGTGGGGATTAGGGTTTTTTTTTCTTTAAATATTAATGGTCGGGCGGGCGGGTATCCACCCGACAAAAAACACAAAACCCATGGCCCGCCCGAAACCCAAATAAGAAAAATAATAAAAATCCGTATCCGTCCATTATGCACTCACAGGCGGGCGGCCGGATGAACGGGTTGGGCGGTTTTGTCGAGCGGGTCGGTTTTCATGGGTTTTTGCCCACCCCTACTCACAAGTGATCTTTTTGGGTCCCGTACAACAGCAGCAATGCAGTCTTCAATATTTCTCATTGTATCATCCACATTAATTTTCATGAATCCTATTTATACCCAAAAAAAAAAAAGAAAAAAAAAAGGTGTGGACTTTGAAAGAAAAAAATCTTGTAATAGAAACAATGGTTTCTCGATGTCTTGGTCTTGAGTCATGCTTGATCGATCACTTGCAGTGCACCTTAAAAAGGCTAAGGTTTAATCAAACATTTAATCCTTAAACTTTGTCCCATATTTCACAAATTTGTTGTTTTGAGTTGCATAAAGGGTAGTGGTAATATTCTAATTATTTAAAAAGGTTTAATTATACATTTAGTTCTCTTTCTTAACCCTATTTTTAAAAAAGGTTCTCTTGTTTTGATTTTCTCTATCTCAAAACATACGCAAAAGAAAAAAATAAAGTATTTGAATAATCAATCTCTTCCCTCATATGTTGCTATCAAAATCCCTATGGTTTTATTGAAAAATCTCAACTTAAAATAAAATGGAAATAAATATGTTAAATATAAAAAAGCATCAATAATGCTTTTTGACATATAAAAGGTTGATAAATATATCTTGCTTGACACTTCGTTAAAATAAACTCACAATTTCACATCCAATAGTTAATGGTACAAACCTTTTTGACATAAACTTAGAACTTAAAAGTAAAATTAAATGACTAAAATGAAACACGTCAAAGGAGTAAGGACATGGGCCATTTGAAACATGGGGCAAAGGTTGAAAATTAAATGTGTACTTAAACCATTTTTTAATTTGATATTTAGTTACAAATAATGCCAAACTATGTAGTTTAAATTAATTAAAACGACATCTTAATACTAGTTTTTTTAATTAAATTAGGTTTGAGCTTCTCAAAATAAGTTCTACTTAAATTAGATATATTCTTTTTTACCTTCTGCTTGTGCCTTTCTTCTTCACACATGCACAAACAAGAGGCTTATAAGTTTTGACGATGGAGGGAAAACGAAAATCCATTGTGAGTCTGAGACAGTTTGGGCAGAGAAAAATATTCAAGAAAAGCAAACACCCTCTTTGTATTTTCAATTTTGATGGTTGATGTAAAATAGAAGTCCAAAAAAAAATAAAGATACCTTATATATCTTAAGTTCTTCATTTAGATAATGTTTGAGGATTAATAGTAAGGAATAGTCATGATATTTTTAAAAGGGTAAAATATACTAAAACTCATGAATTTTTATGTTGTTGAAATAAATTCCATTTAATAATTTTTTTTCGTCAATTTAGAATTTGTTTTCTTCTTGTCTTGCTAATAAAAAAGTAAGAGGGGTCGATTAGAATAGTTTTCCTACTTAAGCAGATCATAATAGCATCCTATCATATTCGAATGGATTCAGTGAATCATAACTGTTATCTCACTTAACGAGGACAATATAATCTCCATTACGCATTAACCACTAGACCATCAACCATTAAATTTCGAACTTTGGTATTGTAGTAACAATTTTTCTTTTTTAAATGTGTGCCAAATTCATAAAATTAAAAGTAAGAACATTCACCAGTTCACATTTAAAAATTAAAAAAAAAAAAATCAAATTTAATTTGGATTGAAGTGAAAAAAAAAAAAATAATAAAAATAAAGCCCCCCCAAAAAAAAAAGCAATGTTGTGTATAAGTGACCATTTCGTGCACGTTAGCAAAGCCTTAACAAAAGCAGAACCAATATCGTATTCGTAACACAAACATATATATACCCTCACAAAAGCAGCTCCTCTCAAAACCTCTCTTCTTTTTCCTTCATAAAAAAAATACGTTCTTTCTCTCTTTTCTTACTTAATCTCAATGGAGATAGAAGAAAACCAAGCCCACATCATCGACCACTTCGTCAAGCAAGTCTCCAATACTCTCACACCCTCCTCTCTCGTCAACCTCATCGTCCAAGCCACCTCCCACTCTTCCCTCTTCGCTTTCTCCGAGATTCTCGCTGTCCCCAATGTCCTTCAGGTCACTCTTCTTTTCCCTATATTATTCTTCTTTTTGTTTTTTTTAAGCAACTTATTGTTGGTTGAAATCATGTGAGTTTGGGTAATTATGACACCCAATACAAAAAGTGTTTCGGATTCAATGTATACCAACTTCAAATTTTTCTGGGTGTTGTTTAAATTTTACTTTTTTTTTTTATTGGTTGTTAAGTTTTGATTTCTCAAGTACTCAAAATATATTGTGGTTCTGATGAAATGTGAATACCAAAATAAAAGTTATTGGAATAATTATTAGTATAAGGTGGACAAAACTTAGGTATAGTTAGTTGGGTGTTGTAACTTAGGTTACTTAATAATGTGGTTGCATTGGTTAAGGAGTCACATAGTATAATTGAACAGAATTTGTTTCTCTTTTTATATTTGTTGGTTTTCTTTTAATTATAAATTGATAAATAAGATGTGGGATTTGCTTAAGAATTAAGTTCAAATTAGACTAGGTGTAACTTTAATAACATAACATGTTCTCTACATGCTTATCATGTTTACCAAATTTAATCATATTTTAGGGGGCAAAGAAAAGCTTTGAACAATTTATAGATGAGATGGTTCTTAATCTCCAAGTTTGATGAAATATTTGGCCATTAAGAAGATATTTAGTGGTGTAACATTAACCAAACCTTTTCTCAAATAGTTTTTTTTTTTTTTTCCCATTTCTCTTTTAAAAAGCAAATTTGATTAAATATAAAAACTGACTACAAAACAAATTTGGTTTTAGATTTTTGTTTGTGTTTACTTTAGTTGTTCCAGGTTTCTTCTGCATTATGTTTTCCATCAATATATATATCTAGTCCTACTGTTATTGTTCAATTTAATGGGCCAACCAATATTACCAAATATTCTGTGAAGTTTTGGGTTCTGTTCATGTATTGATCACACCCTTTTTGTATCCTTGATTAGTTGTAAACCAGGGGCATTATTACCATCAACAAAAAAGCGGCATTGTGTTCAGATTTTTTTTTTTTTTGTTGCCAAGACTCCATTTACTCTGATTGGAAAAAAGGTTTTTGAAAGACTTCTTATGAATAAATTTGAATGCTCCATTCGTTGCAGTTGTCATGATTTTTGGTGTGTGACTTGATTTTTGTTCAAAGACATGAAAAGCTCTTTTTACAATTGGAAACTTTTTTCCCCTCTGAAACTTGCTCTAGTCTTTGAAGGATTCTTATGGATAAACTGAGATGAACAGAGAAAATGTAATGTGATTTTATTTTATTTAAAAATAAAATAAATAAATAAGACCAGTGCCCAAATGGCTAAATTACCAACCAGATGAGAGAGCTAAAACAGAAGTTGAGTGGCTCCATGCTTACATACCTAATATGCATGTTGCATCATATAGCCATGCCTTGTTCCTATAATATTTCAGCCATGCCCATCAGCCAGAGCATTCTGAATTGAATTTTATTGAAACTACAAAAAGAAGAAAAGTGGGTAGGCACCTATTACGATCCTAAGCATCCCACATCGGTTAAATGTGAGTTTGGCCATGTGTATATTAGCTTCAGGGGACCCTCCCCTTGCAAGCCGGTTTTCAGGGGTGAGTTCTACTTAGGGGTTTGTATTACATCCCTTCTCCCTTTTTCTCCCCTCCAGCTGATTCTAGTTCTATCAGAAACTCCTTAATTCTACCAAATCAATTACTTTCCTTTGAGTCATGTAACTTCCATTTGTACAGAATTAACTACATTAGGTTACTAATCTTAGGATAAAACTTTATTACAGCTTCAAGGAACTGAATATTCTGGATACATTGATGTGCTTCGGCTATTTGCTCATGGTAGATGGAGAGACTACAAGAGTAAGGAACTTTTTCTACAAACTCTTTTTTTTTTTTTTTTTTTTCTCTATTATATTTTCCTTTTGAAGGGGAGGCAGGTGTGGCTCTATTTTTAATCAGTGCCTCAATTTTTTACTTATAGTATATAAATTGCATGTTTTTGTTTCATGATGAATTTGAATTTGATTAAAAGTGAGTAGACGGATACTTGTCTCTATTTAAATGGTGTACTTCTTTACATTGAGCTTCCTTCTTCCCCTTATATGTTGTTTTCACAAGATAATTTTTCCTGTGGTAATCCCTTTTACAATGAGTATACATGCACCGAAGTATCAATGCTGTGTTAATAGTTTGTTTTTTTTTTTTTTTTTTTTTTTTTTTGGGGGTGGGGTGGGGGTGGGGGGTTCTGAAATGCCTTGTCAATGTTGTCATTCAACTAAAGTTGAGCATCATAAGGAACTTATTTCTTATGTAATTTTGGGGCCTTTCTTATCTTTAGCTGTTACTTTTTATTTATATCTCCATTATCATATTTGTAAACTTGCTTTTGTTTTGAAAAGAGAGAAACATCGTCTTTGTTTATCAAAGAAACTTATTGTCATTGCATGGTTGATTTGTTTTACGTTTTCCCGTGGACATCCTACAATCAATACTGCTAGCGGTTGACACAGAGACTAAAATATAGGTTGATTTCCATTTCAATCAAAGGCAACTGATGATAACTTTTATATTTCCATATGCTAGGATAAACTGTGAAAACAAAAGAAAATATTAGGAAAACATGATTTGATACTTTTTTCATGAGTTATGTCCAGAAATTTTTTTTTTTTTGATAAGTTATGTCCAGAATATAACTAAGAAAACCCATAAAAAAATAAAAGCCACAACAGTGACTTTCAAGAGGCATGATATTTCTTTGTGAATTCTATCATATTTAGCCTTGATGTGTTTTTTCATCTTTATATCTTTTGGCACAGAAAAATTAACATTGTTTACACAGATATACACTTGATCAAGAATAGAGAGAGAGAGAGAGAGAGAGAGAGTGGAATGATGGAAAAACACACTAAAAAGTATGAAAAATAGAGAATAATAATCATATCTTCATAACGCTTTTGCATACATTATCAATGCCTAAAGTTTTTGGTTAGACGCATTTTAAACAATGATACTCCAAGAAAATATGATGGTGCTTTAGATATAATTCTGTTCCTCTTGCAGAATAATTATTATCTCCACCAATTGACTGTGAGTGGCCAATGGCATTAGTACTTTGTAAGATATTACATTCTATAATATCATTGATAAACTATCACTTTTCCTTAAAGTTTAAATTGATAGGAAACCGAATTTAATCTTTTTAAGTATTATTCTAACACACCCTCACGTGTGGACCTAGATTCCCCCTCAATAAGTGGGGGCCCAAGACGTGAAATTTTTTAACTTTTAAATAGGAGATATAGTGGAGACAGGGCTCTAACTTAGAACCATCTACTTTGATACCATGATAAACTACTACTTATCTCAAAAGCTTAAATTGATAAGAAAAATGTGAATTTAATCACTTCATCATTGTTCTAACAATCATGTTCTCTCTAAGCCAGCTTGCTTTATCAATTGTCATAAAATGGCTGTTAAAATAAGGCATTCGAGTTCATTCTTGCTGCTGTCACTTCAGAAGATTATAACCGAAAAAAAACAATATCATGATTCATGAGGACTCTATCCTGAACAGTAAGGTCTTAGATCAGTCCATTTTCACTTGTTTTGTAGAAATTTTCTTCACCAGTGGCACAATTCTTTATTTTCTTCTTTGTATTGGCCTTTTTATGTACCTCATACATTAACATGTATTGACAGATTTTAATGATTGAATGTGTACAAGGTAATTCTGGTCTTCTTCCGCAGCTAGTACCAGATCAAATCCTCAAGTTAAAACAGCTTAGTGTACTTACTCTTGCTGAGACGAACAAGGTATACAAATTGATAGTTCTTGATACCCTTATACTAATGTCTTGTCATTTCTTTTTATGGCAATCAGTTTGTATCTGCCTTGAACCTCTAAGTTAATAATGTACTTGGCACTCTTTAAGCTCTCAACCAAGTCTCAGGCACATTTAGAACCATGTAATGAACATACCAGAAAATTACAAGGATAAGTTCCCGGGGTTGGCTACCAAAGGGCTGTGGTAGGATTCAGACCTGGGCCAATGCTTAGATGTCCTGAACCCAAGTCAAAGATTTACTCAGCTAACCCCATGGCCACAAAAGCAAGAAGCCGTAATGCAGCTTAGCTAACTTAAATCAATTTACACATCTTCTATACCAAAAGATCACCTGTTATGGCCCAGGTCTAAGGTATATAGGCCTTGGGAGTTGTGCTTGCATTGCATATTTCCCCTTAGTATCTCACCTCAAATCATGTATAAGATTTTTCCAGCTTGCCTAGGTGGCTAAGTTGATAAAGGTTTGAATTTTGGAAACTAATTCGATTTGGAGTGGTTATCTTACAGTACTGAATGTTCTGTAATCATCAATCAATATATATATATATATATATATATATATAAAGCATAGACCTTCAGCTGAGTTTCTGCCATTTGGCATGTTTAGTGTTGAGTTTCTACAACCATTTGGCATGCTTAGTATTTGACATGTGGCGAGATCTTTTTTATTGTATTTTATATTTTCTTAATTTCTTCTTTCCATGTTTATCTATACTAGCATGTACCCCGTGCAATGCATGAGATTTTTATTTATTTAAAATTTAAATCACAAACAAAAGCTAGACGAGTTCTACATTGATACCTAAGTTTTTGTCCCTATAGAAAAGAAGAGTGTCGCTTGATTCTAACCCAAACCCACAAATTCAATCAAAATCCAAAAATTCTCAAACTACACAAACGCAACCCTTGGAAGCATATTAGCCACAAACAAACAATTACTAATTCACTGGAAAAAAAAAAAATGAACAAATTGAAAAATAAAATTATCTTAGGATTCTATCATTTCAACGAATGGGACAAGTGAAAAGACAAAGAGCAATCAAAAGTCGAGTACAAAAAAAGAATCAATATGTGGACTTTGAATTGTATGGGGTAGCAATTGAAGCATATGAACTCTGAAAAGCCGTTTGGGTTTGATGGGTAGAGGAAGAGTTGAAAGACAGAGAGAGAGTTAACTAAAATTAACACAAATCAAAGTTGAAAAGTCTTATTTTAATTAGGTATCTATTAAGTAAACTGATAATGTTGAGATAGAGAGAGAGTTGAAAACCAAGAGTCCTTATTTTAATTGGTGTTTATTAAGTAAATGATAATGTAATTTAAAAAATAAAATAAAGCTCTGCTTTTTTATATATTATATAGATATAGATATAAAATATAGATATGTTTATCTATATCTATATCTATATAATATATAAAAGAATAGAGCTTTATTTTATTTTTTAAATATTATTGTTTACTTAATAGACACCAATTAAACATTTTTGTGATTTAAATTTTAAATAAATAAAAATCTCGTGCATTGCACGGGGTACATGCTAGTTTTCTTTAATTCCTCAACAACAATAAGGAACAAAATAGAGAAGATTATGAGAATCGTTTTCTATTATACAGCATGTGAAGAACTATTTTTCCAATTTTGCATATTAATATTTGGCAAAAGTGAATCTCTAATATTGCATTGGCTTGCCTCAGTCAGTTTATGGTGGTCGGCTAATCTGAGTTGAACTCACAAGCCTTGATGTACTGATTATTTGCGTGGATTCTCCCTTGTATTTGTGGGGAAATATCATTAGACATGTTTTAAATTATTTATTTCTTTTGATTCCTATGGTTTTAATTAATTATTGAACTCTCTCACAGGTTCTTTCCTATGATCAACTTCTTGAGGAACTTGATATTTCTAACGTGCGTGAACTTGAAGACTTTCTCATCAATGAGTGCATCTATTCTGTAGGTCCCTTATATTTATAAATTATACTTGTTTTTCTTTTCAATCTAGGATGAAAGGAATATCTTTGATTATATTTGTTAAGGGATTTATCCAGTAACTTAAGATTTAAAATCTGAAAGATTCACATTTTAACTTCTGAAGAAAGATTCACAACTAGACATGGATAATGATCTATATGTTTTTGTGTAGGGCATAGTCAAAGGGAAGTTGGATCAGATGCAAAGACGTTTTGAGGTTGGATCTTTGTATTTGGATTTATGGATACATTTTACAGAATTCAATGCTTAATCTTGAGATTATGCTTTCGTGTAGGTGCACTTCGCAGCAGGGAGGGATTTGAGACCTGGACAGCTTGCTAATATGATACAGACCTTAGAAAATTGGTGAGTCTTTGTTCAAATATCATAGCATACCATAAGTCCACAACACTAACTGCAAAAACCATGTTAAAGGCCATTTAATAGGATTAATTTTTATGTACCTTATATTGACCCTCCAGTTTCAGAAATTTTCTATGATGACACCTTGACTACATAACCCATTACATAATACTTAATGTTATATTGGTATCCATGTCAGAAACTGACATACATGTCTGTCCTGTTAAATTGGTCTTCCCCTCATGATCTGTTTGCGTTGTGCCCATGCCTCATCAGAGATAATGATGGTGACAATGATATCCTATATATTTTGTGCCTAAATCCCCAGCCCAAATGAGGATGGAATATATTAGAGGCTAGCAGCAATCACCTTGTTTGAAATTAATAGAGAGATGATGAGCTCCATTAGTTCGTACAGCTTTGCAGTACAGTTTTTGAAGAAATAGAGCATATATTAATAAGATTTGAATCTAGATTTTAAATATTATCTAAAGGTGTTGTAAACTAATATATTGAATATATATCAGTATTCCCTTTGGCATCAGGTTTCACTTAATGTCAAAGTTTGTTTCATTTGTAATCCTTGCCTTATTTATCGAAATAATAATAATAATAATAATCCTTGTCTTTTTTGTAAAAAAGAGCAAAGTTCGAATCAAAAATCAAGCTTGACCCCTTCCCACATGGGCTGAGGCCCATAGGGCCATCAATATTTATTCAATCAACTAAGTGAATGAAAGAATCTTTATGTAAAAAGAATTACATCTTGCTCAGCATCTTAGTTAGATATCATGTTTTGCTTTTAAGATAGTTCTTATGGATGTTTGATATAGATAATCTATTACTATTGTTTCATATATTTTTGTCACACTAAGTAGCAGCTAGTATGTCATGATTCATTAAGCTATATTCAAGGAATTATTTCATTATTTGATTCGTGTCTATAGATCAAGATCAGGCCTCACCAATGCCTACCTCTCCATCTGGATTAGCTACATAAGACCATTTTTATTGCTGTGCTTTGTCAGATATGACCCAAGTCTTCTGAACTTTTGGATGCTCTGTTAGTTTTACAATCATGTCAAGACATATAAATTATTTTTATGTGGGGCACAATCCATTCACATTGGATGCATATAGGAGATATGTCAAGGCATATGATTTAATAACTTTGTCCCTCCGGGGACATCCTATAAAATTGGAATGATACTTTAAAACTTCATTGATTGCTCTAGAACTTCTTTGGAGGACATTTTAAAGTTCGTATTCATAATATTAGGTTAGTCAACTCAGACAATGTACTTCACACAATTGAAGAGAAGATTGAATGGGCAGAAAAGAAGTGTGTAGCAGACAAGAAACACCAGGAGGAAGTTAAGGACAGGGTGGAAGAAGTCAAGAAGTCTCTCTCTCTCAAGGTCTGTTGATTACAGCTTTCTTTCTTTTGTCAAATCTTTGCATATAATTGTTATTTAATAGTTTGAGATTTTTTGGTTACAAGGTGCAGCAATGCACATTTAACCTGCCGAATTAGTAATGCTATTCCAGTACTTTGCCTCATTATGATAGGCTCACTTTACTTGCTTTATGCAATCTTAATTTTTAGCTTTAATATTTTCTGTATGGTGTTTTTACCCCCTTTCATTTTTTTTTTTTTTTTTTGTCCGAACAATTATGGAAGAGCTCTATGTTAAACAAATCTACATCTTAGAGGCCAGAGCAATATTCAAATATCAACATAAATGTTAGGAAGCAATTGAAATTTCTTAGAATCCTAGAGTTCATCCTTCTTAAATTTGTTATAAAGATCCACTTCAAAAGCTTGACATTTAAAAATTAATTTTCATTTTTGGTGTGAAAGAGTTATTATTTATTGTAATATATTGGTCAGTTCCTCCTAATTACATGGCATAAGTTACTGTAAACAGGAGAACAATGGGAGACAAGAACTTCGCAAGGTTTTCTGCTCAGAAAGTGAGGAAGAAATGGAATTTTATGAGGAAAATCGAACCCAACCCAAAAGGTATTACAATTCAGAAGTTACCGTATGTTACTGAATTTTCCTTTGTAAAAACTAATGAGACACTAGCTCCATGCCAAGATTACCTATGTGTTTTCTGTAATGGGTCATCATGCATTCAGATCATGAGAATTTTATGTCCTTTAGGATGACATATCTTGCTGATACTTCTAATCCAATATGAGTGATAGTTCGACCCAGTTTGATCCAGGTTGTTGATTGATTTGAGTAATTTGCTCATAACAATTTATAGCCCTCACTCTGGTCCAGCCAATATGTGTTACATTTTCCTCATCCCAAATATCACTCATTCGATCTCATTAAATTCAAAATTTGCAGGAGAAGACCACCAAAATATTTCAAGTCCTAATCAAAGCATGGATCCTTTTGGCATGTTCCTGAGCCTCACCTGATTATCTTTGTTCGTGGTGTTTTGCAATATTATCAAGGTAGCATGAATTCCATTTTTTTGTTGTTTTTCATTTTAATTTATGGAGAACAAATCGAGCTTTTTGGTGAAACCAAATACTTTATAAGCCGTATAATACAATATGGCCTGCTTACTAATTAGGATAAGTGGTTATCTCTTTTACATTTAGATTAGGCTATGAATACATGAAGGGACGGATTATATGAAAGATGAATCTATGAATGAGAATGACCATCATAATTTTTTCTTCCTTCAATTTTTCTGGCATTAGCATGAAATACATTACCAAGCCTGTTAGTTAAAAGTTCAGAGCTCAACTCAATAAGGCTCCTGTTCCTTTATTTATGTTAATAAACAAACTCAATCCTTACTTTGAAGCTGTTTAATAAACAAGCCAAGAACTATGTTGAACTCAGCTCTTTTAAGGTTTTAATAAATAAGCGTGAGTTTGAATAGAATTATTAATGGCCTGTTTAGGCTCGTAAACAAGCTTGATGTTGACAATGTACACACACACACACATATATATATATATATATATATATATATAAAAAGCTAAAATATTGTTCTTTTGCATGAATTTCGTTTAATGTCCCAAAATTTTAAAGTGTTCGTTTTTTTGTCCCTAAACTATTGAAAATATTACACTTTTTTGAGCTTTTTTAACAGTTTAGAGATGAGAAAAGAACTTTCTTCAATAGTTTAGGAATGAACAAAATAAATTTTTAAAGTTTTGAGATGAAGAAAAAAAAAAAAAATCATGTAAACTTTAAGGACAAAAACAATAGTTTAGTTTAAATTTATTGATATACCATCATAAAGGATTCGATTTCAAGGATAATTATATCATACTCCGGGACTGGGAGTATATTAAATGCGTACTCCCTCCTCTCACAGAAGTGGTGGGTCCTATTAATTGAATTCATGGTGGGATCTACCACTTCTGTGAGAGGAGGGAGTACACATTTAATATACTCCCGGAATATGATATAATTTTCACGTCCAATATTCTGACGTATCCAAATTTGGACACGTCATTATTGTGTCCGGTCCGAGACTTTTAGTCTTTTACCCCATCTAAACTTTCATAAAGCCTTCTCATTCTTTTTTTTTTTTTTTTTTTTCGGATAACAGATAAAGCCTTCTCATTCTTTCTAGTAGTGTCCTATCACTCTTTATTTTTCTCAGACTTCTACTATTAATGGGTCTTCCTTCTTTCTTTCCTCTTGTTTTTTTTTTTTTACCAATTTGACATGTACCCTTGCAATAATAGTGGGTCTCCTATGCCTACTATTCTTTTAAGCCGTGGGCTTGTTATTATGAGTGTTTAATGAATATCATTTTCAATTTTTGGGGGGGAAGGGAGTTAGGAGGTGGGTCAAACCATGACACGGAGACTGAAGATGGGTAGGTAGGTGCCAATTGACCGTGGGCCTAACAAGCTAAAACTTGACCAGGGTTAGACGTGGCTCAATTTGATGCTTTGCAACCGTATACCAGCATAATAATCTAGCAACTTTGATGGATAACAGGTAAAATATGGCACTCTTCCTTAATAGGAAAGCAATTCAAGCATAATCAAACACTTTATATTATAAATAGAGACAAACATGAATATTAAATTTGATCCTAATGTGATAAGATAGTTCTTATGGTGTGAAATGACTTATTTTTAATTAAATTCTATGATTCCATAGCACAATGGACCATTTGCTATGGACATTTTAAAATAATTGTGATTTTATTCCATTCCCATATCTAACATACAAAAATGCGTCAAAGTGTCAACTACTAAACTCTAAACGTGCTCGTGGACCATTCTAATCCAATCACGATGTGGCGAAAATTAATCGATATGGTCTATTGGTCTTCCTCAATGACTTACCAATGATATAATATTCATCGATCGTGTGAACACTTTGACTAGCACTCCGTTGAAATGTTTGCTTAAGAAGCACATAACCATGTGGGTGAGAAAGAGAGTAATATCAAGCCATTAATAGCAGCCACAAATAATATAAAAGAGTCATTCTTACTGTCTTTGAAAAAAAAAATTGAATGTCAAACTCAAACTTTAGTTTGAGAAAGACAGGGTCAAATTTTGAAAGTCAAAAGTTTGGATAAGTTACGGTTTGAACCGTACATCTACAACTTGCATTGCCGTCATGTGACCGCATCCCTATTTTTTGAGTTCGGATACAGATATTTTTTAATTTCTGACACCGTGAAAAAAAAAAAAAAAAAAAAAAAAATTAGGATTAGAGTAAAATAGGAAAGCAATCCATTTTGATTAATGGTAATTACTATCAAGATTTTTCAAAAGTATTTAATTGTCTCCTTAAGCACAAATAATAAACTTCACAATTTTTATAACAATGAAACTAAGGGTGGCAATATTTGACACGACCTACGAACCCGACACGAAGTTCGCGGGTTTGGGTTGGGGCTTAATGGGTTCGGGTCATATTCGGGTCGAACCCGTATAGGCCCGTTTAATAAACGGGTTATTTGGGTCAACCTGTCTAACCCGTATAAACCCGATTAAATTAATATTAAAATTACTAAAATACCCTTATAAACCCTAGGTATAAATACCCAATTTTACATTTCCCTTTTTCCCATTTCCCATTTCAATTTTTTGCTGTCTCCATTTTGATTTTCCACCTCCAGCACCAGTAGCCCAACTCCTCGCCTCCTCCTCCACTCCATTTCGTCGGTTCCGCCTCCAGCACCAACAGCCCAGCTCCTCGTCTCCTCCTCCAACCTCCATTTCCTCGGTTCCGCCTCCTCTCTCTCTCTCCGTGACACTCGTCGAGCCAAAGATCAACCCCGGCCTCTCAAGTCTCAACCACTCTCACTCCCTTGCCGAGTCGCCGTCCTCTCCGCCTCCCTCACTCTTCGCCGGCAGATCTTCTCACTTCTCAATTCTCAACTTCTCTCACTCGGTCAGTCGGTCACTCCCTCACCGGTCTCCCTCTCACCGCTCCACGCCGCCACCCACATCACCATTGCTTGCTCATCGGCTGAATCTACAAATATGGTATTTTTTTTTGTTTTTTTTTGTTTTTTTTTTAATTCTAGATTAATTTGTTTAACGGTTAATGTTGGTGGTTGATTTTTTAATTCTACAAATATGACCCGGTTGATAAATTAGTAGACGTAGATGAAGTAATGCTACGGTTAATATCAGATTGATGAAATTAATTCACTTTTCCATATACAGTTTACATCAGTTAGATACACATACAGGATAACAAACATTTGTTTTGAAATCCTGGAGCAGTTCGAAACTGCTTCCTAACTCTAAGGAGTTGAGAGTTTGTTACAATCTGTACAGCTATTTGAATAAATTCAAAATTACAATTTGTTGCAATCCATTGAGTGATGATAGTTAATGTGGGTCAAAAAACTTTAACCTCATTTCTCTACATGTTGATGTTGGTGGTTGATTTTTTTTTTATGTTTTCAGATGGAAAATGAGGAAGTAATGGGAGGCACCAATGATCCGGTTGATAAATTAGTAGACGTAGAGATTGGTTATATGGAGATAAAGGTAACTTCTTGTTTTAACATTGGGTCTTAATATTTAGTGTTTATAATACTTTTGCTAAATTCTTAATGTTTGAATTCATGTTTTGATGTAGATCTTGCAGAATCTCAATTGGATGATCTAACTGAAGATATCATGAAGATGGATATCAACAAAGAGAACAATGATGAACCTCCATCAATGGGTTCTAATGTTGACATGGTATGAACTATTATTAGGTGTGTTATTTTTAGAAGTAGAACTTGATACTAAGTTAGTAGTTTTGTTGGTTTATTATATGTTATTGTTAATGATGAACATATTGGCCTTATGGATGATTGCAGTGATGAAGGAACCAACTAGGCAACCACTGTTTCGATGCAAAAAAAGCTGAATGAAGAAGTGTTTTTTTATTTCCCTCTGTAAATTGTAATTTACTAATTTTTCATTTACACCAAAACTTTGTGGGTGTATATTTAGCTTAATATTTGGTTTCATTATGTTATTTAATCTTTACACCAAGACTTATGCATATTTACTTATTTAGCTTAGTATTTGGACTTATAAGTTTTTAATTATTGTTTTAATTTGGAACTTGGTTAGTTGGTTTGTTATTTTATTTTATGAAAGTAATTTTAGTCACATCTTTTATTGTTATTTGTAAATATATAAATGTATAATTCGGTCAATTTTAGTTTTACTTTTGCTTTTGCATGATTTATTAAACATGATTTATTAAACAGGTCAATTTGTGTAATTCGGGTCAAATGGGTTGTGTGGGTCATTTTGTGGAATTCGGGTCAAATGGGTTGTATAAGTCATTTTGAGTAATTCAGGTCAAATGGGTTGTGTCGGGTCGTGTCAACCCAACACGACTTGTTTATTAAATGGGTTATGCGAGTCGTGTCGTGTCAACCCGTTTAATAAACGAGTCGTGTTAAGGTTGACATATCCCGACACGATTAATAAACGAGTCGTGTTCGGGTTGATCCAAATAGTCGAAATATATGAGCCAACCCGACACGAACCCGCCCTGTGAACACGAATTGCCACCCCTAAATGAAACGCAACAAATTTCACAACTATAATCATTAAGCACAAACAATCGTTTTCACAATTTTTAACAGGAAATTTTTTGAATTTGTGGTTTGAGATTGTAGTCAATAGTGTGTAGTTTACAGAAAGAATTATGCTTTTCAAACGGGATCACGGAAAGAATCAAGAAACTTTGTTACACCCCCCTGGAAGTACGTTTTGAAGCCAGCCATAGATGTCAACGTCAGGTCGATGAGGGACCAACGTGCAGATTTAAACTTGTGGAGATAAGGTGACCTTGTTTTTTTTAATCAAGACACTGTCACATGGAAAGTGAGCACTAATAGGCTAATTCGATGAAATTTCAAAGGCTTTTTTGGCCTTTTAAAATCATCAAATTTCTTTTTCCTTCTCATGATAGCCAAAATGAAATGTAGAGGATAGTAGTGTTGGTCAGGTTCTCTCTTTCCTTGCTTTTTTGCCTTTAAAATCATCAAATATTTATTTTTCCTTCTCCTTTTGAGGGGTTTACAACTGTTTTCTCATGCATGAATCTAGGGGATAGTAGTGTTGGTCAGGTTCTCTCTTTTGACATCAAGCATGTCTCTTTTTCCAAGTTTAGAAACATTACTGTAACACTAAAGTCTAAAACGTAATAAAAATCAACCAATTATGTTTTTGAAAATGTAAAACATGTCACGGGTAACATATATTGATATAAGTCTCATCCCACACATAAATCATGTTAAACAGGTCATGTATATTGATAATGCATGTATTTATTAAAAACAGATATTTTTGGAATGATTACCTAACACTGTTCAATAGTCTTATAAGTGTTGAATAATCAAGTCTTTGTTCTTTGGTAAACATGTTCCATTTACGTCCTAAAATTGTTCTACTCAATTTTTATTATTGAAGATTTGAATTGTCATCAGTTTCAATCTTCCGTCCAATTTTGTAATATAGTTTAAATTTTATTTTTATCCTTAAAAAATTATGAACTTTTAAAAGAAAATAATATTTTAATCTTTTAATTTCTTCTGTGGTGTTAAAAATGTAGAAGAACAAAAGCAAGTAAAAGATCACAAAACATGTACTTATTTGCTGGCATATCTACCATACCAATATGTTGTTGCAAAGAATATAAAATTTTCCATTTCTGAGAAAGTTCAGCAAACACTGAATCTTGTATTCACAAACGCAAACAACCCCTAATTTTATATCTCTCTCTCACTCTCTCTTATTATATTTCCTTTTTGAATATTTGATTTTTCCCTCACATATTTCAAAATTGTGGGAACACCCCAAAATTGAAATTGCAAATTGCAATTGAAAGACATCTCAGAGGGAGACTCATATACTCATCATCATCATAATAATCATCATATAATAATTTACAAAAGTCCCTCAATAATTCACATCAAAGTGCTTCTTCCACTTTGTCACTATTAGCTGACCAACACTTGCCCGCCACGTGTTGACTGTGCCACTTGTTGTGCCACTTGCAACCCTTCCACCCCACCGCTCACTCTCAACCCAGCTTGAGCCTGAGCCGGTACCTGAGCCGCAGAGCCCTCAGTTTTCCTCTGCCGCTTCGGCGAACCGCTCTCGACCGATGAAGACGGTTCGGGCGATGACCGCTTCGATGTCACCCTGACCGGGTCGGGTTCACCCGAATTGACCCGGAGTGGGAAATTGAGTAAGGCGCGTGAGCCGCGCATCCTGTAAGCGGCTCTGTCGTAAGCCAGCGCGGCGTCCTCAGCCGTCTCGAAAGTCCCGAGCCAAACTCTTGCGCCGTTCTTAGCCGGGTCACGAATCTCGGCAGCGAACTTGCCCCATGGCCTTTGCCTCACACCTCTATAATGCTTCCCCTTCGACGGAACCACCGACGGCGCCGGTGGTTTCTGCGACGGCGCCTCCACCGGAGCAGGTAACATGTTCACAACAGATAAAATTTCGGGCTCAGGTTTCACCGAAACGAACATATCGGGCTCCGATTTGATAAAATCGCAACCAGCAGTGGGTACCGGAGCGAGAGAAGGAAAAGGAACCCACCCAAAATTGACAGCGTCACGGAGAACACCGTAAAGCACCATATCCTCCGAATCATTCTCTTTAAGCGGCAACTCGCCCCAGTTTTCGGTTAGACATGGGTACAAGCTGCCGAAACTGGAACTCCGACAGAAAATCGGACAGTTCCCAGAACCCACTTCCGTCTCGCCTAGTAGATGGCGGCGAATCGAGTCAAGAAGCACAAAATCGGACTCCGTTCCGGTCTGTCCGTACATTTTTAGAGCCGAATCGGATAAGGTTTTGGGAGTGTTGGAGAAAGAAAGGGAGATAGATAGAAGTTTGATTGGAGAAGTGAATGAATATTTTTTATGGGATTGATAAGAGGAGGGGGTTTTATAATAAAAGAGGTTCATGCACCTGTGGGTAATTAAGAAATTGATGTTTGTTTTTATTACAAACATGTGTGACTTTGTAGCTTGGTGGTGCTGTGTTTCTTTGAAGGTTCACAAGATAAGTGAGCAAAGTAGTGGGGAGACTCATTAATCACGTGCTTTTAATTCCATTTTTCTTGTGTTTTCTATTTCATGAAAGCTGCATCTATGACGTCATCACTCTTACAATCGCAGGCACACAGCAGCAAAATGTTGTTGTCGTTTTGTGTGTGCGTGCGTGTCTCTTTAAGCCACTAATACTTCAAACTAATCAATTACGTTTCACTTCTTTTTCTTCTTCTTTCTTTCTTAATCATTTCTTAAGTAAAGAGTAAATTTCAAGTCATACCCAAAACCCTCAAAAATGGTTTACAAACCTATGAAACTGGAGGGGAAAAATTACCAATTAACGAGTAGATGAATGACACGTGTTCGGGATATAAATCAAGAATGGCTTAACCAACTTGGGCTAAACAGTATTAAAATAATCAAAATGTCTGAGTGAATCTGAGCATTTAATCCAGTTAAAGATATCTTATTCTTACGAAAGTCAGTCATTAAGTCTGAAAGGAGGGAATTTGGACAATATAAACAAAGAGAAAAAATATATAATACTCCGGGAGTACATTAAATTTGTATTTATTTTTTTTACAAAAGTGGTAGGTTCCACCATGATTTTAATTAACGGGACCCATGACTTCTATGAGATGAAGAAATACGCATTTAATGTACTCCCAAAATATAGTATAAATAGAGAGCATTCAAGCACACTAAAGAGGTTGGTAATTCTATTCTCTGGGCTTGTTCATTACTTCTTCTCTGAGAATAAATTTATTAGATCTTTTTACCAGCAAATTTGTTTCAGTGTTTACCAACTAACAAGCTAATCATGCTCGGTCAATTGATTGTTAAAGAAGTTTGAAACTAGTAGACTGCTCTTCTTTTAAGTCTTAAAATCTATTCATTATAGAAACCTAAGCTAATAACTTCTTCTTTTTTTCATAGAGGTAAGTTGAGTTGAGTTTGAAAATTTCAAAAAGCTAATAACTTTTTGAAATTTCATAGTTTAATTAATTACTTTTGAAATTATAAGATTTAATTTCTTACATTTTAGAATCTCAAATTTCAATGTTTAATTTATTACTTTAGAAATTATATAGTTTAATTTATTACACTCCTTAAATCTCAAGTTTTAATTTGTAGTTAAATATATTTAGCTATTTAGATTCGCTTTTAATTTAAGTCAAAATATATATATTCAAACTTGATTGAAGTTTGAATGAACTTTTAATTATAAAGTATAAAGATTAATTTGTGAGTGATTAAAAAAAGTTTTGTTTGAATTTTTTATCTCATTGAGTTTATGTGCTTTAAGACAGCTTAATTTTGCCCAGAGCTTGGTTGATTATATAGTTAATTGTTTGGGTAAATTATATTGATACCCTTAAGTTTATAGTAAAATTACACTTGGCACACCCGATTTTTAAGAAAAACACTTCGCCTTCAAAATGATCAAAATAGTGTGAATTATTTTGGAGCGAGGTGTCATTTGATGAAAATAGGGTATAACGAGTTTAATTTCACCAAATAACAATATTTCCATAATCAATTTTTTCATATAATTGAATTTTAGTCCATTTATTTATAATGAATGTTGTGATACATTGGGCTATTGCCTAGTGTCCCCCTTCCTCCACTTGATCTCCATCCATCTTTGAGAGTGTGGGTTTGAGTTCTCACATTTACACTTAAACTAGACTAATTATAAATTTTTATCTCCACTCCAAAATAGTGGCCTTAAAAAAAGAAAAAAAAAAAAAAAAAAGGAGAAGTTTTTATCTGTAATTTTCATGCGTTCAAAAGCCTATCAACCTTGAGGCCATATATGTTTAAGCTTGAATAATTTAATAAAGCCTAAAATTGAGACTTTAGTTTGGTTCATTTATTAAATAAAATAAATAAATCAATTTAAAACTTCCTATCTGGCCAAAGCCTACAAAAATAGTGTTATTTTTAAACCGAAAGAAAACAAGTTGGTCTTGAAAAAAATTTTGGTCCAAATTCTTAAGATCAAAAGTTGAGAAAGCGGCAAAAAGCTTATGCCACCAAATGTAGGTGAGTCGTCTCTGGTTTAAAGTTGAATAAGGAGCCTAACAAAATTATAAATTAAAAAAGAAACTGCTAAACCATAATCTAAGTATTGATAATAAGATTTACATTGAATGAAAATTACGTTAGGAATGGTATTACGTATAATTTGGCACCCTTCTGTAGCCCTCAAAGAGGAATGAAAATCCTCTATCCTTTTTTTTTTTTTTTTTTTTCTGTGTTCCATTTTATGCTCCACTAACTACAATATACCACATGTCAGATTGTGTTTCATTTGTTTTCATTTTTAATTATAGTTATTTTATAAGGAAAAAAAAAACGTTGTGATTGATGGAGTATAGAGTGGAACACAAAAAGTGAGATAGAAGATTTTCATTCCTCGAAATAAGGGTCTTGACTCTTGATATATAATGGGTTCCATGATAACAGATAAAGGAGATGGAAAAGATTATGGAACTCTCACAAAGCACACACACAAAGTCGGTTGTGTTTTTATGTGGAAAGTGGAAACCCTTGATTGATTTGAGGAAAAAAACATTGACACAAACTAGTCGATTCTCTCACTACTATTTTTCTTATTGTTCAATTATAAACTCTCATTTCATTTTTTAGAGGGACCATCCCCTCCGCCCCATATATATATATATATATATATATATATAAAATTTTAACTAATGTAAATTTTAAAATCAATTTATATTTAAATTGCTATTATATCATTTTAAAAATATTTAAAAAAAAAAAAAAATGTGGCCGACCTTAACTATTTTATTGAGGATCCATAATAAACTCTAAAAAATTTGAAACTAAGGTTTGGTTGTTATTGTATTTAATTATTTTGCATTTGGAAAATTATACTATTATTTTCTTTTTAGAAGATAGTTCAAAGTTCATAAACTGATTGGATGAAGAAAAAAAAAAGTGTTGACCAATGTAAAAACTTAACTTGATCGATCTAAGCATTTTTGTTATATATAAGAAAAATAACATATGTTAAATCATATTATATACATACTATATGTATAAGTAATAAGTTATTTTTTTGGATTTACAAGTTTTTATATATTTAATTTGGCTTCTAAGAAAAAAAATTATCACTCAACCATTAGCTACAAGCACTGTTACACGCAAACACAATTCTTCATTCCCTCAACCTATTCTAACTTTCTAAGTGCATGGGACCACAGTGCCCTACACAACAAGCTAGGTATGCCCACTTGCTAGGACTATAGTGTTGTCCATTTTTGTCGTTTAGTACCAGTTTATTTTCAGTAGTTTATTTATCGAAAGTTATGACAAAAACACATTTAAAAAATAAATTAATTTCAAAAAAGCTAACAAAACTAGTTTATTTGTTAGAAGCTAAATGTGTAGAGAAAACTCTCTTAATTCTTAATGAAGTTAGTGAAGGCAAGCTCATAATATCTCATAATACTCATGTACATTTTAATATCAAGCTAGTGGTTGGTTACTCCACCGTTGGTAATATCATTAAGTTCCATTAATCAAACAAACTTTTTATGTAAAAGTGGAGTACTTAATTTCATGCCATACTTTTAAATATAGGGTATAAAATTAAAGGCATTTAGAAAATAAGTCTAAAAATGAGATAAATAATTTATAAAATAATAATTTATTTATTTGAGAATGATAGGAGAAAAAGAAATGACGCTACCGACAATAACGAGGAATTGGTGGCTCGTCGAAAAGTGAAAGGACATCTAGTCCTAGTCATCGCCATCAGATTCATCGGACCTGGACGATTAATTGTGCAAATGTTTTTTTTTTTTTTTTTTTCTATGGATAAGTCTCTCATAAAGTCAATGGCCCATTAAAGATGAGTAATATGCCCCACTTTCGTCAATTTGCACACCCTTTCTTTTATGTTCCTTCAAGGAAGGTGAGTCACTCACAGCCCTTGTCACCTTTTGGCACCAGATTAGCTCCACTGTTGAAGGATCTAATAAACTCTACTTTCTCTTAATCTGTGTACATACTATTTAATTGTAAAAAAACAAAAGCACCTACTAGAATTTCATGTTGTTGTTATTTTATTTGCTTGAGTTTTGTATATATATATATATATATATATATTGTTAAGTAACATGTACATGAGAAAATTAAAAAAGAAAGAAAGAGGATAAGAACAAAACCGAGTTTTTAAATTGATCACATAAAAGTATATCGTCCAAAATAGTAGTGCTAACTCTGCCAATTCTCAAAGACATCAAGTCGATGGCCCTCAACGATTCTAGAACTTTTACTGATGTGTATCGTACCAACCCAATGTTTACCCAATCTGGTCCCAGATGACGTGTTTTTGTTTTTTATTATGTATCTCTGTTTCTTTCACAAAGTATAAAAAACAAAACTCTACCAAATTTCAATGCATTTGTTTCATTGTATCTTTTATCTCTACTTTCTTGATCCTGTACATAGGTTTAAACATATTTTTGTATAAAAATCAATCAAATAAACCAAAAGCTATTAAAGATATTCGGGAATCACTGTCAATACCATGGTGTAGGTTCATGATAATCCTTTGTTCCTTAGTTTGAGACCATTTACACTTGACCAATTAAGAATTCTTAGATTTACTAGTACTAGCAATTGCAAAAAATCCAAATAGTTTGTCAAATTCACACAAAAGCTACTAATTTAAAACTAAGTAATACTATTTTCACATATTAAAAAAGGCAAAGAAATGTCATCAAATTTTTTATTTTATTTTTTGGTTTTGACAAGGAGAAACAACCTTATTTAATAAAGATGGCTTCAAAGCCAAATGTGTAAATATAAAATATATATATATATATAAAATGTTGTACTGTTGTTCACATTGGTCTTAAAAGAAGACATTGAATTGAGATTATTAAATCATCATTCTCATAGGATCGAAATATTTCTTTAAGATCTTTCCCCTTTTATTTCGAGCAGTAGATGGATATAACAAATTAACAATTTCTTCATAGCCTCAAGATAGTCTAATACCATATGATGGCTTGATTCATTGCACATCCAACGAGGAATATCAAGGCATGTCAGCAAAAATAGAATAGAAAAAACGAAAGAACCATTGAAGTTCTCCAATGACCATCTTCTTCGAATTTGACTTTGACCGTAGACAATTCTTCTTTCTATTATTGGCAAGTTGCAGCCCATCTAATCCCAATTCCTAAACAAACAAGCATTTAGTCACTACGTCCCAACTACCAGCACGTGAGCACAGAGCAGTACGCACCGCAATGTTTGAGTCCCATTTTTTCCCGTCAAAACTAAGACAAAGAAAAAACATGGATCCCACTAGAAAACTTTTTGAAAAACAAAAAATAAAGTCGACAAGCAAAAATCCCCACGTTTTTAAATAGGATGCTGCATGGGACCTTCGTAAATGCTTAATTTTACTTTTCAACGCTTATGTCATTGTAGAGTATGTTATAGACTTATAGTGTTATATAATATCATCAACTTGTTGATAAAATATACATTAATGTTATATCATCTTTTGTATACTTTATTGAAAGCTTTGTTTTTAGTTGAGTGGAATTCCAAGTTTTCAGCCAAACAATTTGCCTATGTGGCTATGCTCTTGTTACTATTTACTTATATGCTTTTTAGTTAATCAAGTTGTTAATTATTTAATGGGTCTTCCAATAACACTTTTCATTAAGATTAATTGTATAAATGATTTCTAGGTAGGTGATTTGTCGTAATAGGCTTAAGCTAAGATTAAGTTCCTCCATCATCCTTTTCACTTGATCGAATTTGAGATTTGAAGAGACAGTCTTAGCAAACTATTCACTCTCTCAAATCTCAATAATTCAAAAGCATGCTATGAGAGCTACTAGTCGGCATTAAAATATAACTTAAAGAGTACGTAAAGAGAATTGTCATTATCAAAATTCTGCGGCTTCAAACATTTGATTTTCAAATTTATCAATGATGACAACTAAAATAATTAAATAGTATTGAGAATAAGTTTTATATTACCTTGTTTATATAACTAATAATATCAAAGATGATTTTTAGCACATGCGGTATATATGTTACAACTTGCTTATCTACAAGATAAATCTTGATTAAGCTAGTTGCAAGTTGCAACTGGTGCAGGCTGAGATTAGGATTGAATTTACCAAGGAAAAAAAGAAGCATATCTATAAATATATCCACATCCTTTGAGAGTTACTAGGAAGTGTGTATAAAACCAAAACATAATAGTTTCACTTAAAACCATATCAAAAAAGGAAAAGTACTAACTAATTAATGACCTTATAACCTATGATAGTTTTTCTTTTATTTCGAGAGTAGGTTTAAGAATTAAGATTTTAGTTCATTATAGACGAGATTTATGGAAATAAGGACCACTTCAATAGCTTGTTACAAAAAAAGGGGAGGGTTGGGGATGGAAAAGACGTGTAGAAATTAAACCGTTCTCCCAGTCTATATTGATTGATACAATTGCCATGTTATTAACGGGTTGAAACATCATATATATTGTTGAACGAATTGGGTAATTATTCTCACCACAAAGAAAAAAACATTGAATTATCCTACATAATTGATAAGGTCACTTTTTGGAAATGGACACCCATAGAACAATAATTGAAGCAGCCAAAGACTTGTGACTTGATCGCTTTTAACTAAAAAGAGTTATTATTTAAAAAAACAAAAAATAATTTTTATTTTATTTTTTATTTTTTAGTGTTTAGAACATTTGACAAACTATATTGATGTACATGCTTTGTACTTGTTATTTTATTTCTTAATGGGTAACTAAATTGATAAAGAACTTTTAGATGTGAGAGATGACAAAAGAAGACATAATAAAAAAATGGATGCAATATACTTAAGAAAAAAAGGGATACAATATAAAGTATAAACAATTCTTATTAGAAGTGGATAAATATTAGTTGTCTTGTCAAAATACAAAACATGGGCTTTCTTTCAAATGTAGGTGTCTCCTCTTTTTTTTTTTTTTTTAATAGAAATTCTAATCTAAACTCACACACACGTATATTTGAAAACCCGGAGGATTGAACCCACACCCTCATAGAAGAGTAAGGCTTTTTGGAAAGGGGGATTACCACTGGGTCGAATACCCAAGTGGCGGTATCTCCTCTTCCAATTGATCCATTATTTTAAAAGGTTGTGGCGTTTGAGTTCAATATTTCTTTTACAAATTAGATTAAGAATATATTAAGGATTTTTACTTTAGATAAAAAAAAAATCATACAATTTTTTTTTGATATAGTATAGGCACTTCTGATCAGAAGCGAGCAAAAATTGGTCAATCTAATCAAAATACAAAATATGTGCTTTCTTTCAAACACATTGCATATTCCACTGAGAAAACTTTAAAGCAATAGTCGAGCAAAAAATAAAATAAAATATAGGCACTTCTAATTAGAAGCGGGTAAAAATGGGTTGTCTCATTAAAATGCAAAACATGTGCTTTCTTTGACAATTCCTGTTTTCCTTTCCATTCTTTTACCAAATCATTTTGTCCTCCAATTCTCTTGAATTCCATGTCTAAAACAATAGGAGTTACATGAGAACATTCAAACACCTAACTAGAAGACTGATCTTCTGATCCAATGCAAAGAACCGTAATTTCTACACTGTATGTGAGGTTGAATTCAATGTCAAGCATTTCAATTCTGAGGGTTGGACAAAAAGAACAGTAAAAAGTTAAGTTGTGCCTCACCCAGAAAAGGGATGTCAGTCCAAAATTTCATATTCAATTCCAAGCATGATTAGATATTTTATTCTCTTACTAGCTCCCTCGTACAAAAAGGAAAGCTTTCAATTTTTGAATTCATGGAAAGTCTGTAAGGAATTTTCAGGCAATGGAAGTTAGGAATTATGATTGAAAATTTGATGTCTCAATATTGTATCCTTTTATCTTATTAATACAATTTATTCAACACGCAACAAGGAGACATATAACACCCATGATACATATATATATATATATTTTATAGTTACGATAGCATTTAAACCTATGACGTCAGCTCCATAATGATTGTTCTTATCTTCAAGTCAAGACACCAATTAACTTTTTGTGTAGCCCGATTTCTAATAATTCACTGTCTAGAGATTAATGAAATATTGGCTTGAATGGTGCTCTTCTTATGGAAACATCATCCTGAGTCATTTTCGTTATAAGATTTAACTGATTGATAAAATTAAACAAGCGGGTTTTTTAACATGGAAAATGACAAAATGACAATGTTTACATAGAAAATTAACTTTCTTTATGTTTCTATACAAAAGGAAAAATACTAAAACTATTACAAATTTCACTACAAAAAAGTTTTCAAACTAAGGTGTTAATAAATGTGATTGGTATCACATCAAAATAAATAATTTATTTATTTTTCATTTCGTGTTTAAAAATTGACAATTCAGTATGTAAGACCTATTTAATAAAATTTGTAGTATTTCTAAAGTTACTCATATAAAAAAGACAGATTGCCTATCCATTTTGCACATGGCAACGTGACCACCAATTGTGGCCCAACTACAAAATAGCTGCAAAAGGGTTTTTTTTTTTTTTTTTGATAATAAGATTGCTGCATAAGTTATTGTATCATTATAGCAAATATTTTTGCTCTAGTGGAAATAGACATTTTTTTTTTCTTTTACTATATAAAAATTTAGCAAAGATTACAAAACACAATAAATTGCAATCTGGTTAGTAGATTCTCTGGCATTCTAATAATGCATAAAATCCAGAGCTTTTTCATTTTTTAACTATGAAGCATGGGTACTTAAAAAATGGAGCCGTACCCGTACTGGATACTTTTTGAGTACTTGTACTCTTGGATACTTCTGCATGCGTACCCCAGGCGTACCCAAATTTTTCAAAAAAAAAAAAATCATTTTCTTTCATTTTTTTTCTTTTGGATATGTCACAAAAATAGGTAAATGTAGTAAAAGTGGTAAAAACATGAATTTTAAGTGTAACTATATGGATATATACTTCTTTTATTTACTCTTTTGGATCTTGATTTGTAATTTAAAAACTATTTAATGGCAATGAATATACTTTATTATCCATAATTGCTCTTAAATTCACATATGTTTATCAATATATGAAAATATATGCATAGCCACTTGGGTATTCGGCCCAGTGGTAATCCCCCTTCCCAAAAAGCCTCACTCCTCTAAGAGGGTGTGGGTTCAATCCCCGGGGTCTTCAAATATTAGTGTGTGTGAGTTTAGATTAGAATTTCTATCATGTATCAAAAATAAAAAAATATATGCATAATAATATATAAAAAATTTAATAAAACATATATCCCCGCTGTACCCGTACCCTACTTTTCTAAGAATTGTCGTACCGCCGTACCTTACCGGTACCCATTCTCTAAAACGTACCCGTGCTTCATAGGTTTTTAATGAAAAAGGTAATAACAGATTTGGTGGCAAGGACATACCAAAAGTTATATCATATTCTGTAAGAGAGATTCGCTATAGATTTTACAATCCAAGAAATTATTGATGAATTCTAGTGTAAACAGCACTATATAATGCTTGAACCAGTTCTACTTGTAGCTGTGCATGAGTAATTGTGTAAGTTCTTCATAACTATATAAGAGAGATAGAAACTTTGGTGAGAAATGCATTGGAAAATCATAAGAAGCTCGGCGAGTTAGCTCAAGATTTTGCACACGCTGCCCTTAGGCCCGTAATCATGGTGCAATTTTCTCTTGCCTTAGACTCCAAGTAAGCTCTTGAAAATCGAAAATAGAATGCCTCTGAGATCCTTGACCATACAGAAGGTGAATCATTGTATTTGAGAAAAAAAAAATTCATTTGAAACATCATGCAATTTCAAGAGGAAGTTGTTTCCTTTCAATGGTTGACCTTCTATGTCAAAGGCCTTATGAAGCACTCTCATAATGGTTACAATTTAAGTAAAGCTCAATGAAAATTACCCCAGTGATTGCAAGGCCCAAGGTCAGCCTTCCAATTTCTCAATGTAATCATGGGAACATCACAGTCTGCATCTGGTAATCTCTTAAAACTTAAATGCATTCTAGTCATTTCATTTTATTTTTATTTTGCCTCAGATAAGTAAGAGAGTATCAAAGAATATCCATGATCACATAAGCTCTTTCCTGCTTTTCCCAGAGCAACTTTTGATCCTCACAAGTCACATCAGCTTCTGGAAAAGACCAATAAGTAAGTTCCAAATTGCCTTTTGTGTGTACCTTCTCACCTCAATAATAAAATCATTTGGCCTGAGTCTTGCCACGTGGTCAATATAATATCTTTCTTACTTTGTTTATTTAATAGGAAAACGCACAAGTTTTACACCTTTACATTGAATCAGTAGACCATAGCCTCAGCTATTCAAATTTAGAAAGAAAATTATATTTTTTTTTTCATTTTTTACTCCTCAGTTTTAAAATACCGTTATACCCTATTCTCTATTTCATCCACTGCTTAATACAAATATTATGCTTTTTACTTAATAACTTTACTTGAACCAAAACAAATGAGAGGAAGAATACAATAAAATGAGAGATAAAAAAAATTAGAAATCAAAATGAAAATGGATAAAAAGCCTGATATGAACTAATTTTGGGTGTAATAATTTATAATTTAACTAATAAGATGATACGAAAGAGTTTGATATAAACACTCTAACCTTTAATTTAAGATGATACGTAGAGTTTGATGTAAACACTCTAACCTTCAATTTCCTAATTTAAAAGTCCTCTGTTTCTTCCAAGTGATCCTAGGAATATGACTTTTCTTACACAAGCTCTCGATGCTATGTCAACCTATCATAATCCACAAGCTTCCCTTTCACACTGGTTGTAAGGGGAAAAATTGATTAAGACAAGTATAGGGCTACAAATAAAATAGGAAGCAAAGTTGGGTTTGGTCTTCACTTTACAGCACATTACATATACATTTTACAGCTTGGATTAGTCCATAAAATATCCTATAAATATCTACAAAATATCACGTATATGTTCTGTGAGGTTCTATTATATTCCAAGGAAAAGAATTCTATAAAAGGGAGGAAAAAAGCAACGTAAAGGGGGCGGAAAAAAAGACGGAAAATAGGGCAGAAAGACGGAAAACTGGGAAAGAAATATGAGAGTGAATATCTCAAGCTGTTCGGTCAATGTATTTTATTGGGCTTACAACTAAATTTGATATATTACGGATCTGGATGTGGACGTAGGCAAATTGTCGAACCACCTAAAATTATGTTTGTTATCTGTTCTTGCTTTATTTTATCATCCTACAGTCTCCAACGGACTGAGATTCATCGTGCTGTGAGGTTTGATGCGGTTCCTTTATAACGTGAAAAAATCCCACCTTCAATTGGCGCCGTCTGTGGGGACTGCACTTCAAGCTTCGACGCTATGATGTCTCAGTTCATCAGAAAGTTTAGAGATTCAACCAAGAGCAACAGATGATATTTTTGCTCATTACGGCATGCCCATCAAAGAGAAAAGGAAAGGACTCAAGAATTCTTTTCAGGAAAATTTGCCAACTTCAGGTATGTTAAACAACCATTCAATATCTTGGATATTTTCATTATAATAGGTACAGGCTAAACAAAGGAAAGGAAAATCAGAGCAACACCGTAGTTTTTGGTCTCTTTTGTTCATTCAAGTGGTTCAACAAGAGTAGAAAGAAAGGAAACTCACCAAAGCACATGTAGTGCACCTCGGCTGCATCAAGTATCTCCTCGGCTTCGATGTGAGCCTTCTCGGACTTTGCCTTGGTTCCGTGGAACCTGTTCGGCATCGGTCTTTTCCTCCTCAGCATTGATATGAGACTGTTCGGACTATGCTTTGGTTCCATGGAACCTGTTCGACATCGGTCTGTTTCTCCTCGGCTTCAATGTGAGCCTTCTCGGACTTTGCCATGGTTCCGTGGGAGCTGTTCGGCATAGGTCTGTTTCTCCTCGGCTTTGATTTGAGCCTCCTCGGACTTCACATTGGCTCCGTGTGACCTGTTCGGATTCAGTCAGATCCATCTCGGCTTCATCAAGCCACATGCCGAGCTCGAGAGTCTTTGCAAAAAAACTCACCATTTTCGCACTTCAGAAGGGAAGGAACTCATCAGAGCACGTGTGGTGCACCTTGGCTACATCAAGCTTCTCATCGGCCTTGATCGTGCTCGGAACCACCATGGCCAGTCAAGGTTGTTGGTATATAAGAAAGAGGTTGAATAGAGACAAAAGCTGCTTCTTAGTCTTGATTTTCAATGGGTTTAAGCCAAAATAAAGAAAAGCAGAGCAGAGCACTTTCGGAGGAATAAGTGGCACGCCCACACGACTCTTTGGAAAAGAAAGAAGAGAAAACAATTGCAGGAAAGTGTAACTTGCAGGAGAAAATAGCAGAGCAGGTAAGCTTTTAACTTTTGATGAGGCTCAGTAGAGCCTGGGTCTATTGGCTTATCATGGGATTCGGTCCCAAAGCCAGCTTATATATATTTTTTATATATATTTGAGAAGTGGGTGGGTCAATGGATGCTTGCATGTGCATATTTTGAACTTCAATCAGAACAAACTCTGAAATGGTAGTGAGTCATGTGCAGGTAGTATCCATGGAAAAAAACAAAAAATATTAAAGGAAAGATGGATACATTCGGCCAGCAACTCTGATGGCTTGTGCTGATTGTGTTTTGAGGAAAAGACAAAGAAACTTCACTTTTTTTTAACTTTCCAGCTAAGTCTAGTAAAAAACAAAGATATATGTGCTTTATATTTTATGGTGGCAGAAGATAGCATGTGCTGCCATGCTGGTAGTCCTTTTAGAAAAGACAAAAACAATCTTAAAGGAGAGATGGATATATTCGGCCAAGCCTGATGGCTTGTGCTGATGGTATTTAAAAAAGATCTTAAAAAAGAAAGTAGACTTTTGGTCAAATTCATGATGACTTGTGCTGTTAGTAGTCTTTTTACAAAAGACAAAAAATCTTAAATAACAGAGTAGGTGTTCGGTTCAGCTGTGTTGGCTTGTGTGCTGGTAGTCTCTTTAAAAAAAACAAAAGGTCTTAGGAAACAGATGACATGTTCGGCTAAGCTTAGATAGCTTGTGCTGGTAGTGATTTTGGAAAGGACAAAAAATCTTAGAGAAAAGATCCATGTTCGGTCAAGCTTTTTTTTTAGCTTGTGCTGGTAGTATTTTTGAAAGACAAAAAATCTTAAAAGAAAGGATGGAGATAGATGGTAATTTTCGGTCAAGTTTTTAGCTTTAATCTTCAGCTGTTCGGTCACTTCAGCTTTAGTCTTCAGCTGTTCGGTCAAGTTTTCAGCTTTAATCTTTAGCTGTTCGGTCACTTCAGCTTTAGTCTTCAGCTGTTCGGTCAAGTTTTCAGCTCTAGTCTTCAGCTGTTCGGTCACTTCAGCTTTAGTCTTCAGCAGCTTCAGCTCTAGTCTTCGGTCACTTCAGCTTTAGTCTTTAGCTGGAACCGTGAATCTAACTTTCTTGAGCTTTGTAATAGCAACTGATAAGAAAAGATAGAAAATATCTGCTAATCTTTGAGCAGTAAAAGGGAAGGTATAGTACTTTTGAGAAGATGACAAGAAACTTTCACTTTCTTTACTTTCCAGCTAAGTTTAGTAAAGACAAATATATATGGCTTATATTTGTGGTGGTAGGAAGTGGTATGTGTTATTTTTGGAAAAGACAAAAAATCTTAAGGAAAAGAGGGTAATTTTCGGTCAAACCTTATGACTTGTGCTGATAGTATTGTGGGAAAAGACAAAACAATCTTAAGAAGAAAATGACATGTTCGGTCAAGCCTTGATGGCTTGTATTAGTAGTGTTTTTGGAAAAAACAAAAAATCTTAGGAAAGATATGGATTTTCGGTCAAAGCTTTATAAAAAAAAAAACAAAAAAAATCATTTGATAAAGAAAAGGTAAAAAATTGAAAGGTGATAAGCTGAGATGAGCTAGCATTTAATTGCTTGAAGTGAGCAGATGGAAGAAAATAACTAACTTTTGGTCAGTGCTCAGAATAGTCAAAACATTGTGTTTTGATATTTGAGAAAGTGGGATACAATATTCACATAATTCCTTAATTTGTTTAAAAATAAGTTAGATTACTTTTAGCAACTGATAAGAAAAAATAGATAATATCTGCTGATGTTTGAGACAGGGGGTGGTAGGTGCCTCATTTATTTTCTTTAACAGTTTTATAGCAGTATAATTTTTATCTTGGGCCTATTATGGGCATGTGTGTCCTTCATGCCAGTTTTCTTGGAAAGTCTTGCTTAGCTTATTTATTTTATATCTTAAGCTTAGTTTCTGCAACTGGATAACCCATCTGTCTGATTTATTGGGATCAATGTGAGCATCTCTTTCCATTTTTTGGAATTGAGTTTATACTGCTTACTATACTGAGGGGTTGTGATCAAATGAGAACATGGTTGTTGAAAGAATTGAAGAAAGCAGCAAAGAAAGACAAGATCTCTTCAGATCAATGTCGTTTTTGGTCTCATACATTATGTAGAGGCCCGTTTTTTTCTCAGTCCACCGTGGATCAAACCCAACACTTCAGTGGTCCACCGGGGACCCAAAGCCCAACAACATCAGTGATCCACGGTAGACAGCACATGAGGAGAAATGGCCCAAAAAAGCCATCCACCGGGCCCAAACACCAAGTCAATTGATAAAAGCCCAGCCCATTCACTCTTCAAGTTCAAGTCCAGCCCATTACTCCCCAAACTTCAGTCTGCCGCACAAAGAAGAATTCTGGAACAATTCGAAAAAGAGAGGGAAAAATGGCTCTCAAGCACCATTTTCCCTCCTCTCTTGGCACGGTGCTCAAGGCACTGAAGAGGAAACATTTCCAAGGCAAAAATCGTATTTCCAAAGTTACAATAATCATGACAGAAGTTGGTTTTCACCATTAACCAACATATGAGTATTATGGTTCCAGAAAATGTAGTCTACGGCAGCCCAGAAAATGTGGAAGAGAGCTGGTCTTCCACACCACCCAGTGGTCCACGGCGGATTACCCAGTGGTCCACGACAGATTACCCAGCAGTTCACAGCCAAACCCAGCCACAAAAGCAATCTGCGGCGGCACCAGCTGTGAAGGGTGATGAAGGGGATGACGAGGAAGATGATGCAAGGGCTGAAAAGACCAAGAAATCTCCCATGGCCGCCCAGATCAGTATCAACTGAAGTAAGTAATGATGAAACACCTGCTGGTCATTTTCTTTACCCACTGGTCGCGGTGGACTGCATTCACAGACTGGTCCACGGCAGCACCAACTGAAACAAAGAAATCACAACCAAGGCTGAAAAGACTCAAGAAGTCTGCCATGCCACCACCACTCGAGAGCAGTGACCACCACAGCCCAGCACTCCGGTGGTCCTTGCTCCTCCACATCACAGAACTTAGGAAGCACGGTTTGGAGGTAGGGGAATCAATTTACTCAAATTTAATTTGGTCTGCCGCAACAGAAATGGTATCAATTTGCTGGGAAATGATACCAAAAATGGTAAGACCAAATCTAATTAATGCAAAACGTATATGAGTCAAGTCACCTTAATTATTTCAGATCATTACCGAGCATTAAATGCTCGTCACTTCCTCCCTCATAAATGCCCTGAAAATCGCCGCCCACCGCAGATCAAATCAGATCTGCGGCGGATGAAAACCATCAGCTCAGCCCCAAACATTAAATTGTGTCCAATCCCAGCCCCTTTATCCCTGGGTCAAGCAATGATTCTCATGATGACGAGGATAACAAATCAAACCATTAGGTACAAGCACCATTATAAATAGGGCTGGGAGGGAAGAACAAGGAGTTGGTTGGCTGGTCTGAGATCTCATGTACTAAAACTTCCCCATTATAGCTGTCTTCAAAGCTCCAGAAACACACTTAGCCAATACCAGTCCACGGGACACTTCCCGTAGATCCACGGTGGACTAAAAAGCACTCTTTTAGTCTGCCACAACAGAAAACTCCCATCAAACACTTAACCCATCACCAAGTACTGACTCATGTACGTTTTTGCACAGTAAATGATTCTCTTCCTACTCCAAATCACCTAAGTTCTGTGATTTGCTCTGATTTGTTATGCTGCTTCGCTCTGATCCTGCCTTTCTTGCAAGTTATGGAGGAAATCAAGTGTTTCATGCTCAGCACCCTAGTCCACGGGACTGACCTTCGAGTTTTATGGCTTGTCTTACACTTTGTATTTTCCGTCATTGATTACTGCTTCTTGAAAAGGTTGAGTTCATGGTATTAAATCTCAGCCTATAAGGCTGACTTTCTTTGTCATGTGCAAGTTTGTAATGCATTTCTCATGTGTTATTAACATCATGCCATAATTACTAAATGTTCTGGTCTGGTGGAAGTAGAGTTTAAGATTACTAGCTCATTTTGATCTGTGACATTGGCTGCACTAGTCCACCGTAACCCTTGTGTGAGCATTGCATCGCGGTGGATCAGAAAGTGTTAGAGGAAAATGCACCATTAGCCTCTAAGTGATCTACCACACTTGGAGTCGAGTTTTGGGCTCAACATCCCCCACACACAAATCCGGCCCGTATTCGACCATCTCGCAGATTGGTACGTGGCCCATACGGTGCAAGAAATTTTGAGCATCCACACATTATATACAACTTTTTGCACTTTCTATATTTTTTGATATTCTCAGTTTTACAAGACATATGAAAATAGTCATTGAGTCTATAGTTCCAAATATTAATATTTGGGAACATGAGAAAGTGCACCAAAATGTGAGATCAATTGATAGGATTTTCAGTTAAGTTATAATTATCTTATTATAATTGGGTAAAAACAATGATGGGAACTGGAGCCTATTATTTTGGTTATTGCTATGTTGCTTGGCTGCCTACCACATAATTGATTTATCTTTGTTGGCTCGTTCCACTTGCAACATTAGCATTACATATGTTCATGGGTTTATTTTTGCAACTTGAGGTCGATATCTATTTCGATTTGTTGGATCAAATGCTTTCAAGTTTTATAACTGTCTAGTTATACTTGATATGGCCATTATCTTAACCTGATAATATAATTTGAGTGCACAGGGGGATGAACACTTATTAAGATTGAACTAGTCATTTTTATAAGATATCACGTGCAAATATCAGGAATGAGCTTTTCACCAAGGAGGGGATGTGTTCGGCCTTCTTCAGGCTTAATGGATATTCATTGCAGGATGGTAAGCATAACACTTCAGATCAACTGATGTTTACTTATGTTTTCTCCTGGTTTATTTTTGTCATCAGGAAACCAAAGTATTCAAAATTGACATTTTGGCAAAAATATCTCTTATCTGGAGCACAAAAATCCTAGTAGGGGGCATGCATGGTATCGCCAACTGAACATGGAAGGCTCTAAGGCCATCTTTAAAGACAAGGATTGAAGGCAAAAAGTAACAAGCCTATCTCATCCGGGGGCGAGATGAGGTCAAAGTAATTTGGATCCGCTTACCACTTCTCCGGGAGTGTCGTAAGCAATTTGGATTCGCTTACCACTTCTTCGGGAGTGTCGTAAGCAAAGTAATTTGGATCTGCTTACCACTTCTCCGGGAGTGTCGTAAGCAATTTGGATTCGCTTACCACTTCTTCGGGAGTGTCGTAAGAAAAGTAATTTGGATCCGCTTACCACTTCTCCGGGAGTGTCGTAAGCAATTTGGATTCGCTTACCACTTCTTCGGGAGTGTCGTAAGCAAAGTAATTCGGATCTGCTTACCACTTCTTCGGGAGTGGGGAGTGTCGAAAGCAAAGTAATTTGGATTCGCTTTTCACTTCTTCGGGAGTGTCGAAAGCAAAGTAATTTGGATTCGCTTTTCACTTCTTCGGGAGTGTTGAAAGCAAAGCAATTTGGATTCGCTTACCACTTCTTCGGGAGTGTCGTAAGCAAAGTAATTCGGATCTGCTTACCACTTCTTCGGGAGTGGGGAGTGTCGAAAGCAAAGTAATTTGGATTCGCTTTTCACTTCTTCGGGAGTGTCGAAAGCAAAGTAATTTGGATTCGCTTATCACTTCTTCGGGAGTATCATAAGTAAAAATTATTTGGACTCACTTACCACTTCTTCAGGAGTGTCGTAAGTTAAAGTAATTGAGATTCACTTACCACTTTTTCGAGAGTGTCATAAGTTAAAATATCATTGTTAGGATTCACTTATCACTTCTTCGGGAGTGTCATAAGTAAAAATTGTTCATTTGGAATCACTTATCACTTCTGAGGGAGTGTCATAAGTTACTCATTTAAAAATCGTTTGTTCAGAAGTAAATTATCACTTCTAGGGGAGTGCCATAGACGGAACTTATCACTTCTAGGGAAGTGTATAAGCATCATTTTTAGAGAAATATTACTCGGACGAGGTTTGTTACTTTTGTAGTGGATAGGAATCATATCAAAGGCGGGGCCAAGCTGGTCGTCTCTAAAAGGAGAAGTATGGATTCCTAGCCTTATCATCTTTGGGAGAGAAGATAGTGGTTTCGCCCGAATAGATTTGGGCTCTAAGTTTGTTCGGTGCCATACCAACTAGACCAAGTAATTATCACCTAAATTACTGGGGACTTGACTAAGATCTCCTCATAACTTAGGAGAATCTAGGTCTCAGCCTAGGAATAAATAGTTCATTAATTCACCTTGGATTTGTCGTTCAAGTTTGAAAGAACAGTTCTGAATTCATTAGTCTATTTTGCCCCGGATTGGGTTTAGTCTTCATTCCCCCGGCTGTGCTCGGGAAAGCAAAGACTAGGGGGTAAACAAAAACTAAAGTTAAAGAGATTAGTTTAATTACAAAGTTAAAACAAAGATTACAAGTTTGGGGGTCTTTAGGAACATATATCCGATTCAAAAAAAAAGGGGGAAGCTTTCCCCCAAACCTTTCCATCTTTTTGATTTTTCTTAGAAAAGCGCGAGTCAGACAGCGGTTCATTGAAATCATTCTTGGGGGTTATGCTTATTGATTCCGACTCCCTCGGAAGTTACTTGAGGAAGCCGAAATCAGGGGGTAATTGTAAGGGGAAAAATTGATTAAGACAAGTATAGGGCTACAAATAAAATAGGAAGCAAAGTTGGGTTTGGTCTTCACTTTACAGCACATTACATATACATTTTACAGCTTGGATTAGTCCATAAAATATCCTATAAATATCTACAAAATATCACGTATATGTTCTGTGAGGTTCTATTATATTCCAGGGAAAAGAATTCTATAAAAGGGAGGAAAAAAGCAACGTAAAGGGGGCGGAAAAAAAGACGGAAAATAGGGCAGAAAGACGGAAAACTGGGAAAGAAATATGAGAGTGAATATCTCAAGCTGTTCGGTCAATGTATTTTATTGGGCTTACAACTAAATTTGATATATTACGGATCTGGATGTGGACGTAGGCAAATTGCCGAACCACCTAAAATTATGTTTGTTATCTGTTCTTGCTTTATTTTATCATCCTATAGTCTCCAACGGACTGAGATTCATCGTGCTGTGAGGTTTGATGCGGTTCCATTATAACGTGAAAAAATCCCACCTTCACTGGTCTACTGGAGAATGGCTATTGATGATTCACATTCCTCCTGAACTCTTCAAACAGCAACCAATTCTCACACCATGGTTTTTCTAAACTCCCCTAGCTTCTAAATGAAATGCCCCTACACAATATCTTTCTGTCTCACAAAAAGAAAATAGTAACTAACCCAAAGGAAATTCTCACCCTTTTTTGTTGTTGTTCTGTGTTTGTGTGTGGTTAAGAGCTTGTTAGGTACAACAAAATGAGCTCTGAACTACAAATAAAGAACAAAGTCAAACAAGAAATACCAGCAAAGAAGTTATGCAACCCTGAAAGACTATCTAGACAGTAGACATCACTGTTCCTTAGTCTATTAGAGGGAAGTGAAAATTAAGTCAGACAAAATGTGGTTTTTATATCTTTTCCTGAGAATTTCAGGCAAGCCTCTGTCTTTGACTCTTTGGATGATAATTGCAAAGGCCATTGGTGTGAACAAATGGAAAAATTTCTGTAATATCAGTTGAGGATAAAAAGGTGGTTTAGCTGTTGATCACTGGATGACAAACAAACCTGGTAGATTCAATATGTGACAGTCATCAAATTAAGATATGTGATATTGTAATCCAGCAATGGAGCTAAATGGATCTCCTGAAAATATATGATTACCTAGAATGTCAAAGCTCAAACACATTGGCGATCGAGCAAAGAAGGGTAATTGGCTTGGCAGAAAGCAATGCCAAAGATGAATGCAAATTCCTTAAAGTACTTGTAGTAAAAATATGAAGCTGGAATTTTCTTCTGAAAGACATTTTGCTATTTTGCTTAAATGATATCTAATGTACCAAAAATATCAAATTTGTTGTATTGTAACTTGAAAGAGTGGAGAATTCCTTTCAAAAGGAGGAGAAAGTTGTAACAGTGAATAATAATGAAGAAGGAAATTAAAAGACGTGTTGGTGTGTGTGAGATAGTGAACACATAGCTATTATTTTATTTCATTATATATAAAAAAGAGTGTATGGTGTCATGGTTAGGCCAACACAAACAAGAGAAAAAGAAATAAATCAAGCATTGTAGCTAAGCAGTAAAATCTATTAAAAGTAATAATAATACAAAAATAAATAAATGTATGTATGAACTCACATATACACACTGAATCCACCTATCTAGAAAAGTAAAGAATTTTATTTGAATAAAGAAATTCCCAAAATATCTGTTTTTGGGATATTTGTGAAAAAGTTGAACTTTATAAGGTAGTTCAGATTTATGAATTATGTGAGAGAAAATGTCTTTGTATTTTATGGACTTTTTAGGCAGAGAATTGGTGGGAACCAAAGCCAAATCCATGGTTACCTTTTCAGACCATCTACATCAAATTATTATTATATGCGTTACAGCATACTTGATTCTAAACAAGAGAAAGGTTTTAGACAGGCTTTTCCGAAAGATCCCCACTGTCTAAATTCTCTCTTTGTCCCTTTCTCCTGGCTCTCTCGAGATTCTTCTAGAGGCAAAGGGTCTCTGTTGGAGCAGGGAATGAGGCTTTTATGGGGCCTCTTTTTATGAAGTAAACTAAAGTATCAGCCCATCAGGAAAACTAAGGTCATGACTCATGCTAGTCGGTAGACATTCCAAAATTCATCCTCCAAATTTGTTCTGTTCAGACACATAATGTTGTATAGAACACAAAATGCAATGAAAAAACCAGAGAAATTTTCAAGTTGTCATAAAAGAATATGAAACAATTCATTTCCATAAGATACTGAGTTTTGAAATTATTGGATATCTTGAGGTTGGCAGGACAAACATTTTCTATTATTTATTGTAATGGAAACCAAAGAGAATAAGGGAACTAGATAACAAATCTTGCACAAATGAGTCCTTATTACAGACTTACAGCAATCACCCTGTTTAGATAAATGGCATGTGACAATCTCTACACAACTTAATGGTGTTTCTCAACCAATAAGCACTTTTAACATGTTATCATGATGTCGGCATTGTAACTTATGAAAATCTTGCAGCATAATATCTATATTTTGATGGCCTTGGCCTACTGGTCTCCATTGCTTTCCATGAATTACCAAAAAGACCACAAAGCAAGGATTAAGTTGCTTGGCCCTTCTATAAGTTTGTAAAGGAAAAGGATGCAATAAGCATCATATTAATAGTCCATAACACACTCCAGAAAGATATTTCTTTTTCCTTCTAGCTTTATTTCTTTTTGTATTAATTTCTTTTCTTCTTTTATATTTCATAGTAAAAATAAAAATGGAGGTCAACTACCATCTCTCCACTAATTCTATACGTGATGAGGTGCACAAACATAGGCCAACCACAAAATTACTTCACAACTTATGTCATTTATATTACTGTAGAGAAATCAAACTGCATTTTGCCTTATCTTATTAGATTTTGCTATGCAAATTACAAAGCAATAAAATAAATCGCAATCTAGATAGCGGATTTTTCGCATACAGAAGATGTAGAAAATCTAGGCTTATTTAATTGTGATTGGAAAAGATAAATAACAATAATCAACAAAGATTCGCAATCTCTCAACCAAGATTTTCTATAGATAACATAACCAAAAAATTAATTTACAGTCTTCAAAAGGTGTTCAATGAACACTTTAAAATGCTTGAATATGTGGTTGAGTCTAATGTTAATTCTGAACCAAGAGGTAGAGCTGTCATGAGATTGTAGTGGAAATTCTTACCATGTTATTTTAGCAGATAGCCTAGCTTGGTGCTCCTTTAATGTTAAAACTCACCAGCAAGGATAGTGCTCCATTATCTCTTGGCAATTGAGAATGTAATGTCACAAACCAGGATATACAAAAGCTTTTTCCATAACCAGGTACCTTGCAGCTATAAATATCTTGTGAACAAAGGCAACGACTGATGCATGTAAGTTTTATGGTAAACATAGAATGCAGAATTTGATGCTCTCAAGGTTGTCGAGAAGAAATTGGGAAAGCTGACCTTAAGCCTTGCAATCAAGGCTCAATTTTCATTTAAATGACTGATCTTCATAGCATTCTATTAATGATATCCCATAGTTCACTTGGTCTTAAATTAAGCTCACAGAAAATTCAGTGATTGCAAGTCCCAAGGTCAGCCTTCCGACTTTCGTCTCAATACAACCCCAGGAGCATCAATTTCTACGTTCGGTAATCTATTGAACTTACATGCATTATGCCTTTGCCTCAGATGAGTCAGAGAGTTTCAACACCTCCATATCAAAATGCAATGAAGTGTGAGGCAGTACTACATGGTATGTTCCATGTAAGCTCTTTTTAACTCAGCAGATTGCCTACTTGTTTATGCTCTTTGGAGCTTCATGTCCTGCTTTCCTTGAGGCAGTACTGAATCCCAGGTGAATTTCAAAAATTGACTATTGGTTCAGTTTCCTTTAGCCTGCCCTTCATTCAGAGGTGCACTAGTTATCATTCAAGTTTTCACTAGGACATGCCTTAATTGCTAACAATATTTACCTCAATCTGCTTCACTAAAATGCATGCGTGACAAAATAAATCTTCTACTAGCATTTAGCAAGTTCAGTTCCATTTCTACATCTGAAGTTCATTTTCTATTGTCTTCTTTCATCATATAAATTACATATGAACAGGCCATAATTCTATTTCTCATAGCTTTGTAGTTTTGGCAAACGCGTGTCTTTCATACTAAAAAAATTGTTTCTCACATCACTAAAATGACTACTTAATTTTTTATTTGTATGCAGATATTTTCCCCCCAATATGCTTATTCTTGTAGCGAGTGATGGTTAAATAACATTGAGTTCAAAAGTCTTAGTAACAGGGTTGAGGACATGGTCGACATCATGAAATTTCTGAGGAGGAAAGGACTTTAAATCCAAAACTATCCAGCCTTGCTCTCAAACTTGGATAAGCTTTGCTTGTCAGTGGCCAATTTCAGCATGATGTAGAATAGATAGCACATGCTTTCCTGGAACAACAAGACAATCACAAGTCAGCGCGCAAGCTTGGAAAGCAGAATCTAAAAGGGCACTAGTAGAAATCATTTTGGCACCGACGATGGAATTGCGTGAAATTTGGCAAGCTGATTGGAATCGACATGAGGATCAAGGCTCATCGCCCTTGACCATGAGCACCATCAAATTTTGGGCAAATTCCCTTGTCTAGGCCTTTAATTAATTAATTTTGCTGTTTATAGTAATTTTCCTTTTACTTGTAATTTTTAATTTAAAAATCAGAATAAGGTTCCGCTTGTTTTGGAACGTTTTCTAGGACTAGTAGGAGTTCATTTAGTAATTAACTCACTTTTTCCGCTTTTGGTAATTTTTCCTATTTCTAGTCTAATTTCGTGCCTACCATGAATTAGGGTTTCTAGAGTCTCCTAAAGGCTGTCTAGCAACCCTAGGAATCCTATACTATTTATATTTTTTGTAACCATTAAGGCAAATCAGTTTTTCATTAATAATATTTCAGAAAAGAGGTTTTCCCTCAATTGTTCTTTCTTCCTTGTGGATTCAAAAAGCCCTTAGTGGATTCTAAGGACTTTTATCATTTAAGGGAGAACGGCGTGTTCTTTTCTTTGCTATTCTGCTGCGTCACAGCACTACCATAATCATTAAATCAAATTTTAATACAGATGTTTGATAATATTATCAATGCCATAATTCTATTTATGGATGAGCGTTTAAAATTATGTGATAAAATTTTAGGCATGTTCTCTAAAGTGCAAGGCCAAAAAAAGAAGTTTTAGTTGATTGGGTATTTGGCATGGGCTGCAGTCATGTATCATAACTGGCTTGATCATAATAAGAGAATTCATGGAAGCAAGATTTGGTCAGAAGATGAGATCATTTATGCTATTAGGTGACATGTTAGATATAGGCTGTTCTTGTGTAAATATGTAAGAGATACCATTCAAAACAAATGTCGATCGTGTAGTTTGTGGGGAGTTCCTTTGTCTGTTTTTGATAAGATGTAGTAATTTTAGTTGCTTTGTTGTCTGGTCTTACTTATTCATCAAAAATAAAGTTCTAGTTGCAGTATGTGACTGTTGAGAATGAGTAGACACATTTATTTTGTTTGTCTAGCGTAAGAGAAGGAGTAGACTAATTCCCAGTGACATGTTCTTCAATCTAAGGGTTAGTTAGATGCATAACATGTAGTGTTGTCTGTTGATGGATGCTTATAGGTCATGTACATGGTATAAAGACATATTATTTTATATTTTCTATTCCAAGCTAGAGTGAATGTTAAGGCAGAAGTGTTAACGATTGGTATGGCAGTGTATAATCCAAGTTTTTAAGACTTGGTAAACTCCTGGACTTGGTTAAGGCTTTCACTTCACTATACTTGCTCCTACTAGAAGAAATTTTCAAAATCACAAACAATAAAGAAGGCTTGAGGTTGAGGTTATTGCCGCCAATCGAGCTATGTTCATAGAATAAAAAATGAGAGTGGTTGGACAGTTGAAGACTTATGAAACAGATTAATAATATACAATTTCAACCATTGACGATTTCCCATCTTGCTTTGGGGTGTAACATTCATTGGACCCTATCTCATTAAAGATTCGAGCTCAGATGTGGTTGGGTCAAAGAATGTAGAACATTATATGCCTTTTGGTCTTATCTGTATGATTGTACAAACGTAACCTTGACAAAACAACTTCGTCTAAAACTAAGTTCATTTTCATTATTATCCTTTTTTTGGGGATGGACATGATTTACATTCTTGTTAGACAATACAGAATTACTGATTAACAATCTTGTTTATCACTTATATTATAGCAACAAAAAAAAACTTGTTTATCATTGCTATACATATAAATACAAATTGCTAAGGAAGTGCTTTGTTCTTTCTAGAAAAGAATTTTGAGAAATAAATTGTAGAGAACAATACCAATATTGTTGAGTAACACATCGATTGCACTTTCCAGTGATTTTGTTTGTTTTTACCTAATTAGTTCTAGAACACAAAATGCATTTGAAGATGCATCCCAAAACATACGTTTTTATGCTTTGTTCTTTTCTACTTTTTTTCATTTTTTATGCTTTTTTGCGAAATGGAGAACAATTCAATGTTCCTGAATGAGTCCTAAAAAAAAAGAACAAAGTTCCTGAATGACATAACTGATTAATTCAGCAATAAAAAGATTTTCATAACTAATTAGGCCTGACTTTTTCTATTGGATATTAAAACAGTATTGAAAACGCTTAAAAGTTCAATATTTCAAAGAACTAAACAAAAGTTGAGAATGGTTTAGCAAACAAAATAAAAAAATAAAAAATAAAAAAGTTGAGAAACCATTGGACAATTCTAATCTCCTTCATAATATATATTAAAAACCTTTCCCTATATGTATTAGCATCTTAAAGCTGAAGACAAAACTTTCTTCTTTTGCACACTACACATGTGAATCCCCGTCCTTGTATCCAACAATGACCACTTAACAATAACAAATTATTACCATTACTCAACTAGAATTTTAAGCATTTTCACATTACATAAACAATAAATAATAACAGTGACAGTCTGACAGAAAGTATTAGCAGAACACGTCTTGATGGACACCTAGTGTTTTTTTTTGTTTTATTTTTTTTTTATATATCATAATTGATATCCTACTATAAAAGGACTCTAATTTAATTTGACATTAAAATAATAATAATAACAATAACAACCATAAAAATATCAAAATTAAAAAAAAAAATAATAATTACATATTTTGTCCTACATACCCCTCAACTTGGTAAAATCCTATCTCCATATGTATTAGCATCTTAAAGCCGAAGACAAAAATTTATTCTTTTGCACACTACACATGTGAATGCCAACAATGACCCCCCAACAATGACGAAATATTACCATTATTACTCAAATTAGAATTTTACGCAATTGCATAAACAATAAATAACAACAGCGATTGCATTCTAGAAAGTATTATATTTATTAGCATTACTGAAACTAGAAAACCCATGTTCACATATAGATAATTTTAAAATTGGTGATAATATTAATAAGAAGAAGAATAATAGATTTAGTCAGCTTGAACCAATCATCATACTTGCTTGCACGTAAATGGGCATTCTAGAATCTATATCTACAATCCGTAATCACATAAACTACCCTGACAACAAAAACAATTAGCCACTGACCAAATCTTAGCCCCTTTCTTTGTCGTATTATATGCTCCACAATTTTCTCAATCACAACGAATTAGTTTAATAATTTAAGCAAAACACATTGCGTAATTTTTTCCCAGTCTCCAATGTTTATTTACCAACGTGCACATTTTCAAGAAGCATCGAGGAAACCAATCAGTAAACTAAACAGTAGTTTCAATATGAACCGTTTGATTTGAGTAATTGACAATCTGACGGTGATAAAGTAATGAAAGACGTACTCTGTTTCCTTGAGGATGCTTCGTTGTTCAAATGAGGAAGGTGCGTGTGAAACCAACTCAGTCCACATTCCCGACTTGTTTTGTCTATAAATACCTTTCCACTGCTATCTTTCACTCTCAAGCGCTCCTTATCTTTCTCGCTAATATTCAAAATCCTTTTCCTTTCTCTCGCTAAAAAAGCTTTTAGTTATTCATGGAGGCTACCTATGAAGCTTTTTCTGCACTAGATCGCATCAAGCTTCACTTGCTTGGTGAGCTTTCTCCTATGGGGAATTTGTTTCATAGTACAGAGCTTTCTAGCTCTGAATCTCAATCTCAATCTCAATCTCAATGTAACTCTTCGAGTTTGGATTCCCGAACTTCGAGTTTGGATTCTAATATGGACTTTTTTGGCTCTAACGAGCTCTTTGACTTTACTTTCCAGAATGATTTCTTTGATTTCGAAGTGAAACCTGAAATCGTAGACCTAACTACGCCGAAAACCCTAAATTTGAGCCCTGAATCGAACCGGAAGCCCTCGCTGACGATTGCGGTTCCGAGCAAGAGTAAAACCGAGTGGATCCGGTTCGGGAACTCGGATCACCACCAAACCGAGCCTTCCGTTTCGGTTTCGGTTTCGTCTGTACCGGTACAGAACACCGAATCGTGTTTGGAAGAGATAAAACGACACTACAGAGGAGTCCGACAAAGACCATGGGGCAAGTACGCAGCGGAGATCCGAGACCCGAACCGACGCGGCTCGCGCGTGTGGCTCGGTACCTTCGACACGGCTATCGAAGCCGCAAAAGCCTACGACAGAGCCGCGTTCAAACTCCGTGGCTCGAAAGCCATCCTCAACTTCCCTCTCGAAGCCGGGAAGCCGGAAATGAATGCCGTCGCGAAAAACGACAGAAAACGACGTCGTGACGTGGAGGATGAGGAAGTGAAGGTGGTGGTGGTGAAGAAGGAGAGGATCACGGAATCACAAGACACCGTCAGTTATATGAGGGATATTCCGTTGACGCCGTCAAGTTGGACGGCGGTTTGCGATTGGGATTCCGACGTGAAAGGGATATTTAACGTTCCTCCGTTGTCGCCGTTATCTCCTCATCCGGCTTTAGGTTATCCGCAACTCATGGTTGTATGAGTGTCACTGTTTACACGAGTGGATGAGGCTTATTGATTGTTGCTCCTTAACTCCTAAAGCCCACCTCATTTGATTTGTTATTAGTGAATTTGGTTGATTTTTCTTTAGGATTACTAATTCAAAATGGCGGAGTTGATATGATTTTAATGAAAGTGTGTAAATTCTTCAATTGGTTTTGTTAATCCAGGTTTGGAATATGGACATAAGATTATAAAATAATAAATATTCAACAATGGGTTGTGATATATATTTCTTGAAAACATTGAAAATGAAAAAAATGTTAATAATTATTTGAGTTGTACATAATTTGACTTTAATGTTAGAAAAATATATAAAAACATTATTTAATGAAATATTAACAATAGCCATCACAAAAAACTAAGCTTTTGAGAAAAAGGTAATTGACAAATGGTAACACTTTACCAAGATGATTAAGTTAAAATAGCATAACAAAAATGACAAAAATGGTTAAAGTTACTGGTTCAATAGAAGAGATAATAGCAGGATACTCTTTTAACCAAACTTATTTAGAGTTTGAGAACAAAACCTTTATAGCTAAGGTTTGTGCTACAAAAATCTTAAAAGGCAATATCATATACCAAAATCCCATGGTTTAGTATGTTCTCATCTCATATTAATATAAGCTTATTATAAATTTCAAGAAGATATTATTTTTATTAATTTACAAATTTTCAAAATATTGTGTAATTACTAACCCGGTTAATGATGTTATCATTGAAAGGTTTCTATAGAAGCCTTATAATTTTGTTTTACAATAAAGTTTAGGTTTCAACAAAAATCCACAACAATTTTACAACACCTCCTAATTTGCCTACAACCTTACACATGGTCATTAAAAAAAATCTAGATAGATATATTGTTTGTTTTATAGATTGATTCTCTTAATTTTGAATTAAGGGCTAATTTTATTGCACTCGTGCCTATAATTTGGCATTTTGAGAGCAAATAAAGTCTTAATTAATTTAGAAATGATAATAGGCATTTCACTAGAAGATGTCATTTGAGTAACAAAGCTCTTAGCAGCTTTATTGCTTTAGAGAGTGTAACTAGCAATACCATAAAGTTGAGTGTGTGTGTTTTGTTTTGCCAACAAGCTTGGTCTTTGTTTATTTGGCGCTGAGGAAGAAAGTGTACTAAGAAAACAAAGAAGCAATAAACCAAAAAAAGAAAAAAGAAAAAAAAGAATTAAGATACGTACGTAGGAAGATCTTCTTTTGACAAAATGTAGTTACTCTTAACTTACAAGGCACATCTTCTTTATAGTTTTAAAAGCCATCCAATCTGCAGTAGCATTATGTGATTTTCAAAGTAAACTGATTTGAAGCCTTTCAATATTGTTGGAGATAGTTCTAATGGTAGGAGTAATTAGCTTGGTCGATATATATAATTGGTTCTTTTCCAGCATAAAGTGTCATAATTTTAAACATAAATGACTCACACGCAGAGAAAAAGAAAAAACAAAATTGCAATTTTTTTTTTCTTTTTCTAAGTAAAATTAAAAAATGTTAGAGTTGTGATTTAATAGCTTGGCAAAAGGTCAAGATAATGCTAGCTCATGATTGTGAAGCTGATGTTGATGAGTGAGAATTCCAGCAATAGGGTTTTCGCGTCAATGTTGTAATGAAAAATAAGAGATAATATTAAGCTTTGCATTAGATTTCCATCAGAATGAAGCTCAATTTATACTTCCATTTTTTTTTCTTATAGAATTCTAAGGCTCCAAGTTTTTTTTTTTTAAATAGACAAATAATTTTACACTCTTGAATTGAATCAAAAAACTTACCCATCTCTTTTTTATGAGAAGACTGAAGAGAGATGATGCCATTTAGTCTAAATACCATTATTAAAGTTCTAAATTAACTTGTTGAGAATTCATCTCTGACATGATAGAAATAATTCATCGATGTGACTAAAAGCTATCTTTGGAAACTTCATTTCTCGCCGCAACTTGAAAATAAGGTGAATTCAATTCGAATGATGACATCTCTTCTATGTCTTAAATCTTAATGTTAAATAGTCGTATTTGATGAAGTCCCGTAAACCTCCAATAGACTAATAGAAAATTAGTTTCAAATGTCAATTGTTGCTTTGCACTCATTGTTATCATTTTGAATTGTGAAATATGTCAAATGGTTGTATTTGGGATTACTTAAACGGAACAGAAGTTTTTGTAGGCAGTCACAAGGTGAATAGGAACTTTACAGGTAACAATGACTTGCATTATTTAGATTTGTCAAAGTTTCGAGGCCATGTCAAATGTCAAGCCACTTGCAAATTGTAATTGCATCACTTGCCCCTTTTCTCTGTTTTGACCTAAGCGCGCTTGTAAAGCCCGTGGGGAATCGCGTTGTTGACATTGTAAGTTTGTAACCTTCTTCTGTTTTGATTTGGTCACCCTAAGAAAGAGTAATTAATTAACTTGACATTTAAGACTCACCCACAGATCAAAGGATGGGCGGAACAGGTAAGAAAGAAGAAAAACAAAAGTCTACATTTGCTGAGCCTAGATTTAAAAAAACATTCAACTCAAAACTTAGTTGGTTGACATATTTTTGTTAGAGGAAAACTTAGGTATTCTTTATGTGTATTATTTTAAGTTCTTTAGTTAAATTCAATCACGTGGTTTATTGGTTAATGCAATTCAACCATTTTGTGACTTAGAAAATGCACTTATTCCTTGTATATAATTATTGCTTTTAAAGTCATATGGTTGAAATATCTAAAATACAATATTTAAAGAACGGTACTATATATGATTAATGACAACTGACTGACCTCTTATCAAAAAGTAAAAATTTCTAACTGAGCAATAATTACCTCACATCACTTTAATTACACACCATGTGTCCTAGGGTTTAAGTGTGTAAGAGGACAACGACTAAACATGCCAGCCCTTTTCTCGTTAGCAAAGAAAAAAAAAGAATCTATCATTGTTATCAAAGCCTTGAGTTAAATACTTTACTATCTATTTCTCCGACTTTATAGTTTACTATTCTCTTTATCACCTTTGAATTCTCACCCTAAGCTACTAACCGTCACGTCCACTATTTTAAATTTTTGTCTCCATTATTCAAAGTTTCAAACCGTCTATAGCACATGGTTTGAAGTTGACTGCAAAAGTTTTCAATATATATCCTTAATTTGTAACCAAACATCATTTCAGATGTTTTATATTGCGAGACCTGGGCTGGAATGCAAAAACTACTCAATAAGAACAAACAACGTAACATGATGCATGTGTTCATCACGTACTAACTTAATTGGTCACAATTAAAGTAGATGTCTGATCGGTAGTGGATGAGGTTGGGTAATTAATGGTAAACAGTGAGAATTATCAAAGTGTACGTTGTTTTTAAAGGTTGCGTACTTGCTTCAAGATTCTTGAAATTCCATATTTGAATAGCTCCATACGACCATACAGTATTTTATAGTGGTTGAGTTATACTGGCAATCATACAAAAATAACGCAAACTAGCTAGGTGTTATGATTCTTATGACCCATAGAGTCATCAATCCGCAAGGTAATAGAAAATAGTTGGACAGATATCATCCATGATTTTAGGAAAATATATGAAAAACAATTGCATTGCTAGAGCAAAACGTTTGAACCTATTGTAACAAGTGGACAAGTGGACAAGTAGAATGTGCCATGCAGCAACTTTTCTTCGAGTGAGAACTTTAGAACCTAGATGGTCAGTCAAAGTCATATATATATCTCTTCGATTTCCAATTCATTTATTTTGGTTTGGTTTCTTTTATATGACCTACGCAAATAGTCATAACGGTTGAAGAGCGGTGTTGAAGATAGTACTATTTAATCTTGTCGGGTATGTGTACAATGAGAAAGTTCTTCTCTAAATTTAAATCGGGAAATATTGACTTCTATTTTGAACTTATCCAATTTCCAAATAGTGTTGTGTAATGGGTGAGAAATTATTCAGTCCACCAGGTGAACCACGCCATTCGTCCACCCATCTAATGGAAAAAAGACATGTAATATAATTTAATCACACAGGTTTATTCACACAACCCCAAATGTTAAAAAGACCAAAATACCCACTTATCAAATCTGCTTCCATTTAGCACTGTACCTGCAACAAACTCCAACGCCATACCCACTTATCAAATTTGTTGCAATGGGTGCATGAGTTGGTATCCAGGCTGAATATTCACAGCATGATTTGATACATCTTAAAAAAAAAAAAAGTGCATTGATAATGATAATGGGATGTGCACACTGCACAAGTTATTTCCGTGGAGGTTCCATAATCTTCATCATCTTATCTCGAAAGTCAAAGCTCAAGCAATTTTCACCAAGAATCACCACCTTCGTGGATATAATCATATTCTAAACAAAACACATGGAGAGAGAATAAAAAATAAAAAAATAAAAAATAAAACAATGGAAGAGTTGAAGCCAAGGAAGGCAAATTCATCACCTCTAACCCCACTAGGCTTTTTGGAAAGGGCAGCCACTACCTACGGTGATTGCCCTTCTATCATCTACGACGACATCACCTAAACGTGGTCACAAACCCACCATCGATGCCTCCAAGTAGCCTCCTCGGTCACATCACTCAGCATCAAGAGAGGACAGGTGGTGTCCGTCATAGCCCCCAACATCCCCGCCCTGTACGAGCTCCACTTCGCCATCCCCATGTCCAGCGAACCTAACAGTGGGTATCAGGTATGTCGCCGGAGTTTGTTGCAGGGGCGGTGACTGTGCTAGAATCATATTTAATAAGTGGGTATTTTGGTCTTTTTAACATCTAGGGTTGTGTGAATAAATCTGAGTCATTAAATTATATTACATGTATGTTTTTTAATGAGTTGACCAAGCCAGCCTTAATTAGCTTTGTCTTGATATCGAAGACTATCAATTATTGAGATTTGAGAGTGTATATATAAATTATCAAATGGCCACGTGAATTAGAATTTTAGACTGGCTCGTGGCAAGTAAAGAACGACCAAAATTAAACAAGCATAATATTCTTCCTTTGCGGCCTTAATTGCGTAGTGTAAATGAGTATTTAAATGTTAACTTTATAATTTTAGACTTTTCAAAGTTTTTTACTCCAATGAACGAAATTTGACAGAGCAAAACGTGACAAAGAAAAGAGGCATGGCTCCATTTCCCGGCGTGGTGTAACATGATTTGTAATTTTTTAATTTGGATAATTATTCTATTACTACTTTAATAGAAAGAGAAAAGCCAAAATATTTTGTCACGGGAGATGATTCTAATTTCTAACACGAGGAAATGGTCACGAAGACTTTTTTTTTTTTTGGTTGCTTTGTGATAACGATACAATAATTAATTAAGTGACCACTAGTTTTTGATGTTTCAACAATACAAAGGAAAAATGGGACCTCTTAATTCTTTGGCCTCGTTCTTTTTCAACTCATTTAAGGCCATGGACCCCCAAGTACCAACTAGGCACTAGCTAGTTGCTAAATAGTTCTTTCAATGTTTTTGACAAAGTGAAAGACCCCTAACTCACTTGCTAGCCAATTGTCTTAGTGAAAGATTGCCTATATACCTCTATCAGAGAGGATCAGGTCCGAACGTAGTTCGAAATGTAGAAAATGTTTTGTGGGTGTGAGACCGAGCCCTAGTGAAGGCTGCCTACGTACCTCCATCACAGAGGATCAGGTCTGAACGTAGTTCAAAATGTGGGGTGTGTGAATTCTTGTTTGGAAGTTCAAAGTGTATGTGTGGACCTCTTGTGTGGAAGGGAAAATTTGTACATATGTGTATGTGTAGACATTAGGAGGTGCAAAATTGTATGGTTGTGAACCTTTTGTGTGGTAGTTCAAAATATCTGTAGTCTTCTTGTGTGGAAGTGAAAAATGTTTTTCATTGGGAATGATTTTAAGTGTTTGCAACAACCCAAAACATGTGTATTGGAAAGATTTTATGTTCTCGAAATAATCCAAATTTTTTGTTATTTTTGGATGTCTTGTGTCTTAACTATGTAACTTGACTTGTGATCTCAGTTGTGTACCTTGATTTTATTCCTTGGTTGTGTACCTTTTTTGGAGAAAGTCTTTCAAAAATGAAAAGATGGACTTTGTAAATCATTTTGAAAACTCATTTTTTAAATGGATGCAATCCGTTATGTAAACAAAAATCTTGAGAAACTTTTGTTTTCTTGGGAAGACATGTTGACAAACCCTAAGGGTGTGAAACAAAACTGCTCTCTTTCACTTTGAGGAGATTAAAGTCATTAAACCCTTATAAATATATTTGTATTTCTCTTGGAGCTTGTAAGGCTAAATCCTTCGAAGACAATTGAAGAGATGAAGTGATTGAGAGTTTTCTCGAATCAACAAAATGATGAAAAAGCAATGATATTTTTGAAAAGTTTGGAAGACTTTGCAAGTCAATATTGTTTGGAGTATTGATAGAGACATGCTCTTGCCTTGAAATTCTGACCAATTGACAAACTAGAGAGAATGCCCCTAGTTTGAAGATATGTGATCTTGTGTGGATCATGTTGAGTAAAGACTGTTTAGCCGACAAGCTAGGGAGAATGCCCTTAGTTTGGAGATGTATGATCTTGTGAGGATCATGTTGAATGAAGAATGTTTAGTCGACAAGCTAGGGAGAATGTTCCTAGTTTGGAGATGTGTGATCTTGTGTGGACCATGTTAAGAAGGAATTGACAAACTAGGGAAAATGCCCCTAGTTTGGAGATATAGATGAAGCTCTTGGAAAACAAAGGGGGATGCCCCAAGTTTTGACTTGAAATTGAAGTCTTCGAGGGAGACTTGACTATTTGCAATGAAAAAGAAAGTGAACTCTGAGTTTGAACCATTTGTGATGATTCACCTTTTCATGGGAGATTTGTTTGGTGTTTGGACCATCCATCATTTTTTCTTTTTCTTTTTTCTTTTGCTCTAACTTTTGCCTAGGTTGCCTTTTCAGGTTTTCAACCTAGCGAGCACTTTTCATACTTCCAATGAAGAATAACGAAAGAGCTTAACATCATGTCTTGAGTAAGCAAAACCACAAGAAGGGCTTTGTTTATCGGTTATAATGTAGGCCAGGTTTGGGCTGTGAAAAAGAAAGTTATAAAGGCTCAAATTCCCCAATGTACCCCCAAGTGTGAACTCCAAGGATTGGATTTGCTTCGTGACTTCTTTCCTTTGCTTTTTTCCTTCACGTCTTCTTTGTATTTGTGTTGATGCATTTGACTTTTCTTATCTTTGTGTTGGCATCCTTTGTCAGAGACGCTCTTTCTTTTTGTATGTTGACGTTTGTGTCAAGTGTTCTCAATTTGCTTCATTCTTATTGAAGATTGACGCCTCCGTCGAGCATGTCCTTGTTCTTTTGTTCTTCCTTCTTTGACACTTTGATCTTGAGAAAGAAATCTATGATCTCCTTTTTGTTCACATCTAAAATTCCCACCCTAGGTTTGGTTTATGGGTTTCAAGAAAGAAAAGGCTCATTTTTTTAAAGGCCCCAAATTGGCTAGCAAGTGATTGCATTTGTAAGGTGTTGGCAAAAATATTTGAGTTTAATGAAAAATGGCCTCCTATCCTTGGTAGAGCTTGCTTTTGGCATGCATCGTTTGAGCTCCTTTGATGACTTCTTTCTTGGAAATAATCCTTTCTTTTTTCTTTGTGGAACCCTAACTTTTGCTTAGGCCGCCCTTTCCGGTTTTCGACCTAACAGGCTTTCATTTATCTTTTTGCATGGATGGTCCATTGTAAGCCCAACTATTAAGATACTTTTCTGAATGAATGTGTAAGAATGTGGCAAATCATGACCGGATTTAAAAGGAATTTCAGAAGGAGTGACTCGAGATCTTTCAATGACCTTATTTCCTTGATTTTCTTTCTAGGATTCATTCTTTTGTTGTTCCAAGTATTTGGCGACAATTTTTATATGAATTGAATGAAAATGATCCCCTTATCGGTGCAAATTGATTGGTTAAATGATGTGACCATATGATTTGTCATTTGTTGCCCAAGAAAGAATATTTCAAAAACTTGATTTTCCAAAAGTACTTTTGCAAAAACAATTTTGAAAATTTTCCTTCTCCAAAAAGATGTGAAAACATGGGAGACTTGAAGATTGTTGCTTAAAGTTCCTTTTTGATGATGTGATCAAATTTTGAGCAATTGTAATTTGAGACGTGAATTTTAACCATTAGGGTGTGAAAAAATGTGAATTTTAACCATTAAGGTGTGATTCAAAAATGTGAATTTTGACCATTGAGGTGTGATTCATTTCGTGAATTTAAACTTTTGAGATGTGATTCATTTTTGTGAATTTTAACCATTGAGGTGTGATTTAGAAAATGATAATTTTAACCATTGAGGTGTGATTTAATTGGTGAATTTAAACCATTTAAGGTGTGAGAGAATTTTAACCGTGTAAGGTGTGATTTAATTGGTGAATTTTAACCATTTAATGTGTAATGGGTGAATTTTAATTGTGTGAAATGTGTGAGAGAATTTTAACCGTGTGAGGTGTGATTCAAAAAATGTGAATTTTAACCATTAGGGTGTGATTCAAAAATGTGAATTTTAACCATTGAGGTGTGATTCAAAAATGTGAATTTTGACCATTGAGATGCAATTCATTTTGTGAATTTTAACCATGTGAGGTGTAATTCATTTAGGAAAGTTTAACCATTTCAGGTGTAATGGGTGAATTTTAATTGTGTGAAATGTGTGAGAAAATTTCAACCGTGTGAGGTGTGATTCAAAAAATGTGAATTTTAACCATTAGGGTGTGATTCAAAAATGTGAATTTTAACCATTGAGGTGTGATTCAAAAATGTGAATTTTGACCATTGAGATGTAATTCATTTTGTGAATTTTAACCATTGAGATGTGAATGAATTTCAACCATGTAAGATGTAATTCATTTGGGTTAATTTTAACCTATTTAAGGTGTAATTGAATTGGGTGAATTTTAACCTTTGAAGGTGTGATTGAATTTGGTGAATTTTAACCTTTGAAGGTGTGGTGTAATTGTGTGAATTTTTAACCATTTAAGGTGTGATTCAATTTTGTGTGAATTTTAACCATTTAAAGTGTGGTGTAATTGTGTGAATTTTTAACCATTTAAGGTGTGGTGTAATTGTGTGAATTTTTAACCATTTAAGGTGTGATTCAATTTTGTGTGAATTTTAACCGTTTAAGGTGTGATTCAAAGTTTGGTTCATTGAGTTTTTTGTGAATTGTTGATTACTTTTTGTCTTTTCAATTTTTGATTTGTGATCTTTGGTGCAAAGTTGGAGAAATTCTTGATCTTTAAATGATTTTTTTTTTTTAATCCAAAACTTCATGTTATACATCAATAAGACAAACAAAATAATTCAAATGAAAGTCACACAACCAAAATTCAAAAATGTAAAACCAAATGATGACTTGATGAAGCAATTCAAATGTCCTCGTGGGCCGTTGACATAGGGGAGGCCCATGGATCAGCTTTGTTGGAGGAAGAGGCTTGTGTGACCTTCATAACCTTGATTTCGAATCTTGAATCTTGGAGACTTGTGACCTTTGTAGAATGGTTGTTTTGTCCGGCCTTGAACTTGAATCTTGAAGCTTGATGACTGATCGTTTAGGGTTTTGGGCTTTGAGTGGTCTTTTGTAGAGTATGGGGAATGGTGAAATTTTTGTGGTTTTGTTTTTGGTAAGTGAGTGACTATTTAGGAAATCTGGCTTGTGGGGCCATTTTGGTAGATGTGGGGTAGGTAATTGTTTGAGAAATTGGGCTTGTGGGGCCTTTTGATAGATGGGTAAGTGTTTGGGAATTGGGGCTTGTTAGGCCTTTTGTGGAGTATGGAGAATGGTGAAATTTTTTGGCTAAATGGGAGATTGTTTTGGAGATTGAGCTTGTGTGGCCTTTTGGTGGGCTTTGATGCTTGTGCTTGTGGGCTGCCACTTGGTGGGCTTTGAACTTAGGCTTTAAATACTTGAAACTTGTTGTTGTGGGCTACTGCTTAGTGGGCTTTGACTTGATCTTTAAAGCCTTCAAGCTTGTTGTTGTGGGCTGGATCCTTTGAAGCTTGTGGGTTTGTGGGTTTGATCCTTTGAAACTTGTGAACTTTATCTTTTGAAGCTTGTGAATCTTGTCTTTGAAGTTTGTGGGATTGTACCTTTGAAGCTTGTGGGCTTGTGGGCTTGATCATTTGAAGCTTGTGGGTTTTATCCTTTGAAACTTGTGAACTTGTCTTTGAAGTTTGTAGGATTGTACCTTTGAAGCTTGTGGACTTGTCTTTCGATGATCCTCAACTCTATGTACTTGTAGGGCCTTAGATTTTATCTATGATGGACCCAAGTGTTGGAGCATGGGCTCATCAATGGAAAACATGATTCAAATAAAGGCTTGTAATGGGTCCAAATGTTGGATTTGGGCTCATTCGTAGCAAATAAGGTTTATCCAAGTGCAAGCAACGGCAATCAAAACAGCCGGTGGGTTCAAACAAGCATGTATGTACTTAATGGACCGCACCTAAGGGATAGTTCTAACGAGCTTCTATATGGGTAGAAGGTGGGCTTGTAGGTAACCCAAGAGCTAGGACGTCGTATCTCCCAACTTGTGACATAGGAATGCCGCGTTGGTTCAAATGATACAGTTTGTCCTTTAACGTATTGACTAAGAATGATCATAGTCAATACTGCGCTAAGGGGTGGTAGCTTCACCATGGGTACCCAAGTCTAGGAAGACTGTGATCCATGGATAAAACTACCGTGGCTTCTGGGCTTCACAAACTTTAGAACTCAAGCAAAATGATGCATGAACATGTTATTGAAAGCTTTAAAAGACAAATACAAAGACATGATATGGCTTGGACCAAGCCCATTCTATTTTTGAAGCTAAGCCCACAATCAATTCCCAATAGAGTCGCCACTGTGAGAACCACGACCCGAGGGTCAAATGGGCCTCAATATGTGACCCAACTGACAATGGACCAACCCTCTTGATTTGAAGGTTGATTGTACATGTAAATGAAGTCGCCACTTATTTTAATTATTTAGACAAAATAAGAAATTCCACAATAACAATAATTCCTCTTTATTCATCTTTGAATTTGTACAATTGCTAATGAATTCGTAAAAAGAAATAATTATATGTAAATGACTTTCCTAGTTACAGTCTAGTAAAAGGAAAAACTGTTTGTTTATAAGACACTTTGTAATACGAACCCTAAATTCAAGATTCAGAGGCTTGGTTATAAAATGGGAAGGTGTTTGCACCCCATTTTACCCGACATACGTCGGTCTTCTAGATTAAACTTGGCCAATATTCATATCATGTCAAAGTACATAAACTCATGTTCGCATCAAAATCCAATTTTAATGTTCGAGTTGTTGTTTAATTTATTTCATGTGAAATATCATGTTATAGTCATATAAGCATGGTATTCAAGAATAAAACAAAACAATCAAATATAAGTAAATAAATTTCAGTCTAGAATTTATACCTGTATGCTTGTATGGCTTGTAAAGAATACCTCAAGATTGCTTGTATAGCTTGAGAAGAATTGCTTGTATAGCTTGTGAGGAATGCTTGTATGGCTTAGTGGTCAAAATGTAATTTTGGGAATTTTGTGGTCAAGATGTAATTTCAGGAGAATTTGGGGTTGAAATGTGATTTTGGAAAAGTTTGGGATCAAAATATAATTTGTGGAATTTTGGGGTTGAAATGTAATTTTGGACGTTTGAGGGTGTTTTTGCAATTTATGTGAAGTGTGGACTGATTGGGTTTTAGTTTTGGACTTGGATTGAGTGTAATGGGGTTTGGTTTGAAGGAATTGGGTTTGGGTTGGTTTGGTTTTCGGATTGGGCTTGTAGGATTTTAGAGATGGGCTTATTGGGTTAAAGGAGGAGGCAACTCGTGGGTAGGGTTTCACTAAAGACTGGGTCGGGTCAGACCCGACCCGTCTCTTATTTTCTCTCTTTTTTCAGCCGCCTCCCCCCTCTCTCATCTTCTCTCCTTTTTTCTCTCTCTTTAATCTCACTTTCTCTCACTGCTTTCTCACCTGGATCGGACCAAGGCTTCCATGGCCGGCCCCTCGAGCTTCTTACCTGAACCATGCACCGCCGGCGCCGCCACCAACCTCAGCAGTGGCTTTCTCTTTCTCGGCTTTTCTCTTCTCTCTCTCTCTTCTCCCTCTCGGCTTCTCTCTCTTCTCCTTTTCTCCCTCTCATGGTTTTGAAAGGTGAGTTTGAGGATGGTGTGGGTTTTGAATTCATGGTGTTGTGGGTTGATTTTTTGGGTGAAGCCGTGTGGGATTGGTGCTGTGTGAAGCCGTGTGGGGGTTGGTTTTTGGGTGAAGACTTTGGTTTTTTGGATGAACCCGTGTGGGGTGTGATTGGGTAATGGTGGTGTTGAGGGGTTGTTTCGTCACGATTTGTGAAGGTGGCTTGGGTTTAATTGGTTGAGGATTTTGTAGGATTAGGCTGTGTATTGTGGATTTGATGTTTTGGGTTTGGAATTGTAATTGTGGTGCTGGATTTTTTATGAACCCGTGTGGGTTGAGGTTTTGTGAAATCTATGTGTGGGTTGAGGTTTTGTGAAATCTGTATGTGGGTTGGATTGTATTTGTAAGGTAGGAATTGTGTTTGTGAATTGACAATGGCAACATTATGTTTTTGTATGTGTACCCGTGTGCAGGATTGGTGTTTTGGTGGTAAGAGATAATATGTGAGTTTGTGTTTTTGAATTGACGTGGGAATGGGGGGTGATTGATGATCTCTGGTTGGTTTCAGTTGTTTGCTGAAACCCAGATTCTGTGTACGTCTCTGCCCCGTGTAATGGTTTGTGCTCCTCTGCTCCAAGCTCCTCATGGTTGTATGCTGATGAAAGAGAAACAGTAATAATGTTAGTACAATGGAAACAACAAATGAAATTCATAATAATTAGTTCAGATTACTCTATTTTTTATGTTGTCGAGACTTTGTTGTTGCTGTGTGCTCTTGTTGACCATGGTTGTGTGCTCATGCTCATGAAAGAAAACAGAAAACCAAGGAAAATAATGTTAGTCTCATGAATTAAAGAAAACCATCTGAATGATAATCAAAGTCACGATACTTAGTTACCATACCCTTACCTGTGCTCCCCCCGTTTTCTGACTCTCCTCCCCTTTTTACATAAAATGAATCAGAGCCCTAAAACCTCTTTTTTTGATATTATCTCTTTGTTTCAATCTTGAATTTTCAAATTATTATCAACTGATTATCAGATATTCACAGATAATTAGTGATCTCCTTAATTCCTTAAAACACTGAATGATTTAATTCAAATGTTTTAATTAATTAATTCATCAACAATTATTTAATTAACTTGTTCAGTTTATCCAATGTGCTAGAGTCCATAATAATTTAATACTTTGAGCCAATAAGATATTTACACCTTATTAATTAAAATTAATCCAATTAATGGACCAATCATAATTAATTTGGATTAATCTTATGTGCCCAATGCCATTTTATTATTATGCACTCTGTTCATTAAAACTTCAACTGGATATAATCTTCACACACGTGGTCCGATTCAAACACATGACACGTCATTTCAATCGTCTCAACTTAAAGATCTATTTGATTACTTTTAATTGTCGATCAGACAGTCAAAAACACTGTTGGTTTAAAACCCTAATTTAGGCAAGTTGTGCACTTTCCGTTTTTAGAATTTTAATTTGTGAAAACCCTAGTTTGTGTGAGGGTTAGAATGTAGGTAGCAAAATGGGGTGTCAACAAGATGTCCTGCCGATGCCAACTGTTCCAAATGAGTTTTCAGCATGTGACAATTCTCGGTCATATGTCCTGTGTCCTTGTGAAAAGTACAATAAAGTTTCTCATCTCTCAAGGCCGGATTTCCGAGCAGTTTTTTAGGCCAAACAAAGAACGGTTTTCCTCTTGATCTTTTCCATGAGTTTATAGATTGGCTTCTTGAAGACTGTCTGGAATGCCCGAAAGGAAGGAGCTGCAAAATTCGATGGTCCGGACAGGTTTTTTGCAGTGTTGTCGGATCGAGCCGAGGGTTTTGGCGTAACAACCTTTGGCTGGGCAACTGTCTGGACCGATGTGGTTCCACCACCATTTTCCTCCACTCGAATGAATTGATCTATCCTGTGCATCAGTTTTCCTAAGGTCGAGGCGAGATGCTTGGTAAGAGACTGGCGCAAGCCCGTGTCGGGGGGCAAACCCAGTTTGAAAGTTCTGACTACCACTTCTTCACTACACCCATCAATGTCATTGTATGTCTCCCAAAACCTGGTAGAGTAGTCTTTTATAGTCTCATTTTCTTGCAATTTCATGGTGAGGAGGGCATCCATTTCCCTGGTTTTCCGACTGTTTGTAATAAAGTGTACCACAAACGCTTTAGCCATCTGGTTCCATGAGTTGATCGTTCGTCTGCCGAGTTGGTTGAACCATCTCAGTGCGAATTCTCCAAGGCTCGATGGGAAAAGCCGACACATGAAGGGGTTGTTGTAGCGAGACAAAGCCATACTTTGCTGATAATGACCTATATGGGCCACAGGGTCCGTTCGACCGTTGTATGCTTCGAAACGCGAAGCTGTGTATCTTTCGGGCAGTTCAGCCTTCTCTTTTTCTCTGGAAAAAAAAGAAGACGACACCAAATCAAGAGCTCTCCAGACCACATTCTGTCCTCCTGGACGAACAGTTTTTCTTGAGGAATGCTCCTTTATTCGGGGACCCTTCCTACTGTGGAGAGGTGGGCGAGACCGTGAATGCCCTCATGACTCCAGGGGTTGTCTGGGAACTAGTCGAGGTGTCAGTGACCTCAATTTTGACTGAGAGAAGGAGGTCTCAGAAAAATCCTCACTGCGCAAATTGTGGGACAAGGTGATATGTTCGGGGTTTTTTCATTTCGAAGCATTCACCCTGTTCCTCGGCCTTCCTTTTGCTGGGGAACGACTTCTCGCTTCTTGCTTTAGATCACGGATTTCTCGATGCAGCTCAGAAATGATCCTCTCACTGTCTTCAGCCCGTGATGCTGTGGATGAGTAGTTTAAGCTGCGCTGAGCATTTCCCTCTGCCGAAACTGTGTGAGCCGAGCTCTTTTAATGTTGCCCATTGATCAGTTCTCCCAAACGATCTGTCGTTAGGGTCGGTGTGTTGTGATGAGGCCACTACTGGAGCTCTTCCTGCAGTGGCTCCTTCAGAAGGTTTGTATGATGCCTCGGTGTGCCATGAAGGCTAGTATGATGTCTCGGTGCACCATGAAGGCTTGTATGATGTCTCGGAGGAGACTTTCTGAGTAGAACTTTTTGATTCTCGCTGTACTACAGAGCGGGGATGTCATGAGGACGACGGTACTCCAGACATCCTAACAAATCTCGTAAGTCTTCAGGTTTCTATCTTAAAGAAAGCTTTCCCCACAAATGGCGCCAATTGGAGGAACATAAAATGTAACAATTAGAAAAGCTGACTCGAAGACAAGAAAACTGTCCTTATGAGGTTTGTCCGAACATCATCCCTCGATCCTGCAATGAGAAACAAACTAAACCCATAAGGGATCGTTAGAACCTTGGTCAACCCAGTGGGGGTTAGCCTTTAGCTCTCCGAAACCTAAATTAGTTTATGGATCAAAAGCTGATAAAGAACTTGGAAACAGAGCTAAAGGAAATTTGTTTAGTAAAAAAGAACGTATCAATAAATTGTTGCCTCTTTTCCTATTTATACTTGTTTCCAACATGGATATTTTAAGATATTTTGCCATTCCTCTTCCCAATACCTTAACTTTGCCAATGTTCAGAGATATTTAGGTAACTTGTTCTTACTTATTTCTTCCCAGAACCTACGTTCTGTCAGCCATAACGAAAGATTTTAATCATCACTCATCACAGTCAATTCTGGGTTTAATATATGAAACGTATTCAACACTCCTTTGCCTAGATATTCTATGCATTTATAGTTGGTTAAACAGATATCAGTTCATAGCCGTTTATTCAATGTTTAAACTAGGAGACATATTTAATGCTTCTGGCCCCAGATATTTCATGCATTGAATGCTGGGTTCCAAAATAATCCTGATTCATTTTAATGCTGGCCGAACTATATTTTAGTTAAATAAACTGAACAGATGCATGGTTCGGCACAGACCGAACACAATGGAGCAACTCGGCCGCGCCCGAACTATAAATTCATATGATTCATCTAAACTCCTGGCTTTGAGCTCCGATTTGGTTATCCCCGAATTATTTTCCCTCCATATATATATATCTCTTCGATTTCCAATTCATTTATTTTGGTTTGGTTTCTTTTGTATGACCTACGCAAATCGTCATAACGGTTGAAGAGCGGTGTTGAAGATAGTAATATTTAATGTTGTCGGGTATGTGTACAATGAGCGGTGTTGAAGATGGTTTAATAATTTTTTCCCAGTCTCCAATGTTTATTCACCAACGTGCACATTTTCA